>JARQOD010000006.1:132614864-132712821 GCA_033576555.1 Oophaga sylvatica
CAAATACATTTCCAGGTAAAAACTGAGAAAATAAAAAATATTGAAAAGTGCACAGATCTTTAATGCTGCTGTGTAATGACCCTTTTAATGTCTGTGTCATAATATATAATAAACTTTGTTGCTTTATGCAGATTGGATTGTGTCTCAAAGGACTGAGACCATATTGTTTCTGTGTTACTTGTGTTGGTAAAATAAGAGCCTATCAAACTCGCTATAATTCTGAACTCTTCACCCTTGTGCACTCAGATACTGAATAAACCACATGTAACCTATATAAGACCTATTTATATCAACTTGTCAGCTGTTTTCTTTCCCTAATAGCAAGTACAGATTTATTCTACAGAGTGAAAATGAACTTTGTAATTACTATCGAGATGCAAGCTTTCCATTTCATGAAGTGGCCATAAAATCAAATTTCTTAGTTACTAAAATGCCCTAATTTTACAAGAGGTTGAGTGGATTTTTAGATCTGGTCTTGAGAATACCAATTGTATTCACACTTTCTACTAAGTGACCCACCAAGAAAAGGTAGAAAATTCATATTCACAATCTTTTAAAAAAAAAAAATATGGATATTTTTTCTTTATTAGTGAATAATCGTAATCCAGTGAAAAAAATAGTTACATTTCCAAATTCATAGCATGGCTATAGGATCCATGGAGAACGCTTAGTATAGATCTATGCATTTCAGGTGTATAACACCTCTAGTCATGGTAATAACTCACCATTGCATATGAATAGTGGTTAGATTGGTATGCACAATGGCAGCATCAGTAATGTGCTCACGGGATATTATATGGAATTTTATCTATTTTTTTTCACTGGATTGCTATTTTTCACTAATAAAGAAAATACATATTTTTTTCAAAGAAGTTTGTGAAGCTGGATTTTCTACCTTTTCCTGCTACTGATTGCATCCAAGCATAGACACCCTTCCTTGCTCCGAACTACCTAGGAATTTTCTCATTGTTTTTTTCATAAAACCATTTTTCTAGTTCCTGTCTTGACTAGGACTCTGACACCTTTCAAATCTTTGTAAAATGGAGTTGGAATGGTTCCTTATTTTAAGGCAGTGGGTTACAGGTTACAATTCTGATGGTAAAATGTACCTTTGAAATTACAAACTCTTCAATTTTCCCCTCTTGCTCCACCTGCAACTCTAATATGAATTCCACTAAAGAGATCCTTTCGGATTGACCAATGTTATACCAGTTCTAGTTTGAAGTTAAGCAGATCACAACATTTGAAGGACTTGCGTTGCATTTTTTGCTTGGAGCTCTTCTTTTATAACCACAATATTCTTATTCTGAAACATTCTAAAATTTTCGGGTTAATTCAGCTGGAACTTCAATATTTATTCTATGGAAATTTAGATAACCAACTATAGTAAAACAACTGCTTTACTGCATATGTGAAATTATACATATAGACGATCTCACCTGATTAAATGTTCCATCACCTTTACCTCCACTGGATTTCTTAGCAGTCCTAAGTGAAATATGAGAATTAGTGATGAGCGAGTATACTCGTTGCTCAGGTTTTCCCGAGCATGCTCAGGTGTCCTTCGAGTATTTGGAAGTGCTTGGAGATTTAGTTTGTGTCGCCGAAGCTGCATGATTTGCGGCTGCTAGACAGCCTGAATACATGCAGTGAATTCCTACCAAACAGGCAATCCCCATATGTATTCAGGCTGTCTACCAGCCGCAAATCATGCAGCTATAGCGACACAAACTAAATCTCCGAGCACTTCCAAATACTCGGAGGACACCCGAGCATGCTCAGGAAAACCAGAGCAACGAGTATACTCGCTCATCACTAATAAGGATGCATTGTGGCCCTTCACTTGAGCATCTAATGCTGACTGATTACTGACCATTCACAGCTTTCAGATGTCCACACCCCACCATATATTTTTTTGTTTTTTCTTCAGTACTTAATTTTTCATTCTAAATTAATTTTAACTTTGTTTACCTATGTTTAGTTACCGTAGTGTCTTTTTATACAATTTGTTTACCGCTCCGATTGTTTGCCTTCATTATGTGGATGGAGCTTTTTCCCCAAATAGTCTTGCCCACTCTTACATTGAAAATGTTTTTTATGGAGCTTCTGACAGTTGACATTTTATATGTCTATGGTTTATACATGCTGCTGTGGGTTTTTATGTTTAATTGGCTGGCCCATGTGGTTTGTTTTTTCCATGAAGGAAAAATAATTCCAAGAAACTAAATATAAACACTTGAATAGTTTTCATAAAAATTGACTCAATGGGGATCCCTGGTCAACTCTGTGGAGGTACATCATTTGCATTTAGCTTTAAGGTGGTAAGAAATGTGAAATATCTAACATACTCTCGCCACATTGATTATATTTTAGTTAGTATGGTATGCTGACATTTACAGGCACTTAAGAACTATCAGCATTATTGAAAGTCGTTATTTCAAACTTAACAAGAATTACAAGTTTCAAGCCTGGATCTGAATATTAAATTATATGATTTTTAGCATAAGTTGATAGTGGGCTGCAATAAATTGTGCTCACTTAATTGAAGGTATAAAACTTTTAAAGAAACCTGACTGCTGGTATTACAGGGAATTCAGACTGACCCTTTTCTTGTTGCACCTACAGTCTTGCCTTTTTTGATCTACAGAAGTCCAAAATTCTGTTCAGAATAATTTTATAATATATTTTTAAGATTGGGCCTGTTTTTCTGAAACAGAAATCTGAACCACCCTACGATATAGTTCAATGCAATGCTAAAATTCTGGCTGCTTGTAGTCATCACCTTGGGGAGAAGTTAGGAGTTCCCTGAAGGTGAATTTATTATGTTTAAGGGGAGCTATATACATCTGTTTGAACAGGGGCATAACAATTGTAGTCACAGAGGGTGTGACCACGTCCGGGCCTGTGAAGGACAGAGATCCTTTGACGCCTATTTCAGCTAGATGTGAATTTGAGGATGCACATTCAACTAATGTGCATTGTACCCTATGGGTCCCTCCACTGCAGTATAATCCGCCTGCCAATCAAAGGCCAGCAGCTGACAATGGCAGGCCAGTCATGAGCGGCTCATGGCAGTGACATCATGAACCGTCTGTGCAGGCACACTGAAATCAGCTACAGAAGACAATGTCTTCAAAGGCAATTGTATATGCTGTGAAGATACAAGATGTGCAGCATCTGAAACAACGGATACTGGAAGCCTGTGCTAGCATTTCTTCTGCGGTGTTGCTATCAGTGTGTCAAGAGTGGGAGAAGAGGGTTGCATTGACAATCCAACACAATGGGCAGTACTTTGAACACATTTTATAAGTGGTCATAAACTTGTAAATAACGCATGAAAGAAAGTTACGTTAAAACCAAGCACACCATTGCTTTTCTTGTGAAATTCTCAATAAGTTTGATGTGTCACATGACCCTCTTCCCATTGGAACAAATAAAGTTGGATCCAAAATGGCCAACTTCCAAATTTTCACCATGGTCACCACCCATCTTGGAGTTTTCCCCCTCACATATACCAATGTGCCACAAACAGGAAGTTGATATCACCAACCATTCCCATTTTATTTAGGTGTATCCATATAAATGGTGCACCCTGTATACCTTCTCCCTTTCAGCTTCATTCCATTGCTTCTCATGTTTCCATGTGTAAACATGACCAAGGAGGAGTAGAGGGGGATAATTACTTCACATGATCTAGACTCTATGCTTCTTAATACATCCTAGAACTGTATTTGCCTGTTTTTGCTGCTGCATCACACTGTTAACTCATGTGCAGTTTGTGATCTATTAGTATACCCATATATCTTTTTTACACATGCTGTTGCTTAATTCTATTCCCCCTATTCTGTAGATGTAAATTTTATTTCTCTTGCTCAGATGTAGAGTCTTGCATTCTCCCTGTTAAATATAATTCTATTAGTCTTGGCCCTTTGTTCAAGCTTATCTAGATCCTTCTGAATCCTTTCTCTGTCTTCTTTAGTGTTAGCTATCACTAGTTGAACAACACTGGTCCCAGGACAGAGTTCTGTAGTACCCCACTTGAAACACTCTTTCAACTGGATGTGCAACCATGTATTACGAATCTTTGAGTACGATCACTGAGCCAGTTATGAATCCACCTAACCGTAGCCTTTTCAATCCAATACTTGGTCATTTTTAAGTAAAGATAGTATAAAGTATAAATACTTTATCAAATGATTTGCTGAAGTCGAGATATACTATATCTACCTCATTTCCTGATCCACTCAGTCAGTGATTCCATCATAAAAGGAAATTAGATTAGTCTGTCATGACTTGTTTGCTACAAACCCATTCTGGCTCTGGTTAATTACTGTATTCTTATCCAAGTACTTACCGTATATACTCGTGTATAAGCCGACCCGTGTATAAGCCGACCCCCCTAATTTTGCCAAAAAAACTGGGAAAACTTATTGACTCGTGTATAAGCCGGGTGTATAAACTGCCCTCCTGCTCTGTGCTGCCCCGTCCTGCTCCTTGCTCCCCATCCAGCTCTGTGCTCCCCCATTCTCCTCTGTACTCCCCCCCTCCTGCTCCGTCCTCCGCTGTGCTCCCCCATTCCTGCTCCGTCCTCCTGTGCCCCCCCGTCCTGCTCCGTGCTCCTCTGTGCCCTCCATCCTCTCCCCCCGTCCTGCTTCGTGCTCCTCTGTGCCCTCCATCCTCCCCGTCCTGCTCCGTGCTCATTGTCCTCCTCCATGCTTCCCCCGTTCTCCCCGTCCTCCTCTATGCTTCCCCCGTCCACCGTTCTCCCCCCCGTCCTGCTCCATGCTTCCCCGTCCTCCGTTCTCCCCCCATCCTCCTCCATGCTTCCCCCATCCTCCGTTCTCCCCCTGTCCGTCCTCCTCCATGCTTCCCCCGTCCACCGTTCTCCCCCCGTCCTGCTCCGTGCTCCTTGTCCTCTCCTCCATCATACTCACCCCTCCCCGTGCCATCGCTGAAGGTCCCTGCAATCCTGCGTTCTCCCTGGCTTCCTGCAGCTCTCCAGCGCTGAGCGGTGATGTAATACCGCTCATTAAGTTCATGGATATGGACGCCACGCCTATGGGAGTGGCGTCGCGTCCATATTACATGACCTTAATGAGCGGGTATTACGTCACCGCTCAGCGCTGGAGAGCTGCAGGAAGCCGGGGAGAACGCAGGATTGCAGGGACGTTCAGCGATGGCACGGGGAGGGTGAGTATGATGTCCCAGCCACCGGCTCCTGCCGCCGCATCCCCTCCCCCGCTGGTTTCTACCCTATGACTCGTGTATAAGCCGAGGGGGCATTTTCAGCACGAAAAAAGGTGCTGAAAATCTCGGCTTATACACGAGTATATACGGTACATATATGCTGTTTAATAATTAGTTCAAAGATCTTTCCTGGTATAGAAGTAAGACTCACTGGCCTGTAATTTCCTGGCTCCATCCTCTTTCCTTTTTTGAAGATAGGGTCAATATTTGCCCTTCTCCAATTTTCTGAGACTTCTCCTGTTCGTCAGGATTTTTCAAAGATGTTGGCTAGTGGTCCTGTAATTTTCTCTGCTGTCTCTATCAGTACGCTAGGATATAATTCATCTGGACCAGGAAATTAAAATTAATTTGAATTAGCTATGCATTCACACATCATCTCTATTTATAGATAGTGTGGATTATTTTATTCCTTCGATAGCACAGTGAAAATCAGTTGATGTTACATTAGCTTTCCTATAGAATACAGATGCAACATAACAATTTAAAAACTCGGCCTCCTCAACATAATTTTTGACTACTTCACCCTTTTCAACCTGTAAAAATCCTACAGCAGCTTTGACTTTTCTTTTGTTTTAGATATACCCCCCAGAAATCTATTTCTATCGCTCTTGGTCTCCCTTGCAAGCTTCACTTCATTACTGGCTTTAGCGATTCTAACACTTGCCCTGCAATCCCTGCAGACAGCACCATATTCTTCTTTAGATATGCCCCCCTCTTTTCATTTGATATACATTTCTTTTTTAGCAAAGATTTAAAATTTGCCTATCTGAAGTCTAATCTTAAAGTTTGAGTCATTAATCCAAAATTCGAGGATAGACTGATCACTGCCTCCTAAATTCCCAGCCAGCTTTACTTCCTCATCTCCCTGTTAATAAGAATTAAGTCCAAGATGGCAAATCCTCTTGTTCTCTCTTCTACCTTTTGAAAGATGAAGTTGTCAGTAAGAGAAGATAAGAATTTTCTAGACCCATTACTTTTGCTTGAGATTCCCATCAAATATCTGGATAATTAAAATCTCCGAAGATCACTATATTATACTATTTTGAGATCAAAGACATGTGATATAAAAATAATTCATCTACTGTATATCTTCAGTCTGTCTTGGTGGCCTAAAGTAAACGCCTACAATAGTGTCCTTTCCGTTCACTACTTGTATTCTTACCCAGTTTTGTACAGAGCTGCCATTTTCTGAAGCTTAGATCTCTGTGGAGATATACACTTTTCTAACATAAAATGCAAAACCTTCTGCCCTCTTGTTAAGCCTGTTTCTAATAAATAAGTTGTATCTTTCAAAGTTTGTATTCCAATCATATGTATCATCCCACCAAGTTTCAGTAATGGCTATGACATCATATCATAGCCTGTTTTTCACCCGTAGAGTCCAGTTAAATCTACTTGTTCCATGTCGATTCACTGGGACGATGGATAAGAAGATGACCTGTGCTGCTAGTTCCTTCACTTTCCTGCCTAGGTTTTCATAGTCTCTGCATATAGTTTCCAAGCCCTCTTTTGCTATGTCATTTGTTCCTACGTGAATCACTAGTCATTGCTAGAAAAATATTTAGACTTGAGAGTCCTCAGTGGTTGATACCTTTTAATGGCTAACTGAAAAGATGGTAACAAATTGCAAGCTTTCGAGACTACGCAGGTCTCTTCATCAGGCAAAGACTAAAACAAGAGCTGAAGAATCACATATTTATATACACAAAGGACACAGGAATAATTCAATAGGTAAGACAAGTGACGTGAAGCAGAACTGTCATTATCGCAGAGGGATGAACATAAATATGACTAGTTCATAGATAATGACAGTTCTGCTTCACGTCACTAATGACAGTTCTGCTTCACGTCACTTGTCTTACCTATTGCATTATTCCTGTGTCCTTTGTGTATATAAATATGTGATTCTTCAGCTCTTGTTTTAGTCTTTGCCTGATGAAGAGACCTGCGTAGTCTCGAAAGCTTGCAATTTGTCACCATCTTTTCAGTTAGCCATTAAAAGGTATCAACCACTGAGGACTCTCAAGTCTAAATATTTTTCTATCTACTGGCTAACACGGTACGAAGATACACATCTTTCCTAGTCATGGCTAGTCATTTGTAGCAGTGAAGGCTTGATACCCTGTCAGACACATCTTTGATTTGGGCACCTGGAAGACAGCACTGTTGTGAACGTTTTGGAGATGACTTCGGAGCTGAAGCTCCCTCAGGTGATTGCTGAGGGTATTGAACCTATGTTGAATACCAAGAGTCCTACACCCTCAGATAACGAGTGGGTGTCAGGTGGCTTTTTCTGGGTTGCAGAAAGTATTCTCTCCTGTGCTGTCCTATCTAGACAGTTTTGGGCCCCAGCGTTTGCTCAATCTATTTTCTGTCTGTGTTCGTATTTTCATCTTGTCTAACCGCCATTATATGTTTGGGGGCTTCCTACTCTTTTGGGGTCTACTCCGGGGCAGTTAGCTTTCCTCTTTCCATCTTCAGGGATAGCTATATCTCCGGCTGTGCCGAGGCGTCTAGGACCACCGTAGGTGCGCTCCACGGCTGCTTCTAGTTGTGCGATTAGTTTAGGGGTCTGCAACCTATTAGTTTCCAACCTCTCTGGTGTTAGGCTGCCTATGCGGTTTTTTGCTCCTGCCTCCTCAGCTACCATAACATAACAGAATCACCGGCCTTACTGAAAATTCTATGGTACTCAATAGAAGGGAAAAATAGTAAAGGAAAAAAAAAAGTTGTCAGAGTTGTCAGAATTTTTTTTTTTCCTGTTTGTTGCATTATTTCCCTCTTTTTCTCTGGGATTGAAGAGGATTTTTTTCCCCATTGGAGGTCAAGCATTTGTCGGATCGTGTGGAGCAGCTTGCTCCTGAAGTTCGGAGTATTGCTATCTATCTTGCTGGGTTGCCTGCTGTGGAACCTAGGATCCCTCTGCCGGATTTATTTTTGGGGATCGGTCTAAGTTTTTGAATTTTAAAAATAACTGTAAGTTGTTTTTTGCTTTGAAGCCTAAATCCTCAGGGAACACAAAACAGCAGGTTCAAATTGTCATCTCCCTGTTGCACGGTGACCCTCAGGATTGGGCCTTTTCCCTGACATCTGGGGATCCTGTTTTGAATGATGTTGATGTGTTTCTCAGGCTCTGGGATTATTGTACGATGAACCTAATGTTACTGATCAAGCTGAAAAAACCTTGTTGGCATTGAATCAGGGTCATGAAGCCGCTGAGCTGTATTGTCAGAAATTCAGAAAGTGGGCAGTCCTTACTAAATGGAATGATAATGCTCTGGCAGCTCTTTGTCAGAAGGGTCTGGCAGAGACTGTAAAGGATGTTATAGTGCGATTCCCTGTCCCCTCTGGTCTCAATGACTCTATGTCATTAACTATTCAAGTTGACAGACGTCTGCACGAGCTTAGAAATATGCGTGAGATTGTGATGCTTTGCGGGCCAGCCCCTGAGCCCATGCAGTGTGATGGAGTGACTTCTGGGCACAGCGTCATGAATTTCATAAGCGTAATAAGTTGTGCTACTATTGTGGTGACGCTTCTCATGCTATTTCCGTCTGCCCCAAGCGGGAGAGACGTTTTGCGCGCTCAGTTGTTTTGGGTAGTGTTCAGACTAAATTTCTGTTGACTGTTACCTTTATTTGCTCCATGTCCACATTTTCAGCTCAGGCTTTTGTTGATTCAGAGGCAGCTATAAACCTGATGGATTTTGATTTGGCCAAACATTGTGGTCTTCCTATGATACCCCTGCGGAAGTCTATTCCTTTGCTGGGCATTGATTCTACCCCCTTGGCGGAGAATAAACCCCAGTTTTCTACCAAGGTGATAATGCGGGTTGACCCGACCACCAAGAGAATTGCAAATTTTTGGTGTTACATAATTTACATGACATTGTTGTACTGGGGTTTCCTTGGTTACAGACTCACAATCCTGTTTTGGATTGGAAGTCTGTGTCTGTGACCAGTTGGGGTTGTCAATGTGTTCGTACTGACACTCCTGTTTTTTCTGCCCCCCAGTCTCAAGATGTTTTTTCTGCCTACTCCCAGTCTCAGGATGTTCCTGACTATTTGACTGATTTTTCTGATGTGTTTAGTGAGAGTAAGTCTGCATCCTTACCTCCTCATAGGAGTTATGATTGCGCTATTGACTTAGTACCGGTTGTAAATTTCCCAAGGGTCGGCTCTTTAATTTATCTGTACCTGAGCATGAGGCCATGCGATCTTGTATCATAGAGTCTTTAGAGAAGGGTCATATCAGACCATCCTCTTCACCCTTGGGCGCCGGCTTTTTCTTTGTGGCCAAGAAGGATGGCTCATTGAGGCCATGTATTGATTATCGTCTGCTGAATAAGATCACTGTTAAATATCAATATCCGTTACCCTTGATTTCTGACCTATTTTTCAGAGTGAAGGGTGCTTGTTGGTTTACCAAGCTTGACCTCAGGGGGGCGTATAATCTTATTCGCATCAAGCACGGAGATGAATGGAAGACGGCGTTTAATATAACAGAGGGGCATTTTGAGTACCTAGTGATGCCTTTTGGGCTCACTAATGCCCCTTCCATCTTCCAATTCTAAAAGAACGATATTTTCAGGGATTTCGTGGATACATTTCTGATTGTTTATTTGGACGATATCTGGATTTTTTCCAATGACTGCGATTCTCATGTGGAACATGTTCAGACTGTATTCCGGATTTTGAGAGAAAACGCATTGTATGTGAAGGGATCAAAATGTCTTTTTGGCGTACAGAAGGTTTCATTTCTGGGATTCATTTTGTCTCCGTCTGTTATTGAAATGGACCCAGTCAAAGTTCAGGCCATTTGTGATTGGGTTCAACCCACTACATTGAATAGGAATATGAGGAAAAAGAAACCACTATAATGTATGCACACCACAACTGAGTAATCAAAAAATGAAAAAAGCCTTATTGCACAACATTAAAAAAAACAATTAAAAACAATAGAAAACCCTGCATGGATCCCAACAAGCAATCGCTGACTTATAATCAAACTCCAAACAATGAGCAATTGAACAAGTGCATGTCCTAAACAATATAACAAATGACGATAAATGGGCATATATGCTAAGTCCACAGAGAGAAAAATGTATAATGCATACACCTGAACGCAGTCACCATGAGGTGATAATGAAAGGTAAAGTGCCCCCTGTCATAGCATAGTGATAATGGTATATCACCTCCCAAAATGTGAGTCAGAAAGACTCCCTATAATAGAAAAGGCTCACGTGTAGAAAGGCAAGGTCAGGGCTGCAAGTGGACAGTAAGCCCGATGGAGGCAATTGCAGGGGGACCCAGAGGCAGGGCGACCCACTACATTGAAGGCTCTTCAGAGATTTTTGGGTTTTGCTAATTTTTATCAAAAATTAATAGCTAATTTCTCTGGTATTGTGAAGCCACTGACTGATTTGACCAAGAAGGGTTCTGATGTAGGGAATTGGTCTCCTGAGGCAGTTTCTGTGTTTCAGGAGCTTAATCGGAGATTCACTTCTGCTCCTGTTCTGCGCCAACATGATATTTCTCTACCATTTCAGGAGGAGGTTGATGCTTCTGAGATTGGTGCAGGAGCCGTTTTGTCCCAAAGGGTTCCGGAGACCTCTAAGATTAACCCTTGTGCCTTTTTCTCTCGAAAATTTTCCCCAGCGGAACGTAATTATGATGTAACATAGTAACATAGTAACATAGTTATTAAGGTTGAAGGAAGACTTTAAGTCCATCTAGTTCAACCCATATCCTATCCTAACCTGCCCTAACATGTTGATCCAGAGGAAGGCAAAAAAAACCCAAGTGGCAAACAGTAAGCTTCACATTGGGGAAAAAAATTCCTTCCCGACTCCACATACGGCAATCAGACTAGCTCCCTGGATCAACGCTGTATCTAGGAAACTAGTGAATATAGCCTGTAATATTATACTTTACAAGAAAGGCATCCAGTCCCTTCTTAAATTTTAGTAAGGAATCACTCATTACAACATTAGACGGCAGAGAGTTCCATAGTCTCACTGCTCTTACAGTAAAGAATCTGCGTCTGTGATTATGGCTAAACCTTCTTTCCTCCAGACGTAGAGGATGCCCCCTTGTCCCCGTCACAGGTCTAAGAGTAAAAAGATTATTAGAAAGGTCTTTGTACTGTCCCCTCATATATTTATACATTGTAATAAGATCACCCCTAAGCCTTCGTTTTTCCAAACTAAATAACCCCAAGTGTAATAACCTGTCTTGGTATTGCAGACCCCCAGTTCTCTAATAACCTTGGTCGCTCTTCTCTGCACCCGCTCCAGTTCAGCTATGTCTTTCTTATACACCGGAGACCAGAACTGCACACAGTATTCTAAGTGTGGTCGCACCAGTGACTTGTATAGAGGTAAAATTATGTTCTCCTCATGAGCATCTATGCCTCTTTTAATGCATCCCATTATTTTATTTGCCTTGGCAGCAGCTGCCTGACATTGGCCACTAAATGTGAGTTTGTAGTCCACCCATACACCCAGGTCTTTTCAGTGACAGTTTTGCCCAGTGCTTTACAATTAAGCACATAATTATACATCTTATTTGTTCTACCCAAGTGCATGACCTTACATTTATCCCCATTAAAACTCATTTGCCATTTATCAGCCCAAGCTTCTAGTTTACATAAATCCTCCTGTAATATAAAATTATCCTCCTCTGTATTTATTACCCTGCAGAGTTTAATGTCATCTGCAAATATTAAAATACTACTCTGTATGCCCCCTACAAGGTCATTAATAAATATGTTAAAGAGAAGCGGCCCCAATACTGACCCCTGTGGTACCCCACTGCTAACCGTGACCCAGTCCGAGTGTGCTCCATTAATAACTACCCTTTGTTTTCTATCCATGAGCCAGTTCTTAACCCACTTACACATATTTTCCCCTATCCCCATTGTTCCCATTTTATGTATCAACCTTTTGTGTGGCACTGTATCAAAAGCTTTTGAGAAGTCCATGAACACCACGTCCACTGCATTCCCTTGTCCAGTCCTGAACTTACCCCTTCATAAAAGCTTATCAGATTAGTCTGACAAGAACGGTCCCTCGTAAACCCATGCTGATACTGTGTCATGAGGTTATTCAGCTTCAGATACTCCAATATAGTATCCCTTAAAAAACCCTCCAGGATTTTACCCACAGTAGATGTTAAGCTCACTGGCCTATAATTTCCAGGTTCAGTTTTTGCCCCCTTTTTGAATATTGGCCCCACATTTGCTATACGCCAGTCCTGTGGTACAGACCCAGTTATTATGGAATCTTTAAAGATTAAAAATAATGGTCTATCTATAACTGTACTTAATTCCTGCAGTACTCGGGGGTGTATCCCATCCGGGCCCGGGGATTTGTAAACTTTAGTGATTTTTAGACGCCGCCGTACTTCCTGCTGGGTTAAGCAGGTGACATTTAATGGAGAAATTTTTTTATCTCTGATCATGTTATCTGTCATGGGATTTTCTTGTGTAAATACAGTTGAAAAAAAGTCATTTAGCATATTGGCTTTTTCCTCATCCTCATCCACCATTTCACCCAGACTATTTTTAAGGGGACCAACACTATCATTTTTTAGTTTCTTGCTATTTATGTAGTTAAAGAATATTTTGGGATTATTTTTACTTTCTTTGGCAATGAGTCTCTCTGCCTCAATCTTTGCTATCTTGATTTGCTTTTTACAGAATTTATTCAGTCTTCTGTATTTATTTAATGCCTCATCACTACCTACTTGCTTTAATTCCCTAAACGCTTTCTTTTTGTCACTTATTGCGCCCCTTACAGCTCTATTTAGCCATAGTGGTTTCCTCCTAATTCTAGCATGTTTATTCCCATAGGGTATATACTGTGCACAGGTCCTATTCAGGATACTAATAAACGTCTCCCATTTTCTTTGTGTATTTTTATGTCTCAGGATATCGTCCCAGTTTATTGCACCAAGATCATCTCTCATCCGTTGGAAATTTGCCTTCCTGAAGTTTAGTGTCCTTGTAACCCCTCGACTACACATCTTATTAAAGGATACATGAAAGCTTATTATTTTGTGATCACTATTACCCAAGTGACCCCCAACCCTTATATTTGATATGCGGTCTGGCCTGTTGGATAATATTAGGTCTAGCAGTGCCCCCCCTCTTGTTGGGTCCTGAACTAGTTGTGAAAGGTAATTGTCTCTCATAGTTGCCAAAAACTTATTACCTTTGCTGGAACTGCAGGTTTCCGTTCCCCAATGTATTTCAGGGTAGTTGAAGTCCCCCATAATAATGACTTCTCCTTGAGTTGCTGCTTCATCTATTTGCTTTACGAGGATATTCTCGTGGGTAATCGGGAGTTATTGGCCATGAAGTTGGGTTTTGAGGAGTGGAGACATTGGCTGGAAGGAGTCAACCATCAGGTGGTGGTCCTCACTGATCATAAGAACCTGTTTTTATCTTGAATCAGCCAAGCGACTTAATCCTAGACAGGCCAGGTGGGCCTTGTTTTTCACACGTTTTAATTTTGTGGTCTCTTTTCTCCCGGGCACTAAGAATGTTAAGGCGGATGCCCTCTCGAGGAGTTTCTTTCTGGATTCTCCTGAGGTAACTGAGCCTGCTGTTATTCTGAAGGAGGGTGTGGTTCTTTCCGCTATCTCGCCCAATTGGAGACTGACTTTGGAGAAATTTCAGGAGGATAAACCTGAACGTTGCCTGCTGGGAGATTGTCCCAGACCAGTGGGGGAAGAATGTGATGTCCGAGATTCATTGCTCCACGTTGGTCGGCCATCCTGGTATTTTTGGTACCAGAGATTTGGTGAGTCGGTCCTTTTGCTGGCCCACTTTGTCTCGTGACGTCAGGGACTTTGTGCAGTCCTGTGGAACTTGTTCTCGGTCCAAACCTTGCTCTCACTCTAGTGGTTTGTTAATGCCATTGCCTGTGCCCAAGAGGCTATGGGCTCTCGCTCTAGTGGTTTGTTAATGGCATTGCCTGTGCCCAAGAGGCCATGGACCCATATCTCTATGGATTTTATTTCTGACCTCCCTGTCCCTCAGAGAATGACCGTTATTTGGGTAATCTGTGATAGGTTTTCCAAGATGATACATCTTGTGCCACTACCTAAGTTGCTATTCTCCTCCGAGTTGGTGCCCTTGTTTTTTCAACAGGTGGTTCGGTTGCATGGCGTTCCAGAGAACATTGTGTCTGACAGAGGAGTCCAGTTTGTTTCCAGATTTTGGAGGACATTTTGTTCCAAACTGGGAGTTCAGCTGTCTTTTTCCTCTGCGTTCCACCCTCAGACCAATGGACAAACTGAGAGAACAAACCAGACCTTGGAGACTTATTTGAGATGTTTTGTGTCTGCTGATCAAGATGACTGGGTCTCTTTTTTGCCTTTGGCTGAGTTTGCTTTGAATAATAGGGCTAGTTCTGCCACCTTGATATCTCCATTTTTCTGCAATTTCGGGTTTCATCCTCGATTTTCTTCAGGGCAGGTGGAGGCTTCTGTCTGTCCTGGTGTTGACTCTATTGTGGAGAGAATGCAGCAGATTTGGGATCAAGTAGTGGATAAGCTGTCTGTCTCTCAGGAGAAGGCCCAGCGGTTTACCAACCGACATAGGACTGATGGTCCTCGGTTTAAAGTGGGTGACTTGGTTTGTTTATCCTCAAAAAATATCCCTATGAAGGTCGCGTCTCCAAAATTTAAGCCAAGGTTCATTGGACCTTATAAGATCGTGGAGATTATTAATCCCGTTTCCTTCCGTTTGCTTCTTCCGGGAACATTAAAGATTCACAACTTATTTCACAAATCTTTATTGAAGAGATTTGTTGAGCCAGTGGTTCCTATGGCTGCGCCTCCTGATCCTGTTTTGGTTGAGGGCAATTTGGAGTATGTGGTTGAGAAGATATTGGATTCTCGTTTGGCCAGGCGTAGACTCTAATACTTGGTGAAGTGGAAGGGCTATGGTCAGGAGGACAATTTGTGGGTGTTTGCTTCTGACATTCATGCTGAAAGACTGGTCCGTGCCTATCACCGCGCTCATCCTGATCATCCTGATGGCACAAGTGAGGGTTCGGTGACCCCTCCTCAAGGGGGGGGGTACTGTTGTGAACGTTTTAGAGATGACTTCGGAGCTGAAGCTCCCTCTGGTGGTTGCTGAGGGTATTGAACCTATGTTGAATACCAAGAGTCCTACACCCGCAGATAACGAGTGGGTGTCAGGTGGTACTGACTGACCTGATATAAGTGAGCTGATCTCCCATGATCCTCGCTGGTGATCAATTGTGCTTCCTGGTTTAGTTTGCAATTCAGCTTGCTTTCCTGCTGTCTCCTGCTTGCGTTCAGATAAGTCTCTTTCAGTTTTTTTTTACTGTGGTTTGAATTCCTTGCTTTTTGCTGCATTGCTTTTTGTCTTCAGCTGGGTCCCCTATGGGGGGCTTTGGCTGATCTCCGTTCGTTTTTTGTATTTGTTCATTTGCTCAGTTCTTGTGATATTTTTCTGCTGGGTAGCTACGTGTCCACACCAGAGATCTGATATAGGTGGTCGAGACCGTGTGGTCTCAGTGTTTTTTGATTCAGAAGTGTTGGAGTTTTTCCTAGGGTTTTTCTGGGTTGCAGAAAATATTCTCTCCTGTGCTGTCCTATCTAGACAGTTTTGGTCCCCAGCGTTTGCTCAATCTATTTTCTGTCTGTGTTCGTATTTTCATCTTGTCTAACCACCATTATATGTTTGGGGGCTTCCTACTCTTTTGGGGTCTACTCGGGGGCAGTTAGCTTTCCTCTTTCCATCTTCAGTGATAGCTATCTCTCCGGCTGTGCCGAGGCGTCTAGGACCACCGTAGGTACGCTCCACGGCTGCTTCTAGTTGTGCGGTTAGTTTAGGGGTCTGCAACCTATTAGTTTCCAACCTCTCTGGTGTTAGGCTGCCTATGCGTTTTTTTGCTCCTGCCTCTTCAGCTACCATAACGTAACACAGTACACTTTTCGTGAGGTGATGTCTGGTTGGCAGATAGCGGCTACTTTTCCTCTAAGTATGGAATCCCCCACGAGTCACGACCACCACTCTCCTTTAATTCTTCACCGCAATGCTTCTTTTTCTCCATTCAAGAGACTTCTGATTGCTTAGAAGGGTGTTCTTTGTGGGCAAAGCACTTTTTTGATATACATCTTCGTAGTTGTCCTGCATGAGTGCTTTGTAGCAGTTCTTCAGCCAATCAGAGACCAGCAGCTGACAATGTCATTCCAGTCACGAACGATATATGGCAGTAATGTAATGCGCTGCTTGTGCCGGCACACTCAAATCAGCTACAGAAGAGGCAGTCACATGTCATGGGAGTGTAGGTGTCACAGGTTTACTGCGACAGAGAGGAGCCAGAAGACCAGAGCATCTGATTTCTTCTACTCCTGTATGGATTAGAAGCACTTCACCTTCATTTTAAATGGTGCAAGTTTCTTTTAGCAGTGCAGGGGTTAATTTGCTCAGTTGGGCGTTCTTGAAAGCTTTCCTGCATTAAGGCTCTCAGCTGTGCACTGTTAGCCACTCCCATCTCCTGTATAAACTAGGGCTTGGCTAGCACACATTGTCAGAGCTAGCTTTTGCTGCATGACTGGAGCTTGTTGGTGGTCATTATTGGAGAAGGCATTTGGTGGATTTATTTGTAACTGTTGGTAGGTTTTGAGTGTGTGATAACTCCCTTTCTTCACATACTTTGGTTTAATCCCATCTTCCACTCCCCGGGGCATTTCTTTGTTGTCTGTGTCTCTTATGTATTTTTTGTTATCCCTGTTCATATTAACTTGTTAGTCTGGATGGTGTATTACGATACACTACTACTCCCCTCTTCCCTGGGTGGGAAATGGTACAGACTGAGGGTGGATTCAGGAGCTAAGGCAAACTAAGTGGCCCCGGCGTCTTCTTCATCAGAAGTAATCCGGGCAAGTTAGGGCACCCTTACCATTAGAGACAGGGAAGGAGTCCCTGGTCGCGATACTCCCAACAAAAGAGTCGTGACAGTAGGAAGGTAAGAAGAATTGTTTTTTTTTTTAATATGTGGGAAAAGAGTACCTTAACATTATACCAGTAAGGGGCTCCAGGATTGGGAACATTATACAATGAACATGTCCAGGATATGGGCCATTATAAAAGGAAGGGGCCTATGATAGAGGACATTACACTAGAAATGGGCCTAGGATGGGGGTCATTATAACAGTATGGGGCCCAGATTGGAGGTCATTATATCAGGAAGGGTCCCAGGATGGGGACAGTATACCTGGGTGAGGGATACTGTTAAAGGATGAAGGACATTATGCCAAAAAAGGGCTGAGGATGGGGGATATGTGGACATCATACCAGGAAGGGGCCCAGGATCAGGGACATAAGAAGAGGACCAGGACAGGGGATATTATAAAAGTAAGGGGCTCAGGATGGGGGACATTATACAAAAAAGGGCCTAATATGAGAATTATTATGGGATGTGGGCCACAATGGGGAGATCATTAAAGGAAACAGCCAGGAATGGGGGGGGGCATTATTAAATAGGGGCAAACCCACATGTCTTTTTAGAATCCAGAACGCTACAAGGGCCTATACATTTGACCAACATGCAGGTGGGTGCCCAGGTCCATATTTTGCATCGGGGCCCATCGGACACTAGTTGCACCACTTTGTTTGACTTAAGTTTTCCTTGGTGCCAGAATAAAAACAAGCACAACAACACAAAGAGAAAATAACTTCACGATCGCAAGGACTGTGGCAACAACATTTTGAGAGAACATTCATAAGATCTACTAAAGACTTGTACTGTGGTGTCAAGAGAATGGGAAGCTTCCTTGTCTCAGATTTCTTTTAACCGGTGCAATATTGAACAATGCATGTATATATTTGATATTACTCTGAAATGAATGTAAGGACTTGCTATGACTTATGACTTTGCTATGAAGGTAAGTTTTTGTTACTGCTAATGATATTGAAAAAATACATTCCAGAGCTTCTTCCTTCTTATTGCCTTAGGGAATTGCTATGAAATGGCCGACATAGCCAATGAGTAACATAATTTATTAGATATGAAGTAAACAACTGTTGAATACAAGACAAATATAGTGTACTAGAAAACAAGAAAAAAATGCAAAGTGAAATTTGAAAAAAAACTGTTATTTCACTGATGTTTTTTGTTTTGCTATTTTTACCATGTTCACTAAATACTAAAACTGACCTGTCATTATGATTCTCCAGGTCATTACAAGTTTGTGGATATCAAACATGTATAGGTTCTTTTTTATTTAAGTGGTGGGAAAAAAAATCCAAAGTTTCTTAAAAAAAAGTCGCAATTTTCCAAGACCCATAATGTCTCCATTTTTCTGATCTGTGGCTGGGTGAGGTCTTATTTTTTGTGCACCAAACTTATGTTTTTATTGATACCATTTTGGTCTAGATACGATCTTTTGACCACCCATTATTGCATTTTAATGCAATGTTGCGGCCACGAGAAAAATGTAATTCTGACATTTTTACTTTTTCTCGTTACACTGTTTACAAATTGGATTAACTCTTTTAATATATTGAGAGATTGAGCGATTCTGAATGTAGTGATACCAAATATGTGTATTTTTTTCTTTATTGTTTTATTTTGAATGTGGCGAATGGGGGCTAATTTGAGATTTTATATTTTATTATTTCTTAAAAAACTTTTTTTTACTTTTAACTTATTTCATCCAATCGCTTGTGCTTCATCCCTGCTCTATGTAGCAGAAATGCTCACTTGCTATCAGCGCCGACCGCTGGGCAATGCTCATAGCAATACGGCAATGACAACCACAGAGGTCTGCTACAGGGTGGTTTGCAAGTTAATGACCGGGCCAATTTTTACAATTCAGACCACTGTCTCTTTATGAGGTTATAACTCTAGAAGGGTTCAACAGATGTTCGCGATTCTGACAATGTTTTCTTGTGACATATTGTACTTCATGTTAGTGGAAAAATTTCTTCGATATAACTTCAGTATATTACTGAAAAAACCAGAAATATGGCAAAAAATTTTGAAAATTTTGCAATTTTCAAACTTTGAATTTTTATTCCCTTAAAACAGAGAAATATGTCACACAAAATAGTTAATAAATTACATTTCCCACATGTCTACTTTACATCTGCACAATTTTGAAACCAAAATTTTTTTTGTTAGGAAGTTATAAGGGTTAAAAGTTGACCAGCGATTTCTCATTTTTACAACAAAATTTACAAAGCCATTTTTTAGGGATTACCTCACAGTTGAAGTCACTTTGAGGGGTCTATATGGCAGAAAAAAACCAAAGTGACACCATTCTTAAAACTGCACCCCTCAAGGTACTCAAAACCACATTCAAGAAGTTTATTAACCCTTCAGGTACTTCACAGGAGGTGAAGCAATGTGGAAGGAAAAATTGAACATTTAACTTTAGCGTGTTATTCCACTTTTTGTTCGGCGGTATGATGATTAAGTTTTGTTTTTTGCTTTGATTTTTTTAAGGGGTTCACTAAAGGGGTTAACTAGAGGGATAGTTTTATAGGGCGGGTCGTTACGGGCACAGCGTTACTAAATATGTGTACTTTTATTGTTTTTTCATTTTTTTATATATATATAGAAATTAATTTATTGGGGAATATTTTTTTGTCTTTAAGGATTTTTTAAAAATTATTTTTACACGTTTGCTTTTATTTTTTTTACTTTTTTACTTTGTCCCAGGGTGGGACATCACTGTATAATGCAGATCGCTGCTCTGACAGTTAGCTTAGCACTCTGTCAGACCAGCGATCTGACAGGCACTGCAAGAGACTTTCTCAGCGCCTGCACTGAGGAAGTCGCCTCCCTGCAGGACCCGGAAGAACCCCGCGGCTATCTTGAATCCGGGGTCCTGCAGGGAGGAGGCCCTCGGAACAGTGCGTTCACATCGCGCTTCTCTGAGGGTCTCAGGGAAGCACGCAGGGAATCCCCTCCCTGCGCAATGCTTCCCTATACCGACAGAACACTGCAATCATGTTTGATCACAGTGTGCCGGGGGCTAATGTGCCGTGAGCAGTCCGTGACAGCTCCTGCCACATAGTGCCGGGTGTCAGCTGTGATAATCAGCTGACACCCGGCCGCGATCTGTCATGCTCCCCCCGGAGCGCAGCCCATCGCTTGAGACGTATTATCCCGTCCATGGTCATACGGGCCCAGGTACCATGGGCGGGATAGTACGTCCGATGTCAGAAAGGGGTTAGTATATGCTGAAAAGTGAGAAAAGCATTCCAAGTAGCGTGGAATGCTGTAAAAAATTCAATTTTCCCATAGTATTTGTAAAGTTTTTTTTTATATTTTAATAGTAAAAAAATCTAAAAGTTTGAAGAAAATAATATTTGGTATGTTTCATCACATTCTGTGACCAGTAACATTTTAATTTTTCCTTAATTTAGAACTGTGTGTAGGCTTATTTTGTTTGTGTTGAACTGTAATTTTTAATAGTGTATACAATTCTTTATCACTGATTATTGCATTTTGAGAGGGGGATGCAGTAACCAATTACAACTGGTATTTCAATTTTTTTTATTCTTAGCAGTATTTACTATATGGGTTAGTTCATGTTATATTTGCCTAAATCAGACTTTTGCTGCTGTGACAATGCCATTTTTTTGCAGTGGGAAAAATGTTTGCGTGTGTGTGGGTAGGTAATTTTTTTTATTCTTCTAACTTATATAGCACCATTAATTCCACAGCGCTTTACACACATGATCATCGCTGTCCCCACTGGGGCTCACAATCTAAATTCCTTATCAGTATGTTTTTGGAGTGTGGGAGGAAACAGGAGAACCCAGAGGAAACACACACAAACAAGGGGAGAACATACAAACTCCGCGCATATGTTGTCTTTGGTGGGAATTAAACCCGAGACCCCAGCAGTACAAGCCAACAGTGCTTCCTACTGTGTCACCATGCTGCTCATAATTCAAACCTTTCTTTTTTTATTTTATTTTATATTTTTTTACTGTCATGGAAATATATATGTATTCCATATATTCAAAGTATATTCATATATATGCATTCACAGTTAGATAGATCTCACTTGCTAAAAATCCTGTGCTCACACATATCTATGCAAAAAGCTGATGCCAGCTATAATCAGTCGTTAAAGACGACCCTGGCCTTCATAAGGAACAAGTACAGAGAGTCTTAATAGATATCTATTGTTTTCTTTACTAGTCATGCAAGAAAGCTAGGGCAAAGAACAAAAACAATAAATCTGCAACTTCAGCCCTTTTATCATAATTATCATAATTATCATACTTACACTAGAACAGTCAATAATCTAGCAGCTTTTAATTGTATGTTAATTGACTAACCAGCCCCTTTTTGTAAACGTATAAAACCTTGAATGAATAATAAATGTGTGGTCTTGACGAACTGCTATACTGACACTTCCGTGTGGACAGTTTTCATTTCGTTCTGAGCGCTCAAAAAGACATTTAATAGAAAATTGGGAACAGAAGCAGCAAACACTGCAGGATAGATTTATCCTAATTAAATTTCCATAACAGTTAGCGCCTGCATGCGGGGCAGTGGACGAAACGCACGGGGACCTTCTGACCGGAGAGACAGAGGTGTTGGCCATGGCCTTGGCTCACGGGACGGAGACTGCGCAGCTCCAAAAGTAAGATAAGAAAATCTTGTCATCTTACCTGAAAGTCCCTTGTGCTCAGTCCTGGTCTTACACCTCTTGCCGGTCAGGTGTGGTCACCACCGCATTCCCAGGTAGTGTAAAAAGTCCACACCCTTATCCAAAACCCTGGGATATAAGGTGTTTGCTGCTGTGCTGTGTATGTGTTTCATGTTTTATGTGAACCGGGAGAAAAGTTGGAACGGTGACTGTGTTTTTGCTTGCTGATTTCTGGGAGCTGTATAGCAAAAAAACAAATTGCTGGATAAGTTCCCGCAGTAATCCTTCATACATGGGAGGGAGGTCATCCCAGTAAAATCCAGGTGTGAGGGGCGGGAGCTTTGATTGGATAAGTCCACGCAGTTATCCTTCACACATCGGAGGGAGGTCATCCCAGATCAATCCAGGTGTGAGGGGCGAGGGCTTTGAATCGGTTAAGTTTCTGCAGTTATCCTTCACACATAGGAGGGAGGTCATCCCAGATCAGTCCAGGTGTGAGGGGCAGGAGCTTTGATTGGATAAGTTCTCACAGTAATCGTCCACGCAAGGGGGGAGGTCATCCCAGTCAAATCAGACGTGGATGGTGAGAATTTTGATTAAGGCTATTACAGATTACTGTGACCGGCGCACCGGCCAGGGCGTACGGTTTTCAGAAGTGGTAGACCTGGAGCATTGCCATGCTCAGTGCAATTGGTGAGTTATCAGTTACCAGAGCAGCTTGTATGTGTCACAGATCATCAAAAGAGGGATTCGTATACTCCCGGGTGTTTGTTTCATTTGTACGTCTTCCTGTCTGTATCAGGTATCGCTGCTTTAAATTTACACTCAGAGCAGCGTGCGCTCTGTCACTATCTCATTCACTGCTGGCTGCAGCAGCGAGAAACCCCTTTGACCCCCCTCCTCTGCTAATCACGTTGTCACATCTGTTTCCTGGTTTTGATGTTTTTAAGCTAGTTTTTTGGCTACAGGCTGTAGCGTGAAAATTCTCAGGCATTCAGACTGAACTGTATTCATTTTTTTGCTATTCTATATGGATAATCTTTTTTTGATACGTGATTTCAGTGCCTGTAGAGACAGCAAGCAGAGATATAAGGGAGGGGGGAAGTGCTGGCAGCAGCGAGATTTTTTTTTTTTCCAGAGGGCGGGAGGATAAAGCCTACGCTACCAGACAAAAGTTTTAAAGTATTTTTTCTTTTTGTTTTATCATTTTACAATCAGTTTTTCCACCTCTTTTCTGTTTTTAATTAGCTGTTTTAGTAACAAGGGTTGTTTTTCAGAGTTTTATGATTAATACGTTTTTTTCCCTCCCCTTTTTGGTCAATTTTTTTTTCCTAGAGTTTTTTACTAAATCTAACTTTTGTTTTTAAAGTTTTTCTTTGAAGTACATTTTTAAATAATTTTGCAGAGGTTTTTCTAATCAATTTATTTTAGAGTTTTATTCTCCAACCATTTTTTAAAAGAAAAGAAAAAAAAAAGCACAACATCTACTAGCTTGCTTTAGACCAAGGTCAGAAGCACAGATAAGGAAACTGCAGTCTGAGGGAGAATACACAAAACAGCTGCGCAGCGGCTTCACTCACCCCTCCCATCAGGCATTCAGCGAAGACACACAGAACCAGAATGCAGCAGTTTTCAGATTTTTAATCACCTTTGTTGAATATGTTTTTGGAATAGACACAGTACGTGAGAATCAAAGGGCTAGGCATGTGAATAGAAGGTCAGAGTACGTGAGAAGCAAATGGACAGGCAGACTTTACGCTGCACAATGAAATGTTTTTTTTGTTTTTTGTTTGAAAGGCACAGGAAAGTTTGTTTATAGATTACCGTCTGCTATAAAAGAGCAGTGGTGCATCGTGTAGAAGGTACAGCAAGTTAATTTGAAGGACCAGGAAGTGATTTTTTATGTGAATAAGATTGAAAAGGCGTTAAATCGTCTGTGAGAAAATGATCACTGACATGTCACAAGAGCAGAATTCAGAGCCACACACATCACATGTCCATCATGTGGAGACACGGGACAGGTGTAGGCTGCTCTCATTGAATAAGGAGCCTTGTACAGGGAAAAACGCTCCCCGCCTCTCTCCACAGGGAGAAGGCATTTTTGTTTCAACGGTCCCCTCTCAAGAGCCACAGGGGGACACCCTCTCCTTTTTCTTCTCTCAGTCCCTTTCTCCTTCTTCTTCTTCAGACTTTTCTCCTCTTTCCTCGCTGCCATCCCTCTCTATCCTTCTTCCCTTATCATTCCTTCTTTCCCCTCCCTCACATCTCTGACACATCCATTTTTCTTCCTCTTCCTCTTCTTCACCCTCCCCTCCACCTCTCTCCCCTCCATCTCTCCCCCCTCCTCTTTCCCACGCTCCTCCCTCACACCTCCCTTCTCTTCCTCTTTTTTCTACTTCGTTATCAACTGGGTCAACGCCCAATCAAAGCAATGTGGTGTCCCTGTATTCAGTGCCTCCAGCACAGGGCACCCTGTCTATCCCAAGCACAGTACAAACATTGCCAGTCATTATATCAGGAGAAGAAAGTGCAAATCTCCCTACACAAAATGCTGCATGTAGCCCCCAGACACAACAGCTAGCAGAGCCCACAGCCATGGCTTCACAGGGGGGAAGTGTAGCTACAGACACAAATGAGGAACCTCAGTGCCGAGCAGGGCTGCCAGCATGGAACCATGACACTGATCCACCGCAGCCTCAGCAAGGAAGAGGGAAACCCCCATGCAGCAAGACAACTTTTAAGCCCAAATCTCACCCAGTATATGCACCAAGCACACCATGTCACTTCTCATCTGATGAAGATGAAGACACAACTTCATACATGCTGCCCAATACTAGGGAAGAAAACACACAAGCACCAATAGAGCAGGGACAGGTAGAGGCACCATCCTATGAGCCCTTCATCCCAAGCCAGGTGATCAGTATGCTGCCAGACCCAGGGATACACCCCATGCCATTTTGCCAAAAAATGCAGCAGATCCAGCGAACGTATGCAACAGCCTGGATTGATCTCTGGACCGTAATGGAAATAAAAGGAGGTGATGCATTCTGGCCAATTATGAGAGAACACTTCAAGCTTCCAGCAGAGTTAGATGCGTATGCCTGGGAGACAGGACCAAAGCTAATTGAGCAGCTCAGAGAATGGGCCAAAAGCAGACTGACAGGACAAACTCTCAGCCTACATGACATGAGTCAAGACAAGACAGAGTCTGTGGAGAAGTTCCATGACAGAGTGATGCAAGTGTTTCAAGATTTGGGCCTCATTACCCATGATCAGACACACAGACGGATGTTGGCACAGGCTTTTGTGCATGGACTGAGAGAACCAATCAGGAAACCACTGGTAGTAGCCAGGCCTGAGTACACGTCAATAGCAATGGATACCCTGCTCGCAGTAGCAAAAAGGATTGAGTCCCGCCGGGACAGAAGGGATGTCCAGTGTTACAACTGTGGCGAGTTTGGTCATTTCCGGAACCAGTGCAGAACACCGACTTCGCCCAGAAGAAGAAGAAACACAGAAAGCAGTGAAGAACCCCGTCCATAGGACAGGAGCACACCAAGTCCACAGGGAACCCCACCAGTGGGACCAATATCTTGAGAGTGGATGGCGTAGTCAGATCTTTTCTTGTGGAACTCCGCAACCTCACCTATCTATCAGAATCTTCTGCGTCCTGCATGGGAATTGATGGTCAAGTCAGACATTTCCAGATTATGAAGCCCCTGAGCATGTGGACTCAGCCAGAACACTCCATCATGTCCCAGTTTGTTGTGTCAAAGACCTGCACCCTCATCCTATTGGGAGTGGACCTACTGCAGAAGCTGAAAGCGACCAGAGTGTTCCAGGAAGATGGGACCATGACACTTTCTTCACCCCTGACCCAAGAAGAAACCTCAAACAACCACACTGCAGACCTATCACAGGAGGTGCTGGACATAGTACCAGAAAAGCCACTCCATCACCCAGAGTCAAGATGTCTCTGACCAACTGAAGGTCTAAGTGAACTCACGTAAGAAGACGGCCTGAGAACTTTGACATTGGCCAGGATATTCAACTCAAGAAGGACCCTACTCGCTTCATGGAATGGCAACACCTCATCCGGCTCCAACGCCAGAGGTTCATCTTTTGCAAACACCAGGAGGTGCCCCCTGCAATCAACCAGTTCACCCAGGCCCTAGACCGGCAAAAGGCCATTCAGCTATTCAAACTTGTGCACAAATACTGACCTGAGACCGAGCTGGAGAAAAAGAAACTACTGATGGCCCGTGCTGAGAAAAAATCAGCCGGTGAAGGAGACTTCCCAACAAGAAGACCCCCTGTGACCAGAGCAGGTGCTAACACAGTGACTGCCTTGGTGGAGAACAAGAAAGCCAGCTGGTCGTCATCTCTCATGATGTGGATCCTAGTAGGTGGCTTGTTTTCCCGCCAGCTCTGTGCCGGAGATGGGAGTCCCCTGCCGCATAGTGAAGGACAAGGCCAAACTGGGCTGCCTCGCCCATCGGAATCAATCCCAGCTTTCCACAGTGAAGAAAAAGACTGTAAACCCCACTGAGTTCAGAATGGTGCAAGGCCTGGAGGCCGTGAAAGAGGCTACGGTATTTGAAACCCCAACAGTGCTGAACCATCACACTCTGCTCTCAAAAGTCCCAGTCACCGCAACGGTATTCACGGTGATCAACCTGGCCAGTGCCTTCTTCAGTGTTTCCCCTCCACCTGGAGGCCTGCCTTCACGCACCAGTGCAGTGCATATGGACAGTGTTGCCTCAAGGTGCTCAGAACAAGCCCTTCAAGTTTCACCAAGACTATGTCCTCCATCCTCGTCAACTGGATTGCAGAATATGCAAGAGTCACTCTTCTACAACACGTGGATGACCTTCTCTTTTGTGTGGTTGACATCGATACCTGCACAGTCCATTCCTTGTCTCTCCTACTCTACCTGGAAGAACAACAACGCAAGGTCTGGAAGAACAAAGTCCAGTGATGTCAGAAGCAAGTTACATCCCTGGGACACTGTATTGCCCACCAGACGAAACACCTGTCAAATGACTGGAAGACCACTGTGGAGAAGATGGCTCCCCCAACAACTCCGAAAATGCTGCTGGCCTTCCCTGGTCTAGTGTCGTATTGCAGAACCTGGATCCCTGATGCCTCAGTCCTAGTGCAGCCTCTGTGTGCTTGCATCAACGCAACCCCGCTCCTTCTATCGGACGCAGCCTTCAACTCATTCAGGAGATTGGAAGAACTCCACAGTCTCAGCGCCAATACCAGGCCTACCTGACTACGAGAAGTCTTTCCGTCTACCTGATGGAAGAAAGAAGGTCATGCTACTGGAGTCCTGACACGGATTCACGGGGGAAAACAGAGACTTTTAGGCTGCCTCTCAGCCCGCTTGGATCCAGTTGCAAGAGGAGCACCCTCCTGCCTGATGGCAGTATCTGCAGCACACACCTTCCTGGACAAGGTTGCTGACATCACTCTTGCACAGCCACTGGAAACTCTCACTCCACACGATATCTTGGCAATCTTCAATCAAGCTTAACCAACAATAATCTCCCCACCGCCAGGCATCTTTGTGGCGCCTCTATCGCCTTTGTCTCATAATGTCACCGTCTCCAGACCTACAGTCCTCATCCCGGCTACTCTACTCCCACTCCCAAGGGGGATACAATATGGACTTTCCAGAACAAAATTTACAGAATTTATCCTCTACTTGGATGGCTCCAGATTTGCAGATGATGAAGAAGTTTCCACACAGGAAGTGCAGTGACCAGCAATCAAGAATCCTGTGGTCCAGAAGTCTGTCACCTAGCCTGTCAGCCCAGGAAGCAGAACTGATAGCGCTGACGAAGGCCTGCCAGATGGCAGAAGGCAAGACTGCAAACATCTACACCGACTACAGGTACTTGCATGGCATAGCACACGACTTTGGGCCCATCTGGACTACAAGGGACTTCATCACAGCAAACAGGACAACCGTGAAGCATCATGGAGCCTTCAGGGACCTGCTGGGTGTACTCCAACTTCCAAAATTGTGGCAATTTGAAAAATCAAAGTGCATGGAAAACTGAGAACAGAAGAGGCGTGAGGCAATAACATGGCGGACATGGCAGCCAAAGAAGCGGCCAAAGGAAGACAACATGGAGAAGTGGGAGAGGTCGTAGAGCCGGACGGCTACTACATGACGACTGAAGACAAGAAACCTGACAAAAAGACGTCCTGGGATCTGCTCAAGAAGTTGCAAGACCAAGCTCCAAAAGGAGAAGAAGAGCTGAATGCGAAAAAAGCAACACGTGAAGAAGGAAGGCTATCAATAATGGACTTCAAACTCTGCCTACCACAAAGTATGCACCCTATGGTGGTCCAATGGGCACATGGACCCACACCCACATATCAAAGACACAGATGAATGATCTGATTGGTGCTTACTGGTTGCTTCAGGGATCTCCACCGTAACAGCCAAATTCACCAGCAGCTGTCTGACCTGCGCAAATGCAAGCCTGGACGTGTGGAAGAAAGTCCCCCTCACCTCATCTGGCAAGACCACTTTTCCAGCTTCAGAGGATCCAGATAGACCACATCCAGATATCGCCAAGTGAAGGATTCAAATACGCCATTGTGGTCAAAGAAGTATTTTCAAGATGGACAGAAGCGTTCCAAGTCAGCAAAGACTACTGCAAAGCAGCTACTTTTGGAAAATAGTGTGCAGATACGGGGTTCCAGAAATGACAGAAAGTGATCAGGGACCCGCATTCACAGAAAATCTGACACAAGAGATCTGGTTAGCAGTAGGGTCAGATTTAGGCCTACACACTCCTTACCACCCCCAGAGCAGCGGGAAGGTAGAAAGACTGAACGGAATACTTAAGAATAGGATGCTGAAAATTGCCCAAGAGACACGCAAATCATGGCATGAGACACACCCCCAATTGCACTGTTTAGCGTAAGGCACACTCCCAGAGACCCAGAAAAGCTGTCACCCTGCGAAATTTTGTTTGGGTCTAGTCCCAAGTTAGGTGCACTTTTTCCTTCAGCAGCAGAATATGCAAAATTATATCTTGTTTGCTTATGTAATTGAATTGGTCAAAAACTAATGTCCATTCTCGAGTTTTTCTCTTCACTGCCAGATTTGATGGTCCTGTCCAAGAGCCCCAGATGACACCAACCTCTGTGTAACTAGAGGAAAGCCTGTTTGGATCCACGTATCCCATTGCAAGGAAGCTCCCGTATCAGGAGAGACACCTAAGCCATGAAGGATGTCATGGATGCTCTGACTGACCAGACAGATGACCTACCTGATGAAGAATACACACGGTTTTTCTGAACATGCAGTTAAATAAAGAGACTATGATTGTGATAAACCCCCGACAGAGACAGTCCTCCTGACTGCCCATTTGCGAAAATTCTGTATTCGGTGGGGGAGGCATGCACAAGGCATAACTCAACCCGCCGGCGGCACAATAGAGTTGCAGCGCTTTGGGACAGGAGCAGGTTTTTAGGGCAAGTGGTATCTAAGGGGGACTGTCATGGAAATATATATGTATTCCATATATTCAAAGTATATTCATATATATGCATTCACAGTTAGATAGATCTCACTTGCTAAAAATCCTGTGCTCACACATATCTATGCAAAAAGCTGATGCCAGCTATAATCAGTCGTTAAAGACGACCCTGGCCTTCATAAGGAACAAGTACAGAGAGTCTTAATAGATATCTATTGTTTTCTTTACTAGTCATGCAAGAAAGCTAGGGCAAAGAACAAAAACAATAAATCTGCAACTTCAGCCCTTTTATCATAATTATCATAATTATCATACTTACACTAGAACAGCCAATAATCTAGCAGCTTTTAATTGTATGTTAATTGACTAACCAGCCCCTTTTTGTAAACGTATAAAACCTTGAATGAATAATAAATGTGTGGTCTTGACGAACTGCTATACTGACACTTCCGTGTGGACAGTTTTCATTTCGTTCTGAGCGCTCAAAAAGACATTTAATAGAAAATTGGGAACAGAAGCAGCAAACACTGCAGGATAGATTTATCCTAATTAAATTTCCATAACATTACTTTCTACATTATTTTAATCCCCCAGTAGATTTGAACCATTGCTTTTTCCTTTATTTAAAATATTAAAATAAATACACTAAAATAGATGTATTTAGTGTTGTGTCCATAAAAATCCAATTTATGAAAAAATACATGTACTTAACCCTTATGGTAATCACTGTAAAGCAACAAAATTAATATGCCAGGATTGCCATTTTTTAATTACAGCACCACCTCCAAAAATGCATATTGAAGCTATCATGTCATTGTGTCAACCCCAAACTGCAACCAGTAAAAACATCAGAACACATCACAAAAAACAATCAATCACAGTAGTTTCATCTACAGAAAAATAGAAAAAGTTATGATCTGAGAAAATAGTAACACTATCCCATTTTTTTATATAAATTTTTCATTTTTTTCACCACTAAAACAGAAAAAAAACTATCCATACTAAACTAGAGAATCATGTTGCTCGGTCATTTTTATACATGACAAAAACAAAGTGCAAAAGACAATGGTTGAATTGCATTTTTTACCATTTTAGTGCACTTGGATTTTTTTTCCATTATTCAGTACCTTATAATGTAAAATAATGGTCTCCCTCAAAAGTACAAGCAGTCCCACAAAAAATAAGCCCTCATACGACTATGCTGGCGGACAAATAAAAATAGGTTTTATGACTCTAGCAAGAAGGTGACGAAGAAATAAAAGTGCAAATATGAAAATTGGAAATTGTGAAAAGGGAGTAAAGTGTGTTTGAGTTTGTCACATTTATTTTATATATTTATGTTTTATGTTTGAGTTCACATGTATTTTCAATGTGAGCGATAGGTGACAAAACATTGGATCGCATCGGGACCAATGTTATGCTATGAGGATATGCACATGTCCTATTTTTTTCTTGGACAGCGTTGGTCTGGGGAAAAAATCACAATGTGCCTGAGTTTTTTCCAATATTCGAATCGCACTTGGCCATGCAAGTCAATGAGTGCATGAGAAACATCGGACTGCACTCGGATGACATCTGATTGCAATCCAATTTCCACAGACTGATACAATAGAAAAGATAGAGAATTTTTTTTCTGTATCTTCTCCTCATACAAGAAAATCAGATCACTCTTCTCTGGGATGAGAGAATATATGCTCGTCTGCATCTGCCCTAACGAGGTTTTGTTTAATTTAAAGGGAACCTGACAGGTCATACATGCTGCCCAAACTGTGGACAGCATGAATTAGCAACTGGCTGTGTAAGAGGATGAACAGGAACAGTGTTGTCAGTTCGAGATGCGCTCTGTAGCTGGAACTATCGAGCTCATCACCACTGTTGCCGGGGGACAACTTGTCTGTATGGGAAGGGCCTGAACACCTGACAGAAGGGGGCCTGGGGAGATAAAAGGGACTGAGCGCGGGAACACGGGGCACTTGGCGGGAAGGCGACTACAGAGTAGGATGAAGGTTGACTCCCTCTCCTCAGATTATTACCGCCACTGGCGCCACCTCATTACAGACTGACTCACCAGCTCAACCATCACCAAATGACCCTCTACCGAGCAGACGCTTCTCATTTTCCCGAACTTTGTAAGTCCGTGCGAGGCCTTCATTCTCCCGCGGCCTGCACGGAGGCGTGCTTCCGGTGTACAGCGTCATTCTAGAGGAACGAACAGGAGGAACTTCATCGACGCATCAATGGACCCAAAGCCCACAGACCCGGATACTTTGGCATGGTCAGTAGACAGTGCATCTCATTCTTACGCAGCAGAGCCAGAGACTTTGTTCACTGACTACGACGTCGTCGAGAGTTGTTCCAACCGTCCCCCACCAAGAACTCCAACCAATAAGTCATTTTTCTCCTATCCTCGTCCCTCTTTTGGGATATAGTATATTTGTTTGTGCAAGTTTATTCTTCATATTGGTTATGTCGTTGTCTACGCCTCTCCCTGCGTGGAGTACTCTCTGAATTCTAAGATAATCTATTAAAGTAAATTCTTCTTAACCCCTTCTCTGCCTCCTGCTCTTTACTGCATTCGATGAACCTTTACATTTGTACAATCACAGTAATATTTGTTTGTCTCTGAAACGCTACGGTGTTTTAGAGAAAAGTGTGTTTTCAAAATTTTTAAATGGATTTTTTATTTCTTATGTTCACTATATGGTAACAATGACCTGGCAATATGATCCAGGTCTGTACGAGTAAGGAAATACCACCAAACACATAGTTTTTTTTTATTATTTAAGTTGCAAAAAAAAATTCGGAAACTTGTAAGAAAAAAAAATTAGCTTTTCTCGCCATATTCCGAGACTGTTAACGTCTTCATTTTTTGGGATTTTGGGCTGTATGAGAGCTTATTTTTTGCGATTTGAGCTGACATTTTTACTGATACCATTTTGGGGGTAAATATGATGTTTTGTTTGCTTCTTATTGAATTTTATAGCAATGTTGCCAGGGCCAAAAAAGTAATTCTGTCATTTTGATTTTTTTTGGATTATTCTGTTTACGAATCTAATTATTTTATTTTGTATTTTGGTAGATTGGAAGTTTGCGAATACAGCGATTCCAAATATGTGTATTTTTATTTTTTATTGTTTTATTTTTAATGGGGCAAAAGGGGGTGATATGAACTTTTTTTTCACTTTTTACTGGATTTGATAGTCCACTTATGGGTTTTGAAGCTGTGATCATCTGATCAGCACTGCTATGTATATCTAAAATCACGATCTCCTATGAATGGAATCTACAGGCTGGGTTTCACAGGAAGATCGTAATGACAGGTATGGGGGTTTTCAGTAGATCCCTGGCTGTCATGACAACCCCTCAGCACCCCATGATCACATAATGGGCACGCTGATGCCGGCGCATGTTAAGTGCCACTGTCAGTAATTGACAGTGGGATTTAACAGGTTAATAGCTATGAGAGGACCTCAACTCCACCCATAGCTGTTAGAGGCACCTAGTGGCTGATTAAATCATCCGTCATGTTCGAGGAAAGATGCAGACTTGGCTTGAGAGCCTGCACCAGAGGCAAGGACATGACATATGGCTTAAGTTTGCATCATATGTCGTGAAGTGGATAGTGCCACATTGTGCACAAGTGATACATGTGGCTCCCCAGTGACTTCTCTCTGCCCACTGACAGTAATTGACAAGCCTCTACCTACATGCTCGTATAAGCAGAGGGTTGTCAGTCACTGTCAGTGGGTGGGGAGAAGTCCCCAGGGAGACACCCGTAAGACCAGTCACCAGAGCACCTAGATCCCCAATAGTCTCTAAAAGTGTTAGCATGCCACAGTATTTAAGAGACAAACATGGTTTTGATTGTAAAGCAGTGGCTGATACATGATGCCCACAGTTTGGGCTGCATGAGTCACATAATAGGTTCCCTTTAATTGAAAATATTAATTGACAACAATTAGTGGTAGTTCAGCAAATTATACAATAATGTATACATTTATTTAGAATGTATAATAATACAATTTTAAAAACATAATTTCCTTCACTTGGAGAAATAAATCTAATATGGAAGACTAGTCTATTTGCCCCTAAACATTTTCACTATATAAGTCCTGTTCCCCAATGGCCTATAAACTACACCGGGTATAAAGAGTTTCATGTCTCAAATATAATTTATGAGAAAACTTCTTATGAGAGAATTTAGATGCAACTGTGCATGGCTGTCTGACATTTTTCTATTTGTTTCATCAGAAAATAGTTATCATTCTTTGGAATACAGATACTATTTTCAATTTCCTGTTTTCAGCCTTAAAATGTTCCATGGCTTGACAGCCTAAGATCTGTCATCACATTTCTAAACACAAGAAATATGCTGATTCTTCAGTCAGGGGATGACTTGTAGCACAGCATTGCATTCTTAATTTTAGGAGATTGGTTGGATTTCTACTTATAATATCTATATAAACAAGGAAACCTAAGTGGATTATTCAGATTCATTTCTTTTCAATACTTTTTAATATATTGCTGGCTTTCTATTGAACTCATTTCAAGCAGTAAAGATTTTCATGAGCCTTTGTATGACACTATTTTTGGGGATACTATGTAGTAGAGATGAGTGAATATGTTCGGAAAACGATCGCCAAAAATAAATTCGGCACGAATATGGTACATTCGGATTCATGATCGGTAACACAAATATTCTTCTTAACCCCTTAATGTCCAATGACGTGTACAGTCCGTCATGGCAAGGTGTCAGTTTTGGCACCTTGACGGACTGTGCACGTCATGCCTTTGAACTACCACTGCGTGTAAACACGCAGTGGTAGTTCAGTGCCGACAGCTGTCACAGACAGCTGACAGGCACAGCAAGCAGTGCGTGGACCTTTGCAGTCGGTCCCCGCACCTACAGCGCTGTGATTGGTCAGTCAATGTGACTGACCAAACACAGCAGCGATCAGGCAGAAGAGGCTGAAATTTCAGCCTCTTCTGCCCAATCAGTGCAGGAGCCGGCGCTGCAGTGGCCGAGCATCCTGCACTGACAGCCAGGAGCTGCGCCCCCGCCTCCCCTGGCTGTTAACCCCCTGACTGCTGCGATCGAGCGCGATCGCAGCGCTCAGGGGAGAGGCAGAGGGTCGGGATCTCCCTCTGCCTCAGATCGGCGCCCTGCAATGTATTTGCAGGGCCCGATCTCTGCCTTGATGACCCGGGGGTTGTCATGACAACCTCCGGGTCATCTAGCTACGGAAAGCCGCTGTGACCATGGTCAAAGCAGCTTTCACTATAGTTACAATTCATTGCAATGCTGGAGCAAAGGGTTGCCTTGATGTGGCGGGATGGCTTGTACATTCTTTGATCAAAATTATGTTTACCAAATACCCTTATTATTATTATTATTATTATTATTATTATTACAACCTCATGCATGTTTTGCAATATATTTTTTATTTTATTTTATTTTAGGATATTTGTTTCTTGTTTTTTGTTTTCTCTGTGACCATGGTCAAAGCAGCTTTCACTATAGGTACAATGCATTGCAATGCTGGAGCATTGCAATGCATTGTACCTGCAATCAAAAGTAAAAAAGTGAAAATCCTATAAAGGGACAAGGTAAAAAAAGCATTTTTTTAAAAAATTGTAAAAAAAATATTAAAAAATAATTTTATAAAATTCCCCTAAAAATACACATTTTTATGTAATAAAAAAAACAAAAAACAAACAAAATACACGTTTGGTATCGCCGAGTCCGTAAAAATCCCATCTATAAAAGCGTAACCCTAGTTAACCCCTTCAGTGAAAGCCGTAAAAAAAACACAAAAAAAGTAGTAAATTATACTTTTTCCAAGCGGTATCATACTGCTTGGAAAAAGTGCAATAACACGCGATCAAAAAGTCGGATATAAATAATCATGGTACTGCTGAAAACGCCATCTTGTCCCGCAAAAAATAAGCCGCTATACAGCATCATCAGCAAAAAAGTTATAGCTCGCGGAAAAAACTGATGCAAAAATAATTATATTTGTATAAAAAATTTTATTGCGTAAAAAACGCCAAAACATAAAAAAAATATATAAATGAGGTATCGCTGTAATCATAGTGACCCGAAGAATAAAACTGCTTTATCAATTTTACCACACGCGGAGCGAAGGAAAAAAAAAACAATTCCTGAATTGCTGGTTTTTGTTCATTCTGCTTCCACAAAAATCGGAATAGGAAGCGATCAAAAAACGTTATGTGCCCGAATATGGTACCAATAAAAACGTCAGCTCGTCCCGCAAAAAATAAGCCCACGGATAACTATGTCGGACGAAATATGAAAAAATTATAGCTCTAAAAATACGGCGATGCAAAAATTTCTTACAAAAAATTCTTCCAAAAAAAGCATCTTTTAGTGTGTGACAGAAGCTAAACATGAAAAAAGGGTATAAATCTGGTATCGCTGTAATCACACCGACCCGAGGAATAAAGTCGCCTAATCACTAATACCGCACGAGGAATGGTGTAAAAAAGAAAAACAATTCTTCACTTTTTGTGGATTTGTTCATTTTGCCTCCCAAAGATCGCAGTAAGGCGATCACAGTGGTTCCCCCCCACATATGAGATATCAGTGTACTCAGGACAAATTGCACATCAACTTTTGGGGTCCTATTTCTCCTGTTACCCTTATAAAAATAAAAATTTGGGGGCAAAAAGGTCATTTTTGTGGAAAAAAATATGATTTTTTTATTTTCACAGCTCTACGTTATAAACTTCTGTGAAGCCCTTGGGGGTTCAAAATGCTGACCACACATCTAGATAAGTTCCTTGGGGGTCTAGTTTGCAAAATGGGGTCACTTGTGGGTGGTTTCTACTGTTTAGGCACATCAGGGGCAATCTCAAACGCGACATGACACCCGCAGACCATTCCATCAAAGTCTGCATTCAAAAACGGTGCTCCTTCCCTTCCGAGCTCTGCCATGCGTCAAAATAGTGGTTCCCCCCACATATGGGGTATCAGCGTACTCAGGACAAATTGCACAATAGCTTTTGGGGTTCTATTTCTCCTGTTACCCTTATAAAAATAAAAATTTGGGGGCAAAAATTTATTTTTGTGGAAAAAAAATATGATTTTTTTATTTTCACGGCTCTACGTTATAAACTTCTGTGAAGCACTTTGGGGTTCAAAGTGCTCACCACACATCTAGATAAGTTCCTTGGGGGGTCTAGTTTCCAAAATGGGGTCACTTGTGGGGGGTTTCTACTGTTTAGGCACATCAGGGGCTCTCCAAATGTGACATGAGACCTGCAGACCATTCCATCAAAGTCTGCATTTGAAAACAGTGCTCCTTCCCTTCCGAGCTTTGCCATGCGTCAAAATAGTGGTTTACCCCCACATATGGGGTATCAGCGTACTCAGGACAAATTGCACAATAACTTTTTGGGTCCTGTTACCCTTTGGAAAATAAAAATTGGGGTAGAAAGATCATTTTTGTGGAAAAGATATGATTTTTTAATTTTACGGCTCTACGTTATAACCTTCTGTGAAGCCCTTGGGGGTTCAAAGCTCTCACCACACATCTAGATAATTTCCTTGGGGGGTCTAGTTTCCAAAATGGGGTCACTTGTGGGGGTTTCCACTGTTTAGGCACACAGGGACTCTACAAATGCGACATGGCGTCCAATCTCAATTCCAGCCAAAAAAGTCAAAAGGCGCTGCTTCCCTTTCGAGCTCTGCCATGCACCCAAATAGTGGTTTACCCCCACATATGGGGTATCAGCGTACTCAGGACAAATTGCACAATAACTTTTGGGGTCCTTATATCCTTTGGAAAATAAAAATTGGGATGAAAAGATAATTTTTGTGGAAAAAATACGATTTTTTAATTTTACGGCTCTACGTTATAACCTTCTGTGAAGCACTTGGGGGTTAAAAGCTCTCAAAACACATTTAGATAAGTTCCTTGGGGGGTCTATTTTCCAAAATGGGGTCACTTATGGGGGGTTTCCACTGTTTAGGCACATCAGGGGCTCTCCAAATGCAACATGGCGTCCAATCTCAATTCCAGCCAATTTTGGTTGGAAAAAGTAAAATGGCGCTCCTTCCATTCCAAGCTCTGCCGTGCGTCCAAACAGTGTTTCCCCCCCACATATGGGGTATCAGCGTACTCAGGACAAATTGGACAACTTTTGCGGTCCAATTTCTCCTGTTACCCTTGGGAAAATAAAAAATTGGTGACTAAAAGATAATTTTTGTGGGAAAAAAATAGCATTTTTTATTTTCATGCCTGGGCATTATAAACTTGTGTGAAGCACTTGGGGGCTCAAAGAGCTCACCAGAGATCTAGATAAGTTCCTTAGAGGGTCTAGTTTCCAAATTGGGGTCACTTGTTGGGGTTTCCACTGTTTAGGCACATCGGGGCACTGCAAACGGAACATGACCCCCATCAACGTCTGCATTCCAAAACGTTATTACTTCCTTTCCAAGCCCTGCCGTGCGCCCAAACAGTTCCCCCCCCCACATATGGAGTATCAGCGTACTCAGGACAACTTGGACAACAACTTTTGGGGTCCAATTTCCTTGGGAAAAATCAAAAATAATTTTTGTGGAAAATTTTTTTTTTTTTCACACCCTGGCTTTATAAACTTTTGTGAAACACTTTGGCGCATCAGAGGCTCTCCAAACGCGACATGGCATCCAATCTCAATTCTAGCCAATTTTGGTTTGAAAAAGTCAAACGGTGATCCTTCCCTTGCAAGCTCTGCCGTGTGCCCAAACAGTGGTTTTCCCCCACATATTGTTAAGCATCAGGCAACAGCAGGATCCGAACCTGAATCTGAGGAACCTGTGGTCTCCCATCCAGGCTCAGCAGAGGCAGATGCTTCTCAGCTTCGCCGTCAATCCCAATGCCTAGCTATTAACTGAGAGGCACAAGTTGTTATGAGAGTCTCTGTTCATAGAAGCCTTAAACCTAGGTTACAGAACAGGAAAAGGCTGTTGTAAGCCTAAGTCCAGAAATGCCTGCACTGAGCATGTCCGTGACATGGCGAGCCATGATTGGTGGTTAATGTCAGCTGATCCTCTGACCTGGCATTGCCTGATTAGTCGCGGATGACATCATCGGTGATGTGATTGATGAGATGGCTGGGGGCGGAGCTTAGCCCTTAAATAGCTTGTCTGTCCGCGTCATGGCGCGGTCAGATCATACTAAATAGGTAGTGCTCAAATGTGACGTACCAGAATCTGGGCTCCACATGCTCTCTAGCTTTCGCTCTCCGGGACCTGCCGATGCCAGCGTTAGCTCGGCTAATTAGCCCAGGTCCTTCAGGCAGGTTAATGAATGCTATGCAGGTAGCGATCATAGTGCAGTCTGTCTCTGTCAAAGGGGTAGCTATACACCCCGAGCAGGCTGTGGGGCGCGTATCCTGTGCATCGCCTGCTAACTAAAGGAGAGTTGCTCAGTCCAGTGGCACACCGGCTGGCAGCACATCCGCCTGGCGTGAGTCACATGCACTTCCTAATATCTGGCAAGTGGCTTCTGTGCTATTAACAGGGCTGCATCTACGCCACCCTGCAGCACATGGTGCAGATCTAATATCTGGCAATTAGCTTCTGTGCTGTTAACAGGGCTATGTCTACGCCAGTCTTCAGCACAGATAGTGCCATTTCAATATCTCTCTCCTTGTGTGAAGTAACACAGGCGAGATCTAATATAATCCTTTAGTTGTCAGTTGTTACTCTGATACCCCTGGTTCTGTTGCAATCTATTATATAATAAAGTTGTTGCAACCGAGCTCATAACACATATGGGGTATTGGTGTACTCAGGAGAAATTGCAAAACAACTTTATCTGTCCATTTTCTCCTTTTAACCCTTTTGAAAATAAAAAAAAAAGTTTGTAAAAGTTCATTTTTGTGACTAAAAAGTTAAATATTCATTTTTTCCTTACACGTTGCTTCAGCTCCTGTGAAGCAACTGAAGGGTTAATAAACCTATTGAATGTGGTTTTGAGTACCTTGAGGGGTGCAGTTTTTAGAATGGTGTCACTTTGGGTATTTTCTGCCAAATAGACCCCTCAAAGTGACTTCAAATGTGAAGTGGTCCCTAAAAAAAATGGCTTTGTAAATTTTATTGTAAATATGAGAAGTAATCGCTGGTCAACTTTTAACCCTTATAATTTCCTAACAAAAAAAAAATTTGGTTCCAAAATTGTGCTGATGTAAATTAGACATGTGGGAAATGTTATTTATTAACTATTTTGTGTATTTTCTCTGTTTTAAGGGAATAAAAATTCAAAGTTTGAAAATTGCAAAATTTTCAAAATTTTCACCATACTTGCATTTTTTTCAAAAATAAACGCAAGATATATCGAATAAATTTTACCACTAACATGAAGTACAATATGTCACGAGAAAACAGTCTCAGAATCGTGAAGATCTGTTGAAGCGTTCTGGAGTTATAACCTCATAAAGAGACAGTGGTCAGAATTGTAAAGATTGGCCCTGTCATTAACGTGCAAATCACCCTTGGGGGTGAAGGGGTTAATGATTCAGAGAAGGCAGCATACAAATATGGTAGTAATGAACGAAAAATTATAAATACCCATCATCATGAGCCGTGTGCGTCCGATACCTAAGTCCCTGACGTACGTTTCGGTGTATATTTCCTTCTTCAGGGAGCATGGCTTAAGAAGTCCTGTGTCTGATTATTTATATCCGGTGTCTCCAGTCATATGATCAATGGAGACCAATAAGGATGTTGTTGTGGCGCATGCGTGATGTCCATGAGACACCCACAACAGAGCGTCATCCTGTCAGATTCACAAAGTTATGCGAGACGGCCAGCGCCTAGCCGTTGCCGTGCAACCCGATACACCAGAGAAGATAGGAGAGCGCATGGAGACTGGTGATAGGTAATAATTGTATATGATGGAGAGCTTGGCTCCGATCTGGATACTTGTTTACTATAACTTGATAGGAAGTGATCTATAACTTCCACCGTGGGTCCCACTCCCCTTAGATAGTTTCCTATAATTTAATGGGTGACTATCTGGGATAGTGATTCGGTGCAGCATATTGACAATATGTTTTACGATGTTACTGACTGTGATTTATTGCTGTGTGGGTCTGACACCTATTGATTTCATTTGGGTTTGTTGTCACTAAAACCGCTATGGTCATTTTGTAAGTTTACTATCAGTCTGCTCTATGATTGTGTTTTTATTCATGTGTGATAATTATTATGTATATTGAATAAAATGTATACCTTTTTCTACTTATAGCATTGACTCGGTTTTCTCTTGTATAATATATTCTAAAGAGTCGCTATGTTGTATATGCATGAGGCATATAGATGCTAATTCTAGGCATCATAAAATTGTGATATGATGTTTTGGAGAATCTTTGTGTCATTGCAGACCGTGCATAAAAATAAGACACATGAAGAATATGTGCATTAAATGTAACAAGTGGTACAACCTGTCTATATAATGATACATGAAAAGTTTGCACATGAATGGACATTAATGTAACACAATAGCTCCTTATATCCTAGATAACCAGATACCAAGGCATTAGACTGACATCTTCAAGTGAATTTGCTCAGTGAACGTAAACATTAACCTTACATTACTAGCTTTTATGCTTTCCTATATGTATAGTGTTTTGTTGGCCACATTAGTCTCATTGTAACCCTCCAATGATTCTGAATAGACCGCTTTATACTCCTTGCTAATTAAAGCTCCATTAAAAAGCAAACTTTGTGTTTCATTAACCCATGCATATCAGAATAGATGGTTCAGAAATCCATACAAACAGCCCACAGCAATTTTTAGGGGCTTACAAATAAATAATGTAAGTTAATAATGAGGAAGAGAAGAGATAGGTTTCTTTGATGGCTCTGACCGTCTTTGTGACCTGATTATGTCACAGAGTGTCAGCCACAGAGACACTACAAAGGGCATCGCATCCCATCAAATCTATTTCCTATCTGTTCCGTGAGCCTTGTTAGAAGCACAAAATCTATCAGGCCTCATTAGCACCATTTACCATCAAGGAGCACGGAGAGAGCCCCTTCATCACAATACTGAGAACAACTGCACTCATTCTCTCGTCTAATTGGATCAACTCACCCTTCCCATCTACTTATCTATTAGCAGCTAATTGTGTATTAAAATTCTCTGAAGGTTGCTAACAGCCTAGGTCCTGACCACAAGTTCAATTTCCTGAAGCAAAAATATGTTGATCTCCTTTTTCAAGGCGTGTGTCCCTGAGAAGTAAATTTACAACTGTATTCTAGCGGGGCTTGCTACATTTATTATATATTTCATACAAAATACAATGCACAAATTTGTTTTAGTAATTTTAACCCCATTAAGGTGAAGCCTATTTTGGCCTTTGGGATGCAGTGATTTTTTTTTCGTTCTTTTATCTCCTCCTTCTGAGAGCCATAGGCTTTGTAAGTTGTTGGTTACATTTTATTCAGTTTTTGGGAAGCAGAATAAATAAACATAATTTTTTACTTTTCTTTTAAAGACTTCACTTGTCAGGTTAGATAGATTGATGATTTTATAATTTAGGTTGTTAGGATTGCGATAATACTGGTTAGGACAATTTGTCTTTACTTTTTGTTTTTTTGCTTAATAGAGAATTTTTAAACAGTAAAGTTAAAAAGTCATTTATTAGCAGTTAACAGTACCAAAGACACTAGTAAAAGTATTGCAAGGGCAACAATTTCGCCTATGTTCACACTGCATAATCAGGACTGGTTTTAGTAGCAGATGAGGTGTTAGTCGGAACATGCCAAGATTCTCCTTATACCCTTCTTAATTTTTCTTGAACTAAGCAATTAAAAAGTTTGTCCCCTACTTTTATATTGATGACTGATCCTTAGGATAGGTCATCAATGTCTGATTGGTCGGGTACCGACACCCTGCACCCTCGCCGATCAGATGTTATCAGTGCCGGCTGCAGTGGATGCCGGCCAGAGCAGCACAATTGCGGAGCTGATCAGTCTTCTGGTAGTTCCACATCCACCTCCTATTGACTTGAATAGAAGGCGGATGTGTAGTGCCCTGCATTTCCATCCAGGGGACCCCACCGCCAATGCCAATAACAGCTAATCGGCGGGGTGCTGGGTTTCGGACACCATCTGATCAGACATTAATGACCTAGGATATGTCATCAGTGAAAAAGTAGTGGACAACCTCTTTAACTTTTTGAAAGATGCCCTGCATCCCTGGAGCGCCACTTTCAACTGTGTCTGCATTGTGTCAGTACTGATACCTATGAAAGAGACCTATGGAAGATCAGGACACGTATGACTATCTGCCTATATATTGTAAGTTCCCCTTTCTCTTGTGACACAGGCCTGTCATGGCAACTTTAGTATTAGTTAAAATTTTTGGTGAAGAAAGGGTTATTACCATTTTCTAGGTGACACAAAGAAATAATGGCAATCACCAGTCCTGTAAAATCCAATGACCAGGACCAGTAGAAACGCAGGAGAGTGCAAAACGATCGTCATCCTGCCCATGTGCTCCTTCCCTCTCTGCGGACAGTTTTAAATATTTTTTTTCTGAATAAAGACATTGGATTTTACAGGACCAGTAAGTAGCACTATTTTTTCTTCTCATATACATGAACACTATTTTTGTCTGAGGTACAAATGGTGACCGCTATTTGTGGGGAGTAAAGAGAGCAATTTTACTGAGTGGTGCACTATTACCATCTGGTAAAACCCTGGTGCACAAAATGGGGCTCAGCGTATGGCATCTTTATTTTTAGGACATTCTCTATAGAATCTAGCACTAATATTTTCATGTGCACTGTGTGGCACTCTTTTTAAGAGGACTGGTCAGTGGTACCTGGACGCTAGGCGACAGACTCACAAAACTCTTACCTTCTGATGTCCCTGAGATGGCATTTGATTTGCCAGGGCTGTTGTAATATCTTCTGTGCAACATAACACACAAATGTGTCAGCCCTGCCTAATCAAACATCATACCAAAGATGCCAGAAGGTAAGAGATTTGAAGGACTCAAGTCGATCTGCTCATCTCTAGTGCCAATGCATTCTGATGATTGTAGTACACTCTTATAACACGCCTGGCCATTGAAAAATACACTACCATACCACATGGCAAGTGTTTGTTTTTTACAAACTTCTATTATTTTTTGGCATTATGTACATTTATTGACATTTTGTGATATTCCTGGTTTTTAGAATTTTTCTTTAGAGAAACATGGAGAAAATGCCAGCAAAAGACAAACACTGTGTATATAGACTTTTTAATGTTTTACTACAAACTTAATAATACCATTTTATGTTAAAAGCATGTTAAAACAAGTAAATCCAGTTTCAAGAATACAAACTACAACATGATCTTAGTGGTTAACTTTTCAAGGGATTGTTCAATTACAAGATCAGTGGGTGACAGAAACCTGACCTCCCCATAATCAGTTGCCAACAGTTCTGGCAGAAGCTGGATGTAAGCATTTCACAGAGATACACTGTGCATTCATTCTATGTGTAGTGACTGCTGCAGAGTACTGCAGAACAACTCCTATTCTACAGAATGGTACTGCACAGTATAGCTGGGTTCAGTGTTTATATTTGGCCTCCACTGGAGCTGCTGGTAGCTGATCGATGGGGGAGCAGGGAAGTAGACCCCAAACAGTCTGGTACTGCTGACCTATCCTAAGGATAACCCCTCAAATTAAAAAATAAGCTAGTGCTACAAATAAGCATGATATGGCCTGACATTTGGAGCTTAAACTAAACAGGTTAAACAGTAATTATAATATAAATTATTCACCAAATAATATATAAAAATGCAAAAAAATGTTAAAATACTGAAAGCTTCGCAGTTTATAGTATGGTTTCCTTATAGGTAATGTATGCAGGAAGTGGCAAACTGTTCATTTTTCAGTATTCACTGTTACTTTTCAAGAATCCTTAACAGTGGGAATTCTCTTTAATAGTAACCTATCCAAGACATGAATCATGGACACTGGAAATGAAAGAAGCCCACAAAGGTTGGAATGTGCACCTCAAGTTTAACATTGCTGATTTAAGTCCGGACTTTATTCCGTCCCATTGATCTAACTTCACACTACCAACTTTAACAGAAAGCTCAGCATGAGGCAGGAAGTACAGTGACTCTACTCAAAGGACCTTTCAAGTATTGCAAAGGAAAAACTCTTAATATACCCTAAATCTCATAACTCAACTTGTCAAGGACAGTGCCAGGGACAATATAAACTATTTATTAAAATGTAGAAGGGAAATATAAGAGAAATATCTACTTGTGTGCAGTCTTATCTTTTCTTTTCTACTGTATATTGAGGATTATCATCATTGCCTTGACAATTTTATATGGTCCACTAAAGGAGACTTGCTGTCCTCCTTTCCTGCTTTGCATTTACTTTCCAGACACTTTTTCTTAAATTTTTAAAGCAATTTTTAAGTTTATATTTTTTCTTCAAAATTTCCTTGCAAAATAATTACACAAAAAATATATTTTTTAATGTTTCATGTAATTCCACAACAATAAATTCTAATAGATAAACAAGCTAATTGCCCAAGCATATAAATCAGAAAGAAATCCTTGCTTTCCCTCATGTGGCACCCTAGCTTGATCACAATATGGCGCCTCCGCTCACCGTCGGCTACCCCAACTTCAACCTGGTATATGTCCTATACTATAATATGCCTGATATTGACAGCATCCTTAGAACCATTATATCACTCAGAAGCACGTAAATAATAGACGTAATAAGGACCATAACTAGATCATTGGGTAGCTTAGGTCAGATCTTGTCAGTAGAAATTGCAAAATTCCAATACAGTACAGATATATGACCTAAATAAGGTACATGTAGCTTTTGGAAAGAGAATGTGGCACCAACATTTGCAAATTTCTGGCATGAAGTAAGCCAAGTAATAGGTGGTGTAATTATATACTTAATACTTTTGTACGGAGTGAGGAGTAGTAATGAGCGAGCATACTCGTTGCTCGGGTTTTCCCGAGCATGGGGAGCACCCCAACAGGGACTTGGGGTACTTGATACCGGGTCGGCACAGTCCTTAAAGAGGACGTATCAAGGCAGCAGAAACCCGGTCCGTGGCCCTGTGCGACCAATTAAAAAGGTGTTTGAAAAAGATGTAAAACAGAATAAAGATGATGATGGGGTAGTTTAAAGGGGAATTGTTCATGATGCCACCCATAGTGTTCAGCAAAAAAAAATGCCCAACGCTGCGATTCAAATCCTCTGGGGCAGTTGGTGACGCAGCAAAGTTTGTTACTGCTTCCCATGGGAACAGCGGGGCCCCAGGGATCTATTAGAGATTGAAGTAAATGATGGTTATGGTCTTGGTGTAGGGCTGATGACGCAGTAAATAATTCAGAGCACACAGCTGAGGCAGTCTCTTTCAGTTTACTCACTGTTGTTGAACAATCCCCAGCCGGTGTGCTGTGTCCTCTGGGTAGGTGGTCCAGCCAGCTCTCAAGTAATTTGGGGAACACTTTGTCAGAATCCCCTTCTGATGTTCTTTCTCTGGCCATCTCCCTGCACTGGCTACCTCTTCTCCTGCCCCGTGCCACACACACAGTGTCCCAAGCCAGTAGCCTTGGGTCCTGTCGGGCGACGTACTCCAGGTCCCCTTGATCCTATCCAGCTACCTTTTCGGGGAATGTGTGTGGATTTGGCTGAGGCACATACAGATACCTCAGCCTCCATTTTGCTAGCTGAATTTTGTAGTCCTTCACTAGTCTTGGGGGCCGGTTCCCCTACTGCGACCCGGTCCCTCCACCAACCACGCCGGTAGATACGGGCTCCATGGATGGATTCCTCACTATCCGTGGCCCTAGGACCCCTTCTTCTTCTGTCTTACTGAAGCTTTCCGCTTTCTATCTTGCTGTTTCTCTCATCCTCTGTCCTCAGGTCCAGGGATGAGCTCCTCACCGCTCGAGTCCCCAGCAACCAACTGACTGCTCCTTCTAACTGTCACTTCTCAAGCTTAGCCCCCTCTCTACTGACTCCACCCACACCCTCTATCCAGTCCCTCCCTGACCTTGAGAGGTCTGGTGTTGCGTGCAGGTGTGTGGGTTCTGGGTAATGTCCCCTCCTTACCTGAGAGCAGAGTGCCACACCTTTGGCTAAGGCTCTGTGGCGACTGGACCCTCAGGGGATCCACCAATTCTCAGATGTCCTCCAAGTATTTGGGCATGCTCGGAGATTTAGTTTTTGTCACCATAGTTGCATGATTTGTGGCTGTTAGACAGCCTGAATACATACAGGGATTACCTAACAAACAGGCAATCCCCAGATGTATGCAGGCTGTCTTGCAGCCACAAATCATGCAGTTACAGAGATAAAAACTAAATCTCCGAGCACGCCCAAATACTCGGAGGACACCCGAGCATGCTCGGGAAAATCAGAGCAACGAGTATACTCGCTCATCACTAGTGAGGAGCAGAATGAAGACCTAGGAAGTGAGACACACAGATAGATCATGCAGAGCTTTCTAACAAGTCTTCTACCTCCTCATAGCTGGATTCATAGCCACATAGCTCAATAGTGCACTGTAATATCTACTAATATCTGCAGTGTGACATCTGTAATGCTACTACTGATTTTCTATGTGTTAAAAAGGAATAAAGAGCAGGAATTAATTTCTATTATGGAAGACATCATAGCAGCTAGTTTCCTTCCATCAGCTCAGAGTCAATTGCAAATTAAAAGATGGAGCTTGCAATGAAAGAGCTGGTGAAAATACAGGATACCAGTCATATAATGGTCAGAAATAGTGTTATTTCTCATGTACACACAGGGCCCGCTTAATCTGAAAAGTTATTTGAAAGCATGATTACCCTTTAAATTTAGAAAAATGTCTCCTTTCAAAATGTTGAAATGCCTTCCTTTCACTTCCCACCTAAAACATTTTATTACCTATTAAAAAAGGTGTTAGTTACAAGTGATTGTTTATTATTTACACAAAAATTATGCAACCTGTTTTTGTTGTATTGCTTTTCGTATGCTATTGAGTAAAATAGCTAGTAATGTCCTAAGACTCTCATGTGAGCAGCTCAGATTACAATGAGTTACAATTTTAACACTGTGTTTTTCCCTTGATGCTCAAACTGACCAATAAGCATAGAAGTCTTTGAAGAAACTCTGTTTAAGATCTGCTGTTCGAGATGATCATCTGATGAAAGGGATTGAAAGACGGGTTAAAGTAGACATTGAAAGGTTATTGTAGAGGGCACATTGTTCATACAATCCTCTTTTAATATGTGCGGTGTGCACCAGCGATAAGATGATTCATTAGATATGGTCTCATTTTGACAACCTCCATCGTTCAACACCCAGGATGGTGATGGAACAATTCTGCTCAAACCCTATAAATATGACAAGGTCAGCAAATTTTCTGGATCTTGAATGGGAGTTAAAAAGGCTTCAGATGTATCTTTGTTTACTATGTAAGAAAAAAATGGTACTGAGGAAAAGATGTTCAATTTACCAAACCCTTGCAGAAATAATCAACTAGTGAATAAACAGAAAAAATGCAATGAATGCTTTTTTACCATGTCTAATAAGTGATTATTAACTGTTGCTTATTTGCAATTTACATTATTTTTCTAAGATGTGCAACAGGTTACCAAAATATGTTTAAAGTGGTTTCCAGGCTTGAGGTTAAAGTCTTCAGCCATTCTATGTGAAATCAGACTGGATCCTTCTGTGCTGGCTTTTGGAGCCAGCGGTCAGTCACTCGACGTGACTGCAGAGTTTTGAATCCTCACAACATGTACAGTGCAAGCTATAAGGACTCTCTGGTGCCAGCAAAGCGGGTGGTTATGTGACCACAAGAATTTGATTTACATACTTATGGACACATTCTGACTAGACTCGCCACGCACGTCTAGTTGGCACGTAACCAAATATATGAAGATTGCATTCTTGTGGTCACATGAATGCCCACTCTGCCAGAACCAAAGAATCCTCAAAACATGGTGTACACGCTGTAAGGATTCAAAAGTCTGCAACCACAGAGTTCCAACATACTTTAGCCTCAAGCCTGGAAACCCCTTTAACCCCTTAACGACCAAGCCATTTTGTAGGTTAAAGACCAGGCCAATTTTTACATTTCTGACCACTGTCTCTTTATGAGGTTATAACTCTGGAACGCTTCAACGGATCTTGGCGATTCTGAGACTGTTTTCTCGAGACATATTGTACTTCATGATAGTGGTAAAATGTCTTCAATATAACTTGCGTTTATTTATGAAAAAAACGGAAATATGGCAAAAATGTTGAAAATTTTGCAATTTTCAAACTTTTAATTTTTATGCCATTAAATCAGAGAGATATGTCACAAAAATTAGTTAATAAATAACATTTCCCACACGTCTACTTTACATCAGCACAATTTTGGAACAAAAATTTTTTTTTGTTAGGAAGTTATAAGTGTTAAAAGTTGACCAGCAATTTCTCATTTTTCCAACAAAATTTACAAAATCATTTTTTTTAGGGGCCACCTCACATTTGAAGTGAATTTGAGGGGTCAATATGACAGAAAATACCCAAAAGTGACACCATTATAAAAACTGCACCCCTCATCGTGTTCAAAGCCACATTCAAGAAGTTTATTAACCCTTTAGGTACTTCACAAGAATTGAAGCAATGTGGAAGGAAAAAATTAACATTTAACTTTTTTTCCCAAAATTTTTCTTTCGACACAATTTTTTAAAATTTTGTCAAGGGTATCAGTAGAAAATGAACCACAATATTTGTTGTACAATTTCTCCTGAGTACATCGATACCCCATGTGTGGGGGTAAACCACTATTTGGGCGCATGGCAGAGCTCGGAAGGGAAGCAGCGCCATTTGACTTTTTTGGCTGGAATTGAGATTGGACGCCATGTCGCATTTGGAGAGTCCCTGTGTGCCTAAACAGTGGAAACCCCCCACAAGTGACCCCATTTTGGAAACTAGACCCCCCAAGTAACTTATCTAAATGTGTTGTGAGAGCTTTTAACCCCCAAGGGCTTCACAGAAGGTTATAACGTAGAGCCGTAAAATTAAAAAATCATGTTTTTTCCACAAAAATGATCTTTTCACCCCCAATTTTTATTTCCCAAAGGGTAATAGGACCCCAAAAGTTATTGTGCAATTTGTCCTGAGTACGCTGATACCCCATATGTGGGGGTAAACCACTATTTGGGCGCATGGCAGAGCTTGGAAGGGAAGCAGCGCCATTTGACTTTTTTGGCTGGAATTGAGATTGGACGCCATGTCGCATTTGGAGAGTCCCTGTGTGCCTAAACAGTGGAAACCCCCCACAAGTGACCCCATTTTGGAAACTAGACCCCCAAGGAACTTATCTAGATGTGTGGTGAAAGCTTTGAACCCCCAAGGGCTTCACAGAAGGTTATAACGTAGAGCAGTAAAATTAAAAAATCATATCTTTTCCACAAAAATGATCTTTCCACCCCCAATTGTTATTTTCCAAAGGGTAACAGGACCCCAAAAGTTATTGTGCAATTTGTCCTGAGTATGCTGATGCCCCATATGTGGGGGTAAACCACTATTTTGACGCATGGCAGAGCTGGAAAGGGAAGGAGCGCCTTTTTCAAATGCAGATTTTGATGGAATGGTCTGCGGGTGTCATGTCACGTTTGGAGAGCCCCTGATGTGCCTAAACAGTAGAAACCCCCCACAAGTGACTCCATTTTGGAAACTAGACCCCCCAAGGAACTTATCTAGATGTGTGGTGAGCACTTTGAACCCCCAAGTGCTTCACAGAAGTTTATAACGTAGAGCCGTGAAAATAAAAATATCATATTTTTTTCCACAAAAATAATCTTTTTGCCCCAATTTTATTTTTATAAGGGTAACAGGAGAAATAGGACCCCAAAAGCTATTGTGCAATTTGTCCTGAGTACGCTGATATCCCATATGTGGGGGGAACCACTATTTTGACGCATGGCAGAGCTCGGAAGGGAAGGAGCACCGTTTTTAAATGCAGACTTTGATGGAATGGTCTGCGGGTGTCATGTCGCGCTTGGAGAGCCCCTGATGTGCCTAAACAGTAGAAACCCCCCACAAATGACCCCATTTTGCAAACTAGACCCCCCAAGGAACTTATTTAGATGTGTGGTCAGCACTTTGAACCCCCAAGGGCTTCACAGAAGTTTATAATGTAGAGCCGTGAAAATAAAAAAATCATATTTTTTTCCACAAAAATTACCTTTTTGCCCCAAATTTTTATTTTTATAAGGGTAACAGAAGAAATAGAACCCCAAAAGCTATTGTGCATTTTGTCCTGAGTACGCTGATACCCCATATGTGGGGGGGAACCACTGTGATCGCCTTACTGCGATCTTTGGGAGGCACAATGAACAAATCCACAAAAGGTGAAGAATTGGATTTCTTTTTTACGCCGTTCCTCATGCGGTATTAGTGATTAGGCGACTTTATTCCTTGGATCGGTGCGATTACAGCGATACCAGATTTACACCCTTTTTTCATGTTTAGCTTCTGTCACACACTAAAAGATGCTTTTTCTTGGAATAATTTTTTGTAAGAAATTTTTGCATCGCCGTATTTTGAGAGCTATCATTTTTCCATATTTCGGCCGACAGAGTTATCTGTGGGCTTATTTTTTGCGGGACGAGCTGACGTTTTTATTGGTACCATATTCAGGCACATAACGTTTTTTGATCGTTTCCTATTCCGATTTTTGTGGAATCAGAATGAACAAAAACCAGCAATTCAGGAATTGTTTTTTTTTTTCCTCCGTTCCGTGTGTGGTAAAATTGATAAAGCAGCTTTATTCTTCGGGTCACTACGGTTACGGCGATTCCTCATTTATATATTTTTTTTATGTTTTGGCGTTTTTTACACAATAAAAAATTTTTATAGAAAAAATAATTATTTTTGCATCAGTTTATTCCGCGAGCTATAACTTTTTTATTTTTTTGCTGATGATGTTGTATAGCGGCTTGTTTTTGCGGGACAAGATGACGTTTTCAGCGGTACCATGATTATTTATATCTGACTTTTTGATCGCGTGTTATTGCACTTTTTCCAAGCGGTATAATGATACCGCTTGTAAAAAGTATAATTTACTACTTTTTTGTGTTTTTTTTTTACGGCTTTCACTGAAGGGGTTAACTAGGGTTACGCTTTTATAGATGGGATTTTTACGGACGTGGCGATACCTAACATGTGTATGTTTTTTGTTTTTTATTTTTTTTATTACATAAAAATGTGTATTTTTTAGGGGATTTTTTTAAATTATTTTTTAATATTTTTTTTACAATTTTTTTTAAAAAAATGATTTTTTTTAACTTGTCCCTTTATGGGACTTTCACTTTTTTTACTTTTTATTGAAGTTACAATGCATTGCAATGCTCTGGCATTGCAATGCATTGCAACTATAGTGGAAGCTGCTGTGACAATGATCACAGCAGCTTCCCGTAGCTAAATGACCCGGAGGTTGTCATGACAACCCCCGGGTCATCAAGGCAGAGATCGGCCCCTGCAAATACATTGCAGGGTGCCGATCTGAGGCAGAGGGAGCTCCCGACCCTCTGCCTCCCCCCCTGAGCTCTGCGATCGCGCTGGATCGCAGCAGTCAGGGGGTTAACAGCCAGGGGCGGTGGGGGCTCCGCTCCTGGCTGTCAGTGCAGGAAGCCTGGCCACTGCAGCGCCGGCTCCTGCACTGATCGCGCTGGGGAAGCTGAAATTTCAGCTTCTCCTGCGTGATCGTTGCTGTGTTTGGTCAGTCAGATTGACTGACCAAGCACAGCGCTGTAGGTGCGGGGACCGACGGCAAAGGTCCCTGCACCACTTGCCGTGCCTGTCAGCTGTCTGTGACAGCTGTCGGCACTGATCTACCACTGCGTGTATACACGCAGTGGTAGATCAAAGCCATGACGTGCAGAGTCCGTCCTGGTGCCGGAACTGGCACCTTGCCATGACGGACTCTGCACGTCAGTGGACATTAAGGGGTTAATAACTAAACAGAGTAAAAAGTCAACATAATAAACTTAAAGGAAATATGTCAAATGAACAATTGTTTAAATCAGATTTTTATGATAATTTTTTTTAAATTTTGATAATTCTTTTTCTTATTACATAAAAAATCTAAAACCTTGCAATTTTCACACTGGACATTAAGCCTAATTAAAGACTCTCACTTTCTTTTCTGCACAGACATTAGCAGTAAGAAAATATTTTTTCCTGTATAATGACTTGTACATAAGGCAAATTTTAAAAAGGATTGAAAAAATATAATAATTTAATTAAAGCACAATTTAAATTTTTATTAAAAATGGAAATTTCAGTGTAATTTCTGAAGGAAGCAAGAACTGCCAAAAACTTGATGGAAGATACACCTGTATTAGACATAAAGGAGGGCCCCATGCACATTATGTTCAAATTATCATGTAGCGATACTCATAGACTCATAAAGGCTATGCACTAAGTGTAAAGCCTGCCAAAAATTACAAGTTGGTTTATCCATACACCCTTGAAGGCACCAACTGTAGTGCCTCATTCAAATATTGTGAACTAAGTGTAGTTGTGGCACACTCATAAAGGCTCTGTACACAGGTCAAAGCCACAAAAAAATTCTAAGGATGGTCAGCCATACACCCTTGAAGGCACCACCTGGAGTGCCCCATAAAAAAAAAGAAACAAAGTGTAGTTATGGTACCTCTACACTCTAAAAGGCTCTGCACACAGTGCAAAGCCAGAGAAAAATCCAAACACCCTTGAAAACATCAAATGGAGGGCTTCATTTAAGCATTGAAGATTAAAAACACTATACAGCTTTGGCAAAAATTAAGAGACCACTTTTAAATGTTCAGTTTGTCTGATTTTTCTCTTTATAGGTATATTTTTAAGTAAAATGTAAATTGTTATTTTAGTCTATATACTTCTGACAACATGTCTCCAAATTTCCAAGCAATACATTTTGTATTTTTTTCTGACAAAGAAAAGTGGTCAAAATTAAAAAAAAACAGTGCTTTCAGTCCTCAAATAATGCAAAGAAAGCAAGTTCATAATCATTTAGAAACAACAATACTAATGTTTTAACTCAATTTTAACTCAGGAAGAGTTCCAAAATCAATATTTTGTGGAATAACCTTGATTTTTAAAAACAGCTTTCATGCATCTTGGCATGCTTGTCACCAGTCTTTCACACTGCTTCTGGCACAAAAATTTAATCAGTTCTTCTTTGTTTGATGGCTTGTGACTATCCATCATCCTCTTGATCACATTCCAGAGGTTTTTAATGGGGTTCAGGTCTGGAGAATGGGCTGCCCATGTGATGGTTTTGATGTGGTGGTCTCTTAATTTTTGCCAGAGCTGTATGTGCTGCAGTCATCTAGTGGTGTGGAAAAGTAAGGGGTATTTTTTTAAAAAATTTTATCAGAATGAGCCTGTCAGTATTTTCTGTTGACATGCAAAAGCGCATGTCTGTTATTACTCCCCCAGCGGCACTAAAAGCCAGCTCAGACAAGACTCTAGTGGAAGCGCAGCACAACACCTCCAAGGCATAGAGGGACAGCTCATACCAGGTGTCAAGCTTTGAGACCCAATAGTTGAAGGTCGCAGAGGAATTAGAGCGTATGCTGGTTTTGTCTTTTCCCTCCTTGTCAAAAATACCCAGTCATCAGGCCATGGACGCTGGGAGGGTGTCATTAAATTGGCCCAGTCCTTTGACAGTGTACCCCTGTAACCAGCTCCTGTTCCTACTACTCCTTCTCAGCCTCTATCTTCTCATTGTTACCTAATTTGCGTTGAGCAGGAAAGAAAAGGCTGGGCTGGGTAGTATCTCCTAGTCTCATGTCCTCTGTTCTTCCATCTCCACCTTGTCCACATGCAAAGCTTCAGGTTTATTTGCCAGCAGCGACTGTTTAAGTAGGCACAGAAGCAGGATCATTGAGCTGATTATGGCATCATCACCGCTCACCATCTTTGTGGAGTCTTCAAAGCCATAGAGAATGACACAAATGTCAGACATCCATGCCCACTCTTCTGTTAATATATGCAGAGGCTGACCAGAATACTGATGGGTGTGTTGGAGCTGGTATTCCACAGCTGGCCTCTGCTGCTGACAAAGCCTTGTCAGCATGTGCAGTGTGGAGTTTCAGCGCGTGGTGACCTCGCACATCAGTCGGTGAGCTGGCACTTGGATGCAATACTGCAGCACTGCCAAAGTGGAAGCAGCTTTAGCAAACTTTGGAAATGGGCGCTGATGTGGCATACCTTGACAAAGCTCTGGAAAATCTGGATATGTTTTCATAAACTGCTGTACTACCAAACTGAACATGTGGGCCAAGCATGGTACTTGTGTGATTTTGCAAAGCTTCAATGCCACCACCAGGTTTTTAGAGCGCAGGTGCCGACTGATGAATATGAATACTCCCCTGCTCTCGCTGTTATTAGCAGCAGCAGGTATAGGCTGTTGGGAGTAGTACTCTCTCATCAGTGTTTGCCTCTGTGACTGGAGGTAAACTTTTTACCGCAGATCAGAGTCATTGGTGACAGCATGGAAAATACTCGATGTTCGTGGTGATGGACCCAAACAGTACCACGCACTTCCTGGAGGTCAGTGTTCGAGGTCCATGCCCGAACAGCAGATGTATGAACTTTAATGTTAGGGTTTGCCCTTCTTTATAGTTCAGTCTTGTATAGACACGCTGATACTTGACATGTTTATTTTCTTAATTGTTCAATTTCTTATTCTTGAACAAGGAAAAGGGGTGAGATTTAAACTTTTGTTCTATTATATTTTTGCAACTTCTTTTTTTACTAATATTTTTTATTCCCTTTAGAGGTCTTGACCTTGCAATCATTTGATTGCTCTGACTATATACTGCAAAGCTACAGAATTCCAATATACAGTGTTACTTATGTTCTCCTATGAAGATCAGCTCAAAGTAAGACTAAGGTGGGAATCATGGAGGCCTTCAGCAGGATATAAGCTGCCATGGTAACCCAACTTCTCCCCTCGATTGCATTGTGCAGGTGGGGTAGCGCTGGTGAGCGCGCATTGGCAAACAAGCCATTTAAATTTTAATAACTGACAGCAGCATTTAAAAAGTTAAAGAGCAACATTCAAAGCTAGCTCCAACTTTCTACTCTTACAGGAAGATTCTGGCTGTGTAAAGCATCCTACATCTGCCTGGTAGGGAGCATAACTAGTCTCTAAGTCTACTCTATACACCCTACACTTCACTTGTATGAAAATTTAATTTAAGGCTAAGATGATGCTTCTGTTTATGAGCATAGAAGTCTTAGGTTATGTACACACAACATATGTTTTAAGCAGGTCTGCTCCAAAACCTACTTGTAAAGACTGCTCAAAAAATGAATATATGCATTTCCATATAAAAATGGCTTGTTGATTATACATTCATTGTTTTGAGCATCTGATAACCAGATTTCCTGAGACATCAAGCGGTTAACAGAAGCAAGCTGACCATTCTTCAGGCAGCTTCCTCTCTAGATAAGCTGTGTACAAGTCAATGGGAAGGCTCAAATGCCACCTGGAAGATGCGCTGGTGTTTTTTTGAGGATTTTAGCAGCATGCGTGCTTGGCAAAAAATGCTGGTAGTTTCTTCATTGATCATGAATGAAGTAAAAAAAAAACATCCAGAAGAAAAAGCAAATAAAAAAATGTGCAAAAAGTATAATGCTGTTCAAACATAAAAAAACAGAATTAAACAGAAAAAAATGCTAAAAAAAGACGCTTCATGAAAAAATGTTGACGTCTTGAAAACTTGATGGGGCTCGCCCACAAGAAAAAGACGTTTTCTGCACATACAGTATTCTAATATATCCCATTGACATTAATGGGATTCTACTACTGTGACAAAAAATGCTTCCATGTCCATGAAAAACAATTACATGCTGGGGAAAATATCTCACTGGCACCTACTGGTCACAAAAAATAAACTGGAATATTGCCAGAAACTTTCTCTACTTCTTATAAATTTAAAGAACAATAGAAAAACACACTACTAAAGCAAACATATTTTCAGACTTTACATCTGTGGAAATTATTTCAGTGGTGAAAAATCATAAAGTAGTGACAGTTTCTACAGGAATCAGTTTGACTTCATGATCTATGACAATGTCATCCATGACTGAACCACTGAATAGTGAGAATCAATGGATTGTACACCTATATCTCCTCTCCTACATCATTTTTTCAAGAATTGTCACATGCTTCATATTTAATTTTAGTTTCTTTTGCTTATACATGACAATTAATTAATGAAAAAACATTGACTAAAAAACTCATACATACCTGTCCTTGTGCATTTGTGACTAGCTGACCAGTAACCCCTTGCAGACTGGAGAGTGCATTCCCAAAGGCTTGTGAACTTGCTATGGAACCCATGGCAGCAGCTGCGGCTGCTGCCGCTGCTGCCTGGTTTGCTAAGGGATTATTCACCATCTAAAAAAATAAAACAACGGGGAAACATAACTAAATGTAGTACACACGTATATGTGTCTTAATTTTATTTCTTATGCTTTGCTTATATAGCACCATCATATTCCACAGCTCTTTATGGACATAATTATCACTGTTCCCATTGGGACTCACAATTTTAATTCCCTATCAGTATGTCTTTGGAGCATGGTAGGAAACCAGGGAACCTAGAGGAACCCTACGCAAACATAGGGTGAACATACAAACTCCTTGCAGATGTTGACCTAGGTGGAAATTGAACCCAGGACCCCAGGGCTACAGTGCAAACTACTAAGCCACCATACTTAATCTTACTAAATAACATTAATTAATATACTATATAGTGATATTTTCACAAAATCACATCAATAATTAGGCACTTCAAGTACATTTTTCTGGCAAAATTTGAGGGCTTCAGTTGATTAGATGTAATGCGAGTATAATGGTTGTTTATTATTTTCTGTCTTTTACAGTGGACAATGGCTTCAATAGAATAGGCATAAGGTGAGTATAACTGTTCTTTTTTATTTTTATCTCAAATAAAGGAGTCTGTGTCTTTTTTACAATCTAAATATGGGGTTAGTGATGAGGCTGTCTTATAGTCACCTTTCCATTACTATCTTGTGGGCTTGATGTCAGCAGCCATAAAACATCTGACATCAACCCCACAATCATTGCCCCACTTGCCACCACACCAGATCAAGTAAAATAGAAATAGATGCACCATTTCTGGGATGGCTGTGGGCTGCTATTTTTAGGCTAGAGTGGCCAACATCCTTGGCCCCTTACCAGCTTTAGAATACCAGCCTACAGCTGTTTGATTTAGCTGGGCTGGTTGCCAAAAATGGGGAAGGACCCCACGCCATTTTTTCTACATGATTTATACATAATTAATAAAAAAAATAGCGTGAAGACCCCCTATATTCTTGACAACCAGCTATAATGAAGCTGACTGCTGAGGGTTACAGCCCGCAGCTACCAGTTATGCCTGTACTAGTTATCAAAAATAGAAGATACCCCAGGTCGTTTTTAAAAAATTTATTTATTTTTAGCACAGGCGTCAGCTAGTGAATACTCCCATCAGCGGCACCTGTTCTCACTGTTATCAGCAGGCGTAGGCTGATGGAAGTAGTACTCTCTCATCAGCCGATGCGTGTGACCAGAGGTAACCTTTTTACCGCCAGTCACAGCTGCTGGCTCATGCTGTAATCTGACAGCATGGGAACTGCAGCTCTCTGACTGGTGGTAATGATCTTACTGCCGATGCAGATGACAGCATGGGAAACACCCTATTTTTTGGGAGCCGAACCCAAATAGTAACATGGACTTCCTGGCAAAGTTCGTGTTCTGGGTCTGTGCCTAAACACTAGATGTTTGGTATGGACCCTGAACTTTACTGTTCGTGCTTGCCCATCACTAGAGTTGAGCGAAACAGGTCGGTCAGATTCAAAAGCTGCCGACTTTCGTCAAAGTCGGGTTTCACTCGGCAAAACCCGACCATAGCTTGAAGTCGGCCATGCGGTCATCGACCCGAGCGCCAAAGTCGGTTTTCCCATAAAGCTTGCAGGCGCCTTTTCTTAGGCAATGAGCAAGGACGCACACTGTGGGTAACGAGATGACATGGGCAGCAGCCACCACCATCTTAGAGAAGGGCATTGCGGTGATTGGCTTGCTCTGTGTAGCGTCACAGTGGCTATAAAAGCCCTGACCGCCGACCGCCATTTTACTTCTGCCAATCTTAGCATAGGGAGAGGTTGCTGCTGCTGTTTCTCAGTAGGGAAAGAGTTAGGCAGGAAAGAAAAGCTATTCTGTGCTTGTGCTGATAGCAATTGTGCTGTACAGTTAGTGTGCAGTGACGGGGAGGATTTTGTTGTGTGCAGCAGCGCTGGTAATTAGGCTGCCTGCAAGTGACAGGGAAGGTTTTTCATAGGTGCAGCAGCAGTGGTTAATAGGCTCCCTGCTAGCTGTATTGCTGTGTGTACACTGATGTGCAGACTGCTTTTTACACAGCACTAATACTTTAATTCTCTTTTTCTGCACAGTTACTGAGCGTTCATTTCTTCCCACACCGTATAGAGCTGTACGCTCCTCACACACTACCGTGTACCGGCTGGTATCACGGACAAATACATGCTGACTATCTGTGTGTGACTCCGGAAATATATATGGAGATTTACAATTACCCCTAGACTGTATACAGCTGTACGCTTCTTATACATTACCCTTTTTCTGATTTTTATATTCTGGTCTAATCCGTACTGAGCCTGTGAGCATCTGTGTGTTACTCCAGAAATATATACAGAGATTTACAATTACCCCTAGACTGTATACAGCTGTACTCTTGTGATACAGTACCCTTTTTCTGCTTTTTATGTTCTGGTCTAATCCACACTGAGCCTGTGAGCATTTGTGTGTTACTCCAGAAAAATTTACAGAGATTTAAAATTACCCCAACACTGTATACAGCTGTACGCTTCTGATACATTACCCTTTTTCTGCTTTTTATATTCTGGTCTAATCCATACTGAGCCTGTGAGCGTCTGCGTGTTACTCCGGAAATATATACGGAGATTTAAAATTACCCCAACACTGTATACAGCTGTACGCTTCTGATACAGTACCCTTTTTCTGCTTTTAATATTCTGGTCTAATCCACACTGAGCCTGTGAGCATCTGTGTGTTACTCCAGAAAAATTTACGGAGATTTAAAATTACCCCAACACTGTATACAGCTGTACGCTTCTGATACATTACCCTTTTTCTGCTTTTTATATTCTGGTCTAATCCATACTGAGCCTGTGAGTGTCAGTGTGTTACTCCGGAATTATATACCGAGATTTAAAATTACCCCAACACTGTATACAGCTGTACGCTTCTGATACATTACCCTTTTTCTGCTTTTTATATTCTGGTCTAATCCATACTGAGCCTGTGAGCGTCTGCGTGTTACTCCGGAAATATATACGGAGATTTAAAATTACCCCAACACTGTATACAGCTGTACGCTTCTGATACAGTACCCTTTTTCTGCTTTTAATATTCTGGTCTAATCCACACTGAGCCTGTGAGCATCTGTGTGTTACTCCAGAAAAATTTACGGAGATTTAAAATTACCCCAACACTGTATACAGCTGTACGCTTCTGATACATTACCCTTTTTCTGCTTTTTATATTCTGGTCTAATCCATACTGAGCCTGTGAGCGTCAGTGTGTTACTCCGGAATTATATACCGAGATTTAAAATTACCCCAACACTGTATACAGCTGTACGCTTCTGATACATTACCCTTTTTCTGCTTTTTATATTCTGGTCTAATCCATACTGAGCCTGTGAGCGTCTGCGTGTTACTCCGGAAATATATACGGAGATTTAAAATTACCCCAACACTGTATACAGCTGTACACTTGTGGTGAAGTACCCTTTTTCTGCTTTTTATATTCTGGTGTAATCCATACTGAGCCTGTGAGAGTCTGTGTCTGACTCTGGAAATATATACTGAGATTTACAATTACCCCTAGACTGTATACAGCTGTACTCTTGTGATACAGTACCCTTTTTCTGCATTTTATATTCAGGTCTAATCCATACCAAGCCTGTGAGCATCTGTGTCTGACTCCGGAAATATATACGGAGATTTATAATTACCCCTACACTGTATACAGCTGTACGCTTCTGATACATTATCCTTTTTCTGCTTTTTATATTCTGGTCTAATCCATACTGAGCCTGTGAGCGTCTGTGTGTTACTCCGGCAATATATATGGAGATTTACAATTACCCCTAGACTGTATACAGCTGTACGCTTGTGATACAGTACCCTTTTACTGCTTTTTATATTCTGATCTAATCCATATTGAGCCTGTGAGCATCTGTGTGTTACTCCGGAAATATATACAGAGATTTAAAATTACCCCAACACTGTATACAGCTGTACGATTCTGATACATTACCCTTTTTCTGCTTTTTAAATTCAGGCGTAATCCATACTGAGCCTGTGAGTGTCTGTGTGTTACTCTCAAAATATAGACAGAGATTTAGAATTTTCCCCTTCACCGTATACAGCTGTATGCTTCTGATACAGTACCATATATCTGCTGGCATTTTGGGTACAATTTCCCAAACATGAGGAAGTATGGTGGAAGAGGCCGTGGATGTGGGTGAGGGGGGCCAGCTGGTACTGATGGTAGTGGTGGTGCATCTGCTAGTAGTGCCAAAAGCACAATAGCACCTAAGGCAGAAGGTGTTGAGCCTGCATCATTGTCTGGCTCCAGAAGGTCTGGAAGGCTCTCTTTTCTGAAAGTAGGTAAACCGCTTTTAAAGCCGGAGCATCAGGAACAGGTTTTGTCTTACATTGCCGAAACAGCCTCCAGCTCTCTCGCCAACTCTTCTGAAGTTTCAAAAAATGCAAGCACTGAGTCATCAGTGCAGGCTCCTGGTCAGGAACAACACCTTTTCTTGTGTCCTTCAACCCCACCAAAAGTGAAGGACCCGGCAGGCCACATTTCAGATTACTCCATGGAGCTCTGTTCACATACCATGCCTGGATTATCAAGTCAAATCCTGAATTCCCCAGTCCAACATGAATCTGACATGGAGTGCACTGATGCACAGCCACTGCTAGATGATTCTGCTGGTACATTCACCCAGAGCACTACATTGCCCTCGCAGTCTACTGAGCCAGAATTTGACCCTGATGAAACTCAGGTGCCCCTTCCCCCATACTATACCACCTTACACGGTAACACAGAGGAAGGTGCAGATGAAATTGAAGAAGAGGTGATGGATGACCCAGTTGTTGACCTGGATTGGCATCCATTGGGGGAAGAGGGTGCCACTGGCAATAGCTCAGAAGATGAGAAGAATCCGCAGCAGGCATCGACATCGCAGCAGCGGTTATCTGGCAGACCCGTAGCAGTCCAAAAACGTGTTAAAAAAAAGAAAGAGTTGAAGGACAGCTTGGCCAGACGGTCAAATTAGCACAGCGTGCAAGCCCTGAAAATTTATACCATAGTAGGAAGAGTGCAGTGTGGCACTTTTTTTACCAAAATCCTATTGATGAAGCAAAGGTTATCTGTAAGAAGTGCGGAAGGACCTTTAGCCAAGGGAAAAATCTCCGAAATTTGAATACCAGTTGCATGCTTAGACATTTAATCAACATGCACTTGCAAGCGTGGACGGACTACAAAACCTCAGGTAGCACATGTGCACCTGCTCTGACTGAAGGTAGCCAGCAACGCTCCATCACTTCCCCCACTGTAAGCACACCGGTTAGCACACCACCAGCAAGAAATGTTGAGGTGTCGTAGCAAGGCCAAAGCAGTTAGGTAATCACAATGTTTTTGCAAACGAAAGACAGAATCTAGGCCATCACCACCACCACCACCAACCCCCTCTCAGTCCGTCATGTCCACCGTTAGTTCACTGATATGCAGCTCTCAAGTCCAGCTCACCCTAGCAGACACTCTGAGTAGGACAAGAAAGTACTCATCCTCTCATTCGCGTACACTTGGTTTGAATGCCTACATTGCCAAACTGATCTCATTAGAGATGATGCCCTTCCGTTTGGTTGAAAGCGCAGTGTTCAGAGAGCTCATGGCCTACGCTGTCCCACGCTATGACCTACCCAGTCGGCACTTCTTTTCTAGAAAAGCCATCCCTTCCCTCCACCTGCATGTGAAAGACCGCATTGTCCATGCACTCAAACAATCAGTGAGTGGAAAGGTGCACCTCACAACAGATGTATGGGCCAGTTGGCATGGCCAGGGCCATTACGTGTCCATCACTGCGCACTGGGTTAATGTGGTGGATGCAGGGTCCACAGGGGACAGCGGCGGTGGGACAGTACTGCCTAGCCCACGGTATAGGCAACAGTTGGCTGTAGGTGTTCGACCCTCCTCCTCCTCCTCTAGAAGCGAAAACTCATCGACAGAGCGCAGTCACACGAGCACTCCATCCGCAGCGGCCAGTGTTGCACACGAGGTGTCCCACTATCGAACAGCTAGTGGTAAGCATCAGCAGGCTGTTTTAAAGATGATGTCTTTGGGCGACAACAGACAGAGGTACTGGCCCACTACTTGCAGCGAGAAACTGAGTCATTACTGGGCAGTCTACATCATGCGCCAGGCAAGGTAGTCAACAAGTTGATCCTGGTGGTGCAGTGCTTCCTAAATAATTATCCGGAGTTACCAGCCCTGCTCCATAAGATGCGAAGACTGTGCTCGCACATCGGTCGCTCGCCCGTAGACTCCAGTCGTATGCAGAGGCTGCAGCGATCGCTCCACCTCCCCAAGCACCGCCTAATCATAGACGTTGCAACAAAGTGGAGCCCCATCATGCACATGGTTGAGAGGCTGTGCAAGCAGAGGCAGGCTGTAATCCATTTGTGGGAGGATACACGGGCAGGCAGTTTGAGGGCAAACATGGAGTTTTCGGGTGTGCAGTGGTCAAAGCTGAAAGACCTCTGTAAAGTCCTTCAGTGTTTTGAGGAATACACACGGCTGGTAAGTGCAGATGACGCCATCATAAGCATGAGCATCCCACTTATGCGTCTGCTCATCCACACTTTGACGCACATTAAGGATCAGGCGTCTGCAGCGGAAGAGGAAGAGTATGAGGAGGAGGGAAGCCTTGATGACAGTCAGCCATTGTCTGCTCAGGGAACTGTCCTGGAAGAGGTGGAGGAATTAGAGGAAGAGGAGGAGGAGGATGAGGGGATGATTATTTTGGGGAGGTGGATGCTTCTCAGGGGGAAAGAGAAAATGTTGGCTTGCCAAAGTCAGGTACAGGGTTTGTGCATGACACGAGGGATGTGGATTTGGCAGAAAGTGCTCCTCCACCCACAACTGTCAGTGCATCATTGACACCTGGAACATTGGCCCACATGTGTGATTTTGTCTTGCGGATTCTAAAAACGGACCCCCACATTGCAAAAATTATGAAGGATGACGACTACTGGTTGGCCAGCATCCTCGATCCACGCTATAAAGGCAGATTACAGAACATCATGCCACAAGAGAACCTAGAGCTAATATTGTCGAACAAACAAGCAACTCTGGTAAACCATTTGTTAGAGGCATTCCCAGCACACAGCAGCAGTGCAGGTTCTACTACGAGCCGTACTGGGCGAAACGGAAGAGGTTTTCTTGGTGCACACAGCCGAAGTGGCGTTGGAGACAGTGGTTTCATGACCATTTTGTTAACTGATTTCTCGAGAAACGCTCACACGACTGGTAATACTGAATCGATTTTCAACAGACAGGAGACAGCAGTTGTCAACTATGGTTCAAAATTACCTCTCCTCCCCTATCGATGTTCTCCCTCACAGTTCATTCCCCTTTGACTACTGGGCTTGTAAACTGGACACCTGGCCTGAATTGGCACAATATGCTTTACAGGAGCTTGCTTACCCTGCTGGTAGTGTGCTATCTGAATGAGTCTTCAGTGCAGCTGGATCAATCCTGACAGAAAGAAGGACCCGGCTGTCGACCAAAAATGTTGGTGATCTCACCTTCATTAAAATGAACCATGCCTGGGTTTCAAAGGATTTTGTACCACCTTCCCCTGATGACACATAGGGTGCCAGCAAAATGGCTCGCTTTGTCCTCCTCTTCCTCTGACTTCTCCAGTTTCTCCATTTGCAGCTGCTGAACGTCCAGCCTACACTTCAACATATGCCAGTTTTTCCACCTCCCTAACTGGGTTGTACCCCCTCCAGGGACGGCATCAGCACCTGGCACACCCGGGCAGGTGGGAGTGCTCACTCGTGGGTGATGGCACTGGCACAGGGCCCCTCATAGTACGCAAAAGTGTATCTGACGGTGGGGGGACCCATTCGCCGTCTGACACACTGGCATACCATGATGGGTCCTGTGCCAGTGCCGTTGCCCACGAGTGGGCCCCCCCCTGCTTGCTCAGGGCCCCAGCACTTGCAATACTTACCTCTCCCTGCTCCACCACTGTGACGTCTTCCGCGTTTCCTGACAGTGACATTCAGGTCAGAGAGCGCGATGATGTCACGTCTGTACACCCTCTTCCTGAACAGTCCAAGTGAAGAGAGCTGGAAGATGGTGACACTGAGGAGTCCAGAGTAGAGCAGTGCCCAGCGAGGAGAGGTAGTTCTTTTTTTAATGTTTGGAGCAATATATGGGGAACATTATACACTGGAGAATTATATATGGGGCCCATTATACACTTGAGCATCATAGATAGGGCCCATTTTACACTGTAGCATTATAAATGGGGCACATTATATATGGAGCATTATAAATGGGGCCCATCATACACTGGATCACCATATACGGGGCCCATTATATATGGAGCATTATATAGGCCCATGATACACTGGAGCATCATCCATGGGGCCCATCATACACTGGAGGATTATAAATGGGGCCCATTATATATGGAGCATTTTACAGTGTTTGCATAATTACTAGGCAAGTTGTATTTGAGAGGATTCTTTTTATTATTGAACAACAACTATGTTCTCAATCAATCCAAAAGACTCATAAATATCAAAGCTTAATATTTTTGGAAGTTGTAGTGATTTTTTTTTTAGATTTGGCTATCTTAGGAGGATATCTGTTTGTGCAGGTAACTATTACTGTACAGAATTATTTGGCAACTTAATAAAAAACAAATATATACCCATCTCACTTGTTTATTTTCACCAGGTAAACCAATATAACAACACAAAATTTAGAAATAAACATTTCTGACATTCAAAAACAAAAATAAAAAAAAATCTGTGACAAACATAGCCACCTTTCTTTACGATGACACTCAAAAGTCTTCCATCCATAGATTGTCGGTTGATCTGTTTACGATCAACATTGCGTGCAGCAGCCACCACAGCCTCCCAGACACTGTTCTGAGAGGTGTAATGTTTTCCCTCCCTGTATATCTCATATTTTATGAGGGACCACAGGTTCTCTATGGGTTCAGATCAGGTGGTGAACAAGGGGGCCATGTCATTATTTTTTCTTCTTTTTGACCATTACTGGCCAGCCACGCTGTGGAGTATTGGGATGCATGTGATGGAGCATTGTCCTGCATGAAAATCATGGTTTTCATGAACGATACCGACTTCTTCCTGTACCACTGCTTGAAGAAGGTGTCTTCCAGAAACTGGCAGTAGGTCTGGAAGTTGAACTTCACTCCATCCTCAATCCGAAAAGGTCCCAGAAGTTCATCTTTGATGATACCAGCCCATACCAGTACCCCACCTCCACCTTGCTGGTGTCTGAGTCGGAGTGCAGCTCTCTGCCCTTTACTGATCCAGCCTCGGGCCCATACATCTGGCCCATCAAGAGTCACTCTCATTTAATCAGTCCATAAAACCTTAAAAAAATCAGTCTTAACATATTTCTTGTCCCAGTTTTGACGTTTTATCTTATGTTTCTTGTTCAAAGGTGGTCGTTTTTCAGCCTTCCTTACCTTGGCCATGTCCCTGAGTATGGCACACCTTGTGCTTTTTGATACTCCAGTGACGTTGCAGCTCTGAAATATGGCAAAACTGGTGCCAAATGGCATCTTGGCAGCTTCACGCTTGATTTTCCTCAATTCATGGGCAGTTATTTTGAGACTTTTTTTCATCAACACGATTCTTGCAACCCTGTTGGCTATTTGCCATGAAACGCTTGATTGTTCAATGATCACGCTTCAAAAGTTTGGCAATTTCAAGACTGCTGCATCCCTCTGCAAGAAATCTCACAATTTTTGACTTTTCAAAGTCCGTCAAATCTCTCCTCTGCCCATTTTGCCAAAGGAAAGGAAGTTGCCTAATAATTAACCCCTTCCTGACCCATGACGCCGACGTCGGCGTCATGAAAACCAGTGGCATCCCGACCCATGACGCTGACGTAGGCGTCATGCTATAAATCATGTTCCTGCGGGTTGGGTGACCCGACTCCCAGGCACAAGACCCTTGTGCTTCACCACAGGGGGGTTGGCTTAACCCCCCCGTGGCCACGATCGCTCTGATTGGCTGTTAAAAGTGAAACAGCCAATCAGGGCAATCTGTAATATTTTGAAATTGGTGAAATATTACAATCCAGCCATGGCCGATGCTGCAATAACATCTGCCATGGCTGGAGACTGCGATCCGACCCCCCCACATCGAGTCACGGCGGCGATCGGCCGCCGCCCCCGAAGATGGCGGTGATCGGTCACTGCCGTCACTATCTGCTCCCCTCCTCCTGGCCTCCGCTGCCCCCACCTTCCGATCCCCCCCTCACCTTCCGACCCCCCTACTCACCACTCCCGGTCCACCGATGTCCCTGGATCCGTCCCGGAGGCTGCCCGAGATTCTTTATGGGCGCCGCCATCTTGGAAAATGGCGGGCGCATGTGCAGTGCGCCCGCCGGTCGGCGCATGCGCAGTGCGCCCTGCAGAGTCCAGAAATTTATTTTGATCACTGTGATAAACTGTCACAGTGATCAAAATAAAAAAAAAGTAAATGAACCCCCCCTGTCATAGGTAGGGACAAATAATAAAATAAAGAATTTTTTTTTCCCTATTAGGCCCTGTGCACATGTTGCGGATTTTGCTGCGGATCCGCAGCGGATTTCGCGCTGCGGATCCACAGCAGATCCAGAAACCATGTACAGTACAATGCAAATAAATGGTAAAAAAAATGCTGTGCACATGCTGCAGATTTTTCAGCGCGGATTTGCTGCGGTTTTAAATCCGCAGCATGTTAATTCTTTGTGCGGATTCCGCAGTGATTTTACACCTATTCCATTATAGGTGTAAAACTGCAGGGAAAAACCGCAGTAAATCCGCGCTAAATACGCAGGTCATTTTACCTGCGGATCTTAGAAAAATCAGCAAGTGAATCCACAACGTGTGCACGGGGTCTCAGGGTTAGGGTTAGGCTGGGTTCATATTGCATTATGGCAGTCCGTTAGATGGATTGCGTTTCACCGCGGTATAATGCACTGTAACGCAGTCCGTTAACGCTGCCATTCACCCCATTTGTGTGCGCATCGCAACGCATGGACGGGCTGCAGTGTCTGGGCTCCGTCACCGCTAGCACAGATGAATCATCGCTGATTCCTCTGCGTTAGCGGTATAGCATAACGCTATTGCGTTATGCTATACCGTTACCAGCCCGTCAACGCTACATGTTGAACGGGCTGGTAAAACGCAATATGAACCCAGCCTTACGGTTAGGGTTAGAACTAGGGTTAGGGTTAGCATTAGGGTTAGAATTAAGGTTAGGGTTAGAATTAGGGTTACGGTTAGAATTTGGGTTAGGGTTGGAATTTGGGTTAGGGTTGGAATTTGGGTAAGGGTTGGAATTAGGGTTGGAATTAGGGTTAGGGTTGGGATTAGGGTTAGGTTTGTGGTTAGGGTTAGAGTTAGGATAAGTGTTAGGGGTGTTTTGGCGTTGGGGTTGAGATTAGGGTTAGGCTTGTGGTTAGGTTTATGGTTAGAGTTGGGATTAGGGTTAGGGGTGTGTTGGGGTTAGGGTTATGGTTAGAGTTTGTATTAGGGTTAGGGGTGTGTAGGGGTTAGGGTTGGGGTTAGGGGTGTGTTGCGGTTAGGGTTGGAGTTAGAATTGAGGGGTTTCACTATTTACGCACATCAGGGGGTCTCCAGACGCGACATGGCGCCACTATTGATTCCTGCAAATTTTGCGTTCAAAAAGTCAAACAGTGCTCCCTTTATTCCAAGCCCCGACGTGTGCCCAAACAGTGGTTTACCCCCACATATGGGGTATCAGCGTACTCGGGAAAAATTGCAAAACAACTTTGGGGGTCTAATTTCTCCTGTTACCCTTGAGAAAAAAAATTGGGGACTAAAAAAGTTATTTTTGCGGAAAAAAAATTATTTTTTATTTTCACGGCTCTGCGTTATAAACTTCTGTGAAGAACTTGGAGATACAAAGTTCTTACCACACATCTAGAGGAGTTCCTTGGGGGATCTAGTTTCCAAAATGGGGTCACTTGGGGGGTTTCTACTGTTTAGGCACATCATGGGCTCTGCAAACGTAACATGACACACGCAGACCATTCCATCAAGTCGGCATTTCAAAACGTCACTACTTCCCTTCCGAGCCTCGACGTGTGCCCATACAATAGTTTTCTCCACATATGGGATATCAGCATACTCAGGACAAATTGGACAACAACTTTTGGGGTCTAATTTCTCCTGTTACCCTTGGGAAAATAAAAAAATTGGGACTAAAAGATCATGTTTGTGGAAAAAATATGATTTTTTTATTTTCATGCCCCGGCGTTATAAACTTCTGTGTAGCCCTTGGGGGTTCAAAGTGCTCACTACACATCTAGATAAGCTCCTTGGGGGTCATTTTGGAGTCAAACGTACCACTAAGTTTCTCCAACGGTCGTATTGGTGGCCTCGGTTGCCGCAGGACGTTAAAAAATATGTCCAATCTTGTACGAGAGAGAAATCGTCCATCACAGACAGTCGGTTGACAATTATCACTGTCCAGGCCCTGTATTATCCCTGGGCGACAAGGCCTGTCTCGCGACTCGCAATATTAGAAGATGCGGGGAATCTGCTAAGTTCGCCTCCCGTTTTATGGGTCCTTTCAAAATTTTGGACCGTATTCATGCCCCCCGGCTCATTGAGGAATTTGAGCATCAGGTGGGCGGGATGTTAGAGGGGGGGATAATGTTAGGCGTCAGGCGACGGCTGGTTTTGAACCTGGATCTGAGGCATCAGTGGTCCCCCAGGTTTCAGCCGGGGCAGATGCTGTTTAGTTTCGCCGTCGATCCCAACACCTAGCCATTACAAGAGAGTACAAGCTGTCTCCAGGGTCTTTGTTAATAGTAGCCTTAAGCATAGGTTACAGAAGGAGACAGGGCTGTTATAGCCTAAGTCCTGAAATGCCTGCACTGAGCATGTCCGTGACATGGCGAACCGTGATTGGTGGTTAATGTCAGCTGATCCTCTGACCTGGCACCGCCTGATTGGTCACGGATGATGTCACCGATGATGCGAGTAACGAGATGGCTGGGGGCGGAGCTTAGCCCTTAAATAGCTTGTCTGTCCGCGGCGCGGTCAGATCATACTAAAATAGGCAGTGCTCATGTGTGGACATGCCAGAATCTGGGCTCCACGTGCTCTCTAGCTTTGCTTTCTGGGACCTGCCAATGCCAGAGTTCGCTCGGCTAATTAGCACAGGTCCTTCAGGCAGGTTTAGCTTATGCCAGGCAGGTAGCCAATGTGGCGCAGTCTTGCTACGAATATAGGGTAGCTATACACCCTGAGCAAACTGCAGGGCGCGTAACCTGTAGCCAATGTGGCACAGTCTTGCTATGAATATAGGGTAGCTATACAGCTATACACCCTTAGCAGACTGCGGGGCGCGCAACCTGAGCATCGCCTGCCAAGCTGAACAGAGAGTTGCTCAGTCCTGTCTCACACCGGCTGGTAGCAAGTATGCCTGGCGTTAGTCGCACGCACTTCCTAGCGGCTAGCACGTAGCTTCTGTGCAGTCAACAGGGCTACGTCTATACCAGCTTGCAGCACATAGTACAAACCTAATATCTGGCAAGTGGCTTCTGTGCTATTAACAGGGCTACATCTACGCCAGTCGATAGCACATCTCCCGTGATGTTAACGGAGATAGTGCCAAGTCTACATCTCCCCTAGTGTGAAGTAACACAGACGAGATCTAATATTATATTTCTGTTGTCATTTTTACCCTCATACTCGAGGGGTGTTCGGCAGCAGTGATTATAAACTGCATCATGGACCCCGTGTTCGGTTGCAATCCGTTATATAATAAAATTGTTGCAACCGAGCGCATAACAGTAATAATATAACAGCAATATATTTTCTGCATACAGACAGCTGCTACAGTATATATATATATCATAATATAGCTTACTGATCAAGTCCATAATTGTCTTGACATCTTATCTTGAGCATTTTTCACTCAAGCATGCTTGAGTTCGTGTTCTTGACAGATAAGCAGAGGCTAATTCATTATGGTAAATTTGCCAGGATTCATAAATGTCTTCATTTACTAACTTTCAATGATGTTCATTATCCTAAACATTGATTTCCTACCATAAACCCATTTCCACATATCAGAGATCCAGTCTGTTCCAGTGTACAGTATATAGTTTCCTTTTAGGCCTATATTCTTTTCTCAGTGTTGGTTACTTAAAGTGTAACTGAACTTTTTTTTCTTAATAATATAGACCAGCTTGGAAATTTATGAAACTTTGAAAATCACTTTATTAGGGCACTTGTCTTTATTCCTGCAGAAGAAAGATGCATGCAGGCGGTTTCCAAACCCCTGCTTTTACCAAGTCTATTTTCCTTCCTTTAGCTACAATGATATCAGGACATACTTGTTTGGAGTACGGATAATGGCAGTAGGAGAGCCAGATCAGTCCCTGTGTCTCACTACCTCCAGGGATAAATCGCATCAGGAGATTATTCTGATAAGGCCGGGATCACACATGCGAGAAACTTGCACAATTCTCGTGCGAATCTCTTGCATGAACACCCGGCGCTGCCGCCGACACTCTGACTGGAGCGTGCGGCTGCATAGAAACACATGCAGCCGCACACTCCGGTCCGAGTGCCGGCAGCAGTGCCGGGTGTTCATGTGAGAGACTCGCACGAGAATTGTGCGAGTTTCTCGCATGTGTGATCCCGACCTTACCACAACACTTACACGAAGATACAGGTGATGGTCCTTTAACTCCAAATGAGATAGCAATGCAGCTGAAGGCAGGCAATTAGATGGGTAAAAGCATGGGTTTCGATGCCACTCAGGAAAAAAGATTTAGGGCCCAATTCATCAGTGCCTTTGCGCCACTATTCTATTGTAAAAAGCTTTTAAACGTCGCAGAATATTGACACAAATGGCGGCTGCACTAAACTTATGCTTCTTTCGGAGTTCTCACACCATTTCTGCCAAGCTACATCAAGGTGGGCAAAGCTGGTGTGGGTTGAGGGTGCAGCAATTGCCGTTTATCAAATACGGTGACGTTCGCTACTCCACTCATATGCCTCGTGGTGGGAGCACACAGAGGTGCACGCCACTTGTCCAGCACTAATGATTCATGAAGAGGCACATGCCTCTTCATGAATCAGGAGCATCTGACTCCAGCTCATCTCCTCATCATGACTGGTGTGGACAACGCTGGTCTTGATGTATTGGGCCCTTATTCCTTAATAATGGAATTTGAAAAGTTTTGCAACATTTCACGTTGCATAAAATTATAAAAGAAAATAATGAAAGCTTAGCTAGCTATTCATTAACAGCCACATATCCATTCCTAAGATTTGTTAATGCTAGATAATATAAGGCTTATTATAATGCACCAATGACACTTTAATACCACAACAGAATAGTTTATAGATCTCATAAATACATCATTGCACTTGTTCATGTTGTTGAAGAAGAATTGAAAATGTATTGAATACGTTGAAGAATTTCAGGATAACCCACTTCAATTATTCAAAGCTTATTTCTGGGAAAAAAACAAAAAACGAAAAACAGAATTATTGGTTGTGCCTTTCAGGAAGAACTGTCATAGATAGCTTGATGTCCAACTAATAGGTCTCTATTCTACACAGTGTGATTTGTTTTTTTTTCCTTCCCTTAGGAGATAACTACCGTCTTTGAACACTTTTCCTTCTTTCAGGAGACCTATTGAATTTTCTTTTTAACGTGAACCATATAACTTTTTCTTCTGCGCAGGTCATGAATCCTGGATAAGAGGGAAGGAGTATGATTCTTTGTAGACTGAAGAATCCTGCTTTTGTTAGGGCCAATGTGAAACTGCACGACTTTCTGTTTTGAAAGCAAGAAATATCATAGGTCTGTCTATAATGAAAATAGAGAAATTATATTTTGCCTCAATTACATTGCCATTCATGCTTGCAACAGAGATATATTTTACTTTAGAGCATTTAGCTGGTACAGTCTAAACTGAATATGCAGTATATGCTGAATCTATGGGTATATCGAGTGACTTCCACAAGCACTACATTCACACGTTTCCATTTTTATGTCTGTGTAAAAGAGACCAATTTTCTCTCATGTGTCTTCCATTTTGTCTTTATTTCACATGTTTTTTTCTCATCCATTGTTAAAAACTGAAGCAGCCTGTCTCCTCCAACCAACTTCCATTGGATTGAAAACTACAGATAGAACATGCAGAGAGGAAAACTGGCGATAATGCAGGATAGAAGTCACATAGTGGCCGTAATTTGTGTTATTGGTCGTGTGCACATAAGATAGTCTATTCTGAAATGTTACTTGAAAGCATAGTTACTAGTGTTGAGCGATACTGCTCGATATCTAAAAATATCGTATCGGAATGGTATCGCCGATATCACTAAATATCGTCGATATCCAATTCTGATACCGGAAGTCCCATGTAAGTCTATGGGAACAAAATATCGCAACAAAAAAACCCCTTTCTTTCGTTGTAAACACAAAATATACACACACTCTGTGCGACTCAACTTGGGCGTCACGAACAGGATTCTGTAGCTCGCTATAAGCGAGTCCTGTGTGCCTGAATTGAACTGGTTTTGTGCTTGAGAATTGCTAAAATCATCAGAGAATGTATTTGCCATTTTTCAGCCATATCTGCGTCACGACGAGGCACTGGTGAAGAAGAAGGGCGTGCTCTTCGTGGGTGTACACTCACTCAGTGGCGCGAAAACGATGGCCGACCACTGTAAATGGTACTGCAATGTAAGATCGTGCCCCACAGCTCTTCAGTTCCGCCTCCTCATCCTCCTCAGTGTGCGGAAACTAACACGAAGGTCCCGCCTCCCTACAAAAGAGGGGCCCTCTCCAGATGCTAATGACACATGTGACTTGGCAGAGATGGCTAATGGACATGAGCAGAAGTGTGAAGGGATGGAGCAGTCAGAGCTCTCCCCCCACGGAAGCGACCCGATCGCCACGGAACCACCGTTGGGCACCCGGCCTGGAAACCCTCCTACGCTGCAAGAAGCGGAGGATACCCTAAGAGGCCTGGCCCGGCACCGGGAGGAGGTCGCCAGGATGGAAGCCAGCTGGCGTGCCCTAAAACTAAACTTGGAGCGGCGCCAATCCCTCTTACCTGAAGTGTCTGTACCGGAAGGTGAGGCACCCGTTCTAGTAGAGGAGTCCGTGCGGGCATCCCAGCCCTTGCAATGTGATCCGGTTGACGTTGTCGCAGTGGAGGCACCCGTTCCTGCAAAAACTCTGCACCGGCAGCACCCCAGATCCCGCTGTCTGCCCCCGTCGCTGAGACAGAAGAAACGACACCCGTCCTCATGGAGGAGGCCGCGCAGGCACCAGAGGTCTACCTGTCTGTACCGGAGCCCCGACTGTCATCTGTTCCAGAGCCGGCTGCTTCCTCCGCAGGTGAGCGCCGCCAGGACTGGGGGGCGCCAGGAGAGCTGCCGCAAACCGGACACTGTAAGCTGCAGTGGAGTGGTGGAGACATGGAGCTGCTGGTGGAGGAGAATTTCAACCGGCGTCAGGAGGAAGAGTGGAGACGTTGGGAGCGGGAAGCAGAGCGACAAAGGGAGCAGCGAGAAACCCAAAAGCTTCGGCAACGTAACCTGGAGAAGGACCGGGCAGATAAGGACCGGATGAGAAAAGATAAAGGAACCCTGTGGGAGCCGCGGCGTATAGGGTGCAGTACGGAGCTTTAAATTGAAAGGTGGTTGGGGCTTCATCCAGGAGCCTGGACTTTATTTAGAAGTTTTTGTGAACCGGCGGGACGTGGAGGCTCACCTCCCAGAAGGACACCCGGGGAGGGACCTGTTGCCAGGAGACTTGGTGACTTACACCCGACACTGGGGTTACAATGGATGGTACGCCCTAAATGTTACCAGGTGCGACCCCTACTCCCCAGAGTGTCAGGAACCTGTGAGACCCTCGGAGCCTTCAGCCTCCCACATCCAGGCCTCTGCAAAAGTGCCCACCCCACGCCGTAAATCTCCCCAGCCTCCCTCAGTGGTCTCCTCAGCAGCCCCAGCTATGGACATGATAAGTATAGCTGGCCCGTACCCGGCGCCTGTTAGGCCCCCTGGGGTTCGTTCAGTCCGGGACATAGGGTTCCAGACCCGGAGGGAGATGAAAGAGGTGGCCACACAGACCCAGATAGCGGGTCACGACTTGACTGTACAGGCCACACGACGTCATCAGGTCCTGGTGGTCCTTGGTGTCTCGGATGTTTGGCAAGCATCAGAAGAGTACCAGGTGGTACCTGGAACACCCCTGCCAAAGAATTATAAATAACCCGGACAGGGTCCCTTTATGTAAATAGTTAAATTGTTGATGTACCCGGACGGGTGAATGTTCATAAAAAAGTTTTTTAATTTAATAAAAAAAAAAAAACACAGTTTTCATTACTTTTATTACAGTCTCATCCTGCGACGCCATCGATCTCCTGTAAAAAAATGAAAAAAAAAAAAAAAAGTATACCACCTGACCGACGCAGTCCATAGTAACGAGTGTCCCACGACGATCCAGCTCTGCTACATCAGAATGACAGGCAGAGCCTGTCATCCCGGCGCAGCACAGCTGATTACCTGCTTCCCCGGCGGTGACGTCATCGGACTGGTTTACGGCCGGGATTACCCTGCAGTCACTGCAGTTATCGCGAAAAACTGCATGTGACCGCCAGGGAGAAGATAATGGCGGCCATCAAGCAGTCCAGGACGTGACCGCCGGAGATCTTCTGCCAGGTAAGTGCCGCTGACTCCTGACAGACCCGACCGACGGACACTCACAGTGACAGTGACAAATCCGATTCCGGTATCCGATATGACGAAAATATCGGTATTCGGAATCGAAAGCCCGATACAGCTAATATCGGCCGATACCCGATATTTGCAGTATCGTATCGCTCAACACTAATAGTTACCATTTAACAGAAGTTAAGTGTTGCTACTGCAAAAATACAAACTTTTCAGTGTTATTAGATTCTCTATTGAACAATCCTTTTTGTATCTTTTATAGGTATACTTCAAAGCTCACGTGCTTTGGCTACTGCCATCTTCTTCCTCCCAAATTTCTAGAAGGTTTTTTAGTTTTTTCCAGAAAAAGTGAATCAGCAATTCAATGATCATTGTTTTATAAGGCTTTGTTACCACGATGAGCTTTGGTGCTAAAAAAGTTCTGCAGCGTTTTGCACCAATTATTTAAATTAAGTTACTTCTGATTTCTCATTGCATTTTTCTGTGCATTTTTATCGTGCTTTTGACTGTGTTTTTTGTTTCTGTTTGATATGTCATGCTTTAACCCCTTAACACGCAAGGATGGTTTGCACGTTAATGACCGAGCCAATTTTTACTATTCTGACCACTGTCCCTTTATGAGGTTATAACTCTGGAATGCTTCAACGGATCTTGGCGATTCTGAGAATGTTTTCTCGTGACATAAAGTACTTCATGTTAGAGGTAAAAAATCTTCGATATAACTTGCATTTATTTATGAAAAAAATGGAAATATGGAGAAAATTTTTTAAATTTTGCAATTTTCAAACTGAATTTTTATGCCCTTAAAACAGAGAAATATGTCACACAAAATAATTACTGAATAGCATTTCCCACATGTCTAATTTACATCAGCACAATTCTGGAATTAAAATTTTTTTTTTTGTTAGGAAGGTATAAGGGTTAAAATTTGACCAGCGATTTCTCATTTTTACAACAAAATTTACAAAAACGTTATTTTTAGGGACCACCTCACATCTTAAGTGACTTTGAGGGGTCTATATGGCAGAAAATACCCAAAAGTGACACCATTCTAAAAACTGCACCCCTCAAGGTACTTAAAACCACATTCAAGAAGTTTATTAACCCTTCAGGTGCCTCACAGGAATTTTTGGAATGTGGAAAAAAAATGAACATTTAATTTTTTAGTCACAAAAATTGTCTTTTATAAACAATTTTTTTTATTTTCACAAGGGTAAAAGGAGAAAATTTACAGGTAAAGTTGTTGTGCAATTTCTCCTGAGTATGCTGATACCCCATATGTGGGGGAAACCCACTGTTTGGGCGCAAGGCAGAGCTCGTAAGGGAAGGAGTGCCGTTTGACTTTTTCGAACCAAAATTGGCTGGAATTGAGATCGGACGCCATGTCGCCTTTGGAGAGCCCCTGATTTGCCTAAACAGTGACACCATTTTGGAAACTAGAACCCCTAAGGATCTTATCTAGATGTGTGGTGAGCAAATTGAACTCCCAAGTGCTTCACACATGTTTATAATGTAGAGCCGTGAAAAAAAATCATATTTTTTCCACAAACATGATATTTTAGTCCCCAATTTTTTTATTTTCTCAAGGGTAAGAGGAGAAATTGGACCCCAAAAGTTGTTGTCCAATTTGTCCTGAGAATGCTGATACCCCATATGTGGGGAGAACCACCATTTGGGCGCACGGCAGAGCTTGGAAGGTAAGGAGCGTCATTTGACATTTTCAAACCAAAATTGGCTGAAATTGAGATCGGATGCCATGTCGCATTTGGAGAGCTCCTGATGTGCCTAAACAGTGGAAACCCCACTATTCTATCTTCGACCCTAACCCCAACACACCTCTAACCCTAATCCCAGCCCTAATCATAACCCTAACCACAAACCTAACCCTAACACTAATCCCTACCCTAACCCTAACTAAGGGGTAATTAAGGGGGGTTTGATTTACTATTTATAGTGGGTTTTTATGTTTGGCAGTTGTCACACACTAAAAGACACTTTTTATTGCAAAAAAATGTTTTTGCATCACCATATTTTGAGAGCTATAATTTTTCCATATTTTGGCCCACAGAGTCATGTGAGGTCTTGTTTTTTGCGGGATGAGTTGACAGTTTTATTGGTACCATATTTGGGCACATGACCTTTTTTGATCGCTTTTTATTCCGATTTTTGGGAGGCAGAATGAACAAAAACCAGGAATTCATTAATTTCTTTGGGGGGGTGTTTTCCCCGTGTGGTAAAAATGATAAGTCAGTTTTATTCTTCGGGTCAGTATGATTACAGCGATACCTCATTTATATTTTTTCTATGTTTTGGCACTTTTATACAATAAAAACTATCCTGACAGCTATAACTTTTTTATTTTTTTGCTGATAACGCTGAACGGGGGCTTGATTTTTTGCAGGACAAGCTGACGTTTTCAGCGGTTCCACGTTTATTTGTATCCGTTTTTTGATCGCGTCTTATTCCACTTTTTGCTCGGCGGTATGATGATAAGGCATTTTTTTGCCTTATTTTCTAAGGGTGTTCACTAAAGGGGTTAACTAATGGGACAGTTTTATAGTGTAGGTCATTACGAATGTGGGGATATCAAATACCGTATATACTCGTGTATAAGCCGAGATTTTCAGCACCTTTTTTCGTGCTGAAAATGCCCCCTCGGCTTATACACGAGTCATAGGGCAGAAACCAGCGGGGGAGGGGATGCCGCGGCAGGAGCCGGTGGCTGGGATCATACTCACCCCTCCCCGTGCCATCGCTGAGCGTCCCTGCAATCCTGCGTTCTCCCCTTCCTGCAGCTCTTCTGCAGTGAGCGGTGATGTAATACCCGCTCATTAAGGTCATGTAATATGGACGCGACGCCACTCCCATAGGCGTGGCCTCCATATTCATGGCCTTAATGAGCGGTATTACATCACCGCTCAGTGCTGAAGAGCTGCAGGAAGCCGGGGAGAACGCAGGATTGCAGGGATGCTCAGCGATGGCACGGGGAGGAGTGAGTATGATGGAGGAGAGGACAAGGAGCAAGGAACAGGACGGGGGGGGGAACGGTGGACGGGGGAAGCATGGAGGAGGACGGGGGAAGCTGGAGCAGGACGGGGGGAGATCGGTGGACGGGGGAAGCATAGGGGAGGACGGGGGAAGCATAGGGGAGGACGGGGAAGCATGGAGGAGGACGGGGGAGAACGGAGGATGGGGGAAGCATGGAGCAGGACGGGGGGAGATCGGTGGACGGGGGAAGCGTGGAGGAGGATGGGGGAAGCATGGAGCAGGACAGGGGAGGATGGAGGGCACAGAGGAGCACTGAGCAGGACAGGGGGCACAGGAGGACGGAGAAGGAATGGGGGAGCATAGCGGAGGACGGAGCAGGAGGGGGGAGTACAGAGGAGAATGTTGTGAATAGGCTGGAAATGAGTTCTGAGCAGAAGCTCCCTCTGGTGGTTACAAACGGTACTGGACTGTCCAGTGAAGATTGTGAGGATTGGGAATCAGGTGTTACTGACTGGTCTTATATAAGGGAGTCACCTTCCCATCAGGGTTGCCGGTGATCAATTGTTCTGGTCTCAATCCTTGATTCCTGTTTCCTTGGAAGCCTGCTGTGTCGTGTCTGAATCTCCTGCTAACAGATAAGACATTTTCTTCTTTTTGTTTTTGTGCTTGATTTTTGCATTTTGTCCTGCACTTCTGTGGGGGCCTTGAGGGTCCCCTCTGGGGGCTTTTGCCTCTCAGTTCAGTTCAGCCACTGTTTTGTACATTTGCTTTTTCCAGTTTTTTTTCAGTGGCTGCTGCTTTGTTTTTGGTTACACCAGAGAACTAATTTAGGTGGTAGAGGTCGTGTGATCTCAGGTGTTTTTGAAATTAGTAGAGTTGGTGCTTTTCAGGGTTTTTTGGGATTGCAGTAAGTGCCCTTCCTATCCTTTTCTATTTAGTAAGTTTGGGCCCCAACGTTTGCTCATACTATTTTCTGTCTGTGTCAGTATTTTTTCTTGTCTAACCGCCATTACATGTTTGGGGGCTTTCTATGTTCTTTGGGGATCTGCTCCGGGGCAGATAGCTTTCCTCTTTCTATCTTTAGGTGTAGTTAGTTTCTCAGGCTGTGACGAGGCGTCTAGGACCAACGTAGGAACGCTCCACGGCTGCCTCTAGTTGTGGTGGTTAGTCAGGGTACTGCAATCTCATAGTTTCCAACTGCTCTGGTGTATTTCCTTTTTTGCCTGCTCTCCTCAGCTACCAATTCATAACAGTATCACCGGCCTAAACTGAAAATTATATGGTACTCACAGAAGGGAAAAATATTGTGAAAGAAAAAAGTTGTCAGAGTTGTCAGAGTTGTCAGAGATTTTTTTTTTCCTGTTTGTTGCATTTTTTTTTTTTCCCTCTGTATCTCTGGGTGCTGAGGAGGATTTTTTTTTTTCTCTCAATGGAGTTTGCACAGTTGTCTTGGCCATGTGGATCAGCTTGCCACTGAAGTTCGGAGTATTGCTACCTATCTTGCTGGGTTGCCTGTTGTGGAACCTAGGATTCCCATGCCAGATTTGTTTTTGGGGGATCGAGCTATGTTTCTGAATTTCAAAAATAACTGTAAATTGTTTTTTGCCTTAAAATCTAAGTCCTCAGGGAACGCAGCGCAGCAGGTTCAAATTGTCATCTCTCTCCTGCGCGGCGACCCTCAGGATTGGGCTTTTTCCCTGACACCTGGGGATCCTGTTCTGAGTGATGTTGATGCGTTTTTTCAGGCTTTGGGGTTATTGTACGATGAGCCTAATGTCACTGATCAAGCTGAAAAAACTTTGTTGGCATTAAGTCAGGGGCTTGAGGACGCTGAGTTATACTGTCAGAGATTCCGTATGTGGGCAGTCCTGACCAAATGGAATGACGACGCTTTGGCAGCTCTTTTTTGGAAGGGACTGTCAGATAGTGTAAAGGATGTTATGGTGGGATTCCCTGTTCCCTCTGGTCTCAATGATTCTATGTCATTAGCGATTCAAATTGACAGACGTTTGCGTGAGCGGAAAGGTATGCGTGGAATAATGTTGCCTTGTGAACCAGCTTCTGAATCCATGCAGTGTGATAGAGTGGTTTCTGGGGCACAGCGTCATGAATTTCGAAAGCGCAATGGGTTATGTTTCTACTGTGGTGATGCCTCTCATGCTATTTCTGTCTGCCCTAAGCGGGGAAGACGTTTTGCTCGCTCAGTTGTCTTGGGTAGTGTTCAGACTAAGTTTTTGTTAACTGTTACTCTGATATGCTCTCTGTCCTCATTTTCTGCTCAGGCTTTTGTTGATTCTGGAGCAGCTATTAACCTGATGGATTTTGATTTTGCTAAACGTTGTGGGTTTCCCTTGATACCCCTACGGAAGTCTATTCCTCTACTGGGGATCGATTCTACCCCTTTGGCTGAGAATAAACCTCAGTTCTCTACTCAGGTGATAATGAGGGTAGAACCTGATCATCAGGAGAGTTGCAAATTTTTGGTTCTGTATAATCTGCATGACATTATCGTACTAGGTTTCCCTTGGTTACAGTCTCATAATCCTGTTTTGGATTGGAAATCTGTGTCTGTTACCAGTTGGGGCTGTCAATGTGTTAATACCAACACTCCTGTTTTTTCTGCCTCCCCCCAGGCTCAGGATGTTCCTGACTTTTTGATTGATTTTTCTGATGTGTTTAGCGAAAGTAAATCTGCTTCCTTACCTTCCCATAGGAGCTATGACTGCGCTATTGAATTAGTGCCTGGTAGTAAATTCCCTAAAGGTCGCCTTTTTAACTTGTCTGTACCTGAACATGACGCTATGCGGTCTTATATCAAGGAGTCATTGGAGAAGGGTCATATCAGACCATCCTCTTCACCCTTAGGTGCCGGTTTTTTCTTTGTGGCCAAAAAGGATGGTTCATTAACCCCTTCATGACCTTGCCATTTTTTGAAATTCTGACCAGTGTCCCTTTATGAGGTAATAACTCAGGAACGCTTCAACGGATCCTAGCGATTCTGAGACTGTTTTTTTGTGACATATTGGGCTTCATGTTAGTGGTAAATTTAGGTCGATAATTTTTGCATTTATTTGTGAAAAAAATGGAAATTTGGCGAAAATTTTGAAAATTTCGCAATTTTCAAATTTTGAATTTTTATTCTGTTAAACCAGAGAGTTATGTGACACAAAATAGTTAATAAATAACATTTCCCACTTGTCTTATTTGCATCAGCACAATTTTGGAAGCAAAAATTGTTTTTTTTTAGGAAGTTATAAGGGTTAAAAGTTGACCAGCGATTTCTCATTTTTACAGCAAAATTTACAAAACCATTTTTTTAGGGACCACCTCACATTTGAAGACACTTTGAGGGGTCTATCTGGTAGAAAATACCCAAAAGTGACACCATTATAAAAACTGCACCCCTCAAGCTACTCAAAACTACATTCAAGAAGATTATTAACCCTTCAGGTGCTTCACAGGAACTAAAGCAACGTGGAAGGAAAAAATGGACATTTTAATTTTTCCAACAAAAATTTTATTTTAGCATCAATTTTTTAATTTTTGCATGGGCAACAGGATAAAATGGATCCTAAAATTTGTTGGGCAATTTCTCCTGAGTACACAGATACCTCATATGTTGTCATAAACCACTGTTTGGGCGCACGGCAGGGCTCAGAAGGGAAGGAGCGCCATTTGACTTTTTGAATGGAAAATTAGCTCCAATCATTAGCGGACACCATGACGCGTTTGAAGAGCCCCTGTGTGCCTAAACAATGAAAAAACCCCACATGTGACACCATTTTGGAAACTAGACCTCTTATGGAGCTTATCTAGATGTGTTGTGAGCACTCTGACCCCCCAAGTGCTTCACAGAAGTTTATAATGCAGAGCAGTGAAAATAAAAAAATCATTTTTTTTCCTCAAAAATATTTTTTAGCCCGCTATTTTATATTTTCACAAGGGTAACAGGAGAAATTGGACCACAAAAGTTGTTGTGCAATTTGTCCTGAGTACACAAATACCCCATATGTGGGGGGGAACCACTGTTTTGGTGCATGGGAGAGCTCAGAAGGGAAGTAGCGCCATTTTGGAATGCAGACTTGATGGAATGTTCTGCGGGCATCATGTTGCGTTTGCAGAGCTCCTGATGTGCCTAAACAGTAGAAACCCCCCACAAGTGACCCCATTTTGGAAACTAGACCCCCCAAGGAGCTTATCTAGATGTGTGGTAAGCACTTTGAATCTCCAAGTTCTTCACAGAAGTTTATAACGCAGAGCTGTGAAAATAAAAAATATTTTTTGTTTCCACAAAAATAATTTTTTTAGTCCCCAATTTTTTTTTTTCCCAAGAGTAACAGGAGAAATTAGACCCCCAAAGTTGTTGTGCAATTTTTACTGAGTACGCTGATACCTCATATGTGGGGGTAAACCACTGTTTGGGCACACGTCGGGGCTCAGAATAAAGGGAGCACTGTTTCACTTTTAATAGCCAATTAGAGCGATCGTAGCCACGTAGGGGTTAAGCCAACCCCCCTGTGGTGAAGCACAAAGTGTCTTGTGCCTGCATGTTGGGTGACCTTTCAGTGACCCCTGTCACCCGACCCGCAGGAACGCGATCCTTTCATGACACATACGCTGTGTCACAGGTCATGAAGGGGTTAAGGCCGTGTATTGATTATCGTCTCTTGAACAATATTACTGTGAAATATCAATATCCGTGTCAGGAGTCGAACTCAGTACCTCTTGTCCACTGGCCAGCAGCTCTACCATCTGAGCTATTCTGCTGGCTGCAAAGTTCCTTGCTGAACCCAGATACCATTGACTGTTCTTCCTGATTGGCTACACCTAGTGCTCTCTTGATTGGGCCTCTGATTGCCAATTACACACCCTATATAAACCTGGCCCTGTGGGTGTGTCATTGCGAGATTATTGTGCTTCCAGCCTTTAGTCAAGCTCTTTCTCCTGCTGTTCCTGCTGCTACAAACACTGCTCTCCTGTGTACCGACCTCCTGCTGCCACCTGACTACGTTATCTGCCTGCTTCCCTGCTACAAACACTGCCTTTCCTGTGTACCGACCTCGGCCTGCCTTCTGACTACGCTACCTGCCTCTGCTTCCCCTAGTGTTTGCAGTAACATCGGCTCCAACCCAGACGGGATCCTGACAGAATAATCTCGCGCCAAAATGGAGTCCGCTGTGAACACCCTGAGGCGGCAAGTTACGGAGCTTCAAAGTTTTTGTACTGACTCTCAAGGAAAATATGCCAAGTTACAAACTGATTTCACGGCGATACAACAGGAAGTAATTGAGCTACAAAAACAACTACTGGACGTGCGCAATTCAGGGTCCGAATCAAACGCGCGGCTGCCGCTGCCTGCAAAGTTCAGTGGGGATCGCAAGCAGTACCGAGGATTCCTCAATCAATGCCGCATATACTTCCAGATGCAACCTGCTCCCTTTACCAGTGAGAGGAAGAAAGTTTTTTTCATGATAAATCTCCTGACGGATGAAGCTCTTGCTTGGGCTTCACCTTATGTAGAAAAAGACTATGCCCTCCTTAATGACCTGGAAGCTTTCATCGCAGCTATGAATCAAGTTTTTGATGACCCAAACCGCTGTGCCACAGCAGAAACCAAATTACATAATTTGCGCCAAGGACGTCGCTCTGTTGCGGAATATACATCGGAGTTCCGTCGCTGGGTGCCAACACCACCTGGAATCCAGCGGCCCAGAGAAGTCAATTTCGACGAGGGTTATCAGAACCAGTGAAAGACGAGCTTGCCAGGGTTGAGACCCCTGACCAGTTGGAGGACTTTATTCAACTATGTATCCGGATTGACCAGAGACTTACTGAAAGGAGAAAGGAGAGACTGCGAGCACTTGGGAATAGTCCTGGCTTCTCATTTTCAGCATCAGACCACCAAGAAAAGACGCAAGTTGTGTCTGAACCGATGCAGATCGACGTCATCCGAAGACCACTCTCTGCACAGGAGAAGGAGAGGCGACGTGCAGAACATCTCTGCCTCTATTGTGGGGACCCTGGACACTATGCCATCAACTGTCCTAACAAAAGGACTATAGCCTTTACCAACAACAGGTCTGCCAGCAATACGGACCTTTCTCAGCAGTCGGATTCCATCTTGCAGACTATCTCATCAGTAACGCCAGAAATAGACAAAATACATACCACATCATCTCATTTTGTAATCCCCATTCAGGTTGTAATGGGCACCCAAAAAATACAATGCTCTGCCCTGTTGGATTCGGGAGCAGGAGGAAATTTTATGGACTTAAAATTTACACGTGATAATAATATTTCCAGTAGGACCAAATCCACACCAATTGAAATGGAAACTGTGGATGGATCACCTTTGTCTTCTGGACCTGTCACGCATGAGACAATCGAACTGGAGATTTGTATCGACCCGGATCATCATGAAGCTGTCAGTTTCCACCTTATTTCATCTCCGAAATTTCCGGTTATTCTAGGGATCCCCTGGTTTTCAGTCCATAACCCTTCTATCAACTGGGCATCAAGGACCATCACCTTTCCATCTGACTACTGTAAGAATAATTGTCATAAGGAACCCCCTGTTCTCTAACAAGTCCAAATCTCTGAGATTTCGCATGAGAAGGAAGAGAAACTACCACCTCAATATCAGCAGTTCTCTGATGTCTGCAGTAAGAAGAAAGCAGATCAATTACCTCCTCACCGTCCTTACGACTGTCCCATTGAATTTCTGCCAGGAGCAACCATTCCATTTGGACGGATTTACAATCTTTCCGAACCTGAATTGAAGGTATTAAGAAAGTTCCTGGATGAAAATTTAGAGAAAGGCTTTATTCGACCTTCCACATCTCCAGCTGGGGCACCCCTGTTCTTTGTTGAAAAGAAAGACTCCACTCTGCGGCCATGTATTGACTACAGAGAGATGAATAATATCACTGTCAAGAATCGCTACCCGCTACCCTTGATTCCTGAACTATTTGAGAGACTCCGTTCTGCGAAAATCTTTACGAAGCTGGATCTTAGAGGGGCTTACAACCTCATACGGATTCGCCCAGGAGATGAGTGGAAGACCGCCTTCAGAACGAGATATGGACATTTTGAATCTCTTGTTATGACCTTTGGCCTTAGCAATGCCCCAGCCACCTTTCAACATTTTATTAATGATGTATTTCGAGATTTCTTGGACCAATTCGTTGTGGCTTATCTCGATGACATTCTTATATTTTCAGACACCTTGGAAGAGCATCGCAGGCACGTCCAGTTAGTCTTGGAACGACTACAGGAGAACCATCTCTACATTAAACTTGAAAAATGTGAGTTTGAACAAACCAGTATCCAATTTCTGGGATATATCATCTCCCCAGAAGGTTTGAGCATGGATCCCGGCAAAATCAATGCTGTAGTAGACTGGCCTGTTCCAAGAAATTTAAAAGACGTCCAGCGTTTCATAGGATTTGCAAATTTTTACCGAAAATTTATAAAGAACTTTTCACGGATCATACTACCAATTACTACACTAACAAAAAAGACCAAAGCATTTTTCTGGTCTCCGGAGGCACAGGAGGCTTTTGACAAGTTGAAAACTCTTTTTACGTCTGCTCCATTGTTAGTACACCCAAATCCTGAATTGCCATTTACTGTCGAAGTGGACGCCTCGGACTCTGCAGTGGGAGCCATTCTGTCTCAGCGAGTTGGGGACAAGATGCAACTTCACCCATGTGCGTTTCTTTCCCACACCATGTCATCTGCAGAAAAGAACTACGACATTGGTAATAAAGAACTGTTAGCCATTAAAGTTGACTTCTCCGAGTGGAGACATCTTCTGGAAGGTGCCAATCACCCTGTGACTGTCCTCACGGACCACAAGAATCTTAAATTCCTCCGTACAGCAAAAAGATTGTCTGCAAGACAAGCACGATGGGCCTTATTTTTCTCAAGATTCAATTTTATAATCTCTTACCGGCCTGGTTCAAGAAATGGCAAGGCTGACGCCCTGTCCAGGATGTGTTCGGAACCTCAGGAGAGGTCTAGTAATGATGATACAATTCTAGGCCCTAAAAATTTTTTGGGAATATTGCACTCTAGAGGACTAGGTAATAGAATTAAAGATGGATATCAAGAGGACTCTTTCCTTAACCATCCTTCGGAAGACGTCGATCTTTCATTCAAAGAGGGGTTTTGGATGCAGAAACACCAAATATATGTACCTGAATCTTCTCGCCTTGAAGTCCTCAAAAGTGTCCATGATTCTAAACTGGCAGGACATCCTGGAGTTGCAAAAACACAAGACTTACTACTTCGTTTCTTTTGGTGGCCTAATTGAAGGAAGGACGTGAGGAAATATGTTTCAACCTGTTTAACATGCGCACGAAACAAGACCCCACGATCGTCTCCTCTAGGACTCTTGCAACCACTCCCAGTTCCATCCAGGCCTTGGGGATCTATTTCCATGGATTTTATTGTGGAACTACCCCCTTCCAAACAGATGACCATCATCCTTGTCATAGTGGACCGACTCACAAAAATGGCCCACTTTATTCCAACTGAAGGAATTCCTACTGCTGAAAAAACTGCAGAACTGATGATCAAAGAGGTATTCAGGTTACATGGAATTCCTGACAGCGTGGTGTCTGACAGAGGCGTTCAGTTTACGTCAAAATTTTGGAAGAGTTTCTGTACAGCCTTGGGAGTCACGGTGAATCTTTCTACCGCTTTCCATCCTCAGTCCAATGGCCAGACGGAGAGAACGAACCAGACTTTGGAGCAATACCTCCGTTGCTTCATTTCCTATCTTCAGGATGACTGGGTGGACTATTTACCAACAGCAGAGTTTGCCTACAACAACTCCATACATAGCGCTACATCTGAAACCCCATTTTTTGCTAATTATGGAGTACATCCAGTATTTATCCCTAATCTGCCAGTGAACACTCCCATTCCTGCTGTTAATGACAGGCTTACAAAATTACAGGAATCCCAGAAGGAATTATCAGAGATATTGCTCAAGACCCAGGAAGAATATAAGGAAGCAGCAGATAAACATCGGAGAGTGCCCCCTGCTCTTCAGGTTGGAGACAAAGTTTGGCTGTCCACTAAAAACCTTAAGACACATGTGCCATCCTCCAAATTGGGTCAGAAATTCATTGGACCTTTTCAAATTTCTGCAAAAATTAACCAGGTTGCTTTTCGTTTAAAACTTCCCAACAATCTAAAGATTCATCCAGTGTTTCACATATCCTTGCTCAAACCCTTCTGTGAAAACCCGTTTCCAGGAAGAATTCAGCCACCTCCTCCACCAGAAAGGATCCGTGGTGAAGAAGAATACATTGTGGATAAGATTCTGGACTCCCGAAAATTCAGAGGTAAACTGCAGTATCTGGTACAGTGGAAGGGTTACGGACCAGAGGAAAATTCATGGGAACCAAGGGACAACGTCCATGCTCCTAGACTAACAAGAGCCTTTCATCAAAGGTACCCGGATAAGCCAGCTCCTGAGATGTCCAGAGGCCATCCTGGAAGGAGGGGAGTACTGTCAGGAGTCGAACTCAGTACCTCTTGTCCACTGGCCAGCAGCTCTACCATCTGAGCTATTCTGCTGGCTGCAAAGTTCCTTGCTGAACCCAGATACCATTGACTGTTCTTCCTGATTGGCTACACCTAGTGCTCTCTTGATTGGGCCTCTGATTGCCAATTACACACCCTATATAAACCTGGCCCTGTGGGTGTGTCATTGCGAGATTATTGTGCTTCCAGCCTTTAGTCAAGCTCTTTCTCCTGCTGTTCCTGCTGCTACAAACACTGCTCTCCTGTGTACCGACCTCCTGCTGCCACCTGACTACGTTATCTGCCTGCTCCTCTGCTACCGAACTGCCTTTCCTGTGTACCGACCTCCGGCTGCCACCTGACTACGTTATTTGCCTGCTTCCCTGCTACAAACACTGCCTTTCCTGTGTACCGACCTCCGGCTGCCACCTGACTACGTTATTTGCCTGCTTCCCTGCTACAAACACTGCCTTTCCTGTGTACCGACCTCGGCCTGCCTTCTGACTACGCTACCTGCCTCTGCTTCCCCTAGTGTTTGCAGTAACATCGGCTCCAACCCAGACGGGATCCTGACAATCCGTTACCCTTGATCTCTGATCTGTTTTCCAGGGTGAAAAACGCTACTTGGTTTACCAAGCTTGACCTCAGGGGGGCATATAACCTTATTCGCATTAAGCACGGGGATGAATGGAAGACGGCATTTAATACCCCTGAAGGGCATTTTGAGTACCTTGTGATGCCCTTTGGGCTCACTAATGCTCCTTCTGTCTTCCAGTCCTTCATGAATGACATTTTCAGGGATTTTGTGGATAAATTTATGATTGTTTATTTGGATGATATCTTGATTTTTTCCAATGACTGGGACTCTCATGTAAAACATGTTCGGACTGTGTTCCAGATTTTGAGAGAGAATGCTCTGTATGTGAAGGGATCAAAGTGTCTTTTTGGCGTTCAGAGGATCTCATTTCTGGGTTTCATTTTGTCCCCATCTGTTATTGAAATGGACCCGGTCAAAGTTCAGGCTATCTGTGATTGGGTCCAACCTACTTCTTTAAAGCTCTTCAAAGATTCTTGGGTTTTGCCAATTTTTATCGTAAATTTATTGGTAATTTCTCTGTTATTGTTAAACCATTAACTGATTTGACCAAGAAGGGTTCTGATGTGGTGAATTGGCCTCCTGAGGCAGTCTCTGCATTTCAGGAACTTAAGCAGAGATTCACTTCTGCTCCTGTTCTATGGCAGCCTGGTGTTTCTCTACCATTTCAGGTGGAGGTTGATGCCTCTGAAATTGGGGTAGGTGCCGTTTTGTCCCAAAGAGATCCAGAGACCTCTAAAAGTAACCCTTGTGCCTTTTTCTCTCGAAAATTTTCTCCCACTGAACGTAATTATGACGTGGGTAATCGGGAGTTATTAGCCATGAAGTGGGCTTTTGAAGAGTGGAGACATTGGCTGGAGGGAGCCAAACATCAGGTGGTGGTCCTTACTGACCATAAGAATCTAGTTTATCTGGAATCTGCCAAGCGACCTAATCCTAGACAGGCCAGGTGGGCCTTGTTTTTTACACGTTTTAATTTTGTGGTTTCATTTCTTCCTGGCACTAAAAATGTTAAGGCGGATGCCCTCTCGAGGAGTTTCCTGGCGGACTCTCCTGAGTTATCTGATCCTTCTGTTATTTTGAAAGAGGGTGTAGTTCTTTCCGCCATCTCGCCCAATTTGAGACTGGCTCTGGAAGGGTGCCAGGAAGTTAAGCCCGAGCGCTGCCCTGTTGGGAAATTTTTTGTCCCGGACCAGTGGAAAAAGAGTGTAATGTCTGAGATTCATTGTTCCGCGTTGGCCGGTCATCCCGGAATTTTTGGTACCAGGGACTTGGTTGGTTGGTCCTTTTGGTGGCCTACCTTGTCTCGTGATGTCAGGGAGTTTGTGCAGTCCTGCGGGACTTGCTCTCGCTCCAAGCCTTGCTTTCGTTCTAGTGGTTTGTTGATGCCATTACCGGTGCCCAAGAGACCATGGACCCATATCTCTATGGATTTCATTTCCGACCTCCCTGTTTCTCAGAGAATGACCGTCATCTGGGTGATTTGCGATAGGTTTTCCAAGATGATACATCTTGTGCCATTACCTAAGTTGCCTTCCTCCTCTGAATTGGTGCCTTTGGTCCTTCAGCACGTGGTTCGTTTACACGGCATTCCTGAGAACATTGTGTCTGACAGAGGAGTCCAGTTTGTTTCCAGATTTTGGAGGACCTTTTGTTCTAAAATTGGTGTTCAATTGTCTTTCTCCTCGGCGTTTCATCCTCAGACCAATGATCAAACTGAGAGAACAAACCAGACATTGGAGACTTATCTAAGATGCTTTGTGTCTGCTGATCAGGATGACTGGGTCTCTTTTTTGCCTTTGGCTGAGTTTGCTCTTAATAATAGGGCTAGCTCTGCCACTTTGATGTCTCCATTTTTCTGTAATTCTGGGTTTCACCCTCGATTTTCTTCTGGACAGACGGAGGCTTCTGTCTGCCCGGGTGTTGACTCTGTTGTGGAGCGTATGCAACAGATTTGGGACCAGGTAGTGGAGAGGTTGTCCCTCTCTCAGGAGAGGGCCCAGCGGTTTGCTAACCGGCATAGGACTGATGGTCCTCGGTTTAAAGTGGGGGACTTGGTCTGGTTGTCCTCAAGAAATATTCCTATGAGAGTGGCATCTCCTAAATTTAAGCCTAGGTTCATTGGACCTTATAAGATCATGGAGATTCTTAACCCTGTTTCTTTTCGTTTGCTTCTTCCAGGGACATTTAAGATCCATAACGTGTTCCACAAGTCCTTGTTGAAGAGGTTTGTTGAGCCAGTGGTTCCTACTACTGTGCCTCCTGACCCTGTTTTGGTTGAGGGCAATCTGGAGTATGTGGTTGAGAAAATATTGAATTCTCGTTTTTCTAGACGGAAACTCCAGTATTTGGTTAAATGGAGAGGTTATGGTCAGGAAGACAATTATTGGGTGTTTGCTTCGGACATCCATGCTAGGAGACTCATCCGTGCGTATCATAGAACTCATCCTGACCGACCTGGTTGCTCAAATGAGGGTTCGGTGACCCCTCCTCAAGGGGGGGTACTGTTGTGAATAGGCTGGAAATGAGTTCTGAGCAGAAGCTCCCTCTGGTGGTTACAAACGGTACTGGACTGTCCAGTGAAGATTGTGAGGATTGGGAATCAGGTGTTACTGACTGGTCTTATATAAGGGAGTCACCTTCCCATCAGGGTTGCTGGTGATCAATTGTTCTGGTCTCAATCCTTGATTCCTGTTTCCTTGGAAGCCTGCTGTGTCGTGTCTGAATCTCCTGCTAACAGATAAGACATTTTCTTCTTTTTGTTTTTGTGCTTGATTTTTGCATTTTGTCCTGCACTTCTGTGGGGGCCTTAGGGTCCCCTCTGGGGGCTTTTGCCTCTCAGTTCAGTTCAGCCACTGTTTTGTACATTTGCTTTTTCCAGTTTTTTTTCAGTGGCTGCTGTTTTGTTTTTGGTTACACCAGAGAACTAATTTTAGTTGAGTTGGTGCTTTTCAGGGTTTTTTGGGATTGCAGTAAGTGCCCTTCCTATCCTTTTCTATTTAGTAAGTTTGGGCCCCAACGTTTGCTCATACTATTTTCTGTCTGTGTCAGTATTTCTTCTTGTCTAACCGCAATTACATGTTTGGGGGCTTTCTATGTTCTTTGGGGATCTGCTCCGGGGCAAATAGCTTTCCTCTTTCTATCTTTAGGTGTAGTTAGTTTCTCAGGCTGTGACAAGGCGTCTAGGACCAACGTAGGAACGCTCCACGGCTGCCTCTAGTTGTGGTGGTTAGTCAGGGTACTGCAATCTCATAATTTCCAACTGCTCTGGTGTATTTCCTTTTTTGCCTGCTCTCCTCAGCTACCAATTCATAACAGGAGAATGGGGGAGCACAGAGCTGGATGGGGGAGCAAGGAGCAGGACGGGGGCAGCACAGAGCAGGAGGGCAGTTTATACACCCGGCTTATACACGAGTCAATAATTTTTCCCAGTTTTTTGTGGCAAAATTAAGGGGGTCGGCTTATACACGGGTCGGCTTATACACGAGTATATACGGTATATGTACTTTTATTGCTTAGATTTTTTTTATTAAAATATTTATTTATTGATAGAATAAATATTGATTTTTTATTAATATTTTTTACTATTTTTTAATCCCTTAACCCCCAAGGATGGTTTGCACGTTAATGACCGCGCCAATTTTTACAATTCTGACCACTGTCTTTTTATGAGGCTATATCTCTGGAACGCTTCAACGGATCTTCACGATTATGAGAATGTTTACTTGTGACATATTGTACTTCACGTTAGTGGTAAAATTTATTCGATATAACTTGCGTTTATTATTGAAAAAAAACGCAAATATGGCGAAAATTTTGAAAATTTTGCAATTTTCAAACTTTGAATTTTTATTCCCTTAAAACAGAGAAATATGTGACACAAAATAGTTAATAATTAACATTTCTCACATGTCTACTTTACATCTGCACAATTTTGGAACCAAAATTTTTTTTTGTTAGGAAATTATAAGGGTTAAAAGTTGACCTGCGATTTCTCATTTTTACAACAAAATTTACAAGCTATTTTTTTTAAGGACTACCTCACATTTGAAGTCACTTTGAGGGGTCTATATGGCAGAAAATACCCAAAAGTGACACCATTCTAAAAACTGCAAACTATTAACCCTTCAGGTGCTTCACAGGAGCTGACGCAACGTGGATGGAAAAAATTAATATTTAACTTTTTGGTCACAAAAATGATCTTTTACAAACTTTTTTTTTATTTTCACAAGGGTAAAAGGAGAAAATGGACAGATAAAGTTGTTGTGCAATTCCTACTGAGTATGCCAATACCCCATATGTGGGGGAAAACCACTGTTTGGGCACACGGCAGAGCTCGTAAGGGAAGGAGCGCCGTTTAACTTTTTCAAACCAAAATTTGCTGAAATTGAGATTGGACGCCATGTTGCATTTGGAGAGCCCTTGATGCACCTAAACAGTGGAAACCCCCCACAAGTAACACCATTTTGGAAACTAGGCCCCCTATGGAACTTATCTAGATCTGTTGTGAGCACTTTGAACCCCCAAGTGTTTCACAAAAGTTTATAATGCCTGGGTGTGAAAAAAAAACTATTTTCCACAAAAATGATTTTTTAGTCCCAAATTTTTGATTTTTCCCAAGGAAATTGGACCCGAAAAGTTGTTGTCCAATTTGTCCTGAGTATGCTGATACAAAATATGTGGGGGGAAACTGTTTGGGCACACTGCAGGGCTTGGAAAGGAAATAATAACGTTTTGGAATGCAGACGTTGATGGGGGTCATGTTCCATTTGCAGTGTCCCAGATGTGCCTAAACAGTGGAAAACCCCCACAATTGACCCCATTTTGGAAACTAGACCCCCTAAGGAACTTATCTAGATTTGTGGTGAGCACTTTGAACCCCAAAGTGCTTCACACAAGTTTATAAGGCCCGGGCATGAAAATAAAAAATCCAAATTTTTTTCCCACAAAAATTATCTTTTAGTCACCAATTTTTTATTTTCCCAAGGGTAACAGGAGAAATTGTTGTTTTCCAATTTGTCCTGAGTACGCTGATACCCCATATGTGGGGGGAACCACTGTTTGGGCGCACGGCAGAGCTCGGAATGGAAGGAGCATCAATTGACTTTTTCCAACCAAAATTGGCTGGAATTGAGAATGGACGCCATGTTGCATTTGGAGAGCCCCTGATGTGAATAAACAGTGGAAACCCCCCACAAGTGACCCCATTTTAGAAACTAGACCCCCTAAGGGATTTATCTAGAACTATGGTGAGCAATTTGAACCCCCAAGTGCTTCACACAAGTTTATAACGTAGAGGCGTAAAATTTAAAAATCATATTTTTTCCATAAAAATGATCTTTTCACCCCAATTTTTATTTTCCCAAGGGTAACAACACCTCAAAAGTTATTGTGCAATTTGTCCTGAGTACGCTGATACCCCATATATGGGGGTAAACCACTGTTTGGGTGCATGGCAGAGCTCGGAAGGGAAGGAGCACCTTTTGACTTTTTCAACGCAGAATTAGCTGGACACCATGTCGTGTTTGGAGAGCTCCTGATCTGCCTAAACAGTGGAAACCCCCCACAAATGACCCCATTTTGGAAACTAGACCCCATAAGGAACTTATCTAGATTTGTGGTGAGCACTTTGAACCCCAAAGTGCTTCACACAAGTTTATAATGCCCGGGCATGAAAATAAAAATCCTATTTTTTCCCACAAAAATTTTCTTTTAGTCATCAATTTTTTATTTTTCCAAGGGGAACAGGAGAAATTGGACCACAAATGTTGTTTTCCAATTTGTCCTGAGTACGCTGATACCCCATATGTGGGGGGGAACCACTGTTTGGGCACACGGCAGAGCTCGGAATGTAAGGAGCACCATTTGACTTTTTCAAACCAAAATTGGCTGGAATTGAGATTGGACGCCATGTTGCATTTGGAGAGCCTGATGTGCCTAAACAGTGGAAAACCCCAACAAGTGACCCCATTTTAGAAACTAGACCCCCTAAGGAACTTATCTAGATCTGTGGTGAGCAATTTGAACCCCAACTGCTTCACACTAGTTTATAACGTAGAGCAGTAAAATTTAAGAATCATATTTTTTCCACAAAAATGATCATTTCACCACAATTTTTATTTTCCCAAGGGTAACAACACCTCAAAAGTTATTGTGTAATTTGTCCTGAGTACGCTGATACCCCATATATGGGGGTAAACCACTGTTTGGGTGCATGGCAGAGCTCAGAAGGGAAGGAGCGCCGTTTGACTTTTTCAACGCAGAATTGGCTGTACACCATGTCGTGTTTGGAGAGCTCCTGATCTGCCAAAACAGTGGAAACCCCCCACAAATGACACCATTTTGGAAACTAGACCCCTCAAGGAACTTATCTAGATGTGTGGTGAGAACTTTGAACCCCCAGGTGTTTCACTAAAGTTTATAACGCCCGAGCATGAAAATAAAAAAATCATATTTTTACCACAAACATGATCTTTTAGTCCCAACTTTTTATTTTCCCAAGGATAACAGGAGAAATTGGACCCCAAAAGTTGTTGTCCAATTTGTCCTGAGTGCGTTGATACCCCATATGTGGGAGAAAAATACTGTGTGGGCACACGTCAGGGCTCGGAAGGGAAGTAGTGACGTTTTGGATTGCAGACTTTGATGGAATGGTCTGCTGGAGTCATATCGCATTTGGCGAGCCTCTGATGTGCCTAAACAGTGGAAACCCCCACAAGTGACCCCATTTTGGAAAACAGACCCCCCAAGGAACTTATCTAGATGTGTGGTGAGCACTTTGAACCCCAAAGTGCTTCACAGAAGTTTATAACATACAGCCGTAAAAATAAAAAATATTTTTCTTTTTACAAAAATGATATTTTCGCCCCCAATATTTTATTTTCACAAAGGTAACAGGAGAAAGTGGACACCAAAAGTTGTTGTCCAATTTTTCCTGAGTACACTGATACCCAATATGTGGGAGAAAACTACTGTATGGGCACACGTCGGGGCTCGGAAGGGAAGTAGTGACGTTTTGGATTGCAGACTTTGATGGAATGGTCTGCTGGCATCATGTCGCATTTGGAGAGCCCCTGATGTGCCTAAACAGTGGAAACCCCCCACAATTGATCCCATTTTGGAAAACAGACCCCACAAGGAACTTATCTAGATGTGTGGTGAGCGCTATGAAGCCCCAAGTGCTTCACAGAAGTTTATAACGTAAAGCCGTAAAAACTAATAAATCTTTTTTTTTTACAAAAATAATATTTTCGCCCCCAATTTTTTATTTTCCCAAGGGTAACAGAAGAAATTGGACCCCAAGAGTTATTGTGCAATTTGTCCTGAGTACGCTGATACCCCATATATGGGGGGTAAACTACTGTTTGAGCGCTTGGCAGAGCCCAGAAGGGAAGGAGCACCGTTTGACTTTTTCAACGCAGAATTGGCTGGAATTGAGATCAGACGCCATGTCACAATTGGAGAGCCCCTGATGTGCCTAAACAGTGGAAACCCCCAATTCTAACTCCAACCCTAACCCCAACACACCCCTAACGCTAGTCCCAACCCTAACCATAACCCTAACCACAAACCTAACCCTAACACACCCCTAACCCTAATCCCAACCCTAACCCTAATCCTAACTTTAGCCCCAACTCTAACCCTAACTTTAGCCGCAACCCTAACCCTAACCCGAATGGGAAAATGGAAATGAATACATTTTTTTTAATTTTATTATTTTTCCCTAACTAAGGGGGTGAAAAAGGGGGGTTTGATTTACTACTTATAGCGGGTTTTTATGATTGGCTGCTTTTCCGCAAAAAAGATGCTTTTTTTTTAAAAAAATGGGGTTTTGTATAAAATACATTTTGAGAGCTAAAAATTTTTGATATTTTGGCCCACGAGTCATGTGGGTCTTTTTTTTTGTGGTACGATTTGTTTGTTTTTTTTGTACCTTTTTGTGGCATTTTGACTTTTTTTGGTCGCTTTTTATTTCGATTTTTTTTGAAGTTGAATAAACAAAAAAAAGGGAAATTTCTTAAATTTTTTTTGGGGGGGTTTTACCTTTCCATGTGGGGTAAAATTGATAAAAGCATTTTTTTGTTGGGGTTTATTTCGATTCCCTGCAATACCTCATTTTTTTTTTATTTTTTGGGGGCCTTTTTATACAATAAAAACAATTTTTTATAAAAAAAAAAATTTTTTTTTGCATCGTTTTAAATTCTGTGAGCTAAAACCCTTTTTTTTTTTTTCGTGATGATGCTGTTTTGGCAGTTTTTTTTTGCGGGAAAGATACGTTTTCAGGGGGTACCATGTTTATTTATATAGGTTTTTTTGTTGGTGTTTTCCACTTTTTGTTCGGCGTTTATGATAAAGAAAATTTTTTTTTTTGCTTTGTTTTTTTTTTTAAAGGGTTCACTGGGGGGGTTTAAACTATTGGGACAGTTCTTTTGGGGGGGTTTTGTTACAGAGTGGCGATACCAAATAGTGTACTTTTTTTTTTTGGTTTTTTTTTAAAAGGAAGAAATGAATTTTTTGGGGGAAAATTTTTTTTTTTCCTTTATTTTGGTTTTTTTTTTTCCCCTTTTTGATTTTTATTTTTTTATCTTTTTTATTTTTGCCCCCGGGGGGAAATCATTTTGGGAATATCAGACGCTGGTCTGCGTGGGCACAGCACTCGGGGGAGACCCGATTCAAAAAGGGTTTTTCAGGCTTCCTAAATCCCTGCTGTCGGGCCCCCTCTGCGGCCCCCGGGAAACCCCTGCGATCATTTTTGGGATGCAGTGTGCCAGGGGTTAAATTTCCAGGAGCGGGCCCGGGGGGGCTCCTGGACTTTGGACCCGGGTTTTCAACTGTGAGAATCAGCTGACCCTCCCGGGCCCCGGTTCCCCGCGAGCGCAGCCGAAAAAATATGAATACTATCCAGTTTCCTTTGGGGAAAATTTAAAAACCCCGGGAAAATGGGGAAGGGTAATACATTATATGGCAGAAAGGGGGGTTTAAAAAAAGCTGCTTTTTTTTTTTTAAATTTTTCCCTGTTTTTAAAAAGTTTTTTTTATAGTTAGGGGTGATTACAAGCCTTTTTTTCCCTGCCTTTCCCAAATGCACTAAAATCGCATGTGCATTTTTTTTCCCCGGGGTTTTCAGCATTTTAATGAAAACTATGGGAAAAAACTGTGCAGAAGGGCTCTGTGTACTCCAAAATAAAAATTTTTATGTTTTTGGGCATAAAAAAAGCGTAGGGCATTTTTTTGGGGTTAAAAAAAAAACACGGGGGCATTTAGATTTCCCAAAAATT
>JARQOD010000006.1:132712921-132824904 GCA_033576555.1 Oophaga sylvatica
TGTGTCTGCAAACTGTGTGACTATTTTTGCCAACTTGTATGAAGTAATACAAGACTTTCTATATCAAACCTGTGTCTCATGTATTTTCATCGCACCCAAGCACAAGACGCTATATGAACTGTACCACATACATTACAAGATTCTGAAGCCAAAACGTTAGTGTCTGCTGGGTCTGGAAAGGCTGTGTCTGCTGTAACTGTGGATATCGGATGTCCGGTTGTACTTTCTGTGATGACAGTGGTTGTGACTTCTCACAACCATTCCAGGTGAGCAATTCCCTTAAGTGTTTTTTTTTCTGCAGTGTTACCACAGGTAAACACTATTGTTTTTTTTTTTTTCTTCTTCTTTCTCTTTTTTGTCTGCTGTAACTGTGGATATCAGATGTCCGGGTGAACTTTCTGTGATGATAGTAGTTGTGACTTCTCACAACCATTCCAGTACTCCTGTCTTAAAAGATCTGGAAAATGGAGGCCCGCATAAAGGAACTTTGCGGAGTGACTGATAATATCCTTGCAGATTTGCAGAATATAAAGACCCGTTTTTCAAGCCTACAGGACCTCACTAATCACAATTTGCAAGTGTTTGGACAGACTGCCCAGGATTTGCGAGCCAGGATTGAGGTTCTAGAAGAGCGAGTCCAGGCTCCTGCCGTAGCCCCGAGTTCTGGGATTCCCAAGTTGCCCCTTTTCGTTTTGGCGGTGAACGTGAGAAATTCAGGGGATTTATTAATCAATGCAATCTTTTTTTTTCTGCACATGCTTCACAATTTCCCACTGAACGATCTAAGGTGCTTACTATAATTATGTTGCTTACCAACAAGGCTTTGATGTGGGCAAACCCTCTGATTGAGACTGAGGATGATTGTTTGAATCACCTTGATGCTTTTATTTCAGCCATGGGGCAGGTGTTTGATGACCCCAATCGAGGTGCAACAGCTGAAACAGCCATGTTAGCTTTGCGCCAAGGTAAGCACTCGGTAGCTGAATATGCCTTGGAGTTCAGGAGATGGGCCCTTGATACCACCTGGGACAGTTCCGCCAAAAAATCTATTTTTCGAAAGGGGTTATCTCCACTGATTAAGGATGAACTTGCTCGTGCCGACCCTCCCACTGCGTTAGGTGACTTTATTAACTACTGCATCCGTATTGATACTCGTCTGACTGAACGCAGGCAAGAGAGATGTTCGAAAGCAATCGCACTAACCTTTTCCTACCTTCCTCTCCAGCTAAGGAACCTTTGAATAGGATTACACGGGAACCTGAACCTGAACCCATGCAGGTAGACTCTTTACAACGACGGGTTAGTGATGCACGCAAGGAACATCGTTTTAAGGAGAATCTATGTTTCTATTGTGGTAAGTCAGGGCACTTCATTATAAACTGCCCCAGCCGTTCTCGTAAGACTACTGCAGCACTCATTCATTGTGAGTGTTGCGAGAGGGGATCTGTCAGGTCCGAGCCTCAGGCTCCAGAGAGATCTGCAGCAACAGATCTTGATTTCTCGGACTTAAACTCCGTTACTTCTGAGGACGTTGACTGTGTAAACGCTGCCATTTTTCAAGTTTCCTCAGCGGTGTCCCAGCTGAGTTGTAAGAAAAACAATTCTCATTGCTTTCTTTCCATCAAACTCTGGGTTGACTCAGCTTGGGTGTCTAGCTCTGCTATGATCGACTCAGGGGCAAGTGGAAATTTTATGGATGTCTCCTTTGCTCTGAAACAGGGGATACGTTCAGTGAAGAAGGCTACTCCAGTACAGATGGAAACTGTGGATGGCTCCCTGCTGACCTCTGGACCAGTGGATCAGGAAACAGAGCCTTTGAGGGTTCTTATGGGTAAAGATCATCAAGAGAAACTGTCCTTTATGCTTATCTCTTCTCCCCACTTTCCCATTATTCTAGGGCTACCATGGCTGCAGGCTCAGAATCCTACCATTAACTGGGAGACCAAGGAATTACACTTTCCAGAGAAACAGATGAGTCCAAAAGTTTCAGCTTGCTCTGTTCCTAAAGGAACCATGTCAGTCCCTGAACTACCAGCTGTATACCAGGACTATGTGGATTTATGTGACAAGAAGAACGCTGACCAGCTTCCTCCTCACCGTCCATATGATTGTCCAATTGAATTATTGCCTGGAGCGGAGATACCTTTTGGTAAGATCTACCCCCTGGCGGGGCCCGAGCTAAAGGCTTTAAAGGATTACATAGACGAAAATCTAGCCAAGGGCTTCATACGCCCCTCTTCATCTCCTGCAGGTGCACCCATCTTCTTTGTAAAGAAGAAAGATGGATCTCTGAGACCATGCGTAGACTATAGGGAACTCAATAAGGTTACTATTAGAAACCGTTATCCATTGCCTTTAATCCCTGAGTTATTGGAGAGAGTGCGACATGCCAAAATTTTCTCTAAACTAGATCTTCGTGGGGCCTATAACTTAGTCCGTATTAGACCTGGGGATGAATGGAAGACTGCATTCAGGTCACGCTATGGACACTTTGAATATCTAGTTATGCCTTTTGGTCTGAGTACCGCCCCAGCCACTTTCCAACACTTGGTGAATGACATCTTCAGGGATCTCCTAGATACATTCGTGGTAATTTATTTGGATGATATTCTAATTTTTTCTAACTCCACAGAGGAACATCATGGACATGTGAGAATGGTCTTGGAACGTCTAAGACAAAATCATCTTTACATCAAACTTGAAAAGTGTGAATTCCATAGGACCGAAATTCAATTTCTGGGGTATGTACTGTCTACACAAGGAATTAGTATGGATGGAAGCAAAACCCAAGCCATCAAGGATTGGCCAAGTCCTAGAAATGTGAAGGAGGTACAGCGCTTCATCGGGTTTGCCAACTTCTATAGACGTTTCATTAGAAATTTCTCTGAGGTAGTGTCACCTATCACCCAACTTACCCGGAAAGAGTCTAGGTTCTCCTGGACTCCCCAAGCCCAGGAAGCATTTTCCCGTCTAAAAGATAAATTTACCACTGCACCTATCCTAGTACATCCCAACCCCGAGCTTGCCTTCATAATAGAGGCGGATGCTTCAGACTGTGCGTTGGAGCTATACTCTCTCAGAGAACAGGTGAGAAGAATGTCTTGCATCCCTGTGCCTTCTTTTCCCAGCAGTTGTCTTCGGCTGAGAGGAACTACGATGTGGGCAATAGAGAGTTGTTGGCCATTATTGCCGCCTTCAAAGAATGGAGACACCTTCTTCAGGGAGCTGCACAGCAAATAGTCGTCCTGACAGACCATCGTAACCTTGAGTTTATCAGGTCGGCTAAGTGCCTGACTCCTCGCCAGGCTCGCTGGAATCTTTTCTTAAACCAATTTAATTTTATCATTTCTTATAGACCAGGATCGCGCAATGGAAAGGCTGATGCACTCTCTAGGATTTACTCAGCAGAGACACGTCCAATTACTCCTCCTAAGACTATTCTTCCTGACTCTAGATTCCTAGGAGTAATTCATAATCAAGACCTACTTAAGGACATCAAGGAAGCATACCATGCGGATTCCTTTTTGGCACAACCCCCAAGGGACGTAAGTCTTGTCTTTAAGAATGGTGTGTGGATTCAGGGACAACGCCTGTATATTCCTGAAACAGTCAGATTGAGAGTATTGCAACTCATTCACGATTCCAAGATAGCTGGGCATAGAGGAATTCTAAAGACACAGGAATTTCTCTCTCGTTTCTTTTGGTGGCCCACTTGCAGGAAGGATGTTTTAAACTATGTCACTTCATGTGAAGTCTGTGCAAGATGCAAAACACCTCGCTCCTCACCAACTGGTCTGTTACAGCCTCTTCCCACCCCGTCCCGCCCGTGGGGATCCATTTCTATGGACTTCATTGTGGAGTTACCAACCTCTCAAGGGAAGAACACCATTCTAGTGGTGGTTGACCGTCTAACAAAGGCAGCTCATTTTATCCCTTGTGTCGGCTTACCCACTGCAAAACAGACATCAGATTTGATGATTAAAGATGTGTTTCGCTTACATGGAGTACCGGATGAGGTTATTTCGGATCGAGGGGTGCAATTCACTTCTAGGTTTTGGCAAAATTTCTGTGCAGCATTGGACATTAAAGTAAACCTTTCTTCTGCTTTTCATCCTCAGACTAATGGACAGACCGAACGAACCAATCAAACCCTGGAGCAGTATCTCCGCTGCTTTATCTGCCACCTACAGGATGATTCGGTGGATCTACTTCCATTAGCTGAGTTCTCGTATAACAACTCTCAGAGTGCCTCCACTAAGCAGTCTCCTTTTTACTCTAATCTAGGTTATCATCCTAACATTCTACCACGATTTCCCATAGAAACGCCTTTACCAGCAGTGGCTGAAAGAATCACGTCTTTACAGAAGAATATGGATCTTCTAAAGGAGAATCTGGAATCGGCTCAGGAAAGGTACAAGAAAGCAGCAGATAAATTTCGTAAACCTGCACCAGCTTTCAAGGTAGGAGACTTGGTCTGGCTGTCAACCAGAAATCTTAAGTTAAGGATTCCATCGTCTAAGTTGGGACATAAGTACATTGGACCCTATAAAATCAGTAAAATTATAAGTGCCGTTGCTTGTCGTCTTCAACTGCCCAGAACTATGAGAATTCACCCTGTCTTTCATGTATCCCTACTAAAGGCTGCGACACCCAATACGTTTCCTGGACGTTCTTCTCCTTGCCCTGACCCAGTGCTAGTCGATGGTCAGGAAGAATTTGTGGTGGAAAGGATTTTAGATTCCAGGTTGTATAGAAATCAGTTACAATATCTGATTAAATGGCAGGGCTACCCAGTGGAGGACAACTCATGGGAACCAGTCAATAACGTTAATGCTCCTCGCTTGCTCCGTCAGTTTCATCAGAGGTACCCACACAAGCCTGGCCTGAGGTCATCCGGAGGTTGTCCCTAAGGGGGGAGTAATGTAAGGTTCTGTGTACATGTTCCTGAAACTCAGTTTGTTCGTCAGCCATTTTACTTTCTGTCTTGCTGCAGCTATCTTGCCCTCAGTCAAAATGGAGTTTCCAGCTTGCATGTTCCCGCCCTGATTCTCTCCTTTTGCTTCTTAAGCAGCCACAGCTGAGCAATCAGTGCTTCAGAATCTAGCCTGCAGTGAACCTGTGACCTGACTCCTAAAGCCTTGGACCTTGTACTCCAGCTATTCCTACTGAGGAACTCTGAAGCACTTGTGGACTCTGAACCCTGCTCTTTGAAAGACCCACGTTTGCATGGACTTACGGTAACAGAGAAGAAGATCCTGAACCTGTTGTGGAGAGTGATTACTGAGCTTAGATTACTCTGGCCTGCTGTGTCTCCTGCTTCTGTGTCTGCAAACTGTGTGACTATTTTTGCCAACTTGTATGAAGTAATACAAGACTTTCTATATCAAACCTGTGTCTCATGTATTTTCATCGCACCCAAGCACAAGACGCTATATGAACTGTACCACATACATTACAGCAGAATTGGCTGGACGCCATGTCACGTTTGGAGAGCCCATGATGTGCCTAAACAGTGGAAATCCCCCACAAATGACACCATTTTGGAAACTAGACCCCTCAAGGAACTTGTCTAGATGTGTGTTGAAAACTTTGAACCCCCAGGTGTTTCACTAAAGTTTATAATGCCCGAGCGTGAAAATAAAAAAATCATATTTTTTCCACAAACATGATATTTTAGTCCCCAATTTTTTATTTTCTCAAGGTAACAGGAGAAATTGGACCCCAAAACTTGTTGTCCAATTTGTCATGAGTACGCTGATACTCCATATGTGGGAGAAAACTACTGTGTGGGCACATGTCGGGGTTCGGAAGAGAGGCAGTTTTGTAATGCAGACTTTAATGGAATGGTCTGCAGGTGTCATGTCGCATTTGGAGAGCCCCTGATGTGCATAAACAGTGGAAACCCCCCACAAATTACCCCATTTTGGAAGCTAGACCCCAAAGGAACTTATCTAGATGTGTGGTGAGCACTTTGAACCCCCAAGTGCTTCACAGAAGTTTATAACGCAGAGCCGTGAAAATAAAAAAATAATTTTTTTCCTCAAAAAATTATTTTTTAGCCAGCAATGTTTAATTTTCACAAGAGTAACAGGAGAAATTGGACCCAAAAGTTGTTGTCCAGTTTGTCCTGAGTACGTTTGTACCTCATATGTGGGGGGAACCACTGTTTGGGCACACGTCGGGGCTCGGAAGGAAAGTAGGGACATTTTGAAACGCAGACTTTGATGGAATGATCTGCGGCGTCATGTTACGTTTGCAGAGCACCTGATGTGCCTAAATAATAGAAACCCCCCAAAAGTGATCCCATTTTGGAAACTAGACCCCCCCAAGGAGCTTATCTAGATGTGTGATGAACAATTTGAACGCTCAAGTGCTTCACAGAAGTTTATAACGCAGAGCCGTGAAAATATAAAATCATTTGTTTTCCACAAAAATAATTTTTTTAGCCACCAATTTTTTCTTTTCCCAAGGGTAACAGGAGAAATTAGACCCCCAAAGTTGTTGTGCAATTTTTCCTGAGTACGCTGGTACCCCATATGTTGGGGCAAACCACTGTTTGGGCACACGTCGGGACTTGGAAGGGATGGAACATCTTTTGAATTTTTGAACGCAAAATTGGCTGGAATCAATGGTGGCGCCATGTCGCGATTGAGGAGCCCCTGATGTACCTAACAGTGGAAACCCCTCAATTCTAACTCCAACCCTAACCCCAATACACCCCAAATCACAACCCTAACGCGAACACACCCCTAACCCTAATCCCAACCTTAACCCTTATCCCAACCCTAACCATAACCCTAACCACAAGCCTAACCCTAATCCCAACCCTAACCCCAACACACCCATAACCCTAATCTTAACCCTATTCCCAACCTTAACCCTAATTCCAACCCTAACCCTAACCCTAATTCCAACCCCAACCCTAACCCTAATGGCAACCCTAACCCTAATTCCAACCCCAGCCCTAATTCCAACCCTAACCCTAATTCCAACCCTAATTCTAACCCTAACCTTAATGGAAAAAAAAATTAATATATATTTTTTATTTCATTATTGTTCCCTACCTTTGGGGGTGATAAAGAGGAGTTTATTTACTATATTTTTTATTTTGATCACTGTGATAGTGTCTATCACAGTGATCAAAATGTACCTGGAATGAATGAATGAATCTGACGGCCGGCAGATTCGGCGGGCGCTCAGCGCATGCGCCCACCATTTTGGAAGATGGCGATGCCCATGGATGAAGACAGAGGGACACCGGGACTCGGGAGGTATTGGGGGAAGGGGTGAGAGGAGGGGATCGGAAGGCGGGGGGATGCGGAGAGCAGGGGAGGGGGAGGAAATACTGACAGCAGCGGCAGATCACCGTCGGTGGCGGGGGCAGATCGCTCCCGTCAGTCGTGGGGGGGCAGATCGTGGTCTCCAGCCATGGCCGATGTTATTGCAGCATCGGCCATGGCTGGATTGTAATATTTCACCAAGTTTTATTGGTGAAATATTAAAATTGCTCTGATTGGCTGTTTCACTTTCAACAGCTAATCAGAGGGATAGTAGCCACGGGATGCAAAGCCACCCCACGGGGTGAAGTATAAGTCCTCCTGTACCTGCGTGGCGGGTGACCTTTCAGTGACCCCGGTACCCCGACCAACAGGAACGCGATCTCCCCATGACGCCACATAGGCATCACAGGTCGGGAAGGCACTGACTTTCATGACTCCTACATGGCATCACAGGTCAGGAAGGGGTTAAAGCAACACTAAACCTAGAAATGAAGCAAGAAATATTGTTGCCCCCACTGTTAGTCTTCAGCTTTTTTTTGCAGGATCTTGAGCAGTTAGACTCCGATTCATCACTTAATTTATTTTTAAATGTCACTTTCCCGTTTTGTTTTGTGGTATTTATTAGTATTTTTGGCATCAAATTTATCAATATGGTGTGCTCAATTGATGAATTTGTGGCAAAGTCAAAAATGGGCTTTCTTCTTGAATTTTTTTTGCAACTTTTGGCACCAAAGTCACACATTGACGCCAAAAGTCACAAATGATGCACCAAAATTTCATACTCAAAAATACACAAGGAGGAAACTGGAGTGAAGCTGCACCAAACTTTGTGATTTTTCAAAATGTTGCATTGATGAATTAGATTAAAACTTCTGGAATTGCTAGACTCCGCTCACAAAATGAAAAACAACAAAAAACAGGCGAGCACATGTAAAATAGACTTAAAAAAACAGGCACAGATACAATAATGAATCAGTGCAAACAAAAATAGGCTCAAAACACACAAGACTAGACAAAAAACAGGTGCAAAGTCAATGATGAATCAGGACACAGTCTTCTAAGAATATAGCAGAAAGCAAAGTTGTAAATCTCCTGTTGACCAATGTCATCTTCAGCTGGAGGTATGATGAATCCCCACTCTCTTAGCCAAGTGGGTGGGACATAGCAATCGAGGAGGAAGAGGAGGAGACATGGCAGAGCTACCAAGACACTTTTTATATAGTGTATATCTCAGTTTAATTGTAATATGAAATAAAGGAGGATCAAAGAAAGGGAGGAGATTAAAGACGTTTTCTATATATTTTACATTTAGTGCTTTTTACAATATTCATCAATGTATATGAATGCACTAATTATTATGTAGTTCACCATTACTACTTTTTCCTCTATATTTTTGCAGACGTAAATGACCTCTTTACAAGTTTACAACTTTTAGTGTTATTATTTTTAGTGTGTATACTCCAGCTTTTTTTTATATTATTTTCTTCAGTATCAAAACCTATGAATGCCCCTTTGTGATGACCTAGGAAGTTTCCATAGTACCTAAAAGTTGATGGATTGGTCCAATTATGCTTGATAACTCATAATTCAGATAAAAAAGAACTGAGGAAGAAGATTGCGCTTTTCCTGAATGGGCAATTTGTTTTATAAAGTCAAGAAATTACAGCTAAGGACGAGAGAAAATAAATCATGAAAAAACTGCTTTACTATTGATCTTCTGCTGGATGTATCTGCCAGGATCCTTTCTCTTAGTTTTATGTACTTGAACTCATATTTTTCTCAACCCTTTCATTGCCACAGGGGCCTACAGAGAAGCATAAAGCTATAAATGTATACTAAGCTTGCAGTGTTCTGATCAGTCGGCCAAACTCTGCTTGGATTCTTGAATTATTTTGACAAATAACAGTTTATCTTAAACCACTACGGCCTCTTAGACATGTTAAATCAGAATTCAATTTACCCATAATGCAAATTTCATAGTCAACTAAAATAACAAGTATTGTATCACCAGTCAACATTGTAATCTATACTATGACATATAGACATTGTTTTAGAGCCAAGCAAAACTTTACGATCATTATTTTTAACTTTGTGTTGTAAAAGTAATTTTCGTCAATTCAGAATGCTTACGAATAGTTTTCGCAAACCTAATAACGTCATATTGGAGATAACTTCATTCCAATCCTTGCTGAATATATCAGTGCCAAAACCAGTTTCCATCATCTACTCAATATGACCATGACTAAAACATTCTTCTAAAGATATTACAACGTCAAATAATAAACCATTCATTGTCCTCTGAAAAATGAAAAGTATAGTAATTAAATAAATATTTAGGAAGAAATACGATAAAAACATTTTGTTAAACCAGCAAATATTTGAATCTAAGAGAGTAAGTGTCATAGAGGAAGCTTATCGGGCTTCTATTCTCTTTGCAACCTTGGTTTTTTTCCATTTTTGAGTTTCCATATTTTGCTCCTCTCCTTCCCAGAGCCATAAGTCTTATATTGCGTCAATAGGGCCATGTGAGCGCTTGTTTTTTGTGGGACTTGTACTTTCGAACGACACTATGGGTTTTGTCATATAATATGTTGGAAAAAGGGGAAAAAAAATCAAAGTGCGATGAAATTACAAAAAAAGTGCAATACCACAATTGTTTTTTGTTTTGCTTTTCAACCATGTTCACTAAATGCTAAAACTGACCTTCCATTATGATTCTCCAGGTCATTACGAGTTCACAGACACCAAACATTTGAGAGTTTCCTATTTGTGCGCCAAGCTGACATTTTTATTGAAACTATTTTGGGGTATATACCATCTTTTCATCGCCCGTTATTGCATTTTAAGGCAATGTTTTGGCGACCAAAAAAACAATTCTTGCATTTTGATCTTTTTTCTCGTTACAACCGTTTACCGATCGGATTCATTCTTTTTATATAATGATAGATCGGGCGTTTCTGATTGCAGCGATACTAGATATGTGTATTTTTTACCATTGTTTTATTTTGAATGGGGCAAATGGGGGGTGATTTTAATCTTTTTAATGTTTTTAAAAACTTTTTATTTTTTTTACCTTACTTTGCTTCAATAGTCTACATGGTAGACTAGAAGCTACAATCATCTTTTGCTTGTGCTACATAGAGCAGGGCTACAGCTCTTCTCTGAGTAGCAGAAATGCTCACTTGCTATGAGCACCGACTGCTGGGCACCGCTCATAACTATCTGCCAATAACATCCACAATGGGTTTCTGCAGACCCCGGCTTGTGATGTCAAACCATCGGCGACCTGCAGTCATGATATATTGTTTCCGATGAGCGGGATTAGTAATGTGCTTACAAGGCGATCGTGTTAAATGCCGCTGTCAGAGATTGAAATCGGTATTAAACATTTTAACAGATTTGGGTGGATCGTAATTCCACCGCGGATGTTAGGGGCACATGTCAGCTGTTCAGATCAGCTGACATGTGCCAGAAAGCTGCGGGCTCATCGCTGGAGCCAGCAGCAAATAGGGGGAGGCCACCTAAGATGCACAGTGACTTGCAGTGACTGCAAGCTCTTACCTTAACACCAGACAACCCCTTTAATGTATTACTTAATAGTGGAGTTTAATGAGACCTGTAATAGCTGTGCGAGAAATATAATAATGGAGATATTAAAGGGTATAGATTCACATGAATTAGATTTTCTTAATCTATTGAAAATAATACACTTCAAAAATCTCCAACTTTTTTTGTCTGTAACATTGTGCAGATCTAAGGTTAAAGACTACAAACCAGGGGAGGAGCCTTGAGGAGATCATTTGCATAGTCCCAGTTCATTCTGGGATAAGTGAAGAGTCTCCGCAAGCTCCAAGATCACTGGGTTTTGGCCGTTGCAGCTGAAAGGAGGACATCGGTGAACCAGGGGAGGAGTCCTAAGGAGATCATTTGCATATTCCCAGTTCATTCTGGGATAAGTGAAGAGTCTCCGCAAGCTCCAAGAATGCTGGACTCCAAGAACACTGGAATTTTGGTACGTTTTTCACCACTTTGATATCTCTTTAACAATAAGAGCATGGAAGAGGCCGGGAGCCATATGGTGAGCTGCATTTCTTGTTACATGTTCACAGATTTACCAGTGGAAAAGCTAAATTTCACATACCAGAAATGCAAGCTTGTGTCCATGTTGGAGGAAAAGTTGCGAAATCTAGAAGAGAGGTTAGCTACATTGAAGATCATTAAGGAAGATGAAGAGTTAGTAGACAGAGCAGAATTATCTCTTCATATTACAGAAAGAGAAGAAATTTGAAGTGCACCTGAAGAACGATGAAGAAATACATCAGGATGAGACTTAGCCCACAAAGAACAACCTTGCACACCCTCAGAGTCCTCCTGGATGGAGAAATAAAAATGTTGTGAAGAAGAAGCGGAGAGTTGTGGTCATGGGGGATTCCCTGTTGAGAGGAACAGAGGCCGCTATCTGCAGAACGGATATAACCTCAAGAGAAATGTGCTGTCTTCCAGGTGCAAAAATTAAAGATTTGTCTGACAGGATATCAGGACTCTTCAAACCTAAAGATTACTACCCATTCCTGCTAATACATGTGGGGATAAATGACACCACAAGAAGTGACCTGGAAACCATCTGCAGTGACTTTGAAAACTTAGGCAAGAAATTGAAAGAACTTGGAGCGCAGGTGGTCTTCTCTTCCATCCTTCCAGTGGATAGCCATGGAACAAGGAGATGGAATAAAATTCTGCAGGTGAATAACTGGCTATGTCGATGGTGCCGTCAGCAAGGATTTGGATTTCTGGATCACAGAGTGAATTACCTATACGATGGACTACTTGCTAGAGATAGGGTGCACCTTACGAAGACTGGAAAACATGTATTTGGAAGTCGCCTTGCTACACTCATCAGGAGAGCATTAAACTAGGAAAATGTGGGAAGGGAAGCAAAAGGCCAGAAAAATCCATACACCTGACAAATGCTATTGAGAACTCTGCTATTAGAAGTGGAAAGGAGCAACAAAGACAAAAAAAATCTAAATAATAAAAATATTGGAGGAAGAGAAACCAATCACAAACTAAAATGTTTCTATACAAACGCACAAAGCATGGGCAACAAACAAGGAGAATTGGAACTACTAACGCAGGAAAAGAAATATGATGTCATTGGAATCACTGAAACTTGGTGGGACAATACACATGATTGGAATACAAGGCTAGAAGGATACAACTTATTTGCAAGAAACAGACTTGATAAACGAGGAGGAGGTGTCGCATTGTATGTTAGAAAAGCGTATATCAGCACAGAGATCCAAGCTTCAGAGACTGGGAGTTCTATGGAAACTGTTTGGGTTTGAATATAAGGACAGAACAATGGAAAGAATACCATTGTAAGCATTTACTACAGGCCGCCTATGCAAGCTGAAGATATGGATGAACTCTTTATGCATCAAATGGCCAAGTTCTCCAAAAAATATGACATAGTGGTCATGGGAGATTTCAAGTATCCAGATATTTGTTGGGAATCACTCTCAGGCAAAACTAACAAGTCCAGGAAATTCTTATCCTCTCTTGCTGACAACTTTATCTTCCAAAAGGTAGGGGAGAAAACAAGGGGATCTGCTACCTTGGATCTAATCCTTATAAACAGGGAGGAAATGGTTGAGGAGGCTGGGACCTTAGGAGGTAGCGACCATGCTATTTTAGAATTTTGGATAACTAGAGGAGGAAGACCTGTGAAAACTCCGACTTCAAGGTTAGATTTCAGAAAGGCAGATTTTAAGGGACTCAGAAAGAGAATCAGAGGGATCCAATGGCTGGATATCTTTAAGGACCAAAATGTCCAGTAAGGATGGGAAATCTTGAAAAATTAGATTCTCAAAGCACAATCATTAACAATTCCAAAAAGAGGGAAGAATAGGAGGCATTTAAGGAAACCAGGATGGATGAACACAGAACTTAAACACATGCTAAAAAGGAAGAAATAAATGTTTATCAAATGGAAAGAGGGAGGCATATCTAAAGAAGAATATAATGATGTCTGCAGAACCTGCAGGGCAAGAATCAGATTAGCTAAAGCTGACAATGAATTAAGGCTTGCAAGAGAAGTCAAATGCAATAAAAAAGGATTTTGGGGATATGTCAAAAGTAAAAGAAATGTCAAAGATGCTATAGGATTTTTACAGGATAAAAATTATGAAATGGTAAGAATGGATGTTGAGAAGGCCGAACTTTTAAATTCCTATTTTGCATCTGTTTTCTCTCAGAAAGGAAATGTAACATCAACTGATCTTCACTGTCCTATTAAGAGAATAGAAGAATCCAGGATATCTATAAACAGAAAGATAGTGAGGAAACACTTAGCTAACCTAAATGAATTCAAGTCTCCAGGTCCAGATGAATTACACCCCAGAGTACTGAAGGAGATAGCAGAAGAAATTTTTGAACCAATCTCCATAATCTTTGAAAATTTTTGGAGATCAGGAGAAGTCCCAGAAGACTGGAGAAGAGTAAATGTTGTTCCTATCTTCAAAAAGGGAAAGAAGGTGGACCCAGGGAACTATAGGCTGGTGAGTCTGTCATCTATACCAGGAAAGATCTTTGAACAAATTATTAAACAACATGTATGTAAGTACCTGGACAAGAATTAAGTGCTTAACCAGAGTCAGCATGGGTTTGTAACTAATAAGTCATGTCAGACTAATTTAATTTCCTTCTATGACAGAATCACTGACTGGGTGGATCAGGGAAATGCTGTAGATATATTATATCTTGACTTCAGCAAAGCATTTGACAAAGTATCTCACACAATCCTTATTGAAAAAATTACTAAGTATGGAATGGACAAGGCAACTGTTAGGTGGATTCATAACTGGCTGATAGGACTCAAAGAGTGGTAGTAAATGGCTGCACATCCAGTTGGAAGAATGTATCAAGTGGGGTACCACAGGGCTCTATCTTGGGCCCTGTATTCTTCAACATCTTTATCAATGTTTTAGATGAAGGAATTGAGGGTAAACTGATTAAATTTGCTGATGACACAAACCTTGGAGGGATAGCTAATACTAGAGAAGAGAGGATTCAAAAAGACATAAATAAACTGGAGCAGTGGGCAGCAACTAACAGAATGGTTTTTAACAGGGAAAAATTCAAAGTACTACATCTGGGAAATAAAAATGAAAAAAGCGTATACAGAATGGGAGGAATAGGGCTAAGCAACAGCACATGTGAAAAAGACTTGGGTATACTAATAGATCACAGACTGAACATGAGTTAACAGTGTGATGCAGCAGCAAAAAAAGGCAAATACAATTCTGGGATGTATTAACAGAAGCATACAGTCTAGATCACGTGAATCATTATTGTCCTCTACTCCTCTTTGGTCAGACCTCATCTGGAATACTGTGTCCAGTTTTGGGCACCACATTTAAAAAAAAACATCAATAAACTGGAGCAAGTTCAGAGAAGAGCGACCAGAATGGTGTCCAGTCTGCAAACCATGTCCTATGAGAAACGGTTACAGGATTTGGGAATGTTTAGCTTGCAAAAAAGAAGACTGAGAGGAGACTTAATAGCTGTCTACAAATATCTCAAGGGCTGTCACATTGTAGAATGATTATCTTTATTCTCATTTGCACAAGGAAAGACTAGAAGCAATGGGATGAAACTGAATAGGAGGAGACACAGATTAGATATTAGAAAAAACTTTTTGACAGTTAGAGTGATCAATGAGTGGAACAGGCTGCCACGAGAGGTGGTGAGTTCTCCGTCAATGGAAGTCTTCAAACAGAGGCTGGACAGACATCTGTCTGGGATGATTTAGTGAATCCTGCTTTGAGCAGGGGGTTGGACCAGATGACCCAGGAGGTCCCTTCCAACTCTACCATTCTATGATTCTATGATTCTAGTCAGATCTCCCAGTCATGTGTAATTCCACTGTCAGAAAAATAAGAAAACAGTGGTGTAATGCAGGACTGTAAATCAAATCCCTATATTTTTAGCATAATTCAAAGTTTCAAAATACACAAATGTATTATCAAATACCTATAAAATAGGGTTACATTTGCTGACAGCTCTTGATAACGATGTACCTGGCTCGGGGGTTATTATTAAGTCACCTCTTTATTACCCCTTGCCATAATACTGTATATTGATAAATTGCAAGGAATTACCATACGGATTCTACTCTAAATATTCTATTTTGATAATAATTATAATTTGTCATATAATTTATAAAAAGTCTCCATTAAAGGGGTTGTCTCACATACTTAGGCCACATGCACACGTTCAGTATTTGGTCAGTATTTTACATCAGTGTTTGTAAGCCAAAACCAGGAGTGGGTGATAAATACAGCAGTGGTGAGTGGTGACATGTTTCTATCATACTTCTTGTTTAATTGTTCCTCCCCTGGTTTTGACTTTCAAATACTGATGTAAAATACTGACTAAATACTGAACGTGTGCATGTGGCCTTAAAGGGAACCTATAACCAGGTTTTTCCTATTCAATCTGATAGCTGCATGATGTAGATGAAAAGACCCTGATTCCAGTGTGTCACTTACTGGGCTGCATCTGCTGAACATCTAAGGCCGGGGTCACACTAGCGACAAAATCGGACGACTGCAATGCGATGAAATATCGCATTGCAGTCGGACCTATGTTAATCTATGGAGCAGCTCCCAGTATCAGATTTTTTGTGGTCCGTTTTAAACGTCCGTGTACAATCGCAGCATGCTGCGATTGTCACCGATTGTGGGTCGACAATCGCCAATGCAAGTCAATGGGAGCGCTGAAAAATCTGATTACAAACGGACCGCACGTGTGACTTGCGATGAAATCGCACCGGTGTCCTTTAGAAAAGCCAGCAATTCATCCCCGGCTATACTGTAAAATCACACTGACAGCTTTATTAAAGAATAGAATCAATACATATACACACATAGAATACATATATATATATATATATATATGTATATATATGTCATTGTGACATATATATATACATATATTTATAGTTCCTAGACTTCTACATACTGTAATAGCCGCTAATTCAATTGCCGGCTTTTGTGAAATCACAGAAGCCGACATGAAATGATACATTGTTTAGACACAGTTAACCATGTCATTTCCTGTATTTTGATATATGGTTTGAACTTACAATTACATAAGTGTATGTGTACAAAATTTCAGACATGTAGGGGTTAATTAAAGGTGTAAATTCGTTGTAAAAAAAATGCGGGGGTTCCCGCTGTATTTTCTCCACCAGACAGACAAAGCAAGCGAGTGGGGGCAGATAATAATAGCCTAGGGAGGGTACATTTTTTTGTGCCCCCCCTGGCTACTAACATCTGCCCCCAGACACCCCAGAAAGGGCAAATCTAATTAGAGATTTGACACATTTTTTTTACAACGAATTTACACCTTTAATTAACCCCTACATGTCTGAAATTTTGTACACATACACTCATGTAATTGTAAGTTCAAACCATATATCAAAATACAGGAAATTACATGGTTAACTGTGTCTAAACAATGTATCATTTCATGTCGGCTTCTGTGATTTCACAAAAGCCGGCAATTGAATTAGCGGCTATTACAGTATGTAGAAGTCTAGGAACTATAAATATATATATATACACATGTCACAATGACATGTGTATATATATATATGTGTTCTATGTGTATATATCTATTCTTTCTATTGTGATTTAAATACTATTCTTTTGGATCCATTATATGTCAGTTTGCAAGCCTGCGAGAAATTCTCGCAAGTCGGATGTAAATCGGATGTGACAACTACGGTCAGATGCGACTAAATCGCATCAACTACAAAAAATCGGATGCTAGTCGCATCAATGTTCATGAAATTTTAATCCGATTATCGACCGACTAAAACGGTCAGATTTTTTACTCGGTGTGTGTGACTCCAGCCTAACAGTTATCTGAACTCTGTATATCGCCAATCTCCCAATGATTTGGATATTTCTGCTTATACACAGGGTACACAGAAAGCTGCCAATCAGTATTTTATCAAAATACAATACGCAGCCCATCAAGTGATACATCGGTGGAATCAGGGCCTTTGTCCCAGCAAACTCGTTGAGATACCTGAAATCATCTTGCTTATTTTTCCATGTCAATTCTTTCAGTGTTTTTGCAGTGCTTTTCATCTATTCTAATGAATGGGGAAAAATGGATCATAAAAATGCATCAAAAACATATGCAAAACACATATTTTTATGCAACATTGTTCCTGCTAAGCAATATACATTTTTGATGAAGAAGTGAATGCAGCAAATAGTTAAGGCTGCATATACCCTTAAGGGCTCGCTCACATTAGCATATAAATCGGACAAGTGCGATCCGATTAAATATCACATAGCACTCGGCCCAGTGTTATACTATGGAGCAGAGCAGATCTGTGATTGTTTTCTCATGCTGATTTGGCAAGAGAGAACAATCGCAGTATGCTGCTTGTGGCAGTGAGACTCGGCTATAACGTACCCATACAAGTCTATGGGTGCAAGTGAAACATCGGATTGCACTCGGAAGTCATCCCAGTGCAGTCTGATATACGCTGAGACAGACAATGGAGGAGACAGAGAAATTACTTTCTCCATCTCCTCCGCATCTCTGTGTTACAATTCTCTCATGTGAGAGGATTGGAGCTCAGAGCACTGACACTCGGGTCCCGTTCGCAGCAGAGTGTCTTTAACATCTCATGCATCGGATGTTATACGCTTGTGTGATTCAGCCTAAGGGCTCATACTCACTTGCTGGAAAAAAAAAGGTCAGTTTTCAGGATGGTCAGAATATGTGCAACTGACATGCGATTTGCATGCGATTTTTTATAGCACCATCTATTGCATTAGCGATAATCATGCCAAAATCGCATCAAATCGCAGCATGTTGCGATTTTTTTCTCACACCGATTTTGGATGAGAAAATAATCGCAAATGAGATGTCACCTATTGAATAACATTGGTCCGATTTCAATCCGATTTTTTATCGGCTGAAAATCATCCGTTTTCGGCTCAAGTGAGTATGAGCCCTAATAGGTAAAGTTGCAGTGTGTTTGTAAAAAGAAGCATCTTTCCAATTTACCTCTTATTAAAATTCCTATTTGGCCTCAAAAATAGAGGATTTAAAATTGTATTTTATACTTTCCATTACCTAGCCACATTTACAGTCTATTAGAAGTGTCTGATCTCCTAAGCAAGGAGCACAACACTTGTAAGCTCTTCGCTAAAGAGCTTGGGAGTGCTGCTCTGAAGCTGACAAGGTGACTGTATCTGGACAGCTTCAGGGCCCCTGCAGTTCTCCATTGTACAGAGTACACAGATCGGGCCAGTGACCAATCATACCTCTGGTCCAAGCTGTTAATCATCAGAAGTGTACCACCCCCAGCAAGCAGGAGGCTGAGAATGCAGGGGCTCCAAAAGATAAGTTCATTCATTTTATTGCTACTAGATGTATTAATTCTAACTTACCAGAAGCGGTCGTCACTAACTACAGTAAATGCAATAATAATTTGCTGGGTGACACATCAGATAGATATGTCGTATCTGATCTATAGATATTTTCATAGAAGTTTATTATTGGACTACAGCTGCAGGGAACACATGGCACCTGCTGCTTAGTACCGAATGCCTAGTACCAGTAGTTCCCAGCCACTGGAAAGAAGCCAAAAGAAAGGCTGCAATAAGCCTGCTGATGAGCTGCCCAAAGCTGGCTTGTGTTACGGATCAACCAGAATCCAGCTCCCTCTCCTCCGCCTGCGCTGATGTAACTCACTGGAGTGGCAAATTACATCAGACCTACAGCTGTAACCCGACATTATGATTAATTTGATCAGTAATTTCTCCTGTTTTTCATTTTAATCGGTGCGACTGTTCTGCTGTGACAGGTCTTTCAGATCTAATTAAGATAAATTTCAGAGTAAAAGACTTGGCAGAATTTTCAAGTCAAATCCAAGCTTCAAGTGTGAAGACTAGAGGCACTAATCAATCAAGTTCTGCAGAAAATATGCAGGGCTTTAACTCAGCAATCAACCCATTAATACCTAAGCAAATTTCACATTCTTCTGGACTGTTTAGTCATTCTCTCAAAACAGTCTGGCAAAAGAGTGAGCCTCTCATTATATGTATGTGATCATGGCCCTGTCACTGTGCACTAAGAACAAATAGCCCAAAGCAGTCATGGCAATTCTTACAGACCTTAGCTCTCCAAATATTAAATGCAACCTTTTCCTATTGATTTGTTCTGAAGCCGAACAAACGTTATGAGTGTGTTGTCCTTACCTGCTGGTGCCTATAATAGGACCTGTCTGGTCTGTGGGCATTCTAGGATTAGGAAGTCAACAGGAAAAAGCAAGCACAATGCTTTGTCCATATGTTTTCAAATACATTTGAAAAGTCTCGTATTAGTAATACAACGGTAATCTAGAAATGTAAAAATGCAATTTAGAAAACAGAACCTTTACTTTATCATCTATCTCTATCTATCTATCTATCTATCTACTATCTATATCATATCCATCTATATGTCTGTCTGATCTACAAAAACATGAGAAATAATGAACTTTAAATTACCTATTGTGGCAGAATAATAGTGTGGTGAAAACATCAAAAGTTGCAAAATTTACCAGATTTCTGGCATGAAAGCTTTGGTGAATCAGGGGCTTGGTCACTAAAGATGCACATTAATATGAAGCATGATATCTGAGTAATGTGCTTTGTCTCACTCACACTCATAGGCTTATATGGGTGTGTGGCACCCCTGAGGTCCAGTCGCCACAGAGGTACTGCACCTCAGTCGGAGGTGTGGTGCTCAGCTCTTGGGTAAGGACTGGACATCACCCAGAACCCACACACTTACATCCAACACCAGACCTCTCAAGGCCAGGGAGGGACTAGGTAAGGGTGTGGGTGGAGAAAGTAGAGAAGGGGCAGAGCTTAATGAGTGGTCTGAGAGACTACAGAGAGTTAGTGAGAGTTAGTGAGAGGAGCTGAAGATGGTTGGTGCTGGGGACTGGAGCAAAGAAGAGCTCGTCCTTAGGCCAGACGACAGAAGAGAGAGAGGAAGGACAGAAAAGACAGAAAGAGAAGCTTAAGTAAGAGAGAGAGAGGAAGAAGAGGTCCTAGGGCAGGGGAAGTGAGGAATCCATCCGTGGGGCCCATATCCACGCTGACTGAAATCGGGTAGAGGGACCAAGTCACAGTAAGGGGACCGACCCCAGTCTAGTGGAGAAACTAAGGACACATTCGCCAAAAAGGCAGCCAGATAGGACCAAGGGGACGTAGAGCACGTCACCCTACAAGATCCGAGGCTGCTGGCTTGGGACACTATGTGTGAAGGCGCAGGGCAGGAGAGAGCCAGCACAGAGAGATGGCCTGGAAAGGAACATGAGAAGTGGGTTCTGACATGGTGTACCCCAAATTACCTGAGAGCTGTTTGGACCACCTTCCCAGAGGACACAGCACCCCAGCTGGGGATTGTATCAAAGAACTGTGAGTTAGCTGAAAAGACTGCACTCTGCTGTGTCCTTAGAATTATTTACTGCGTCATCTGCCCTGCACCACAACCACCATCATCATCTTCAACACCATAACTGCCCTGGGGCATAGCTCTACTCGTGGAGAGATGTAACAATTTTGCTGCAACACCAACAGCCCCAGCGGTCTCTTAAGCAACGTCGGCTAACACCTTTATTGCTGAATACCATGAGTGGCATCACAAACTATTCCCCTATCCCCTATAACTTTTATTTTTACATCTTCATCATTTTTATTGTACACCCAGGGCCACGGACCGGGTCACTGCTGCTGTGACACTTCCCCTTTAAAGAACCGTCTGACCCGGGACCGAGTATCCCAGGGCCCTGGGCGGCGCTCCAGGTGCAAGTGAGCCGAGACTTGGCCAAGTGTCGGTGACTCGCACGTTGAAAATGGCCGAGAAAAAACACGTTGATGGGAGCTGACCCATTGATTAACACTGGTCCGAGTGCTATGCGATGTTTTATCACATAGCACTCGTCCGTATTCATCGAAAGTGTAACCCCGGCCTGAAGCTGATGATCTGGAAGGACATGTTCATGTCCCAGTGCACTTTCAGACTGATGTTTACTAAACTTCAAAATGTGATTTCTCACTACTGGATCATTGCTTTGGGGTCATAAAGGGACTAACCATGTTATACTTAAAAGGACTAAATAATCATGTTAATGGTTTGGGTGAGAAAAGTAGGAGGGGGCCAAGGAGTTTCAAATTTTAAATTCTCATTTGTCTCCAGTACAAGCTTCTATAGGCACAATGGTGGGCAAATTCCAGTTTCTGAGGACTCAGAGGCTTGGGTTATACAGTGCGGAAAAAGTATTTAATCAGCCACCAATTGTGCAAGTTCTCCCACTTAAAAAGATGAGAGAGGCCTGTAATTGACATTTCAGGTAGACCACAACTATGAGAGTCAAAATGAGAATACAAATCCAGAAAATGACCTTGTCTGATTTGGTAAGATTTATTTTGCAAATTATGGTGGAAAAAATATTTGGTCACCTAAAAACATGCAAGATTTCTGGCTCTCACAGACCTGTAACTTCTTCTTTAAGAGGCTCCTCTGTCCTCCACTCATTACCTGCAGTAATGGCACCTGTTTGAACTTGTTATCGGTATAAAAGACACCTGCCCACAACCTCAAACAGTCACACCAAACACCACTATAGTGAAGACCAAAGAGCTGTCGAAGGACACCAGAAGTAAAATTGTAGCCCTGCACCAGGCTGGGAAGACTGAATCTGCAATAGGCAAGCAGCTTGGTGTGATGAAATCAACTATGGGAGCAATAATAAAAACATGGAAGACATACAAGACCACTGATAATCTCCCTCGATCTGGGGCTCCATGCAAGATCTCACCCCATGGGGTCAAAATGATCACAAGAACGGTGAGCAAAAATCCCAGAACGACATGGGGGGACCTAGTGAATGACCTGCATAGAGCTGGGACCACCATAACAAAGGCTACCATCAGTAACACGCTACGCTGCTAGTGACTCAGATCCTGCAGTGCCAGACGTGTCCCCCTACTTAAGTCAGTACATTCAACTCCAAAATCGGTACATATGAACTATGACCAATAATGAGAACAGATAAGACAATGTGCAATTAAGTTACTTTATTGATTACAAATTCAAAATATGTCAGTAATACAAAAATTATTCTTTTATCGAAAAAGGTGCAAGATAAAAAGGGACAATATCAGCTTCCTAAGTAGTACATATAGCTGTTTGGCAATGGATTGGTAACCACCGCATGTATAGAGTAGCTCGATTAGACCAACACATGGTATTTGACTAGTGCACAGATAACTTCATGTGTCACTAGAGTTGAGCATTCCGATACCGCAAGTACCGGGTATCTGCCGATATTCGCTGTATCGGACTTTAGATACTTGGTTCCGATATTTTCCAAAATCGTATACCGAAATCGGAAGTTCCCATAATTCTTTGAGAGGCAATGTGATTTTAGTCAGCCAATGAGGAATCCTAAGAAGTGTGGGCACATCCTGTACTGCTGTGGTCATGTTAACTAATGGCATGGCTGTGATTGGATGCTGAAATGATGTCAGAATGCACTATAAAAGGCGCCGCCGCCATTTTAGCGTCACTGTGCTGTGAATTCAGATAGGGACAGAACGCTGCTTTGCTGACTCTGAGGGACAGTTAGAGATTGCGATTTTGTGTACTGTGCTTTAGGCAGGCTAGTTTACCAACCGCTGTGTAAAGCTTCCTTTTGCCTTGCAGTGTTGTTTTCACAGCTCTGCAAGGTGTGTGTGGTGAGTGCAGGTGACGCTGCAGTTTGCTCTGCATCCAACGCTGTTTGTAGGCATCTGCACGTGTCACTCACAGACTTATTTTTTTCTTTAGTGTAATTCTTGCTGCTCCATTCAATTGAAATTATAGTGTGACGTGCTTCCATCCGTATCCAATACATTGGTTGCAAACACTATAGAAGTACACAAAGGAGCCTTTCACAGATAGTGAACAGTTGTGTTTCAGTGTTCACTGCAGTCTGTGAGGTATTTTTTTTTTTTTTTTTAAATGCAGATCACGCTCCAGTTACTTCTTCAACTAATGCTGCGTGTACTCTGCTGAGCGTGTGTCACTGCCTCATCCTTGTCATTTTTCTAAAATTGTTGCTGCTCCATTCTATTGAAAAACTAAAATCTATGAGTGTGACGTGCTTCCATCCTGATACAATACATTGCTTGCAAACACTATAGAAGTACACAAAGGAGCCTTTCACAGATAGTGAACAGTTGTGTTTCAGTGTTCACTGCAGTCTGTGAGTTTTTTTTTTTTTGAGTGCAGATCACGCTCCAGTTACTTCTTCAACTAATGCTGCGTGTACTCTGCTGAGCGTCTGTCACTGGCTCATCCTTGTCATTTTTCTAAAATTGGTGCTGCTTTATTCTATTTTAAATTTACTAAAATCTATTAGTGTGACGCTCTTCCATCAAAATACAATACATTGCTTGCAAACATAATAGAAGTCCACAAAAAGGCCTTTCACAGCAAGTGAACAATTGTGTTCAGTGTTCACTCTAGTCTGAGGTTTAAATTTTTGGTAGGAGTGTAGATCCCGCTCCACTTACTTCAACCACCGCTGCGTGTACTCTGCTGAGTGTCTGTCACTGGCTCATCCTTGTCATTTTTCGAAAATTGGTGCTGCTAAAATTCTATTTTAAATTTACTAAAATCTATTAGTGTGACGCTCTTCCATCAAAATACAATACATTGCTTGCAAACATAATAGAAGTCCACAAAAAGGCCTTTCACAGCAAGTGAACAGTTGTGTTCAGTGTTCACTCTAGTCTGAGGTTTAAATTTTTGGTAGGAGTGTAGATCCCGCTCCACTTACTTCAACCACCGCTGCGTGTACTCTGCTGAGTGTCTGTCACTGGCTCATCCTTGTCATTTTTCTAAAATTGGTGCTGCTACATTCAATTTCAAATAATTCAAATCTATTAGTGTGACATGCTTCCATCCGTATCCAATACATTGGTTGCAAAGAATATAGAATTACACAAAGAGGGCTTTCACAGCTATTGAACAGTTGTGTGAAGTGTTCACTGTAGTCTGAGGTTTTCAGGTATTATTATATTTACTTGTATGCTTTTATTTAAAAGCCAAGAACAATGAAGGCAAACATTCGCACTGCAGCTGTTGTCAAAGTTCAACCCACATTATGCACTTCCAACATTGCAGCTTTTGAGGCATGATGTGAGTTTGATTTGCCTAAGTTATGGAGTGACAAAATGGCTCAGGGAACAAAACATAGAGATTTTGGGTCCATGGGCTGGAAACTCCCCAGATCTTAATCCCATTGAGAACTTGTGGTCAATCATCAAAAGATGGGTGGACAAACAAAAAATTAAAAATTCTGACAAAATGAAAGCATTGATTTTGCAAGAATGGACTGCTATCAGCCAGGATTTGGTCCAGAAGTTGATTGAGAGCATGCCAGGGAGAATTGCAGAGGTCCTGAAGAAGAAGGGTCAACACTGCAAAATTAGACTTGCTGCATTAACTCATTCTAACTGTCAATATAAGCATTTGTTACTCATATGTTTGCAATTATATTTCTGTCTGTGATAAAAATATCTGTCAAACACACATAAAAACCAGAGGGCAGCAGATCATGTGAAAATATCATATTTGTGTCATTATCAAAACTTTTGGCCATGACTGTACAGTTCAGGTGGTAGAAAGATGAACATAACAGGATACATGTATAACGTTGCCAACCAGTTATTTAATCGGAAACAGGACAGGCAAATTCATGCGTGATCCATGCCTTGTTCATTTTCAGCAAAGTAAGCCGGTCTACATTATCGGAGGATAGTCGCATGCGACGGTCTGTTAGTACACCACCTGAAGCACAAAAGACGCGCTCCGATAATACACTGCCAGCAGGGCAAGCCAGCACCTCCAATGCATACTGGCTAAGCTCTGGCCATGTATCCAGCTTAGAGACTCAAAACTTGAATGGGGAAGAGCCATCTGGGAGTACACTGAGAGGGCAAGACATGTCGTCTGTCACCATCTTACGGAAACGTTGCCTCCTGCTGACTGGAGCCGTCTCGGATGGTGTAGACATTGGTGGCACTGCCACAAAACTTCGCCACATTTGGAACATACTGGTCTTGCCCTGTGCAGAGGCGCTGCTTGTGCTCCCTCTTGTTGCAGAGCTGTCTCCACTGCCTCGACGCACAGAGCTGCTTTGTAAAGCAGTAGCAGCAGCAGTGCTCTCGGCTGGAATGGAGAACATTATGAATTCCGACAAGCTTACAACCTGCAATGATCCTCAGTGTACTCAACCATCGTACGACCAGCTGTACCCTTTCCTATTGCATTCTCACCCATCCCTGCAGACTGTGAGCCCTCGCGGCAGGGTCCTCTCTCCTTCTGTACTTGTGTGTCCCTTGTCCAGCACATCTTTATTGTACCTGTCTATATTTTTCCCTTGTCATATGTAAAGCGCCATGGAATAAATGGCGCTATATAAATGTATAATAATAATAATAATTGCAGCAGTGTGTCTTGTTACTCCTGCATTTTACGCTCCCGGTTCAACGGTCTGATGAGGCTTTGAAAGTTTGTCCCGGTAGCGAGGGTCTAGGAGGGTGTACACCCAATAATCAGACGTGGTGAGAATGTGGGTGATGTGGCGGTCGTTTCTCAGGCACTGCAGCATGAAATCAGCCATGTGCTGCAGACTTCCAACTGGCCAAGAAACGCTGTCCCCTGCAAGAGGCGTCATCTCTGCCTGCTCTGCATCACCCCACCCTCGCTCTACATACTGACTAGAGCGTTGTGTACCTCCCTCTGGAGCGATGTCTTCCTCCTCCATTGACTCCTCCTCATCCTCCTCACAAAGTGAGCCCTGCCCAGCCCTTTGTGAGGAACCACGTTGCGCTGACTGTACATAAGGTGATGGAATTTGTGACTCCTCATCCTCCACCTCTTCCAAAACCTCATCCCTTAGTGCTTGCAGTGTTTTTTCAAGCAGGCAGATAAGGGGGACAGTCAGGCTGACTAGTGCATCATCTGCACTCGCCATCCGCGTTGACTCATCAAACGCACGCAAAACGTGGCAGATGTCCTTCATAGAGTCCTTCGCCAGTCCTTACACTGGCTGCCCATCCATTATAGGATCCAATTCAAAGTACTTGTTCTCACCCACAAAGCTCTCCACAGTGCAGCACCCCCCTACATCTCCTCCCTCATTTCTATCTATCGGCCTAACCGACTGCTGCGCTCTGCAAACGACCTTGGACTAACCTCTGCACCAATCCGTACCTCCCACTCCCGACTCCAAGACTTCTCCCGCGCTGCGCCAATCCTCTGAAATGCTGTACCCCAAGAAATTAGGACTATCCGCAATTTGCATGGTTTCAGGCGCTCCCTCTAAACACATTTGTTCAGAGCGGCCTATCACATTCACTAATCAAAGTCATTCTATGTGTGTGTGTGTGTGTGTGTGTGTGTGTAGCCCATTCACTATCTCCATCCATCCATCCCTCACTCCCTCAAAATGGCTGGACCATCATTGTAAATACACCATTGTATATAAACACCTGTACTTTGTAGCTCCCCCTCCTCATTGTAGATTGTAAGCTCTCACGAGCAGGGCCGGCTTATATTGCTTTAATTATTGTATTGTTAACGTTGTTACTTATGACTTTTGTTCTGAAACTGTTAAACTGTAAAGCGCTGCGGAATCTGTTGGCGCTATATAAATAAAGATTATTATTATAGAGGCCCACTCAGTAGTGGTGAAGTGTGAACGGCGCAAATTGCGAGTTGATTGCGCCTGATGCAGCTGATACTCCATTACTGCTGGCTGCTGCTCACACAACCGCTCCAACATATGTAACGTGGAATTCCACCTGGTGGGTACGTCACATATGATGCGATGTCCAGGAAGGCGAAATCTGCCTTGCAGAGCTGCAGTAGGCGGACCTTGTGCAGCAGTGCATCAATATCCGTATAGTCCCTCAAAAAACTCTGCACGACCAAGTTGAGCACATGTGCCAGACATGGTATGTGAGTGAGGTTGACAAGGCCCAGAGCTGCCACCAGATTTCGGCCATTGTCACACACTACCAAGCCTAGCTGGAGATTCGCTGTCAAAAACCACACGTCGCTCTCCTGCTTCATGGCATTCCAGAGCTCCTGCGCTGTGTGGCTTCGATTCCCCATGGAAATTAATTTCAGGACGACCTGTTGATGTTTGCCCACGGCAGTGCTCATATTGGTCGCAACAGCTAAGCGTTGTGTGGTGCATGTGTGGGGTGCACGCATCTCAGAAAGCAAAGCATCATAGAAGACAAGCATTGAGTAAACGGCAGTTATTCATGGCAGTTAATCAGGGCTGGAATAAGGTAGTCCACACTTTGCTATATTTTTAATCCTGAACAAAACATTTTCATAAATATTATGTTTATCAAATACCCTTATTATTATTATTACAACCTCATGCATGTTTTGCAATATATTTTAAATTTTATTTTAGGATATTTGCTTCTTGTTTTTTGTTATGTTTTTAATTATGTACATTAACTGTATCCTCCTGTGTTCCCTTGCCTTCCACAAACACCGCCCACTCCCCCCTTCATCACGACTCATACACATGAGCCCCTCCATACTTCCCTCTCCCATGTACAGTTCCCATGCACTCATCACCTTCCTGAGAAACCTCAGCCCATCTAGCTGAAACACATCACTGAAAAAACCAACTTACAACACCAACAACTACCTGCTCTTTATCTTCCTACTCCTATTGATTTCAGGGGACATCTCCCCCAACCCTGGTCCACCATTCCCCAACCTCAATCCCTACCCTACCTCATATCGAAACCATAATAATCTTATTAATATAATTGCACTCCCTCATCTCCTTCGTTTAACTGTGCCCTCTGGAATCCACGGTCTGCATGCAACAAGCTAACCTTCCTGCATAACTACTTTCTGAACAACTCTCTTCATCTGTTGGCCCTGACTGAAACCTGGATTCAGGATTCTGACACGGTTTCCCCTCCTGCCATTTCCTATGGTGGCTTATAGTTCTCACATTCCCCGAGACCCTCAAACAGACATGGTGGTGGAGTCGGCATACTCCTGTCCCCACAATGCACTTTCCAGGTCATCCCCCCAATTCCATCACTCTCATTCCCTTCTTTTGAGGTCCACACCATCATGCTCTTTCGTCCCCTCTCCCTCAGAGTAGCGGTCATACATCGGACCCCAGGCCCAAAATCATTCTATGTGTAAGTGTGTGTGTGTAGCCCATTCACTATCTCCATCCATCCCTCACTCCCTCAAAATGGCTGGACCATCATTGTAAATAGACCATTGTATATAAACACCTGTACTTTGTAGCTCCCCCACCTCATTGTAAATTGGAAGCTCTCAAGAGCAGGGGCGGCTTCTATTGCTTTAATTATTTTATTGTTAACGTTGTTACTTATTACTTGTGTTCAGAAACTGTTAAACTGTAAAGCGCAGCGGAATCTGTTTGCGCTATATAAATAAAGATTATTATTATTATTAAGCGTTCACTGGTCTATGTGGAGGTAGACCGTGACGGCTCCTGCAGCAATGTTTCTGAGGAACTGGAGTAGGAGGAGGAGTCAATGTGTACAGACTTGATTCCTGCAATCCTTGGAGTTGGCTGAACACGTACAGCGCCACTCGCAAGATCTGTACCCAGCTACACAACATTGACCCAATGGGCAGTGAGGGAAAGGTATCGTCCCTGGCCATGGGTACTGGTCCACGTAGCGGTGGTCAGGTGGACATTGCTACTGACGAAGTTTAGTAGCGCATGTTTAATTTTTCACGCAACATGCTTTTGCAGACCAGGGACGGCTTGCCTGCTGAAATAAAATCGGCTTGGCACATTGTATTGTGGGACTGCCAATGCCATTAAGTTACGGAAACTGTCAGTCTCCACCAGCCTGAATGACAGCATTTCAAGGGACAGGAGTTTTGCAATGCCAGCATTCAGAGCCTGTGCTCGTGGATGGTTTGCCGAGTATGGCCGTCTTTTATCCCATGCCTGTGGTACCGATGGCTGTTTTGTGGCCTGGGTGTGTGAGGATGACAGGGAACTTGCTGCTGTGGGTGGAATAACACTTTGTTTCTGGACAACATTGACCGAGGTTCTTCCATGGCGATCCTGTGAGAAAGCCGAACCAGCTGTGTGTCAGCTGGAGGAAGAGGCTCCGACACGACCTGAAGATGTAGGTGCTGCTGTAGGTTGGCCTACATCTCCAGTGTGTCTTTGTAACTCAACTACGTGCTTTGTACCCACATGTTTGCACATATTTCCCACCTCTTCCGACAAGCCTACAACCTGCAATGATCATCAGTCTACTGAACCACCACACGATCAGCTCTTCCCTCTCCTAGTGTATCCTCAACCACCCCTGTAGATTGTGAGCCCTCGCGGGCTGGGTCCTCTCTCCTTATGTACTTGTGTGTGCCTTGTATTGCTCATGCTTACTGTAATTGTCTATATTTGCCCCTCTTCACATGTAAAGCGCCATGGAATAAATGGCGCTATTAAAATCTATATAATAATATTACTGGTATTGACGTTACTGACACTTTTACCTGTTTTTACTTTTAGATTACACAGCTTGCATTTCACATAGCAAATATCATCTGCAAGTGTGTCAAAAAAGGACCACGCAGTGCAAGTCCTGGGAGCGCCCGTTTTGACTTTTGGAAGAGAACTGCTCTGAACAGGTTCCAAACTGGAGGCTACAGTCAACCGAGTCTGCAGCCTAACTCTCCCTCCTGTTTGTACCGTTGGGGCAATCTCTTCCTCAGAGCTGCTCCCACCACCTTCCTGTTCCTCACGCCATGTTGGGACTTGGACCTCATCATCTCCACTACCCTCTTCCAAAACCTGCTGCTGTTGGGTGGTCTGGCCAGCACCATGCTCAACAGAAACTGGCACCTGAGTCTCATCATCATCAGATGCGTTCTGCGGTGTGCTGAGCATCGGCACTGGCTCACCCGCCTCTTCAGATTCTGAGAGACACAGCTGTTGCGCATCACTGCATACTCCCTCTTCTTCACATTCCAGAATGCTGCTTGGCTGGGCCCCTGTTTGCAAGCCAACAGATTCTGAGAACAGAAGCAGAGACTCAGCTGGATCCTGTACAGAACTGTCTGACTGCCTGGGCAATTTGGCAGGCGGTGAAGAGACAGATGGTTGCTCAACAGTGCTGTGTTCCTGAGAGGAGGTGGAAGCAATTGAAGTCGATGCATTGGCTGCCATCCAAGCAACAACGGCTTCAATTTGTTCTTCCCGCAGCAGGGGGGTACGCCGACCTCCTACTAAAGTGCACATAAAGGAACGCTCGGAAGTGCTGTTAGCACAGTCAACACTTGCTCCTGTGTTACTGGGGTTCAGTAATGTCAGCTGTTCCCCTGCTGTGTGTATGCCAAAAAGTCATGCTGCCTCCACCCTGTCCTCCTCTCATCCCTGGGCTCCAACACCGCCAGTTGTTGCTCGGAAGTAATTGGCACGGGTACTGACTCTTGCCCAGCCTGGTTACAGCACGACAGCTGTTTACTGGCAGTGTCAACGTTAATTAGCCTCCAATAAGTTGTCCTGTCGTGTTGCATTCGGGTTAGCCGACTCTATGGTGCCTGCAGTTTAGGTGATTCGTATGTGTGCTGTGGGATATCTAAACAAAGTCTGTTTCCGTTGTGACAATAGGACAAGCACCCACTGTAGGACTGTGTGATTTGGTAACTGCGGACAGCTTGCGGCCTGTCAACTTACATTTTCATGGGTGCCTTATGGTACCCGTCCGGGTTCCAGTACCGTCAGCTGGTTCTCCGCAGTGCCTTTGGCCTCGGTGCCTCCATGTCGGTATCCGAGTTCCAGCAATGTCTGCTGGTCCTTGGTAGTGCTTTTGAGCACAGGTACCTCCTGCTTAGTAACCGTGTCCCAGTAACGTCAGCTGGTCCTCGGTTGTGCCATTGGCTCTTTTCCTTCTGCTGCCCCTCCGGGTTCCAGCACAGTCAGCTGGTCCTCGTTACTTGCATTGGCTCTTGTACCTTCTGCTACCCGTCCGGGTTCCAGTACCGTCAACTGGTTCTCCGCAGTGCCTTTGGCCTCGGTGCCTCCAGTTCGGTATCCGAGTTCCAGCAACGTCTGCTGGTCCTTGGTAGTGCTTTTGAGCACAGGTACCTCCTGCTTAGTAACCGTGTCCCAGTAACGTCAGCTGGTCCTCGGTTGTGCCATTGGCTCTTTTCCTTCTGCTGCCCCTCTGGGTTCCAGCACAGTCAGCTGGTCCTCGTTACTTCCATTGTCTCTTGTACCATCTGATACCCGTCCGGGTTCCAGTAACATCAGCTGGTTCTCGGAAGTTAGACAACCGTAAAGACCACCCCGAAGAAGATGACAACCCCAAGGACAACGAGCATCAAGCCAACCAGCCTGAACACCATCACAAAGAGGAAATAAAAGATTACCCAGAAGAAGATCACCAACAGGACAAAGAAGGTTAAGACAAACTACAAGATACAGAACAAGAGACAGAAGAACAATAAGCAGAAGATCAAAAAGCAGAAGAACATGAAAAATAAGACCAAAATGAAGAGCAAAATATATGCTGTAAATTATAAGCAGAAGAAGACTAAGCAGTGTACGGGGGTGAGTCCGTTCCTCCTCGTGGTGCCCCTGGAAAATGCCTGCTGCTGCAGGCTAAACTGAACACGGACAAATACTGTTGTAATTTAAATCTTTTGTGACAGCAAGAACGGAAGGAAGAAAAATTCATACTTTTACAGATTACAAGTACAGGAATCTCTGTCACAAATAAGAATATGATGAAGAAGATGAAGAAGATGAAGAAGTAGAATATGAAGAAGAATAATAGTTTAATAAGAACAATATGAGTAATGTTAGCAAAAAGATGAATAACAAGAAGTTTAAGAAGAAGATAAAGAAGGTGAAGATGAAGAATAATTAGATGACAAAGATGATGCTGCTGAAGATTATGAAGGTGAAAGTGTGGCAAAAGTTAAAAAGGTCAAGAGCATGGAAGTTGTGAAACATACATATTTGCCAAAATAGAAAAAAGGTTAACAACATTGTCAATTTCTTCGTCAATCCGAACGTCTTTAAAAAAAAATTATTAATGCTATTCCATTGGATTAGGTTAAACATCTATGCCTTTAATGTCTCCATAACCTCCCCAATACATTCTACATTACTCTTTGTTGTTTTCCTTCATGTACAATTATCCAACAAGCCAAGAATGTTTTTTTTTTAATTACGATATTTTGTTCCCATAGACTTACATTGGATTTCCGGTATCGGTATCGGGTATCGCCGATATTTTGTGGATATCGTCGATACCATTCCGATCCGATATTTTTGGATATCGGAAAGTATCGCTCAACTCTATGTGTCACAGATCTGCCTCATAGTGTTTGGTTTACACAACAATAATACCAGGTGATATTTATCACCCCTATGCGTTAAACAGGCAAGGAGACACATGCATTCTATATGGGGATAGCCGAAGCCATTACCTGAATCTTCGAAGAAGCTGGGCGAAACGTGCACGTCGGGGCTGAGGGACAGAAGCTCCAACCATTCCTTCCCCATTGCTGCGATTCAGGTAATGGCTTTGGCTATCCCCATATAGAATGCATGTGTCTCCTTGCCTGTTTAACGCATAGGGGTGATAAATATCACCTGGTATTATTGTTGTGTAAACCAAACACTATGAGGCAGATCTGTGACACATGAAGTTATCTGTGCACTAGTCAAATACCATGTGTTGGTCTAATCGAGCTACTCTATACATGCGGTGGTTACCAATCCATTGCCAAACAGCTATATGTACTACTTAGGAAGCTGATATTGTCCCTTTTTATCTTGCACCTTTTTTGATAAAAGAATAATTTTTGTATTACTGACATATTTTGAATTTGTAATCAATAAAGTAACTTAATTGCACATTGTCTTATCTGTTCTCATTATTGGTCATAGTTCATATGTACCGATTTTGGAGTTGAATTAATATGATTGAAAGCAGACACTTTTTCTATAATTATAGGCGAATTTTTGGTATATTAAGTCAGTACATGTCCGGGCCTGTGTGAAGTTTGCTAGAGAGCATTTGGATTATCCAGAAGAGTATTGGGAAAATGTCATATGGTCTGATCAAACCAAAGTAAAACTGTTTGGTAGAAACAAAACTCGTCGTGTTTGGAGGAGACAGAATACTGAGATGCATCGAAAGAAAACCATAACTACTGTGACGCATGAGGGGGGAAACATCTTGCTTTGGGGCTCTTTCACTGCAAAGGGACCAGGACGACTGATCCATGTACATGAAAGAATGAATGGGGCCATGTATCGTGAGATTTTGAGTGCAAACCTCCTTCCATCAGCATGGGCATTGAACAAGAAATGATGGGTTTTTCGGCATGATAATGTTCCCAAGCACACTGCCAGGACAACAAAGGAGTGGCTTCGTAAGAAGCATATGAAGGTCCTGGAGTGGCGTAGCCAGTCTCCAGATCTCAACCTAAGGCTAGAGTCACACTTAACACATAGAAAATCGGTCCGCTTTTGACGGCCGAGAATTGCACAAATGTTCCCCGAACAGTGATCCGTATATAATCCGTTTGCAATGCGATGCATCTAGTATCTATGTGACATCCGTTCTCTGTATGTAAAAGCTCATGTTAAAATCGCATTGTAAAATACAACTGTAAAACATCATTTTAAAACCAAATAATCTTCAAAACATATATATAATATATATATATATATTATATATACATATTTATATCTAGATAGATAGATAAATTAAAAGCCAGCAAATGATCTGCCGCTTGTAGTAAAGAATAGAATAGGTTAGAATAGAATAGATAGAGTACATATAAACACATAGAATAGGTATATATATATATATATATATATATACAGTACAGACCAAAAGTTTGGACACACCTTCTCATTTAAAGATTTTTCTGTATTTTCATGACTATGAAAATTGTACATTTACACTGAAGGTATCAAAACTATGAATTAACACATGTGGAATTATATACTTAACAGAAAAGTGTGTAACAACTGAAATTATGTCTTATATTCTAGGTTCTTCAAAGTAGCCACCTTCTGCTTTGATTACTGCTTTGCACACTCTTTATTATTATTATTTATTTAAATAGCGTCATTAATTCCATGGTGCTGTACATGAGAAGGGGTTACATACAAAGTTATAGGCATTCTCTTGATGAGCTTCAAGAGGTAGTCACCGGAAATGGTTTTCACTTCATAGATGTGCCCTGTCAGGTTTAATAAGTGTGATTTCTTGCCTTATATATGGGGTTGGGACCATCAGTTGTGTTGTGCAGAAGTCTGGTGGATACACAGCTTTTTTGTTAAGTATATAATTCTACATGTGTTAATTCATAGTTTTGATGCCTTCAGTGTGATTCTACAATTTACATAGTCATGAAAATACAGAAAAATCTTTGAATGAGAAGGTGTGTCCAAACTTTTGGTCTGTACTGTATGTATATATATATATATATATATATATATATATATATATATATCTTTATGTTGCATAGAGGTATAGATAGAAGATTATCTGTTAATTCATTTGTCGGCTTCTGTAAAATCAATGCAGGAGCTGACAGGATAGGAGACATGGTTTACATACAGTAAATTCTATACTATGTGTATATATCTATTCTATCTATTCTATTGTAAGCTGTCAGTGTTATTTTACTGTACAACACACATGAATTGTTAGCGTTTCAAAGGACACCGGTGCGTATTTCTCGCAATTCACACTGATGGTCCATGTGGTGTGCGATTTTTTCTCGCACCCATAGACTTGCATTGGGAGTCTCTGCCGAAATACGGTGCAAATTGCAGCATGCTGCGATTTCACTTGCACGTATAATATGGCAGAGAAAAAAAACAGTGATGGGAGCTGCCCTATAGATTAACAGCGGTCCGAGTGCAATGTGATTTTTTATCGCATAGCACTCGTCCGTATTCCTCTCTAGTGTGATTCTGGCCTAATATAAAACCTTTGGAGGGATTTGAAAGTCCATGTTGCCCAGCGACAGGCCCAAAACATCACTGCTCTAGAGGAGATCTGCATGGAGGAATGGGCCAATATACCACCAACAGTGTGTGGCAACCTTGTGAAGACTTACAGAAAACGTTTGACCTCTGTCATTGCCAACAAAGGATAAATAACAAAATACTGAGATGAACTTTTGTTAATGACCAAATACTTATTTTCCACCATAATTTGCAAAATAAATCTTACCTAATCAGATAAGATCATTTTCTGGATTTGTTTTCTCATTTTGACTCTCATATTTGTGGTCTACCTGTGATGTCAATTATAGGCCTCTCATCTTTTTAAGTGGGAGAACTTGCACAATTGGTGGCTGACTAAATACTTTTTTTCACCACTGTAACACTGCATTCAACCATATAACACATCCACCCCAGCCCAGATTCTCGCCAAACTAATCTGTAGGGTTGATCAGTTGGTATAAACTGACTGGGTAATGAAATAGCTGTACCTGGCTAATGATTTGAATCAGAATGAAAGAGACATTTCTATAGCCTTGTGCCATTCTCTTGTCCCATCAATATACTTGATCACATATCCACATGACAGGTATATGATCAGTATGTCCAAATACTGGGACCCCCATTAATCTAAAGTCCTGTGTGAGTGGTGTAGTGGTGTGAATGTGTGACCACTGCTCCAGCTCCCATGAACAGTAAATGGACACGTACACCACTGCACCATCACTAGGCAAACGACGCCCATTCTTTGAATCGGACCCCCACCTATCTATCGCTTCTCAACTTATGGATAGGTCGGTGATAAATTATACTGATAGTATGTCCATTTAAGAAATATCCCTCAAACATCTCACAATTCTTACCCTAATTGAGAACGCAAAGCATAAAAAATTGATTACTCAGATTAAACTTAAAAGACCTGTTCTGAAAAAAAACCAACCCATTCCATGTATTTATTATACAGTAATATGAAATTTCACATTAATAGAGAAGTGGCATGGAACAATATAAGAATGTCAATGTTCTGCCAGATGATGATGTAGTGTTAATATTTGTTCAATTTGTGAAACTTTAGTCACTTCACCTAGGCCAGTGCCTTTCATTTAATTTCCTTTCTGAAGAAACAGCAGTGTTGGTATCTGTATAGAAATAATTGTTGTTATCCTTCAGAGTTTTTGAAACAAACAACATCATCATTTTGAATTACTGTCTTCTCTTGACAATCTTTGCATTGCACTAAACTAATATCCTTCAGATGGATTCTGAATAATGTAGAAGGATGAAACTGGCAGAAAATAAGACGGAATCAAAGAATCTTAAATGAAATTTAAGCTGTCAATTATTAAGCTTGGTTTAATATTACACAACACTATTACAAGCTGTTTTATGTTCTGAATTTACCCATTTGTAATTTCATTTCCATGATGTGCTGCGCTAGATCACACCAGATACACAGATGAATCTAGAGACCAGGTGTATAGCTTGAATAAACAAAGGATCAGCTATTTATGGGGTCCTAGCATAGAGATCCTATAAATGCTGCTATACCAGACAAAGTCACATGTTGTGTGGACATCTTTGTGCCTAAACAGGGAAGGGGCTAAGGGGGATTCATTTTGCTGGTGAGTAGATACAACTTTATCAATTCTGAATGGGATTGCCCTATAAAGAAAATCCATTCCTAATAATTATCTATATAGGGACATGATCATAATACACTATTAATAAGTGTATGGAGATACGTGTCACTGAGCACACTATGGTCAGTGAGGTAGAACTAGAATATGTTTTGCCTCAAGAAAGCTACATACTGAGAGGGATAATTTAAATTTTAGACATATGCCTGGTTTTATGTGAGCACCCATAGAGTGGGCGGAAGGGTGTTCACCGTATCTCCTCCTGCAGAGCCGACACCAGCATGCAGCATGTGTACCAGCAGGACCTGCTGTAATGTCATGATCATGTGATCATCACATGGTTAAATACCTGGACATGAGAGACAGTCTGTGTGGTGTCTTGGTAGAGGTGGAACTCCCACATGGCTCCAGGAGAGCTAAGGATGCTGTGTGTGTTACCTGGAGTGAAGCGTGCAGCGAAAGGACTCTGATGGACTTTATCTTTGTTTTACCATTCTGGAAGAAAGGCTCTGTTTATTTTGCTGAACCCTGCTAAGGTCTATGCTGTCCATAATAAACCAGCGAACTACTACCTGAACCGTTTCTGTGTTTACCTTTTGAAGCAGCTGAGTGAGTTAATCCCTCACAGGACATACTGTACAAGTATAATACACCTATTAACCCCTTTCCGACATCGGGCGTACATTTATGCTGAGATCTCTTGGAGACCTCTATGGTTGTCACTGGTGGATTGCTATGAGCACGACCCGGTGGTCGGTGCTCATAGCAAGCCAGTAAATTACTACATACAGGTGATCTGATCCCATGGAAACTATTGAAGCATGCCAAAAGTAAAAAAAAAAAAAGTTTTTAAAAATATAAAAAATAAAAGTTTAACCCCTTTACCCCCAAGAGTGGTTTGCACGTTAATGACCGGGCCAATTTTTAAATTCTGACCACTGTCTCTTTATGAGGTTATAACTCTGGAACGCTTCAACGGATTTTCGCAATTCTGAGAATGTTTTCTCATGACTAGTGTTGAGCATTCCGATACTGCAAATATCGGGTATCGGCCGATATTGGCTGTATCGGAATTCCGATTCCGAGTTCCGATATTTTCGTCTTATCGGATACCGGAATCGGGATTGTCACTGTCACTGTCAGTGTCCGTCGGTCGGGTCTGTCAGGAGTCAGCGGCACTTACCTGGCAGAAGATCTCCGGCGGTCACATCCCGGACTGCTTCATGCGCCATCTTCATTCCCGCGGCACATCAGTTTCTCGCGATAACTGCAGTGACTGCTGGGTAATCCCGGCCGTAAAGCAGTCAGTCCGATGACGTCACCGCCGGGGAAGCAGGTAATCAGCTGTGCTGCGTCGCGATGACAGGCTCTGCCTGTCATTGCGATGTAGCACAGCTGGATCGTCGTGGGACTGTCGTTCTGGACTGCGTCGGACAGGTGGTATACTGTTGGTTTGTTTTTTTTCTTTTTTTACAGGAGATCGATGGCGTCGCAGGAATGAGAGTACAATAAAAGAAATGAAAACTGTGTTGTCTCTTTTATTTCATTAAAATACTTTTTTCTTGCTGTGTCTTTTTTTTATACATTTAATAACTTTGGGATTAATAATGGATCGGTGTCTTATTGACGCCTCTCCATTATTAACCGGGCTTATTGTCACCGTGCAATCAACGGTGACAATAACCCCTTATTACCCCGCTTGCCACCGCTACAGGGCAAGTGGGAAGAGCCGGGTAAAGTGCCACAATTGGCACATCTTTTGATGCGCCAAATGTGGGGCTGCTGTAGCCTGGTATTATCAGGCTGTTGAGGGCCAAAATCCATGGGCCTTGACAGTCTTTTAATACCAGGCCGCAGCAGTCTGCATTTTACTTGGCTGGTTAACAAAAATAGGGGGGATCCCCACGCCGTTTTTTTTTTTCGAGGGGATCCCCTATTTTTGTTAACCAGCCAAGCTAAGCAGACTGCTGTGGCCTGGTATTATCAGGCTGGCAAGGTCCATGGATATTGGATCCTTACCAGCCTGAAAAACCAGGCCTCAGCGGTCTGCTTCATCTGGCTGGTTAACAAAAATAGGGGGGACCCCACGCCAATTTTTTTCGAGGGGATCCCCTATTTTTGTTAATCAGCCAAGATATGCAGACTGCTGTGGCCTGGTATTATCAGGCTGGCAAGGTCCATGGATCTTGGCTCCTTAACAGCCTGAAAATCCAGGCCTCAGCGGTCTGCTTCATCTGGCTGGTTAACAAAAATAGGGGGGACCCCACGCCAATTTTTTTCGAGGGGATCCCCTATTTTTGTTAATCAGCCAAGATATGCAGACTGCTGTGGCCTGGTATTATCAGGCTGGCAAGGTCCATGGATCTTGGCTCCTTAACAGCCTGAAAATCCAGGCCTCAGCGGTCTGCTTCATCTGGCTGGTTAACAAAAATAGGGGGGACCCCACGCCAATTTTTTTCGAGGGGATCCCCTATTTTTGTTAATCAGCCAAGATATGCAGACTGCTGTGGCCTAGTATTATCAGGCTGGCAAGGTCCATGGATCTTGGCTCCTTAACAGCCTGAAAATCCAGGCCTCAGCGGTCTGCTTCATCTGGCTGGTTAACAAAAATAGGGGGGACCCCACGCCATTTTTTTTTCGAAGGGAACCCCTATTTTTGTTAATCAGTTCCCTCTGACGTCACTGATTGTGTCCCTGGCTGACCTGAAGTGAAAGTGGAAAGCAATCAATTAAGCTTTCCACTTAAGGGCCCGTCTCACATAGCGATATCGCTACCGAGATCGCTGCTGAGTCACTAGTTTTGTGACGCAGCAGCGAGCTCACCAGCGATATCGCTGTGTGTGACATTCAGCGACGATCAGCCCCCCTGCCGGGTATCGCTGATCGTCGCTGAAATGTCAGGACCTTTTTTTGATCGCTGGTTTCCCGCTGACAGGCACACATCGCTGCGTGTGACAGGCGGGAGACCAGCGATCCGCTGGTAACCAAGGTACACAGCGGGTTTCCAGGCGCGGGGCTGTGCCTAGAAACCCGCTGTGTACCTTGGATACCAGCGCCCTGATGCAGGGAGCTGGTATCCAAGGTACACAGCGGGTTTCCAAGCGCTGCGCGGTGCCTGGAAACCCGCTGTGTACCTTGGTTACCAGCGGATCGCTGGTCTCCCGCCTGTCACACGCAGCGATGCGTGCCTGTCAGCGGGAAACCAGCGATCAAAAAAAGGTCCTGACATTTCAGCGACGATCAGCGATACCCGGCAGGGGGGCTGATCGTCGCTGAATGTCACACACAGCGATATCGCTGGTGAGCTCGCTGCTGCGTCACAAAACTAGTGACTCAGCAGCGATCTCGGTAGCGATATCGCTATGTGAGACGGGCCCTTAAGCGATGTTACCCGCAGTGTCGCTGTCCCAGATCGCTGCCTGAGCTGCCTGTTTGGCAGCTCAGCAGCGATCATGTAGCGATACACCAGCGATCCTGACAAGTGCATATCGTTGTCGGGATCGCTGGTGTATCGTTATGTGACACCCAGCCTTTACTCTCCTGTCAGGCAGGAGAGGAACTCATTCATTTGGGGTTTACTGTGAGGCTGCAGCATTAGCTGCGGTCCCTGCAGTAAACATTAACCCTTTCTGAAGGATTACACCATGGGACCTGACTGTGCATGGGATAGGTAAGAATAATTTTGCTTTTTTATTTTATTTTTATTACAGGAAATGGTTTTAGCAGGTAAATAAAATATGGTCAAAAACTGTGTGATTATTTCATTAAACTTCTTTTTTATTAAAGTGTGTGTGTTTGATTTTTCTTTCATACAATAGGATTAATAATTGATAGTTGTCTAATTGACAGCTCTCAATTATTAACCTGGCTTAAAGTGACCTTTCAATTGCAAGGTCATTTTAACCCCTTATTAACCCATTCGCCACCGCTACAGGGCAATGGGAATAGACGGGCAAAGTGCCAGAAAGGGCAAATCTAATTAGAGATTTGCCCTTTCTGGGGTGTCTGGGGGCAGATGTTAAGTAGCCGGGGGGGCCAAAAATAATGGTCCCTCTCTGGGCTATTATTATCTGCCCCCACTCACTGGCTTTGTCTGTCTGGTTGCGAAAATAGGGCGGGAGCCCACGCATTTTTTTTCAGCAATTTTACACCTCATATATATATATATATACATGTCATTGAATTTGTGACACATATATATATATATTTATATTTGTAGTTCATACACTTCTACATAGTATAATAGCCGCTAATTCAATTGCCGGCTTTTGTGAAAATGCAGAACCCGACATGAAATGACACTTGGTGTACATAGGGTTAACCATGTCTTTTCATGTCCTTTGCTATCTAATTTGCACAAACAATTAAATCAGACTATGTGTGCAAAATTTCACACCTGTAGGGGTTAATTAAAGGTGTAAATTCGTAGCAAAAAAGTCCGTTTTTTTTACAACGAATTTACACCTTTAATTAACCCCTACAGGTGTGAAATTTTGCACACATAGTCTGATTTAATTGTTTGTGCAAATTAGATAGCAAAGGACATGAAAAGAAATGTTTAACCCTATGTACACCAAGTGTCATTTCATGTCGGGTGACCCGACATGAAATGACACTTGGTGTACTAGGGTTAACCATGTATTTTCATGTCCTTTGCTATCTAATTTTCACAAACAATTAAATCAGACTATGTGTGCAAAATTTCACACCTGTAGGGGTTAATTAAAGGTGTAAATTCGTAGCAAAAAAGTCCGTTTTTTTTACAACGAATTTACACCTTTAATTAACCCCTACAGGTGTGAAATTTTGCACACATAGTCTGATTTAATTGTTTGTGCAAATTAGATAGCAAAGGACATGAAAAGAAATGTTTAACCCTATGTACACCAAGTGTCATTTCATGTCGGGTGACCGACATGAAATGACACTTGGTGTACATAGGGTTAACCATGTATTTTCATGTCCTTTGCTATCTAATTTTCACAAACAATTAAATCAGACTATGTGTGCAAAATTTCACACCTGTAGGGGTTAATTAAAGGTGTAAATTCGTAGCAAAAAAGTCCGTTTTTTTTACAACGAATTTACACCTTTAATTAACCCCTACAGGTGTGAAATTTTGCACACATAGTCTGATTTAATTGTTTGTGCAAATCAGATAGCAAACGACATGAAAAGACATGGTTAACCCTATGTACACCAAGTGTCATTTCATGTCGGGTGCTTCTGTCTTTTCACTGAAGCCGGCTTTACCCGGCAATTGAATCAAAGGATATTTTACTATGTAGAAGTGTATAAACTATACATATATGTATATATATATGTCACAATGACATGTATATATATATATATGTATTCTATGTGTGTATATTTAGTGTTTACAAGGAAAGAATGGGGTTTTTTTTAGTTGCGATATTTTGTTCCCATAGACTTACATGGGACTTCCGGTATCGGTATCGGGTATCGCCGATTTTTTAGTGATATCGGCGATACCATTCCGATTCCGATACTTTAGGATATCGGAAAGTATCGCTCAACTCTACTCATGACATATTGTACTTCATGCTAGTGGTAAAATTTATTCAATATAACTTGCGTGTATTTTTGAAAAAAACAGAAATATGGCAAAAATGTAGAATATTTTGCAATTAACAAAATTTGAATTTTTATTTCCTTAAAACAGAGAAATAAATCACATAAAACAGTTAATAAATAACATTTCCCACATGTCTACTTTACATCAGCACAATTTTGGAAACAATTTTTTTTTCTGTTAGGAAGGTATAAGGGTTAAAAGTTGACCAGTGATTTCTCATTTTTACAGCAAAATTTACAAAGCCATTTTTTTTAGGGACCACCTCACATTTGAAGCCACTTTGAGGGGTCTATTTGGCAGAAAATACCCAAAAGTGACACCATTATTAAAACTGCACCCCTCAAGGTACTCAAAATCACATTCAAGAAGTTTATTAACCCTTCAGGTGCTTCACAGGAGCTGAAGAAACGTGGAAGGAAAAAATGAACATTTAACTTTTTAGTCACAAAAATTATTTTTACAAAATTTTTTTTATTTTCACAAGGGGAAAAAAGAGAAAATTTACTGATAAAGTTGTTGTGCAATTTCTCCTGAGTACGCCAATACCTCATATGTTGGGGAAAACCACTTTTGGGCGCACGGCAGGGCTAGAAAGGAAAGGAGCGCCATTTGACTTTTTCAAAATAAAATTGGCTGGAATTGAGATTGGACACCCTGTCGCGTTTGGAGAGCCCCTGTGTGCCTAAACAGTGGAAATCCCCCACAAGTAACACCATTTTGGAAACTAGACCCCCTAAAGAACTTACCTAGATCTGTTGTGAGCACTTTTAATCCCCAAGAGTTTCACAAAAGTTTATAATGCCTGGGTGTGAAAAAAAAATTTCCACAAAAATGATTTTTTAGTCCCTAATTTTTGATTTTTCCCAAGGAAATTGTACCCCAAAAGTTGTTGTTTAATTTGTCCAGAGTATGCTGATACCTCATATGTTGGTGGGAAAAACTGGGTGCACGGCAGGGCTCGGAAAGTAAGTAATAATGTTTTGTAATGCAGACGTTGATGGGTGTCATGTTCTGTTTGCAGAGCCCCAGATGTCCATAAACAGTGGAAACCCCCCACAAGTGACCAAATTTTGGAAACTAGACCCCACAAGGAACTTATCTAGTGGTGAGCACTTTGAACCCCCAAGTGCTTCACACAAGTTTATAATGCCCGGGCATGAAAATAAAAAATCCTATTTTTTTCCCACAAAAATGATCAATTTTTTATTTTCCCAAGGGTAACAGGAGAAATTGGACCCCAAATGTTGTTGTGCAATTTGTCCTGAGTACGTTGATACCCCATATGTGGGAGAAAACTACTGTATGGGCACACGTCGGGGCTCGGAAGGGAAGTAGTGATGTTTTGGATTGCAGACTTTGATGGAATGGTCTGCAGGCATCATGTCGCGTTTGGAAAGCCACTGATGTGCCTAAACAGTGGAAACCCCCACAAGTGACCCCATTTTGGAAAATAGACCCCCCAAAGAACTTATCTAGATGTGTGGTGAGCACTTTGAACCCCGAAGTGCTTCACAGAAGTTTATAACGTACAGCCGTAAAAATAAAAAATCTTTTTTTTTTTTTTACAAAAATGTTTTTTTTGCCAACCAATATTTTATTTTCCCAAGGTTAACAGGAGAAATTGGACCCCAAAAGTTGTTGTCCAATTTGTCCTGAGTACGCTGATTCCCCATATGTGGGAGAAAACTACTGTATGGGCACACGTCGGGGCTCGAAAGGGAAGCAGTGAAGTTTTCGAATGCAGACTTAGATGGAATGGTCTGTGGGCGTCATGTCTCGTTTGGAGAGCCCCTGATGGGCCTACACAGTGGAAACCCCCCACAAGTGACCCCATTTTGGAAACTAGACCATGCAAGGAACTTATCTAGATGTGTGGGGAGAACTTTGAATACCCAAGTGCGTCACAGAAATTTATAAAGTAGAGTCATAAAAATAAAAAATTATAATTTTATTTTCGCCCCCAATTTTTTATTTTCTCAAGGGTAACATAAGAAATTGGACCCCAAGAGTTTTTTTTCAATTTATCCGGCGTACGCTGATACCCCATAAGTGGGGGTAAACTACTGTTTCTGCGCATGGCAGAGCTCAGAAGGGAAGGAGCACCGTTTGACCTTTTCAACGCAGAATTGGCTGGAATTGAGATCAGACACTATGTCACATTTGCCAATTCTAACTCCAACCCTAACCCAACACACTCCTAACCCTAATCCCAGCCCTAACCCTAATTCTAATGGTAAAATGGAAATAAATACTTTTTTTTATTTTATTATTTTTCCCTAACTAAGGGGGTGATAAAGGGGATTTGATTTACTATTTATTAAGATTTTTGGGAGGTTAGAATGAACAAAAATCAGCAATTCATTAATTTCTTTTGGGGGGGCGTTTATACCGTTCCGCGTGTGGTAAAATTGATAAAGTAGTTTTATTCTTCAGGTTAGATACCTCATTTATATCTTTTTTTATGTTTTGGCGCTTTTATACAATAAAAATAATTTAATATAAAAAATAATTATTTTTGCATCGCTTTATTCTGCAAGCTATAACTTTTTCATTTGTTCGCTGATGATGCTGTATGGCGGCTTGTTTTTTGCAGGACAAGATGACGTTTTCAGCGGTTCCATGTTTATTTATATCTGTCTTTTTGATTGTGTGTTATTCCACTTTTTGTTTGGTGGTATGATGATAAAGCATTCTCTTTTGCTTTGTTTTTTTTTTTAAGGGCTTCACTAAAGGGGTTAACTAGTGGGACAGTTTTATAGGGCGGGTCCTTACGGATGGGTGATACTAAATATGTGTACTTTTATTGTTTTTTCTTTTTTTTATTTGAAATGAATTTATTGGGGAATATTATTTTTCTTTTCCTTATTTAGGGATTTTTTAAAATTATTTTTACACATGTTTATTTTATTTTTTTTTACATTGTCCCAGGGTGGAACATCACTGTATAATGTCAGATCGCTGCTCTGACATTTTGCTTAGCACTCTGTCAGACCAGCGATCTGACAGGCACTGCTGGAGGCTTTCTCAGCGCCTGCTCTCAGCAGGCATTGAGGAAGCCAACCCCCCTGCAGGACCTGGAAGGACCCCGCGGCCATCTTGGATCCATGGTCCTGCAGGGAGGAGGCCCTTGGAACAGCGCAATCACATAGTGCTGCTCTGAGGGTCTCAGTGAAGCACGCAGGAAGACCCCTCCCTGCACGATGCTTCCCTTTGCCCCCGGTACACTGTGATCATGTTTGATCGCAGTGTGCCGGGGGTTAATGTGCCGGGGAGTGGTCCGTGACCACTCCTGGCACATAGTGCTGGGCAGGGGCGGAACTATAGTGGAAGCAGGGGAAGCAGCTGCCACAGGGCCCGGGCTAGAAGGGGGCCCGTCCCTGCTGCAGCTGCCCTGTGATTTAGGAGCAAAAAGGGGGGCCCGAGCACGCTGGCAAATGGATCCGCGCTCGGGCCCCCTCCCAACATTTTGTTCAGGCTTCTGACTCTGAACGCTGATGCATAACAACACTGTGTTGTTTTAAAGAGACACTACAGTGTTGTAAATGCAGACAGCGAACAGAAATGAGCACTGTAGCTTTAAGCTGCGGCCCAGTGCATTATGGTCCGTCTGTCACAGCGTGTGTGCATGTGGGGGCGGACAGCAGACGGCCAGGCAGACCACATGAAGCAGCAGGCTGACTGGACAAGCAGGTGGAAGCCCGGGCGAGCAGGGTGAGTACCGTGAGTCTCTCAACAGTGAGAAGAGGCTTGGCTGCTCAATGGTGACTGGGAGGGCAGGTGCAGGCAGGATCTAACAGGGCCCACATTCAACAGGGCCCAGGCCCCAGGCTGCAGTGCAGGGGGCCCACATTCAACACAGGGCCCAGGTAGCAAGGGGCCCGCATTCCAACAGGGCCTCGGGCTCCTGGGCCCTGTTTGACGCAAGCCTCAAGTCACCACTAACCTCCCCCTGGGCCCTGTTGGGCACGGGACCTCAGTCACCAGTAGCCTCCCCCTGGCCCAGTAACAGCCTCATGGTTGCTACAAGTGACGAGTGACACCCTGATCTCTGCTACATGTGACAAGTAACAACCTCAGCTCTGCTACATGTGACAAGTAGCAACCTCAGCTCTGCTACATGTGACAAGTAAGCAACCTCAGCTCTGCTACATGTGACAAGTACAACCTCAGCTCTGCTCATGTGACAAGTAACAACCTCAGCTCTGCTACATGTGACAAGTAACAACCTCAGCTCTGCTACATGTGACAAGTAACAACCTCAGCTCTGCTTCATGTGACAAGTAGCAACCTCAGCTCTGCTACATGCGAGGAGTGACAGCCTCATCTCTGCTACATGCGCGGAGTGACAGCCTCAGCTTTGCTATACAAGTAGCAGAGCTGAGGCTGTCACTCCTCACATGTTGCAGAGATGAGGCTGTCACTCCTTACATGTAGCAGAGCTGAGGCTGTCACTCCTCGAATGTAGCAGAGCTGAGGCTGTCCCTACTCACATGTAGCAGAGCTGAGGCTGTTCCTCCTCACATGTAGCAGAGCTGAGTCTGTCACTCCTCACATGTAGCAGAACTGAGTCTGTCACTCCTCACATGTAGCAGAGCTGAGGCTGTCACTCCTCACATGTAGCAGAGCTGAGGCTGTCACTCCTCACATGTGTAATTGGTGAGGGCGTGGTGCAGAAGTACGGTATACAGAACAATCTTAGATTATTCTGTATACCGGACTGTTGTTCTACTGAATAAATCATCCGTTTTGAAAGCAATTTGCAGGCTGGATTACAAGTTTCTTCACATATTTACTCTGGAGAAAGCCTACCTTCGTCACTACCTCAGTTGCTTCCTGGGAGTTGGTTCTTTTCTGTTATTTCACTATCATTACTCCAAAAACCTTTAATTTTGGATAATAAAGGTATCTTTCTTAACACAACTTGGGTAGACCGGGATTGGCAACGCGCGCGAGGGGGGGGGCCCATTGTGAAGTTTGCTGTGGGGCCCTGCCGTTCCTAGTTACGCCCCTGGTGCTGGGTATCAGCTGTGATAATCAGCTGACACCCAGCCACGATCAGATGCGCTCCTAGGAGCGCGTCCGATAGTATGTCACGTACTATCCTGTCCATGGTCATACGGGCCCAGGTACCATGGATGGGACAGTACGTCCGATGTCAGAAAGGTGTTAAATAATCCTCCTTTCGCCCCATTCAAAATAACACAATAAAAAAAAAATCAAACATACACATATTAGGTATCGCCGTGTTCAGAATCGCCCGATCTAGCAATAAAAAAAGGATTAACCTGATCGCTAAACGGCGTTGTGAGAAAAAAGTAAAAATGCCAGAATTACAATTTTTTGGTGGCCACGACATTGAATTAAAATGCAATAACGGGCGATCAAAAGATCATTTCTGCACCAAAATGGTATTGTTAAAAATGTCAGCTTGACACACAAAAAATAAGCCCTCACCCAACCCGAGGTCATGAAAAATGAAGATGCTACAGGTATTGGAAAATGGCGCAATTTTTTTTTAACAAAGTTTGGAATTTTTTTTTACCACTTTAATAAAAAAAGAACCTAGACATGTTTGGTGTCTTTGAACTTGTAATGACCTGGAGAATCATAATGGCAGGTCAGTTTTAGCATTTAGTGAACCTAGTAAAAAGTCAAACAAAAAACCAGTGTGGGATTGCACTTCTTTTGCAATTTCAGTACACTTGGAATTTTTTTACGGTTTTCGAGTACACGTCCTGGTAAAACCAATGGTGTTTTTCAAAAGTACAACTCATCCTGCAAAAAAAGGGCCTCACATGGCCATTTTGACCAAAAAATAAAAAAGTTATGGCTCTGGGAAGAAGGGGAGCAAAAAGCAAAAATGCAAAACCAAAAATACCTCTGGTCTTTAAGGGTTTAAACAACCCTCAGACAGGTTGAACTGAGAAGACTCCTATTTCTGAGAGGTTATGGAGTGTTACATGATACTTTTCAAAAACTGCTATTTGCAGAGATTGATCATGGGATCAGGTAATATATTCCGTGGCCCAAAGTAATTAATTTTGTCTGATTTTTTTTGTTGTATTCCCCCTTTAAATTGAAAAATGCTTCAATATACACTTCTCAGCATTGAAAATGGAACGCCAAGAAGAAAAAGTCATGGAGTTAAGGAAATCACAGGATCGATAGACTTGCTAATGATATTCAAATGATGAAAAAATGGAAAGAATATTTTCAAAAGATCTTGATTTATTCAGCCTCAAGCATAAGTGTCACACACTGAAATACACCTACACACATTGACATGCTATCAATTACATTTTTCAACATGACAACATCGGAAACCACAAGTTGCTTCCATGGCCTGTAGCATCTTCAGACTTTTCACTCACCCAGCACATCAGGGGAGTCATGGTTAGCAACTAAAAAGGGAGCTGCCAGCAGTGGATATTGATGATTTGCTTGCCCAAATGCATTCAATATGGCAGAACATTCTTTAGAAAAGCATTAATAACCTCTCTGATAGCAGCCAAGGTGTGTAAGTGAATTTATTTCTGCCATAATTCTCATGCTCAATACTAAATGAATCATTATGTTTTGAAAATTCAGTTTCCATTTTTTCATCATTTATATATCATTAACATTTCTATACTGTAGATCCTGTGATTTCCGTGAATTTTCCTTCTTGGTGATGCAATTTCAATGTTGAGGAGTGGAAATCAGTGCTATATTAATAATGAATATATTATTACAATTATAAACTGCCAAATTTGTCAATTTGGTGGCTGTTTAGTGACCATAAATTATTCTCAGCCTACTTTACTTTGATATCAGACAGAGGCACACATTTAAAGAGCTCTATCTCTGTAAACGTACATATATTGTATTCCATTGGTCCTTAAACAAGACATATCACTACATGATGCTACTAGTAATAGGGTTATTACTGTGACAACATTATAGATTTTTTTTATGGGTAAATGAGTTATTGTTGCCATTGACACATGACATATGATATGTGCAGAGAGAGTCTAAAGAAGCCTACCCTTCCTTGCATACATAGGCTGAGAAAAACACCACAGCAATCAGCACATTTTTATATTGAGTATTTAATATATATTCTGCTCTTGTGTTAGAATCATCATTAAATTGTGCAAGAAAACCATCATTTTTAGAGGATTCCATAAAACTCGAACATTGGACACATGTGATCACATGTCTGTGTTTTTTGGCAAGCTGTAAAGCTGTATCTTAAATGTGCTGGTTATTAGCCAGTATTATCTTAGATGGCTGTAATGTGCCCAGCTGGTCATTCCATCTGACTCCCCAATACACATGCATACTCAGTTTGAATGAGGGTTAATATGTTTTCAATGGGGATAGAGTCTCTGCCAGATACTGCTGATGGCAGTGTATTTCCCCAAGAACGAAAGGACTGAGTGTTGAAAGTCATCAGGCCAAATTCAATATGCAAATTGCCTCTTCAAAAAAAAGAGGCCTTGTACTCTATAGCGCCACCTATTGGAAGTAGCGATCCTACAAGTCACAATCAACCCTTTAGCGAGTCTTGTAATATGACTTAGGATAAAAGCCAAATCAGTATCTCCATTTGCAGACACGGTGTTTTGGGCTATTGGTCCTCGTCAGTGCAAAGTAGGAGAGATATGATTTGGCTAGATGAGAGGCTCTGGACTAGGGTCTAAGGGGTAAGGTTTCTGCTTGTGGAGAGTGACATACCAGCTCTGGCGTGTCGTACAAGTCCTCTTTTTTTGAAGAAGAAGCAATTTGCATATTAAATTTCCCAGAGGAGCATTGCACGGCGAATAAGCCTCCTTACCTCGACACGCCAGAGCCAGGCCAAATTCAACATTTTCTCAAAGGATGTTAGCAGTCAGGAGGCCCGTAAACTCATAATAGTTTGGTGGTCCCTGCCAAAGTAGACAGGTTCTACCAACTTTGGTCTTATGTGAATGGGTACCACTACGACTTATGTCTTAGTCATAAACCTTAGGGCAGTGTTTTCTCTATCAATGATCATATTGATAAAAATGGATACAAGAACAGCTTTAAGTTAATTTACCGCAGCTGCAGAATTGTACACAGTAATATCTGAACACTGCGAGGACTTATATAACCGCAACATACGCTTAAACTAGAAAAGTAACTTGCTTACCTGCATTGGGTTTGGTGGGGTCATTGGGGATGGAAGGCCATGTCCTGGTGATTGATTGGGCTTTTGTGGAGAGCTGCAGGGCTGCTGGCTTGTAGCGAGTTGGTTCTGGCTTTTGGTCGGTGTTTGGTTTTGCTGCTGTTGCTGATTTTGTTGCTGCTGGGATGGCTTTGAGGGATGATGCTGCGATGATTGCTGGGGTGATTGCTGATGCTGAGCTGTAGCTTGCTGTTGCTGTTGTTGTTGCTGCTGCTGCTGTTGCTGTTGCTGTGATCCTTGATGATGATGGTGGTGATGATGTTGATGAAGCTGCTGTAGATGCTGAAGTTGTTGAAGTTGTGAGTTCAGGGATGAGGTAGCTGTAATCCAGCAAAATAATTTATCTTATAATCATACTTTATAATTAGATTTTACTTATCTTTTAGACATAGCAAAGATGTAGCATTACTACCAGTCAGATACAGCTTCATCTCTTTACTAAGGAAAAGGTTAGATAACATTCAGAAGACTTTTGAAATAATGGAAATGCTTTTAGTGCAAGTTGTCTACAACAGTAATTACTTATTTTAGAAATACACATATGTAACTCTGTTATTTTGGAACTTGATGACTATATGTTCACTGTGTTATCACTTAGGCCCAATTATTACATGTTATCGTGTACGCTTGCAACCACCACAAAGATACCTAAAGAGATTACAGTAAACTTAACATTAAAGGTTTTCACCATTTAATCTGAAAAAAGTATAATATTGAGACAGAATGTCTGATTCCGGTGATGTATCACTTACTGGGCTGATTTCTGTAGTTTTCATGAAGTCACTGTTTTATCAGCTGGAGATTATCACTAGAGAACTAGTACACTTTCTGCCATGTAGTCCTCCATACTCATGAGCTCTGTATAACCCCACCCCCAACACTGATTGGCAGCTTTCTGCCTATGAACAGAGCACACAGGAAACTGCCAATCATTGGTGTAGGCGGTGTTATACACAGCTCAGAAACCTAGTAGATCTGCAGCAGATAAAACTGTGATTTAATTGAAACTGCTACAAGCAGCTCAGTAAGTAATACATCACTGGAATAGGTTTACTAGTTTCTACCCCTACATAATGCTGCTCTCAAAGGGGGAAGCAAAAGACTGGTGACAGATTCCCTTTAAGTTGAATAAATAAACAAAACACAGTAAACTTCTATACTTCACCTAGTGGCAATTAACTATGTAATGAATGCCAAGTGCTTAGAAAATGAAATCTCTCTATAATGATATGTTAAGGACTTAATACTGTTTATATATTGCACATTGAAAAGCTGTCAGCTGACAGCTTTTTCTTGCACCTCTTTATACACATGCACGCTCAGCTAGGTTGTCAGTAGGAGGTGAGAGAGTTGCTGCTACCAGACACCTTAGTGAGCAGCTTCACTCACTGAGAATGGAAGGATTCAGAAGTTGAAATTCAATTGTCTATTCCCCAACGCTCTGATATGTGTTCTGGGAGGAAAGTCAGAAAGCTCAAGTAGCCAATTAGAATATTGAAGGGTTTTGTTATTATATATTTAAAGGCAATCCATTAGCAGGTATTTTCTTTGCAATCTGTGGGCAGCATGAGGTAGGGGGTTAACACACAGATTTCAGTGATGTGTCATTTATCAGGCGGTTTGCTGTTGTTTACTTACAGTCAAACTTTTATCACCAGGACAATATAACTGCTTGGACATGAGCAATTGTCTGACTCCGCCCCCTCTGATAAGCAGCTCACTGTCTATAGACTATGAACATAGAGAGCCTGGTGTGGACAGAGTTAGCTTTCTCATCTCTGCTTCATAATGCATCTAAGAACTCTGATTGTGTTAGACCTGCTGCACCCAGTAAACTAAGTGATACATCGCTGGATTTAAGGTCTACTTTTCCACATTGTGCTGCTCTTAGATGAGGTAGTACTCATTCAGAAGTCAGTGCAGATCAGTCCGAGATCAGTAGTGATACGAGCATAACAGCTTCATATATTTCTGTGAGGCTGTCACGCTTGGGTTGGGAGACCCAAGGCCAGCGGGCTGAGATCAGACCGAGATCCATGGATGTCTGAATGAGTGGTAATGTGTATTGCAGGCTATAATCAGTTTGAACCCATTTATCAAAAAATAAAATAAAATGTAAAATAGTGTTCAAGAGTGAACATTCATTTACTCTCTATGCCCATTTGCACCCTCTGCGGCTACACCATTGGGCAACTCATGAATAAATGTAACCTTTGAGAGTCAACCTGATTGCTTCACAAATTGGCTTTTGAGAAATGATTGCATGATTAGTTTACACAACTCCAATAAGTTTTTGTTTTCCAGTTAGGAGAATGTTGTTATTTTCTTAGTACAGATTTATCCCCCATTACATATATTGGTAGAAGCAGAGATTTTACATAAAGTGTGGTCTTATTACATAGTAAAGACAATAGATAGGTCCACAAAATCCAGAAATAGCCATCGTAATGTACTTTAGCCTCTATACTTGGCAAGCTTTAACAGTTTTCACCTTTAAAATGACATAGTAACTCCTAGGGCCTGATAGTGTTCTCAATTCAATATTGCTTTATAAAACTAAATTTGGCCAGGGAAATATCATCCAGTTCATAGCTTTAAAAACGGAAAAAAAAGGAAAGAAATGACACGTGTTGAAAGTTATTATTGTGCTGTTCTCAGGGTCAGCGCAGTTCAATTACACTTTTAGGTCTCATTTTATCTTGCACATTGGTAAGGTATCTACTTTAAGCCCATTGCAGTTCAGATAAATTAAGCACACCCCTGCCATGTAAGAACTGTATTTTTGTGATGGCTTCCAGTCGCCAGCATTCAGCCCTGTTGTAAAACCTCCCTACAAATTATATGTCATTTTGTCACTTATTTTTGAGCACGACATGACAAAAACTGTCTTTAGATCCTAGCAAAATTAAATAAAGGGGAAAAAAGTGCTTAAATAAGACACTTTAATGGCTAATGTGGTCACTGTTTAAGAAGAACTACAATAAGAGAAATGTTTAAAACCACACAGAATTCTCTAAAAGGGTTATCCAGAATAATGAAAAACAGTAGAACAACTTGGAAATGAGTTAAAACAATAAAAAAGGAGTTACTTACCTATTTATCCCCTGTGCTTTAACACTACTGTTCTGGTGGTCCTCACTGGTCCTGCAGCAATGATGTCACACCGTGTGGTCACATGACAGTGGCTGATGCTAGTGATTGGCTGTGAACTGTGCACTTGACATCATCAATGTAGGACTGATGGGGTCCACCGGAGTGGTGATGCTGAAAGGCCATGAGATTAAATGACTAAGTGATGCTTATTTTCTTGTTTTGCCTCAATTCTAGTTATAAATCTAGGACCACCCTTTTAATCAGATGTGGGCTATTTAAATAGAACCTGTAACTTGCCATAAAGCTGTATTTTTCTGGTGTAAAAGCTGCTGTTTTCTCAAGCTTGAGTTGTTTTTTCTTTTGTTTCTGTACCTTCCCATGCCTGAGATATGCTCTTTTATTTCCTATATGTAAGTCTAGTCTTATTACCAAGTGAAGTGGTCCTCAACTTCTTTTTATGGGAGTATTCTTGAGGCCCATACCTAGTTCGCTAAAAAGGCTAGATTTACATATAAGGAAGAGAATGCCATATCTCAGAAATTGAAGGGCCCATGGATATAAAACAGAAGGGCAGAGAGATTTACACCAGGTAAAAAAAAATATGGCAAGTGACAGGTCCTTTTTTAAAAAAAATCTGTAAATTCTTTTAACTTTTTTTCCTGAAGTCCAAACTTAGATTTTTTTTCTTCTTGCAATCATTTATAGGCACCATAGCTGTCGTTTTAGACATGACATTAGTCACTGCTAATAAGTCATTTACATCCTCTTCCCACCATAATCCCAGTAGTAGCTGTTAGCTGGAACTCCAATCCCACCGCCATGACTCTCAAACTACCTCTTACTATGGAAAAGGGGTGACCTAAGACGGTGTTAGTGCTTGTCATAGATGTCAACACATATTATGAGAATAAAACCCAATCTATCCTGAAGGTAGGAGCCCAAAATCAAGCCATGATGGTGCTTAGGACAAGTGAGTGTTTTTATTTTTTCTTTAGCTTTTATGGCCCACTACCAGTGATGAATTGATTAAAATGATTTTAAAAGGGTAATCCCATTTTATAAAGTGATGGAAAATAACTAAAATGTTATATTCCTTTATGACTGATAGGGGTCTGACCTCAGGGACCTTTGGAGCCCTCACAGAACTTGAGAATGAAGGTGTGTTGCACTGATTTGTTCACAGTCTTTCCTGTGGCCACCTGTTGTGCATGGATCTGCAGAACAGTGTCATTCAAGGGCCCATAGCAATACATTGCAGCAGTGGCCACTTCATTCTCATGATCAGTGAGGGCCTCAGTGATTGGAGTGCTACTGATCATACAGTGATCATAGCTCTATGAACGTAGCCCTCTTTTCTTACATGTATTTTTTTTCATTGTTGACAATGTTTTTTTCATTTCACAATCTGTATGAAACAAAAATAAATAATTAATGCAATTTGCACATTGTCTACACCGTCTTTTTAGGCTAGATTTTCCTTTTGTTTAAGGAAATTCACATGTACATTAAACACAAAGAAAGAGTCTGACATATATCTTTTGCATTCAAGCACTAATGAACGGGTACAAAGATAATTGTGAATTCAGGAGAAGCAGGGTCAGCTGTAACATCGCCTATTGTGCTTGGTGGATCCTATTACCAGCTGTGTTATCAGTTACTGTAATCCTGCCTCTGATGATATGGAGTCTGATGAAAACTGTTTCTCAAATTGACAAGTTATGAGTCTGAAAAAGCTCCAGTAGCCACTATAAAAATTGTAAGTTTTTTTTATTTTTTATTAATTATGATATGAAAAAATAGATTTTTTTTTAATGAAAAACATGTAACACCAAAACCTGATTTAGACAATTAGTCATTTTCTGATGATAGCTGAAAAAGTCCATATGCCATTTATATTGTTGCTTCACTGGTCACTTGCCAAGCCAATGTGTTTTTATTTTTTAGAAATAATGAATATTAAATTCAATGGAAAAGATTAGATTGCATAAGTTTTGAAAAAAGTGATTTTTATTTATGTTCCAAAAACATGAGCAATTACTTCATGTACGGTAAGTGAATTGGGTTGAGTCACAGTAAAATACAAGACCCAAACCAAGTAGAAGAGCAACCCTTCATTAGTCCAGAATAAGAACAAATGTTATCAGAAGGTACAGGAGCAAATCTTGGAGTCCTGGTCCATGATGAGCAGTGTGGGAATAACCCACCAGTATACCAGAGCACCCGTCAGTAGGCCTTGGCTCTGCCACAATGATGGGCCCCAAAAGACTGTCACAAGACAACTTAATCGGAATCTGACTTTAGTGATATTGTTTGACCTTATTGATTATACAGTGAGTACGGAAAGTATTCAGACCCCTTTAAATTTTCCACTCTTTGTTTCATTGCAGCCATTTGGTAAATTCAAAAAAGTTTATTTTTTTCTCATTAATGTACACTTTACATCCCATCTAAAAAAAGCAGAAAAGTAGACATTTTTGCAAATTTCTTAAAATAAAAACTGAAATATCACATGGTCATAAGTATTCAGACCCTTTGCTCAGTATTGAGTAGAAGCACCCTTTTGAGCTAGTACAGCCATGAGTCTTCTTGGGAATGATGCAACAAGTTTTTCACCCCTGGATTTGGGGATCCTCTGCCATTCTTCCTTGCAAATCCTCTCCAGTTCCATCAGGTTGGATGGTGAATGTTGGTGGACAGCCATTTTCTGGTCTCTCCAGAGATGCTCAATTGGGTTTAGGTCAGGGCTCTGGCTAGGCCAGTAAAGAATGGTCACAGAGTTGTTCTGAAGCCACTAATTTGTTATTTTGGCTGTCTGCTTAGGGTCATTGTTTTGTTGGAAGGTGAACCTTCAGCCAAGTCTGATGTCCAGAGCACTCTGGAAGAGGTTTTCATCCAGGATATCTCTGTATTTGGCAACATTCATGCTTCCTTCAATTTCAACCAGTTGTCCTGTCCCTGCAGCTGAAAAACACCCCCACAGCATGATGCTGCCACCACCATGTTTCACTGTTGGGATTGTATTGGGCAGGTGATGAGCAGTGCCTGGTTTTCTCCACACATACCGCTTACAATTAGAACCTTTTGGTGATATCTTCGTCTCATCAGACCAGAGAATCTTATTTCTCATAGTCTGGAAGTCCTTCATGTGTTTTAGCAAACTCTATGAGAGCTTTCATATGTCTGGAACTGAGGAGAGGCTTCCGTCGGGCCACTCTGTCATAAAGGTCCGACTGGTGGAGAGCTGCAGTGATAGTTGACTTTGTGGAACTTTCTCCCATCTCCCTACTCAGCCACCATGATCTTGGGGTTCTTCTTTACCTCTCTCACAAGGCTCTTCTCCCATGATTGCTCAGTTTGGCTGGATGGCCTGGTCTAGGAAGACTTCTGGTGGTCTCAAACTTCTTCCGTTTAAGGATTATGGAGGCCACTCTGCTCCTTGAGTACTGCAGAAATTATTTTGTAACCTTGGCCAGATCTGTGCCTTGCCACAATTCTGTCTCTGGAGTCCTTGGTCAGTTCCTTTGACCTCATGATTCTCATTTGGTCTGACATACACTGTGAGCTGTGAGGTCTTATATAGACAGGTGTGTGCCTTTACAAATCAAGTCCTATCAGTTTAATTTAACACAGCTGGACTCCAATGAAGCAGTAGAACCATCTCAACGAGGATCACAAGGAAATGGACAGCATGTGACTTAAATATGAGTGTCTGAGCAAAGGGTCTGAATACTTATGACAATGTGATATTTTAGTTTTTCTTTTTTAATAAATTTGCAAAAGTTTCTACATTTATATTTTTTTTCAGTCAAGATGGGGTGCAGAGTATACATTAACCCCTCTCTGCCATCCGACGTACTATCCCGTCCATGAAACCCGGGACAATCTGACCATGGATGGCATAGTACGTCGAAGTGATTGGACGCGCTCCCGGGGGGAGCACGCCGATCGCGGCCAGATGTCAGCTGAGAGCAGACGCTGAGGAAGCCTGCAGCAGTGCCTGTGAGATCGCTGGTCTCACAGAGTGCTGTGCACACTGTAAGACCAGCGATCTGATAAAATACAGTGATGTCCTACCCTGGGACAAAGTAAAAAGTAAAAAAAAATGAAAATCGCAAGTGTAAAAAAAAAATTCCAAAATAAAGGTAAAAAAAAAAAAAATATCCCCAATAAATTCATTTCTTCCTGTAAATAAAAAAAACAAAACAATAAAAGTACACATATTTGGTATCGCCGCGTCCATAACAACCCCCCTATAAAACTGTCCCTTTGGTGAACCCCTTAAAAAAAAAAAAAGCAAAAAATCAATGCTTTATCATCATACCGCCGAACAAAAAGTGGAATAACACGCGATCACAATGACCGATATAAATAAACATGGTACTAGTGAAAACGTCATCTTGTCCCGCAAAAAATGAGCCACCATCCAGCATCATCAGCAAACAAATAAAAAAGTTATAGCTCGCAGAATAAAGCGATGCAAAAATAATAATTTTTTATATAAAATTGTTTATATTGTATAAAAGCGCCAAAACATAAAAAATTGATATAAATGAGGTATCGCCATAATCGTACTGACCCGAAGAATAAAACTGCTTTATCAATTTTACCACACGCAGAACGGTATAAACGCCCCCCAAAAGAAATTCATGAATTGCTGATTTTTGTTCATTCCAACCTCCCAAAAATCGAAATAAAAAGCGATCAAAAAATGTCACGTGCTCAAGAATGGTACCAATAAAAACGTCAACTCGTACCGCAAAAAATAAGACCTCACATGACTCTGTGGGCCAAAATACATGCAAAAATTATAGCTCTCAAAATGTGGTGATGCAAAAACTATTTTTTGCAATAAAAAGCGTCTTTTAGCTTGACAGCTGCCAATCATAAAAACCAGCTATAAAATAGTAAATCAAACCACCCTTTATCACCTCCTTAGTTAGGGAAAAATAAGAAAATGAAAAAATGTATTTATTTCCATTTTCACATTAGGGTTAGGGTTGCGCCTAAAGTTAGGGGTTAGGGTTGAGGCTAAAGTTAGGATTAGGGATAGGGTTGGGATTAGGGTTAGAGGTGTGTTAGGGTTAGATTTGTGGTTAGGGTTATGGTTAGGGTTGGGACTAGGGTTAGGGATGTGTTGGGGTCAAGGTTGGAGTTAGAATTGGGGAGTTTCCGCTGTTGGGGCTCTCAAAATGTGACATGGCGTCTGATCTCAATTCCAGCCAATTCTGCGTTGAAAAAGTCAAACGGTGCTCCTTCAATTCTGAGCTCTGCCATGCGCCCAAACAGTAGTTTAACCCCACATATGGGGTATCAGCGTACTCAGGGCAAATTGCACAATAATTCTTGGGTCCAATTTCTTCTGTTACCCTTGGGAAAATAAAAAGTTGGGCGCGAAAATATCATTTTTTAAAAAAAAATAATGATTTTTTTGTTTTTACGGCTGTACATTATAAATTTTTGTGAAGCACTTGGGGCTTCATAGCGCTCACCACACATCTATATAAGTTCCTTGTGGGGTCTATTTTCCAAAATGGGGTCACTTGTTGGGGGTTTCCACTGTTTAGGCACATCAGGGGCTCTCAAAATGCGACATGACGCCAGCAGACCATTCCATCAAAGTCTGCAATCAAAAACGTCACTACTTCCCTTCCGAGCCCCGACGTGTGCCCATACAGTTGTTTTCTCCCACATATTAGGTATCAGTGTACTTAGGACAAATTGGACAACTTTTGGGGTCCAATTTCTCCTGTTACCCTTGGGAAAATAAAAAGTTGGGGGCTATAATATCATGTTTGTGGAAAAAATATGATTTTTTTATTTTCATGCTCGGGCGTTATAAACTTTAATGAAACACCTGGGGGTTCAAAGTCTCACCACACATCTAGATAAGTTCCTTGAGGGGTCTAGTTTACAAAATGGTGTCATTTGTCGGGGGTTTCCACTGTTTAGGCAGATCAGGAGCTCTCCAAACAGGACATGGTGCCCAGCCAATTCTGCGTTGAAAAAGTCAAACGGCGCTCCTTCCCTTCCAAGCTCTGCCATGCGCCCAAACAGTGGTTTACCCCCACATATGGGGTATCAGCATACTCAGGACAAATTGCACAATAACTTTTGGTGTCTTGTTACCCTTAGGAAAATAAAAATTGGGGTGAAAAGATCATTTTTGTGAAAAAAATATGAATTTTTAATTTTACGACTCTACGTTATAAATTTGTGCGAAGCACTTGGGGGTTCAAATTGCTCACCACAGATCTAGATAAGTTCCTTAAGGGGTCTAGTTTCCAAAATGGGGTCACTTGTGGGGGTTTCCACTGTTTAGGCACATCAGGGGCTCTCCAACTGCAACATGGCTTCCAATCTCAATTCCAGCCAATTTTGGTTGGAAAAAGTCAAATGGTGCTCCTTCCATTCCAAACTCTGCTGTGCGCCCAAACAGTGGTTCCCTCCCACATATGGGGTATCAGCGTACTCAGGACAAATTGCACAACAACTTTTGTGGTCCAATTTCTTCTGTTACCCTTGGGAAAATAAAAAATTGGTGACTAAAAGATAATTTTTGTGGGAAAAAAATAGGATTTTTTATTTTCATTCCCGGGCATTATAAACTTGTGTGAAGCACTTGGGGGTTCAAAGTGCTCACCACAGATCTAGATAAGTTCCTTAGGGGGTCTAGTTTCCAAAATGGGGTCACTTGTGGGGGGTTTCCACTGTTTAGGCTCAACTGGGGCACTGCAAACGGAACATGACCCCCATCAACGTCTGCATTCCAAAACGTTATTACTTCCTTTCCAAGCCCTGCCGTGCGCCCAAACAGTTTCCCCCCACATATGGGATATCAGCGTACAACAACATCAACTTTTGGGGTCCAATTTCCTTGGGAAAAATCAAAAATTTGGGACCAAAAAATATTTTTTTGTGGAAAATTGTGGGTTCAAAGTGCTCACAACAGATCAAGATAAGTTCCATAGGGGGTCTAGTTTCCAAAATGGTGTCACTTGTGGGGGTTTTCCACTGTTTAGCCATCAGTGGCTCGCCAAATGCAACATGACGTCCAATCTCAATTCCAGCCAATTTTGGTTTGAAAAAGTCAAACGGCTCTCCTTCCCTTACGAGCTCTGCAGTGTGCCCAAACAGTGGTTTTCCCCCATATATGGGGTATTGGCGTACTCAGAAGAAATTGCACAACAACTTTCTTTGTCCATTTTCTCCTTTTACCATTGTGAAAATAAAAAAAAGTTTGTAAAAGATAATTTTTGTGACTAAAAAGTTAAATATTAATTTTTTCCTTCCTCGTTGCTTCAGCTCCTGTGAAGCACCTGAAGGGTGTAATAAACTTCTTGAATGTGGTTTTGAGTACCTTGAGGGGTGCAGTTTTTAGAATGGTGTCCCTTTTGGGTATTTTCTGCTATATAGACCCCTCAAAGTGACTTCAAATGTGAGGTAGTCCCTAAAAAAAATGGCTTTGTAAATTTCGTTGTAAAAAATGAGAAATCGCTGGTCAACTTTTAGCCCTTATAATTTCCTAACAAAAAAAAATTTTGGTTCTAAAATTGTGCTGATGTACAGTAGACATGTGGGAAATTTTATTTCTTAACTATTTTTTGCGACATATTTCTCTGCTTTAAATAAATGCAAGTTATATCGAAGAAATTTTACCACTAACGTGAAGTACAATATGTCACGAGAAAACATTCTCAGAATCGCGAAGATACGTTGAAGCGTTCCAGAGTTATAACCTCATAAAGACACAGTGGTCAGAATTGTAAAAATTGGCCCGGTCATTAACGTGCAAACCACCCTTGGGGGTGAAGTGGTTAATGCGAAAAAATGAACTGTTTTTGAATTTACCAAATGCCTGCAATGAAACAAAGAGTGAAAAATTTAAAGAGGTCTGAATACTTTCCGTACCCATTGTATGTCTGCATGTGAAATGGTAACACCACAGTTCATCTGTATAGAGGAATCATTTTCCCTGGTGGGCTCAATCTAGCAATAATGCTCAGGCATAAAGAAATGTTATAAATAACCTTAAGAATATGGTGATAAATATAGAACTGGGAAACCATTTTAATGGTGTATAATATATCTGCAACCTATTATCTGCATATTTGATAACACATAAACTAAAAAGCAAACATAATTACATTTCAGATGTATCCACAAAACTGCACAACTTAAATGTAGGTACATGTTAAAAGCTATTCCTCGTGTTATCTAGTTATTAAACCACGCACGCAGTGGTATGGTGCGCTTATGACTTGAACTTACTAAACTAAAACATTTATTGACTAAAATTCCTGTAAAATCTATATCTTTCTCAGTTGTCATGACAGGAGATAGGAAGACTCACACAGAGATACCACAAGAGTCATTGCATAGTCCAGCAGGTGTGATAACATGTTACTAGCACTTCTTCCTTGCACACAGCAGATAGATTACACGCAATATTTTAGTGTATCAAAGCAGCAATAGGTCAGGACTTGAGAAAATCGAGGACTCAACCTGTGTCAATAACTGTAGCTAGCTGCTAGGTACTGTAACCTACATTGCTTCTTACTTTGCTGTGCATGACCAGATACCTTATAAACTCCAACCCGAAAATCTACAAAATATCCACTGCCTCATAGGTTCAATAGTTCTCTGCCATTCTCTCTATACTCAGTCATCTGCTTTACACTGCAACATTTCAACTCAATATAACTTAACAATGGTTAAAGGAGAGTTCCAACCTCGTACATTTTTTAACAACTTTTCTCCTTACTGGTTCCAGTAGCTCCAGTTCTGGTGCTTCCTGGGTTCCTTGCAGGGCTCTGTACTTTCTGCTTTGCCTAGATAGAAATGTAACTGCTACAGCCACAACACGTTACCACTACAGTCAGTGATTGGCTGCAGTGGTCTTATGTCCGACCAGCTACAGTAAGAAGTGCAGAGACCAAACATTAACTCATTTATTTTTTTCATAGCATTCTAAGCATTTTAGAAAAAAATTGTGGTCATACAAGTCTAAGTAGCTGGAGAATAAAGCAAAAAAAAAATCAAGAAAATCATTGCAAGTTGAATTCCGTGTCTCATACAAAATTTTAATTGCTTGCTTACCTGCCTATAGTTCTCGTATGCAGACTCTGACAAACAACAGAGCTGCTAAACCCCATGCCCTTAACCTCTTTGAGTGTGACATACATTGAGTTATGCTGTCATTGTCCTCCAAGGCTATAATAAGAATAGATTCATATTGTACTTACACTTCAGTTTTTCAGTATCATTATAGTCAACTAAAATAATGCATGGCAGTTTCCATAATATAATAGATTATACTATTGTGCACTATGAAGTCTATTGAAGAGGCTTTTGTTTCTAAGTTCAAAGATGGATACAGCCAAAAAAAACATAAGCTCAAACGGTATACATAATTGCATCCATGTTTTTTTCATTATTTGAAAACTGAAATCTATGGCTCCATCTGTGGCAAGTCAGAACTTTATTTTTCAGGGGTTCAGATGGAACTCCCAATGGAGTCCAAAGCGTGTAACCGAAACATGTGAGAAAGTCGAAAATGCATATTTGAGCCTCATAATAGAGAATGCTATAAGCTCCAATGGAGAGAAGGGTGTGCTAGTAGACAGAGCAAATGTCCACTGGCGAAGAGAGAAATTCCTGCTGGTGATTGAGAATAGAGCTGAACCACGATGGAGATGACCTAGAGATACAAAGAGTGTACAAGTGGGAGGTGCACAAACAAAGCCTAGACCAGTTTGAGTAAGGCCTCTTTCACACATCACTTTTTTTCCTTCAGTCACAATCCATTGTTTTGTGAAATAAACGGATCCTGCCATTGTTGCTGCAGGATCTGTTTTTTTCTCATAGACTTGTATTAGCAACGGATTGTGATGGATGGCCACACGTTTCATCAGTCTTTGATCCGTCGAAAAATCTATGTCCGTCGGCTGGATACAACGGACTTTGGAATGTTTTTTGTGTACATCGAAAAGACGTACAAGGACGGATCCAGCGCCATCCATCGTAGGCTATAATGGTAGCCTATGACCGCAGGATCCGTCTCTCTCTCTCTCTAATACAAGCACCACACACAAACTATTGACATGCAGAAAAGCTCTCAGCTAGTCTATCTCTGTAGTAGAGACGACCAGCATGACGTCAAGTTGGTGAAACCACCCGGCATGAGGATGTTTCTCATAGTTGTCGCTGAGGTTCATTGCACTCTCACTGAGAGGCTTATCTAGGGGGGAACTTGCAGCAGGGGCGCATAGTCATGCCGCTTAATGCGGCAGTCTAAGCTGTTTTCCCCGGCAGCAGCATTTTACCACCCCCCGGACTAGGAGTCGGACGCTCTCTGGGCCAGTTCAGAGAAAGTGCAGCGTGCCGGAGGACCCAAGCAAAATCGAGGCTCTAACTGCCGGGACAGGACAACGTCAGCAGCATGATCCGGTCATATGATCATAATGCTGATGTCATTCGACGGCGCTGCAGAGGTGCGCATTGGTGGTAAGTGAAGACAATGAAGATTGAGTGTAATGGGGAAGACTTAGTGTGGAGGCAGATTTAGTGTGCGGTTGGGGGAGATCTAGTATGTGGTTGGGTGAAACTTAGTGTTGGGAGAAGGGTGGGGGAGATTTAGTGTAACTGAGTGCGGAAGTTTTAGTGTAAAATAAGAGTATTAAAGGGTTGTCCAAGTTTTGTGATGAGTCTGCAGTCATTCTATGTGACTTCAGACTTTTGAATTCTCAGAGTGCGCACTGCACGATGTCAGGATTCTCTGGTGCTGGCGATTTGCATACATGCAGTCACGTGCTAACTAGACATGCGTGGCCTCACTCAATGAAAATGAATGGAGCGAGCTTGGGCACGACTTGTCGAAATGTGGTCAGCAGCATCCAAATCACATACTTGTGCTGACATGACCATCCGCACTTGCCTCTGGCAAGGGAGAATCCTAAAAGTGTGTAGAGCATGCGTTGTGAGAATTCAGACACCTGCTGTCATATAGAGTGACTTCAGACTTTCATCTCAAACCTTTATTTATAAAATGAAGCCCTGCAGCATGCCAATCCTAACAGCCTGTAATAGACTCACTGTCAGGATTCAGCTCTGCTTGCAGATTCCATCAGTCATCACATGGCAACTTCTCTCACATTCAATTTTCATACTTACGGTCACTTGACAACTAGCTTCTCTTCCAGGTTCTTTCAGTTTTTCACTGAATATTGAGAGAATTATGAAAAGCAGCTCGTCGACACTAGTGATGAGTGAGTATGCTCGTTGCTCCGGTTTTCCTGAGCATGCTCAGGTGGTCTCTGAGTATTTGGGCGTGCTTGGAGATTTAGTTTGTGTCGCTGCAGCTGCATGATTTGCGGCTGGTAGACAGCCTGAAAACATGTGGGGATTGCCTGTTTGTTAGGAAATCCCCACATGTATTCAGTCTGTCTAGCAGCCACAAATCATGCAGCTGCGGCGACACAAACTAAATCTCCAAGCACGCCCAAATACTAGAAGACCACCCGAGCATGCTCAGGAAAACCCGTGCAACGAGTATACTCGCTCATCACTAGTCGGCACGTAATTGTAAGTGTGTAAATCACAACTGTGCTTGGGGAGGAGCCAAATTGAATTCCTGCCTCAGGTGCCAGAAAACCTAGATACGCCTCTGCTCTCACTTCTAATGAACCAATGCACTCCTGTGTACGGTAGAGTCGGCTAAGATTGCTGGTGTCCGAAGGATCAATCGAAAGACCAATTGCTCTGCCAACAGCTAAATAATGTTTATGTCCAGCATAAGTCTTGATAGGACTCCTAGGAAGGATATTGTCAAACCTGCATACTATAGAACTTAAGCAGTTTTAAACATGTTTTTTAAACCAGTTTGGACCATGCAGTCAATAACATCATATGTAAATTACAATATCACAGGTTGCTTTAACTCTTTTTACTTTTAGGTGAAAATTTACTCTTACTCCTTTATCTTATTTTATTCTTCCATCAACTTACTAGTTTAGAATGGCACCATTTCTTTTACCACATCATGAACTAGAAAATGAGGAAAAACATTTAGGTGCAGTGAAGTTGTGAAAAGAAATTAAAACGTTTGTAAAAAAAATTGTTTGTGTTGCCATTTTCTGACACCTCTATCATTTTTATTTTTCAGTTGATAGGGCAGTGCTTGTTAGTTTTTTGGCATGGCAACTTGATATTCCCCACCATCCTGTAGAATATAAGGCTGTGTTTCCACCGTCAGGAAACACAGCGCTTTGGACGGAGCGGAAAGTCCACTCCGCCCAAAGCCCCGCCCCCTTCTGAACGCGCAGTGAATCCAGATGTGCTCATTGAACACATCCGGAATCACCGCAGCCCTACATAGGCCTGTGCATTTCCCTTGCGTCGCTGCAGCGTCGCCGCAAGGGAATAGGACATGCTGCGATCTGAAAAGACGCGCAGCATGTCCGTTAACGCAGGTCTTCCACCTGCGTGTTTTTACGCATAGTGGAGACGGGATTTCTTGAAATCCCCTCCACTATGCTGTAACATCTGGACGTTGTGTGTTTGACGCTGCGCCAGCGCACAGCGTCAAACACGCAGCAATTACTGACGGAATCCGGATGGTGGAAACACACCCTAAGCCCACAAGGGCAGTGTTCTCTTCCCTCTGTACCAGTCTGTCATTGTTAGTTTGTTTACTATAAGTGATATTTGTACTTTGATGTAACCCCTTCTCCTGTACAGCACAAATGTTCTATATAAATAAATAATAATAATAATGATAAATAATATTTTTATTAATACTGCTTTTTGTAACATCATTGGTTATAAATGGGGAAAAGGTTAGTTTAATGATTAATCTTTGTTTACTTTGTTTTTAATCCTCTCAGAGGACTTGAGCCTGCAATCGTCTGGGCTTCACAGAAGTACTGACACACAGCAATTGCCCACCCTCCATACTCTGGGACTTTCGGCCTTCAATGCCATCGCCAGAGATTGACAGTGACTAACATCTTTCAACATCATTGCTGTTAAATGCAGGTGCTGGCTGTATAACTGTAGAACTCTGCCTACATCTTCCAATTATGGTGCAGGCTCAGCTCCTAAGCCCAATCCACTCTCCGGTATCCGTTGCATGACATAAAGGTAGATCATGTAGTGGGAAGTGGTAAGCTTTTGTATTTTTAAGCTTCCATCATAAATAGCATTTTTTTTTTTTGAGATTTTTATTCGTTAGGCTTCAGTCACACATCATTATTTTTATCAGTATTTCATCAGTGTTTGTATGCCAAAACCAGTGTGTCTCCAAAACACAGAACAGCTGTCATTCTATCAATTATAGTTTTTCTCTGTAAGGTTCCACTCCTGGTTTTGATATACAGTGGGGAAAAAAGTATTTAGTCAGCCAAAAATTGTGCAAGATCTCCACTTTTAAAGATGAGAGAGGCCTGTATTTGACATAGTAGGTAGACCACAAATATGAGAGTCAAAATGAGAAAACAAATCCAGAAAATCACCTTGTCTGATTTGGCAAGATTTATTTTGCAAATTATGGTGGAAAGTAAGTATTTGGTCACCTAAAAACATGCAAGATTTCTGGCTCTCACAGACCTGTAATTCTTCAAGAGGCTCCTCTGTCCTCCACTCATTACCTGTAGTAATGGCACATGTTTGAACTTGTTATCAGTATAAAAGACACCTGTCCACAACCTCAAACAGTCACACTCCGAACTCCATTGTGGTGAAGACCAAAGAGCTATCGAAGGACACCAGAAACAAAACTGTAGCCCTGCACCAGGCAGGGAAGACTGAATCTGTTGTGATGAAATCAACTGTGGGAGTAATAATAAGAAAATGGAAGACATACGAGACCACTGATAATCTCCCTTGATATGATGCTCTATGCAAGACCTCACCCTGTGGGCTCAAAATGATCACAAGAATGGTGAGCAAAAATCCCAGAACCACACGGGGGGAATTAGTGAATTACCTGCATAGAGATGGGATCACTGTAGCAAAGGAAACCGTCAGTAACACACTACTCTGCCAGGGACTCAGATTCTCCAGTGCCAGACATTTCCCCTCTTAAGTTTGCTAGAGAGCATCTGGATTATCCATAAGAGTATTGGGAGAATGTCATATGGTCTGATGAAACCAAAGTAGAACTGTTTGGTAGAAACAAAACTCGTCATGTTTGGAGGAGACAGAATACTGAGTTGCATCCAAAGAACACCATATCTACTGTGAAGCATGGGGGTGGCAATATCATGCTTTGGGGCTGTTTCACTGCAAAGGGACCGTTACCACTGATCCGTGTACATGAAAAAATGAATGGGGCCATGTATCGTGAGATTTTGAATGCAAACCTCCTTCCATCAGCAAGGGCATTGAAGATGAAACGTGGATGGGTCTTTCAGCATGATAATGATCCAAGCACACCGCCAGGGCAACAAAGGAGTGGTTGTAAGAAGCATATGAAGGTCCTGGAGTGGCCTAGCCATCTCCAGATCTCAACCCCATAGAAAACCTTTGGAGGGATTTGAAAGTCCGTGTTGCTAAGTGACAGGCCCAAAACATTACTGCTCTAGAGGAGATATGCATGAAGGAATGGGCCAACATACCACCAATAGTGTGTGCCAACCTTGTGAAGACTTACAGAAAACTTTTGACCTCTGTCATTGCCAAAAAAGGATAAATAACAAAATATTGAGATGAACTTTTGTTATTGATAAAATACTTATTTTCCACCATAATTTGCAAAATAAATCTTGCCAAATCAGATAAGATCATTTTCTGGATTTGTTTTCTCATTTTGACTCTCATAGTTGTGGTCTACCTATGATGTCAATTACAGGCCTCTCTTATCGTTTTAAGTTGGAGAACTTGCACACTTTTTTTCCTCACTGTACAAACAATGTTGAAAAATACTAACCAAATACTGCAATAGGGATGAAGTCTGATATTAATACAGTCATGCTTTTTATGTTATTTTCCTATGGAGAATTCTATCTGAAAATGCGTGACAAAAATCTGCATTTCAAAGAACAAAAAAGTTGTAAAAAAAAGGAAGTTTGTAGAGTATTTCGTATTTTTCTTTTGACTTTCAATCAACATCTGGATCAGTCATATTTGATGCAATAAAAGTGTGAAAATATGAAAAAAATGCTGGCAAATGTACGGTTAAAAAAGCCCTTAGAAACTTTTTCTGTTTTTACGTTGAGCTGAAGTAAGAAAAAAAATCAGAGGTGTAACTTTGGCAAAATAGATTGATAAAAACTGGTAAAAATCCAATCAGAAGGATAAAAGTTATCACCAATATTGTATTATTTATAGAATACAAATAGAATACAAATATAAAATCACATATAAATACCATGACAAGTGTATTTCAAGTTATCATCACATTTGTGTGTTTTTCGAGCATGTTTGTTTGTAATGTTTATTAAAGACGAGGCATAATAATTTACATTTACCGTAATTACAAAAGACTTTTTATTGCTTTGTAGTTTATTTTTTTACCAACTAAAAACAGAAATATTTCCCTGCACTACACTTCAATAAAGAAAAGAGTGCAAGCCATTTCCAAATTCTATATTTGAGAAAAATTCTTTCCAGCAATATGTTTCTATCTAATTTCTTTTCTTACTGCAACACGCTGGCTGTTACCAGGCTGCAGACACAGTCACTAAAAATATTTTCTCTATAAAGGTTAGGAAAATTCCCTGTGGTCAGCTCAGGAGCTTGTGAACTGTAGCACAATAAAGCCAGCTTTAGGGTATAAAGCCAACCTTCCAACACAATAAAAAGAAAAGAAAGCGAAGACTGCATCCCTCAAAGAGCAATAACACCACATCCCTCATTCCAAGTTACACGGCATATCGCTGCAAAGTGAGGTTATCAGTATTAGCCACTGACTGTATCTGGTGATTGCAGCCACTGGTAGCAGCTCTCCATTTGTTGCTTAGCACAGTATAATATAAGCCTGGCAAAGAGTTTTCTGTCCCCCCCATGATGTACACCAGAAATAGCTGCACATGGCTAAAATTAAGAAATATGCACTTATTCTTTTTTTTTTTTAATCCTGTCTCATGCATGTAGTATCAGTCATATGGCTCCTGACTAGTCTTTACTCACTTTGTCCTAGAGATAGCAAGCCGTGCAAAACTAGTTACTCCCACTAACATAACAGAAGCGGTCATATTGAGTAATTAGCTGCAATCAAGTCTACGACTTTTTGATTGATTTCAACTATTTAGCTACAGCTGCAGTCCAAAGCAATACATTGAGTTGTATACAATTGGGTGAATTGTCGCGTCACTTAATAGTTAAAGCACCACTCCAACATTGCTTTTGAATTGCAGTGCTGGAGTGGTGTCACTAATCAAAGTTTCCTGCTTCTAGTCTTATTCTTACCGGTGGCCATTTTCAACTGTTCTCAGCGCCGCTGTGACTGGTTTCCAGAAATTTGTGACCTGCAGATCACTCTAAGGTTTGCTGGGCGACCCAGAAGTCACAACTCAATGTAAGTCTTTGATAGCCAGAATGAGGATCCCATAGACTTACATTGAGAGCTTGTGACTATTACCTCTGACTACCGGCCAGTCAGAGATTGCAGTTACAAGATGTTAACGTGGTGCTGAAGTGGCGCCGGGAAGACTGCGGCTTGTAAGTATCATACCAGGGGCAGGGACCTTAGATTAGTAGCACCACTCCAGCAATGCAATAAAAAAAATGCTGGAGTGGTGCTTTAAAATAAAAAATCAGTAGCGCTACAAAAAGTCACACTATAGTCCAGGTCTTAGGGTTCTGTGTGCACTAAGCACCAAATAAATAAAAGACCAGCGGGAATATTTTAACCATCTTCTTGGCATGGGGTTTAACAATTAAATATGTACAATTAGCTTATTTTTCCCATTTTACCCATATTCCTCCCCCCTGTGGTCATAGGACTTATAGAAGCCATAGCTTTAGTTCCCGCCACTGACAAAACATTGACAATAGTTAGAGGTCACCTCTTAGTAAAATGATCCGCTTGGTCCTTTAATGGTTTAATCATAAAACATTGTATCTGTGGCAGAGATTCCTGTGACTGAAAATCTGTACTACCCCTATAAATCTGGTTGTTTCTACAGCAAGTTTTTTAATTACGACTCCTTTAGGTGGTTAGTGTAATTCGATTACAGGTTCAATTTGCTCAGAGGCAACCAAACACAAATCACCACACTACATTATACAGTATAATGAATATTGTACCAAATCATTAAATAATAAAACATTACTTTCATTAATCTAGCTGCCTATAAAATAATTTAAAAGGTTCAGACACACAGGTCCTATAGAGTTTACTCCTCGATTGTGTAATGGCACTTTATATACTTATCTCTATATACACAGGGCTCAGATACACTGAGTATGCTGTGTCTGCAGTGTTCATCTATTATATTGTCAGAATTCTTTGCTGTCTGTTTATTAAGACATAATAATAGAACACCTCCCCCAAAATGTTTCACTGAGGACGCAGCTTCTTCTGGGGACAATGGGATACTGCAAGGATGCAGTTTCTTCAGGGAGTAAAGGGAACTGGAGCAAGTTTCTACAGCAAGCACATGGACATCTCTTAGCCCCATTCACATGAATGGGACTGTCACAGAAATTTATGTAATATATTTGAATTTTTTGCACCCTACCAGAGGAGGCAAGATTCCTATGGTTCCCATGTTTTTAGGGATACTAAAGAACAGTGTTAAGCTGAGGTCAGAGGGGCATATGTTCTCATACGAGAGAAATGAGCAGAATGTCATCTAAATGTGATCTCATTCTCTTATATGAGAGAATTACAGCACAGGTGTGGAGAAGACAAAGAATTTAATTTCTCCATCTTTTCCACTGATGACACCCAAGTGCAGAACGATGTTCGAAGCATGCTGCTGTCAAGTCGGCATGAAACAAACATTGCAGATCTGCACAGCACGTGAATCTGAGTGCTATCCAATAAAACATTGAGTAGCATTCGGCCATGTCATGCGCTCGTGTGCGCGAGCCCTTAGAAAGAGTATTTATCCATCTCCATCCACATATACATTGAGTACTGCCCAGTGCTACTGGTTTACAATGTGACCGTATATTGTACTATAGAATTTTCGGGATAATCAAAAAAGAGGAAAAAATCAAAAGTGTTATAAAACCTTTCTGATGAGTTATTTTATCTTATCTATAAAGATATTTATTTGCTACTTACAGGTTTCCAGTATAATGCATTGGTCTATTCAGCACCAACACAAGTAAGATTTGCTATTAAAAGACTAGGGCTTTATATCACTACCGCATTTACTATTGTTGAAATATTTGGTCCTTTTATAATGAAATTTGCAAATTCTTCACGTATCAGGACGATATGGAGTGGAGGAGGCTGGAATGTTTCAATTTATTGTAGTATGTCACAGATGATTCCTTCAGTAATGGCAGCAATAGAATATAGTGAACAAAAGATTAAAAAAGATGCTTACACCAGCCATCTTTCCATATCTGCCTCATCAATGACTAAAATAATATGGACAATGGAAATATTGAAGTGTACATATATCCACCCTGTTTTTTACTTTCATGTGTAAAGCTTTGTTCTGATACACTCTGCAGCTCACAGAACATTTATCTTCTTAGCCATGTTTTAATAAGGATTAAAAGAAGCACAAAAACGGAATTGTAAAATTCTAGAGTCAAATTGATAGTGCAATACTATTTTTCTTTTTTAAGTAGCAGGATAAGTTGATGTCCGGGGTCGTAAGGCTTAAGGTCAAACTTGGCTTATTGTCAGCTGAATGTCATTTTTTTTCACTTCACTAATAGCTTTTAAATCAAATGCAACTCGTTCCTCATTATACTGGGACTTGCTGCTGTTTTCCCTGCATCCAGTATTAATGAACTGTGCTTCAAAACCTGGCCTTCATCTTTGAGGTTCTCCTTTATGTGCTTCACTTTTGGTGAATACTAGGTAGTAGGTTGTATCTTTTAAACATATTTCCCTGAGAGGGTATTTGTATAAAAAAAAAAATGTAATAACAGGACCGATTGATATAACATTTTACTGTTAAAATCAGTTTGGCTAGTTTGCAGTGTAGCATATTGATTCTGTATGTACCACTAGTATCCAAAAGTAATACTCTAACATAGGAGGTTCAACACAAATTTTACTTTGAAGTGCCATAACTAACTCTATTTTTTGGAAAAAATATATGTGGTGCAATTTAAGGAGCGCCTATGTATAGAGTGCACTGCAATGGATTAGTGGTAAACAAACTTTTTATTAGAACACTACGTGTTTTGAACTGAAACCTTACTCAGGTGGATTTACAGACAGGTTAGTAAGTGACACATTATATAGGGGATAGTGACTAAGAGTGAAGCCGATTACTTTTCCGATATGCCTAAAGTTTCGGAATGGGGAATGGTATCGCAGATATCACTAAAATATCGGCGATACCGTCCGATAAGTACGGAAGTCCCATGTAAGTCTATGGGAACAAAATATCGCAACTCAAAACAAAACTCATTCTTTACCTTGTAAACAATAATTACCACATAGAATAACATATTTATATATATAAATATGTCATTGTGACATATATATATATACATATATGTATAGTTATATACACTTCTACATAGTAAAATACCTCTCATTCAATTGCGGGTAAAGTCGGCTTCAGTGAAAAGACAGAAGAACCCGAACATGAAAATGACACTTGGTGTACATAGGGTTAACCATGTCTTTTCATGTCGTTTGCTATCTGATTTGCACAAACAATTAAATCAGACTATGTGTGCAAAATTTCACACCTGTAGGGGTTAATTAAAGGTGTAAATTCGTTGTAAAAAAAACGGACTTTTTTTGCTACGAATTTACACCTTTAATTAACCCCTACAGGTGTGAAATTTTGCACACATAGTCTGATTTAATTGTTTGTGCAAATTAGGCTGGAGTCACACACAACCACAAAAAATCGGTCCGTTTTAGACGGTCGACAATCGGATCAAAATAAAAACATCACACATCCTTCTGGCATCCGATTTTCCTTCAAAGATGCGATTTAATCGCATGTGTGTGTACCTTGTAACATCCGATTTTCATCCGACTTGCGAGATTTTCTCGCAGGCTTGCAAAACTGACATATAATGGATCCAAAAGAATAGTATTTAAATGCCAAAAGAAAGAATAGATATATACACTATATATATATATATATATATATATATATATATATATATATATATATGTCATTGTGACATATATATATATACATATATTTATAGTTCTTACACTTCTACATACTGTTATAGCCGCTAATTCAATTGCCGGCTTCAGTGAAATCACAGAAGCCGACATGAAATGATACATTGTTTCCACACATTTAACCATGTAATTTCATGTATTTTTATATATGTTTGAAACATACAATTACATGAGTATATGTGTGCTAAATTTCAGACATGTAGGGGTTAATTAAAGGTGTAAATTCGTTAAAAAAAAATGCGTGGGCTCCCGCTGTATTTTCTCCACCAGACAGACAAAGCAAGCGAGTGGGGGCAGATAATAATAGCCTAGGGAGGGTACATTTTTTTTGTGCCCCCCCCTGGCTACTAACATCTGCCCCCAGAACCCCAGAAAGGGCAAATCTATAATTAGATTCGCCCTTTCTGGCACTTTGCCCGTCTATTCCCATTGCCCTGTAGCGGTGGCGAATGGGTTAATAAGGGGTTAAAATGACCTTGCAATTGAAAGGTCACTTTAAGCCAGGTTAATAATTGATAGCTGTCAATTAGGCAACTATCAATTATTAATCCTATTGTATGAAAGAAAAATCAAACACACACACTTTAATAAAAAATAAGTTTAATTAAATAATCACACAGTTTTTGACCATATTTTATTTTCCTGCTAAAACCATTTCCTGTAATAAAAATAAAATAAAAAAGCAAAATTATACTTACCAATCCGATGTACAGTCAGGTCCCACGGTGTAATCCATCAGAAAGGGTTAACAGGTTACAGGTCGCAGAGAGCTAATAATGCTGTCTCAGACCTGTATTCCCCTGAATGAATAACTTCCTCTCCCAGCGAAAGTAGAGGAATAGATTCATGAATGGAGCTTAATTGATTTATTGCCAATTTAACTGTAGTGACCTGACCTAAAGGGAAAGTGGACACAATCAATTAAGCTTCATTCATGAAACACATCCTCTCCTGTCGCCAGGAGAGGAACTTATTCATTCATGAGCTTTGAGCTGAGCATGCAGGATTACTTGCACTGCTTGGCTCAAAGCTAGTTAACCCTTTGTGAAGGATTACAGCGTGGGACGTGACAGATCGGCGGAATAGGTAAGAATAATGTTGTTTTATTTCTTTTTCTTTATTTTAGGAGATCAATGGCTTCGCACGGATTTAGTGTAAAATAAAATATGGTCAAAAAAATGTGTTTTTATTTCATTAAAATTATTTATTCTTAAAGTGTGTGTGTTTTTTTATTTACTTCAATAGGATTAATAATTGATAGTTGTCTAATTGACAGCTATCAATCATTAACCTGCCTTAAGGTCACCTTTCAATTGCAAGGTGACAGTAAGGTGAGATTAACCCATTCGCCACCGCTACAGGGCAATGGGAATAGACGGGCAAAGTGCCAGAAAGGGCGAATCTAATTATAGATTTGCCCTTTCTGGGGTGTCTGGGGGCAGATGTTAGTAGCCAGGGGGGGCACAAAAAAATGCACCCTCCCTGGGCTATTATTATCTGCCCCCACTCGCTTTGCTTTGTCTGTCTGGTGGAGAAAATACAGCGGGAGCCCACGCATTTTTTTTCAACGAAATTACACCTTTAATTAACCCCTACATGTCTGAAATTTTGCACAAATACACTCATGTAATTGTATGTTTCAAACATATATAAAAATACATGAAATTACATGGTTAAATGTGTGGAAACAATGTATCATTTCATGTCGGCTTCTGTGATTTCACAAAACCCGGCAATTGAATTAGCGGCTATTACAGTATGTAGAAGTCTAGGAACTATAAATATATGTATATATACATGTCACAATGACATGTATATATATATGTATGTGTTCTATGTGTATATATCTATTCTTTCTAGTCTTTATTAAAGCTGTCAGTGTGATTTTACAGTATAGGCGGGGATGAATTGCCGGCTTTTCTAAAGGACACCGATGCGATTTCATCGCAAGTCACACAGTTTGGTCCGTTTGTAATCAGATTTTTCATCGCTCCCATAGACTTGCATTGGCGATTGTCGACCGACAATCGGTGACAATCGCAGCATGCTGCGATTGTACACGGACGTTTAAAACGGACCACAAAAAATCTGATACTGGGAGCTGCTCCATAGATTAACATAGGTCCGACTGCAATGCGATATTTCATCGCATTGCAGTCGTCCGATTTTGTCGCCAGTGTGACTCCGGCCTTAGATAGCAAAGGACATGAAAAGACATGGTTAACCCTATGTACACCAAGTGTCATTTCATGTCACCCGACATGAAATGACACTTGGTGTACATAGGGTTAACCATGTCTTTTCATGTCCTTTGCTATCTAATTTGCACAAACAATTAAATCAGACTATGTGTGCAAAATTTCACACCTGTAGGGGTTAATTAAAGGTGTAAATTCGTTGTAAAAAAAACCGGACTTTTTTGCTACGAATTTACACCTTTAATTAACCCCTACAGGTGTGAAATTTTGCACACATAGTCTGATTTAATTGTTTGTGCAAATTAGATAGCAAAGGACATGAAAAGACATGGTTAACCCTATGTACACCAAGTGTCATTTCATGTCGGGTTCTGCATTTTCACAAAAGCCGGCAATTGAATTAGCGGCTATTATACTATGTAGAAGTGTATGAACTACAAATATAAAATATATATATATATGTGTCACAAATTCAATGACATGTATATATATATATGAGGTGTAAAATTGCTGAAAAAAAATGCGTGGGCTCCCGCCCTATTTTCGCAACCAGACAGACAAAGCCAGTGAGTGGGGGCAGATAATAATAGCCCAGAGAGGGACCATTATTTTTGCCCCCCCCGGCTACTAACATCTGCCCCCAGACACCCCAGGAAAGACAAATCTATAATTAGATTCGCCCTTTCTGGCACTTTGCCCGTCTATTCCCATTGCCCTGTAGCGGTGGCGAATGGGTTAATATGGGGTTAAAGCCACCTTGCTATTGAAAGGTGACCTTAAGCCAGGTTAATAATTGAGAGCTGTCAATTAGACAACTATCAATTATTAATCCTATTGCATGAAATAAAAATAAAACACACACACTTTAATTAAAAATCATTTTAATGAAATAAAGACACATGTTTTTGACCATCTTTTATTTTACTGCAAAAACCATTTCCTGTAATAAAAATAAAATAAAAAAGCAAAATTATTCTTACCTATCCCATGCACAGTCAGGTCCCACGGTGTAATCCTTCAGAAAGGGTTAATGTTTACTGCAGGGACCGCAGCTAATGCTGCAGCCTCACAGTAAACCCCAAATGAATGAGTTCCTCTCCTGCCTGACAGGAGAGTAAAGGCTGGGTGTCACATAACGATACACCAGCGATCCCGACAACGATATGCACTTGTCAGGATCGCTGGTGTATCGCTACATGATCGCTGCTGAGCTGCCAAACAGGCAGCGATCTGGGACAGCGACACTGCGGGTAACATCGCTTAAGGGCCCGTCTCACATAGCGATATCGCTACCGAGATCGCTGCTGAGTCACTAGTTTTGTGACGCAGCAGCGAGCTCACCAGCGATATCGCTGTGTGTGACATTCAGCGACGATCAGCCCCCTGCCGGGTATCGCTGATCGTCGCAGAAATGTCAGGACCTTTTTTTGATCGCTGGTTTCCCTCTGACAGGCACGCATCGCTGCGTGTGACAGGCGGGAGACCAGCGATCCGCTGGTAACCAAGGTACACAGCGGGTTTCCAGGCACCGCGCAGCGCTTGGAAACCCGCTGTGTACCTTGGATACCAGCTCCCTGCATCAGGGCGCTGGTATCCAAGGTACACAGCGGGTTTCTAGGCACAGCCCCACGCCTGGAAACCCGCTGTGTACCTTGGTTACCAGCGGATCGCTGGTCTCCCGCCTGTCACACGCAGCGATGTGTGCCTGTCAGCGGGAAACCAGCGATCAAAGGTCCTGACATTTCAGCGACGATCAGCGATACCCGGCAGGGGGGCTGATCGTCGCTGAATGTCACACACAGCGATATCGCTGGTGAGTTTGCTGCTGCGTCACAAAACTAGTGACTCAGCAGCGATCTCGGTAGCGATATCGCTATGTGAGACGGGCCCTTAAGTGGAAAGCTTAATTGATTGCTTTCCACTTTCACTTCAGGTCAGCCAGGGACACAATCAGTGACGTCAGAGGGAACTGATTAACAAAAATAGGGGTTCCCTTCGAAAAAAAAATGGCGTGGGGTCCCCCCTATTTTTGTTAACCAGCCAGATGAAGCAGACCGCTGAGGCCTGGATTTTCAGGCTGTTAAGGAGCCAAGATACATGGACCTTGCCAGCCTGATAATACCAGGCCACAGCAGTCTGTATATCTTGGCTGATTAACAAAAATAGGGGATCCCTCGAAAAAAATTGGCGTGGGGTCCCCCCTATTTTTGTTAACCAGCCAGATGAAGAAAACCGCTGAGGCCTGGATTTTCAGGCTGTTAAGGAGCCAAGATCCATGGACCTTGCCAGCCTGATAATACCAGGCCACAGCAGTCTGTATATCTTGGCTGATTAACAAAAATAGGGGATCCCCTCGAAAAAAATTGGCGTGGGGTCCCCCCTATTTTTGTTAACCAGCCAGATGAAGAAAACCGCTGAGGCCTGGATTTTCAGGCTGTTAAGGAGTCAAGATCCATGGACCTTGCCAGCCTGATAATACCAGGCCACAGCAGTCTGCATATCTTGGCTGATTAACAAAAATAGGGGATCCCCTCGAAAAAAATTGGCGTGGGGTCCCCCCTATTTTTGTTAACCAGCCAGATGAAGCAGACCGCTGAGGCCTGGATTTTCAGGCTGTTAAGGAGCCAAGATCCATGGACCTTGCCAGCCTGATAATACCAGGCCACAGCAGTCTGCATATCTTGGCTGATTAACAAAAATAGGGGATCCCCTTGAAAAAAATTGGCGTGGGGTCCCCCCTATTTTTGTTAACCAGCCAGATGAAGCAGACCGCTGAGGCCTGGTTTTTCAGGCTGGTAAGGATCCAATATCCATGGACCTTGCAAGCCTGATAATACCAGGCCACAGCAGTCTGCTTAGCTTGGCTGGTTAACAAAAATAGGGGATCCCCTCGAAAAAAAAACGGCGTGGGGATCCCCCCTATTTTTGTTAACCAGCCAAGTAAAATGCAGACTGCTGCGGCCTGGTATTAAAAGACTGTCAAGGCCCATGGATTTTGGCCCTCAACAGCCTGATAATACCAGGCTACAGCAGCCCCACATTTGGCGCATCAAAAGATGTGCCAATTGTGGCACTTTACCCGGCTCTTCCCACTTGCCCTGTAGCGGTGGCAAGCGGGGTAATAAGGGGTTATTGTCACCGTTGATTGCACGGTGACAATAAGCCCGGTTAATAATGGAGAGGCGTCAATAAGACACCGATCCATTATTAATCCCAAAGTTATTAAATGTATAAAAAAAAGACACAGCAAGAAAAAAGTCTTTTAATGAAATAAAAGAGACAACACAGTTTTCATTTCTTTTATTACTCCTCATTCCTGCGACGCCATCGATCTCCTGTAAAAAAAGAAAAAAAACAAACCAACAGTATACCACCTGTCCGACGCAGTCCATAACGATAGTCCCACGACGATCCAGCTCTGCTACATCGCAATGACAGGCAGACCTGTCATTGCAACGCAGCACAGCTGATTACCTGCTTCCCCGGCGGTGACGTCATCGGACTGACTGCTTTACGGCCGGGATTACCCAGCAGTCACTGCAGTTATCGCGAGAAACTGCATGTGACCGCCGGGGAAAGAAGATGGCGGCCATGAAGCAGTGCAGGACGTGACCGCCGGAGATCTTCTGCCGGGTAAGTGCCGCTGACTCCTGACAGACCCGACCGACGGACACTGACAGTGACAGTGACAATCCCGATTCCGGTATCCGATAAGACGAAAATATCGGAACTCGGAATCGGAATTCCGATACAGCTAATATCGGCCGATACCCGATATTTGCAGTATCGGAATGCTCAACACTAGTAGTGACCAATAGGATGGAAGCATTCAATGATGTCGGTTAACCCTGTGTATGCAAGCAGTCAGCTATCAGGAATGCCGCAATTAAAACCAAAAACGAAAATTAAAAAATCCAGAAAATCAAAAAATTATTTAAAAAATGATCCACAAGTAAAATGATATAAAATATAATATAGAAATATCAAAATATATAAAATATAGCATATCATGATAAAATGAAATATAATATTTGACTTTAAAAATTAATATATTACAAAGTGATTCAACCACCTAATCCCCTACAAAACATTTTTCACAAAATATTTATCATACCCCAATCTAAAAATACTAGTACTAAGTAGTATTACTAACGTCAAATATTATATTTATATCATTTTTTGAATATTTTTTGATTTTTTTTGATTTTTCTGGATTTTTTAATTTTAGTTTTTGGTTTTAATTGTGGCATTCCTGATAGCTGACTGCTTGCATACAAAGGGTTAACCATCATCATTGAATGCTTCCATCCTATTGGTAACTACCCTATTTAATGTGTCACTTCCTACACTGTCTGTAAATCCACCTGAGGAAAGTAGGGGTCCGCTGCTGAAACGCGTAGTGCTCTAATAAAAGGTTTGTTTCCCACTAATCCATTGCAGTGTGCTCTATAGCCATAGCGCTCCTTAAAACTGACCACATATATATTTTTTACAAAAAACGTTGACATTTCGCTTGGGGGATTGTGGCTGGAGCAGCTTGGAGCTATAGAGTTCATATCCAGGCAATAGGACCCTCAGTGACGTCACATCCTTTGAAGTAGTATCATTTGACTGGATCTTGGGCCCACGTGACCAGACCAGGAAGCACAGCACAGGAGCGATCCCGGAGCAACAGAGAATATGTACATGGAGACGTCCCCCACTGGAGTTGTGCAGGGGTGCACAACGCCTCCAGGTAAGAGGCTAATCCCCCACCTTTCATTGTAACATCCCAATTCAACCACCTGGTGCTTCTCATGCTGCGCTCTTCCATGTTTATTGTTTTACAACTGAACTCCATCACAGAAGAAGTTCATGCACTTCTACCTAGGCGATAGTATCAGATTATTAATATTATGCCCATCAAATACAACCATTATTTTCAATTATATCTTTTATATAATACAAGGAAAGACTATAAATTCAGAATATGGTGAACTCTTGCTTACAAAGTTTTATTTAAAGGGGTGGTCTTCTTTAGAAAACTGTGTCATGTGTTGCAATATTCACAAACGAAAACAAACTGTACTACTAAGTTTTCTGAGGTCAAGCAGTGGCGGCTCTTAGCACTGCCCAGGCATCAGGAGCAATGAAGATACTGAAGATCGTCACTGACCTCAGCGGCTCTACCCGTGTAGGAGGCACGAGCACGGAACTGAAATCTTTGTTTTACTGAAATGGGGCTAATTCAAGGGTAGAAGGCATCTCAAGCACACCATCTCTGACTGTCATTGATTTTGTATTTTCTTTTCTGCAAAAAAGTACTGTGCTGCCTTGCTGCTGCTGTTTTGTAGTGCATTCAGATGTGTCACCATAAAAATGAAAGCAAAAATGTGCAGTCATAATTGAAACACACCACATCACTAACCAATAACAGTGACACTGCTGCTACAACTGACACATGTTCTATCACTCAACTCCTCAAGCTTTAAGCACTAAACTTTGACTGATTGCAGTGGGTAACGAGAAGAGGGACTCCTTCAGTAATGTCCAAAATTCCTACTATAGTAGATAGTAAGGGATTTTCCCTATAAATAACCTACATAAAGTACTAAACATTTTGTAAAATGTGTGGATCTAATCTGACTACTTAGGAAAGGGAATTAATATAGATACAAAAAATTATATGAACTGGTCATGAATCCTATTAAAACCTATATAGGCGATACATGACTAAAGTAAATTTTGGATATATTTATTAAATAAACCAACATAAAAGGATAATATCACAGAATATTCTCAACAGATGATAAATGCGGTGAATGGAATAAAATTGCATATCTGAATATAATACAAAGTGAAAATAGCAGCAAACATCACTATATATTATTTCTAAACACTGTTTTTCAGTGATTACCGTATTTTTCGGACTATAAGACGCACCGGACTATAAGACGCACCCAGGTTTTAGAGGTGGAAAATAGGGAAAAATATATTTGAAGCAAAAAATGTGGTAAAATATTTAATAACATACTATTATATGTGGTGTTATTATATATAATAGTATGTTATTATGTTGGAAGCTACGGGTAGGAGATGGTGCTGCGGGACCAGTGTGGTGTCTGTAAACTACTATGTGAAGACGCTGGAGGGTGAGTATAAGGCCGGGGTCACACATGCGAGAAACTCGCACGATTTCGTGTGAGTCTCTCGCATGAACACCCGGAACTGCCGCCGGCACTCAGACTGGATCGTGCGGCTGCATAGAAATACATGCTGCATAGAAATAGAGACAGATGATAGAGACAGAGTTGATAGAGATAGATGATAGAGACAGATGATAGAGACAGAGATGATAGAGACAGAGATGATAGAGATGATAGAGACAGAGATGATAGAGATGATAGAGACAGATGATAGAGATGATAGAGACAGATGATAGAGACAGAGATGATAGAGACAGGTTGAGAGAGGATAAGCAGTGATAGAGACAAGGATGATAGAGACAGAGATGATAGAGAGAGGATAGACAGATGATAGAGACAGAGAGATGATAGAGACAGAGATAGAGACAGAGATAGGATCAAGAGATGATAGAGATGAAGGAGCAGATGATAGAGACAGAGATGATAGAGACAGATGATAGAGAAGAGATGATAGAGACAGATGATAGAGACAGAGATGATAGAGACAAGATGATAGAGACAGAGATGATAGAGACAGAGATGATAGAGAGGAGGAGAGTGATAGAGACAGAGTGATGAGATGATAGAGTGAAGAGAAGATGATAGAGACAGAGATGATAGAGACAGAGAGCAGATAGAGACAGATGATAGGATATGAGACAGATGATAGAGACAGAGATGATAGAGACAGAGATAGAGCATGATAGAGACAGAGATGATAGAGACAGATGATAGAGACAGAGATGATAGAGACAGAGATGATAGAGCAGATGATAGAGCAGATGATAGATGATGAGAGACAGAGATGAGACAGATGAGACAGAGTGATAGAGACAGATGATAGAGACAGATGATGAGAATTAGAGAAGATGATAGAGACAGAGATGACAGAGACAGAGATGATAGAGACAGAGATGATAGAGGACAGATGATAGAGACAAGATGATAGAGACAGATGATAGAGACAGAGATGATAGAGACAGATGATAGAGACAGATGATAGAGACAGATGATAGAGAGATGATAGAGAGAGATTATAGAAAGAGATAGATGACAGAGATGATAGAGACAGATGATAGAGACAGAGATGATAGAGACAGATTATAGAGACAGAGATGATAGAGACAGATTAGAGACAGATGATAGAGACAGAGATGATAGAGACAGAGATGATAGAGACAGATGATAGAGACAGATGATAGAGACAGAGATTATAGAGACAGAGATGATAGAGACAGAGATGATAGAGACAGATGATAGAGACAGATGACAGAGATGATAGAGACAGATGATAGAGACAGATTATAGAGACAGAGATGATAGAGACAGAATATAGAGACAGATAATAGAGACAGAGATGATAGAGACAGATGATAGAGACAGATGACAGAGATGATAGAGACAGATGATAGAGACAGAGATGATAGAGACAGATTATAGAGACAGAGATGATAGAGACAGAATATAGAGACAGATAATAGAGACAGAGATGATAGAGACAGATGATAGAGACAGATGATAGAGACAGAGATGATAGAGACAGAGATGATAGAGACAGATGATAGAGACAGAGATGATAGAGACAGATGATAGAGACAGATGACAGAGATGATAGAGACAGAGATGATAGAGACAGATTATAGAGACAGAGATGATAGAGACAGATTATAGAGACAGATGATAGAGACAGAGATGATAGAGACAGATGATAGAGACAGAGATGATAGAGACAGAGATGATAGAGACAGATGATAGAGACAGAGATGATAGAGACAGATGATAGAGACAGATGATAGAGACAGATGATAGAGACAGAGATGATAGAGACAGATGATAGAGACAGAGATGATAGAGACAGAGATGATAGAGACAGATGATAGAGACAGATGATAGAGACAGATGATATAGACAGAGATGATAGAGACAGAGTTGATAGAAATGTGACACGTATGCGTTTCATGTGCGCATGATGCGCTGCACAAAAAAACGCAAGTGTGAAAGTAGCCTAACCTTTTAATTAATTCTCTGTTGTACAGTATGTCTGAAGGACCTGTGATGACATCATGAAGAGGCAGGGCTTTGGTCATGTGATGCTCCAGCCAGCCCTCTTCATGACCTCATCACAGGTCCTTCACAGGAGCATTCAGCCTCCCATCAGCACAGCCCCAGGCTGTCAGGTATGCCAGCTGCTCCTGCTGCCTCCTTCTCCTTCAGACACCGATCTGCCCAGCTGCTGCAGGAATCAGGCGCTGGGGAAACTGTGTGGCTCTGTGATCTGCTGCTCCCTGCTCACTGCTCAGCTGATAGGTGGGCAGGGAAGCGGCTGATTAATATTCACTGCACTTAAGTAGGGACCAGGGGTTTCCCCAGCGCTTGTTTCCTGCAGCAGAGGGGATATTTTCTTGCCTCCTGCTGATCCCACTCCACCGCTGCCCACTGCCCCTCTCCCCACATGTTACATTCCGACCATAAGACGCACCCACACTTTCCTCCCAAATTTGGAGGAAAAAAAGTGCGTCTTATGGTCCAAAAATACGGTACTTTGTATCTCTGTTCATACTGCACCCACACACAAATGATACACCATTTGAAAGGTAAACTTGCCCCCTTCAGCAAGAAAATAGTCAAATAAACCACACATCCATAATTTGATCACAAAATACAGTTTAAACATTAATTTTCATAAACCTGCAGTAATAAAAAATGATCTGCAGGTGGCACCACAGTACACGAAAGCACACTACCACAAAGCTGCTTACAGACATCACAAACAAATCCAAACATTTGCCTTGGGGGCTTTCCAGCTTGCCGAACTGCTTGCCCAGCCTATTTTAGCCAAATTGGAGGATTGCACACTTCACTGCAGGTGAGGCACACATGCAAACACATTTATAAACATGCACTGCCTATTGAATTGCACACTTGCTCCGTTCATACCCCACCCACACAAACAAATGATACACCATTTAAAAAGGTCAAATAACCTGCGGGTGGCAGCACACTACCCCAAAGCACACTACCACAAAGCTGCTTACAGACATCACAAACAAATCCAAACATTTGCCTTGGGGTCTTTCCAGCTTGCTCAAGTGCTTGCCCAGCTTATTTCAGGCACATTGGAGGATTGCACTCTTCACTGCAGGTGAGTCACATATGCAAACACATTTGTAAACATGCACTGCTTTTTCGCTGATTACTTCGCCCTACACACACAAATGATACAACATATGAAAGGTAAACTTGTCCCCTTCAGCAAGAAAAGAGCCAAACAAACAACACATTCATGATTTTATCACTTAATACAGTTTAAACATTTATTTTCATAAATCTACAGAAAGAAACAATAACCTGCAGGTGGCACCTCAACCGGAAGACATTTTTTGGCGTATCCTTATCAAACCAATTTATTGTATTACCAAGCTACACATATAAATACCTGTCTATGTTCATCATCTCATTAAATACATTTACATTGGATCAGCTTGCTTTTTCTGAAAATGGCTGCGCCCCCAATCACCAATGTGCGGAAATTTTGCACGGCCCACTAGTAATAAATATAGTAAATATTGCACATAAGAGGAATAGATGCAAAATACAAAATATCAGGTACTGTGTATATAATAATTGGTAATGATGTAAAGTATGAAAAAATAAATCAATCACTACCAGGTATAATACTATTGTACCTATGCCCAAATAGATTCTAATTCAATCATAATGATAAGCGACCTTGTTAAAACTGCGGCGAAACACGCGTTGGGCACAGCAGTCTGAACGGTAAGCAGTCCTCACTGGCATTATGCATTTGTTTACACCCTCATTCATGCACTAGTCTCTTTAATTTACCTGTACTCATTATGATTGAATTGTGCTGATTATATTCAGATATGCAATTTTATTCTGCTCACCGCATTTATCATCTGTTCAGAATATTCTGTGATATTATCCTTTTATGTCGGTTTATTTAATAAATATATCCAAAATTTACTTTAGTCATGCATCCTCTACTTAGTAAAGGGGCAACAACTTTGCTACTGGTGAACGCACTGCCAGGGCTACTGGGTGGGTGGTACTGCCAAGGGTAATAGGTGAACTTCTATTGTTAATTCAAAGAGGAAAGAGTGTGGCTACTTTAACCCAAGATTTGGGGGTTTAAGGGTGGCCATAAACATGAGACATTAGATAGAAGTAAGTAGATGATTGAACAGCTGTTTACCAAGCAATCTTCTTTTTTTCGGATGTAGCCATCTATATTTCTGCTCATACGGGCCATTACAGTTCGGACTAGTGAAATATTTTGAATGACATTGGACAAAGGACGAAAGATCTTTCTTCGAATATTCTTTCAAAGAAAGATCATATGAGAATGAAAGATAGATTGTTAATAATGAAAGATCTATTGGATTAAAAATCTTAAAATGTGGCTGAATTCTATCTAGACAAATATCTCTGCATTTATTAGCTGAAAGGATCGTTTATTGTTAAATTTCACCAGAAAAAATAGTTTCATCAACTTCAATGTAATGTGTACAGACTCTATTACTTTGTTGAAGACCACGAAAGACGCTATCCAACCCCTTTATAAACAATTAAAGGGAATCTGTCACCACATTTGACCTAACCAAACTATTAACATGGGCATACAGGCTTTAAAATGCTGAAAAAATCATACCTGTAAGTCTCATATCAAATGCCTTGTTGCTGAGAAATCATCTTTTATCACTTTATATAAATTTACTTCTTCCAGACTTCGGGGAGGACGGTGCCTGGAGATAACTCTGCCTCCAGAGATTATTTTACATGAAGGGAAGTTATAAATCCTCCAAAGAAAATTTTGTGCAATAAAGACAAAAATTTTTCCAATATAATTAATTATATTTTACTGAAAAAAAATATTTTTAATAGTAAATTAATGAAAATTACTCAAAATTAGTATTACAATATACAGCTGATAAAAATGGAGCACATACAAAATTGATGGTATCGGAAGCAAATTAATTTATTATAAAATAATCAGTAAATCAAAATACCAGATAGCGATATGATAAAATATAGTAAATATACCAATCTACAAAATATATTATAGCAGTACCAAGAATTTATATAAATAAAGTGCATAAGTGCAAACCAAATTCCATGGCAACAATATAAAATAAATAATATATATAAACACTATATTGGTAGTGAAAGAGTGTTGCGGTGCAGAAATAAAACAAAAAATCATGCGCTAAAAAAGTTCTGCTGTGCAGAGAATTGTGCCTATAATGAAATAACCACAAAGTACTAAAAATATTATTATAAATATATCGCTATCTGGTATTTTGATTTACTGATTATTTTATAATAAATTAATTTGCTTCCAATACAATCAATTTTGTATGTGCTCCATTTTTATCAGCTGTATATTGTAATACTAATTTTGAGTAATTTTCATTAATTTACTATTAAAAACATTTTTTTCAATAAAATATAATGAATTATATTGGAATAATTTTTGTCTTTATTGCACAAAATTTTCTTTGGAGGATTTATGTCAATGTGTGCGTGACAATTTTATTGTATATACAATTGGTTTCATCTCTGTTTTTATGAAGGGAAGTTACCAGTGAGACATGTAACTAACAAAGAACAGGAGAAATGAAATTTGTCTTCTTACAAACACATTTTTGCTTTTCTCTCAGCTCTGCTTTATCGCAACAATATTGCAGCCCTGTCTGCATGTGAGATGGAAGCTGAAAGTGAGAGGAACCTGCAGATGTGTCAGGTATAATCACACACAGCTCTGCAGTGAGATCAGAAGAGCAGAGAGCGGCCATTACATATCACAGTGGTAATGCCCGTTCATGTAAAATAAGCTCTGGGTGCAGTGTTATGTTCCAGGAAACATCCTCCCCATAGCCTGGAAGAGGTCACTTATAAAAAGTGATAAAAGATGATTTGTCAGCAACAAGGCATCTGATATGAGACATACAGGTAGGAATGTTTTCAGCAGTCTATAACCTGTATGCCCATTTTAATGGTTTAGATATGTCAAATGTGGTGACAGATTCCTTTAAACTTATATTAGTAATTAGAGATGGACAGACACCTTGATGTTCAGGTCAGGTTCGGCCGAACAGTTACAAAATGTTTGAGTTCGGGTACCAGAACAGAACCCAGACCTGAACCCGAACCCGGACCCCATTCATTTGAATGGGGGGCCCAAACATCCAATGTTTGCCCTACTCTCATGTGCATGACAACGTAGCAAACATTGCTTCTGATCGGCGGTATAATCATCACTGCGGTTCAGACAGCTGCAGTTCTTATGCTGTCAAAAGACAGCGTGAGCCAGCAGATGTGATCAGAGGTATAAAGTTTACCTCTGGTCACTGCTGTTGGCTGATTTGACGCCTGCTGCAGCTATTAACAGCAAGAGCAGGAGTGGCTGATTGGAATATTCATCAACTGCCGCCTGAGCTCTAAATAAATAATTAACAAAAAAAAAACAGCTTGGGTTCCCCTGTATTTTTGATAACCAGCCAAGCAAAACTAAGCTGACAGATGAAATCCTCAGCTGTCAGCTTCAGCAAGGCTGGTTATCAAAAATAGAGGAGTCCCCACTTCGATTTTTTTTACTTATTTAAATAAATAATTAAAAAAAAACAGTGTGGGTTCCCCCCTATTTTTGATAACCAGACTTCCTACAGCAGACAGTTGGGGGCTGGTATTCTCAGTCTGGTAAAGGGCCATGGATATTGGCCACCCTGCCTAAAAATAGCAGCATAAAGCCACCCAGAAAAGGTGTTTCTATTAGATGCGCCAATTCTGGTGCTTTACCAGACTCTTCCCACTTGCCCTGAAGCGGTGGCAAGTGGGGTTCATATTTGTGGGTTTGATGTCACCTTTGTATTGTCAGGTGACATCAAGCCCATGGCTTAGTAATGGAGAGGTATCTATAAGACACCTATCCGTTACTAATCTTATAGTTGTATGGTCACCTGACAATACAAAGGTGATATTAACCCCAGAAATATGAACCCCACTTGCCACAAGTTTGCTGCGGGCAGCTATTTTTTAGGCTGGGGGCACTATTAATGACCCCTTACCAGCCTAAGAATACCAGTCCCCAGGTGTCCCCAGGTGTCTACTTTAGCATGACTGATGGGGGGGACCCTATTCCGTTTTTTTAAACTATTTGTTTAAATAATGAAAAATATCGGAGTGGGGACCCCTCTATTCTTGATAACCAGCCTTGCTGAAGCTGACAGCTGAGGGTTGCAGTTGTTTTTTTTTTCAATTATTTATTTAGAGCACAGGCACTGGCTGATGAATACTCCAATCAGCTGCTTCTGCTGTTACTGTTATTAGTGGCAGCAGGCATCGGCCATAGTCCCATCAGCCGACAGTGACTGGAGGTAAACTTTAAACCTCCGATCATAGTTGCGGGCTCACGCTGTCATTTGACAGTGTGGGAACTGCGGCTGACTGTCCAGCGGTGATGATTTTACCGCTGATCAGAAGCAGTGTTTGCCGCGCTGTCATGCACATGACAGAGAGACAAACACCCGGTGTTTGGAAGGCCAAACTCGAACAATAATATGGACTTCCTGGTGAAGTCCATGTTCGGTGTTTATGCCCAAACAGTAGGTGTCCGGTACGGACGGCAAACTTTACTGTTCGGGTTCACCCAACTCTATTGCTAATGTAATAAATACAGTTATCGATAATCTCAGGATTTTCTTTTTCATGAACATATGGCAAATAGTAATAATTTCACAATATAAGACAGTAGTTGGATTTCTCCTGGGTTCCATGCATAAATTAGGATACAGAAAAGAACAGTAAAAGGCATACATTTTTCAAGCCAAATGTTGAATAGGCACCAATACTCCCATGGGCTATTTTTCAAAAAAGATGATAAAGTGATCTTTATCATCAAGTTTCTATGTATATGGATGTGATGACTATCCTTTGGGACCTTCAAAACCGCTTTTCATCCTTTTCTACGTTAGGTTATAACAAATCAATTTAATACATTATTCATGTAATGTTAAAGTTCTCATTGCTAGTTATTTTAGGTTTTCACAACATCATTATGACACAGAGACTGAAGAGTAATTGAAGATGAAATGTAAACATACTCAGTCTTAAGGAAGAAACACCATTCGAGATAGCGAAGCTTTACTCTGGGGTAACAAGTGGATTGTCTTCTATAGCTTTGTAGTATGCAAAACATATTAACAAAATTTAAGTTAATAATAGAAGGGTTCAAATTAGTTAGAAATGTTATGAATTTGAAAAAAATTCATAACAAAATGTTAAAAATGTAAAGTTATTTATTACAGGATGGCAGCTTTGCTGTTTCATATGTTCAATAATTGTAGCTGTTCAGTGGCTACTGAGCTTAACCTATAATACACATAAGCACAGTGTGAATGGAGGGGTATGCACATCTGGTAACGCCATTTATCAACTTCTTTTGAAAGTCGAACCCTTGGGGAATGGCGGCTCACTAGAGAAATTGTTTTTCTTAATACTACCAGTTGTGAAATAACCCTATGGCAGCCCCTATATGAGTCCATTCAGGGGACTGGACAGTTACTTTTAAGAGGACATGATGCCACCAATTGGCCAGTTTTTGCTCTTATTTTATTCATGCTGTTCTGCTGAGTATTTTACTTTTTGTTTCCTTTTTAAAATCCACGATACAGTTCCAAAGATTTGGGCCTTTACATTTATAGTGCTAATGTTTTGGGGGGATAATACCAAGGAGGCAATGCTCATAGGAAATTCTCTGGGGACATATTTTAGTATGCTCAGCATAATTGCCCAGTGAGCCATGCCCACTTGGGATAAACCATAATAAATAGCACTAAATGAATGTATGACATATTAAAAAAACACAGAATACTCAGGTGAATAGTCAGAGTAAAATCAGAGTAAAAACTGGCCACATTTCACCCGATAATTGATCCTCTTTACATCATACCTAAAAAAAATCACCAAAAATATAAATTAAATTATAACAAATGCTTAAACAGTAAGTAATTTTCTGGCAAGAAATTTCATTCAAGTGTGGTTCCATACCTCACAGGGAAATATTAGAGAGCATTGGAGGTGTTATGGGAAATATTTAAAAATCTCCTGCAGAATGAAGGATTTAGCTGCTGGTGGAGCACAAAATGGTCTTAAGCATTAAAAAAAATAAAGCGTGAAATAGCAAAACTTAATTCAGTGTTATTAATATGCACTAAATCAGTGGTTATCAAAATTACTTCTCGTGGACCGCTGGCATCTGTGATGGAAGATGAGATAATATGTTTGCTCACAGTTGACATATTTTATTTGCATATGGATCGGCTACTGACATGTCGCATTAAAGAGTCAGATCTGGCGAAGTGCCAGTATATTTGCTCAGAAAGCCATAAAGCGGCCACAGTACTGGAGTTTTCACTTCAACTCTAGCTTGATGACTAGACAATACATTTATGGCAGTTTTACTGTTATTACCTTGGATAAAGATATAATTAAATTAAATAAAACATTCATTGGGCTGAGAAATGTCCCCAATATATTACATTTATTTTGTAGCATGGTAATATAGGCTGAAAAATGACCTAGGTCCATCAAATTCAACTTTATCAATCATACTTTCTCTATTTCCAGATTATTTATAACCCACAATACCATTTGTTGAGAGAAAAGTATTTAGACTCTTTTTTAAGTGCTGATTAGTGTCTGCCATACTACTTCTTGTCGTAGGGACTTCAACAGTCTGACTGATCTAAGATCACGTGCACACTGAGTATTTGGTGTTTTTCACCTCAGTATTTTTCAACCAAAACCAGGAGTGGGTAAAAAGTGCGGATGAATACTGAATGTGTGACCGTGGCCTAACTATAAAGAATCCTTTCCTATTTAGCTGCCAGAACCGCTTTTCCTCCACATGTACTGAATTCCCCCTGGTCCTTTGTAAGGTCTTTGGAAGGAATAAGTCATGCGCTAGTCCTACTTGTACATATAAGCGAGATCTCCTCTGAAGTTAAACAAGTCCAGCTTTTATAACGCTCACTATAGGAGAGACCGTCCATCCCAAGTGATAATCTAGTTGTCTTTGAACTGACTCTATTACACTACTACAGTTATAAAATAAAAGAAAAAAGAAATCAGTGTTTCACTTCCTCACATAAAAATTATTTGATGAAAAAGCAGGGTCCACATTAAAAACAAAGTGTTTTGGCACAGATCCTGTGTCTTCAATTGCTGACATGGTTGTCTTATATTAGCAAGTTTTTATTTAGGGAACAAACAATTAGGCTGAGCGCCCACGATGAGTTTTCACCATAACATATTTTTGCTGCCTCAAAATGCAGTGTCTTTCAGTTACAGCAGAGTGGATGGGATTGATAGAGATCTCATGTCCACTGTGCTTCTTTTATACACTGCATAAACTGACTTGAGATGCGGGTTTCAAATCCACAACATGTCAATTTCTCCTGTGAGTACACTGAGTTTTAGGCCAGGGTCACACTTGTAAGAAACTCACACGAGTCTCGTACCTGAATAGTCGGTACTGCCACCGGCACTCGGGACCGGAGTGTGCGGCTGCACGTATTTCTATGCAGCTGGGCGCTCCAGTCCGAGTGCCGGGTATTGAGGTGCGTGACTCGTGCGAGTTTCTTGCAATTGTAACCCCAGCCTTAGGCAGAGAATTTCCCCATAGACTTGCATTAGATGTGGAAAATCCGCATGTAAGAAATACAAATGTGTTTTTAGTGCATTTCTGTGGCGGAAATGCATCTAAACCTCATGTGTAATCCACACATGACTATATCAATAAATTTTCATCAAAGCAAAGTAGACAAAAAAGCAGCATCAAAAATACAATAAAATGGCACATATGTGCAATGAAAGTACTCAAGTAACATGATTTATATAATAGATACATAAATTGGGCATAACATCTGCAACATCAAAAACTAATCAGGAGAACGTAGCCTTATACAGCTTTGGCAAAAATTAAGATACCACTGCACAGTTTTATAAAAATCAGCTTCTCTACATGTCCGACAGCCATTCCATTCCAGTGTCAGTTGAATTCCAACCAGAGTACACCTCATTACACTTAATGTGCTTCTGATTAGGTGATCACCTGACCCAAATCTTATTTAACGAAGGAAAGTATAAAAAACACTGCTGTGGTGATCACAATCCTCTTGCAATAGGACAAGCTGGATGGCAAAACAAGTGCTATTAATATATCTCAAAAGTAATAGGAATGAAAAAATAACTTTTAACCATGCCAAAGGAGTTGAGAAGAAAAGTCTTGAATGAGGAAATTAAGGGCTCAATTCTGGCTTTACTAGCAGAGGGATACAGAGCACGTCATGTTGCCCTTATCCTTAAAATTTCTAAGTCGGCAGTCCATTACAACAAGGTCAAGCAGCAGACATTGGGGACCACAAAGCTACAGACCGTCAGAGGGCAAAAACGACTCTCCACTGACCGGAATGACCGTCATCTTACTCGAATGTCACTCAGCAACCGTAGGATGACATCACGTGACCTACAAAAGGAATGGCAAATGCCAGCTGGGGTGAAGTGCATGGCAAGAAAAGTTCGTAACAGGCTCCTAGAGGCAGGGCTCCAGTCAAGAAAAGCTAGAAAAAAGCCTGTCATCAATGAGAAGCAAAGGAGATAAAGGCTGAAGTTTGCCAAAGACCATAAGGATTGAATGTCATGTGTGCATTGCCTCGAAGATCGTCGCGGTTGCACGTTTTGACTTCTCACAGCTGAGTTGCTGTTTCTTTGTGTTTGGCAGCTAGGGAGTTAATTCTGTCTGTGCTCGGTGCTGGGACTGGGTGCAGTTTCTCCCGGCTGCAATTGATTATTTGTTGATTGGTTTCCTTTAAATTCCTGGTTGTCTGCTTTGGGAGTTGCCAGTGAAATCCTTCATGCAGACCACAGATAGGAATGAATCTGTATAGACTTAAGTTGAGAGCTCCTTAGCTGTTTTAAGCTCAACTTGTTTAGAGTTTATTTCCCAGACCATTTATGTTCCTTCGGTGTTTGAGTGCGTATGCAAGTGAGTGCTATCCTGTCTGTCTTATATGTCTAATCTGTGTATTTAGCTGAGATCAGCCCATATCCCTTTGGTGGTAATCAGGATCCTTCTTAGGACTGATTACAGGGTTCAGGGTCTGACAGGAGACAGGGTTAGGCTGGAGACTTGGACCTCTGAACCATTATCAGTACCTCCAAGGAAAGGGATTAGTTAGGACCCCAGTGTAGGGTCAGGTTAGACCCCGGTCCTCCTCTTTCCTGTTACAGCTCATCAAGTCCTCAAGATTAATCCTAAGTTCTGCAGAGATTGTGTCAGGTAAATCTATTTTATACTTACATTCTGATGTTGCTAAACTATATGTTGTATTGAGTGTGGTTCCTGTATAAATAGTTTACTGACATTGTATTCATATCATTAAGGTACTGCCACACTAAGCTATCCCGCTAGCGATCTCGTTAGCGTTGCATACTAATGAGATCGCTAGCGGGATTGTTTCTATATCGCTAAATGCGGCCACATTTAGCGATATAGTTAACGACGCTATCGCCGTTAGCGATCTTCTTAACGACTTTAGCGGTACAAAAGTACCGCTAAATCGCTAAGAAAAGGTGCCACACAGCGATTAGATACTTACCCAGCGGGAGCGCCAGCGATGAAATAGGGTCCGGAACGATTCCAGCGACGAGCGAGATCACAGCAGGAAGCTCGTCGCTGGAAGCTGCCGCACTGAACAATATCGCTAACGGGATCGCTAAATAGTGACGTTTTTTAGCGATCCCGTTAGCGATATTGTTTAGTGTGGCATACCCTTTAGACAGCGTGACATTCAAGATTAACCCTAAGTTCTGCAGATATTGTGTCAGGTAAATCTATTTTATACTTACATTCTGATGTTGCTAAACTATATGTTGTATTGAGTGTGGTTCCTGTATAAATAGTTTACTGACATTGTATTCATATCATTAGACAGCGTGACATTTTCACTGGCCATAAAAAATGATCTCTAGTTACCATGGATCCAGTAGCCCAGCTGGCTCTTCAGTTGCAGGGATTATCCATGGAGCTGACGGACATTAAGTCCAAAGTTTTGTCTCCCCTGGAGCAAACCAGAGTTGAACCTAAAGTAGCTCTTCCAGATAGGTTCACTGGTGGGCGAGACAAATTTTTTACCTTCCGGGAGGCATGTAAATTGTATTTTCGGCTTCGGCCGCGATCATCAGGGAGTGATGAGCAGAGAGTGGGAATTGTTATCTCACTTCTTCAAGGGGACCCTCAATCCTGGGCATTTTCCCTTCCTCCGGGATCCCCGGCTCTACAGTCTGTAGATCAATTTTTTACTGCTCTGGGATTGGTATATGATGACCCAGATCGGGTCTCTCTTGCTGAGACCAAATTACGTAAAATACAGCAGGGAGATCGTCCGGCGGAGGAATTTGCTTTGAGTTTCGTAGATGGGCCACGGATACTCAGTGGAATGACCCAGCTCTTAGGAGCCAGTTTTGTCATGGGCTTTCTGACAAATTAAAAGACGTTTTGGCTCAGTATGAGTCTCCTCCTTCTCTGGAGGCTGCTATGGCCCTAGCTATCCGTACTGATAGACGGCTTCGGGAGAGGGGTGAGGTAACTCCACTCCCTGTTGTTACTCCACCTACTACTAAAGTCCCTTATGTTGAGGTTCCCCTTGTCTGTTCGGATGAGCCTATGCAGTTGGGAGGGACATCTTTTCGTAGTAGGGGATTGGCGGCACGCCGCAGGACTAGAAGCTGTTTTTTCTGCGGGAAAGAGGGACATTTTGTTGGAGAATGTCCATCCCGTGTCTTGTTAAGTAAAAAGTCGCCGGAAAACTGCTAATCCCAGGTTGTGTGGTGGACGACAACCTGGGAGTATGTATTTCATCCGCCGGTTCTTCTCAGTTCCTTGTACCAGTGGAGGTGGTGGTTGGTACTAGAGTGAAGAGATTGTCTGTTCTTCTGGATAGTGGTTCCGGGGCTAATCTGGTTGACGCTCAGTTTGCTCAGGCTCAAGGTATGCATCTGAATGTATTGGTCAAACCGATCCCTATTTTCTCCATTGATGCCAGGCCTCTCGGCCAAGGTAGCTTTGTTCATGAGGTTCATAACATTGACCTTCGGGTAGGGGCAATACATAGGGAGCAATTATCTTGTTATGTGTTGGAAGGTCTACCTACTCCCATTGTGTTGGGACTTCCTTGGCTGGTTAAACATAACCCTGTGATTAATTGGCAGTCCAGAGAGATAAGCCAATGGGGTGAGTTTTGCAAAAACAACTGCATGAACACAGTCATCAGTGCGGTCGTACCTAGTACATTGCCTCCTTTTTTGGAGGATTTTGGGGATGTTTTCTCTGAGGAGGGGTGTCGGGAGTTGCCTCCTCATCGCGTGTATGACTGTTCTATTAATCTACTTCCTGATGCTAAGTTGCCTAAAGCTAGGTTGTATAATCTTTCTGGTCCTGAAAGACAGGCTATGAAAGATTATATTTCTGAAAGTCTGGCCAAAGGGCATATTAGACCTTCATCTTCCCCTGTGGCCGCGGGGTTCTTCTTTGTGAAGAAAAAAGATGGAGGCCTACGCCCTTGCTTGGATTTCCGCGAACTTAATCGGATTACTGTTCGAGATCCGTATCCACTCCCTCTTATTCCTGATCTCTTCAATCAAATTGTTGGCGCCAAATGGTTCTCTAAATTGGATCTCAGGGGGGCGTATAATCTGATTAGGATAAAAGAGGGGGATGAGTGGAAAACGGCGTTTAACACGCCAGAGGGACATTATGAAAACCTGGTCATGCCTATTGGTCTGACTACTGCTCCAGCAGTATTCCAACATTTTGTTAATGACATTTTTCGTCACCTTGTGGGGGTGTTTGTGGTCGTATATTTGGATGACATTTTAATTTACTCGCCAGATCTTGTGTCTCACCAGGAGCATGTGAGACAGGTGTTGCAGATCTTGCGAGACAATAAACTATACGCCAAACTGGAGAAGTGTGTGTTTGCCGTACAGGAACTTCAGTTTTTGGGTTTTTTGGTGTCAGCCTCCGGTTTCCGGATGGACCCTGAAAAGGTGAGAGCAGTGCTTGAATGGGATCAGCCAGGGGATCTTAAGGCTCTGCAGCGTTTTTTGGGGTTTGCTAATTACTACCGGAAATTTATTTGTAATTTCTCGTCTGTCGTCAAACCTCTCACTGACATGACGAGAAAAGGGACGGATTTTTCTAGGTGGTCGGACAAAGCTTGCCAAGCCTTTTCCTCTTTAAAAAGATGTTTTGCTTCGGCACCCGTTCTCATCCAACCAGATGTATCTCAGCCGTTCATTGTGGAGGTGGACGCGTCTGACGTAGGGGTGGGTGCTATATTGTCCCAGGGTCCGTCCCCTGGTAAATGGCATCCGTGCGCTTTCATTTCTAAGAAATTGTCGTCCGCCGAAAGGAATTATGATATCGGCAATAGGGAACTTTTGGCCATTAAATTGGCTTTTGAAGAATGGCGTCACTTTTTGGAGGGGGCAGTCCACCCGGTCACCGTTATTACTGATCACAAGAACCTGCTGTATTTAGAATCCGCTAAGCGTCTGAATTCCAGACAAGCTCGATGGTCATTATTTTTTACCAGGTTTAATTTTGTCGTCACTTATCATCCGGGGTCTAAGAATGTAAAGGCTGATGCCTTGTCTCGCAGTTTCCCAGGGGCCGGGAAAACGGACGACCCGATTCCTATCCTTCAGGAGGGGGTGGTAGTGTCGGCTGTATGTTCTGAGCTTGAGGAGGAGGTGTTAGAGGCTCAGGGGGACGCTCCTGCAGGACCTCCAGGGAGACTGTTTGTCCCGAATCATTTGAGACAAAAGGTTATGGAGGCACATCATAATTCTGCTTTAGCAGGACATCCAGGGAGTAAGGCTACTTTAGATCTTCTTTCTCGCCGATTTTGGTGGCCTAATGCTAATAAAGATGTTATAACTTTTGTCGCGTCCTGTGGGGTTTGTGCTCGCTCTAAAACTCCTCATACCCGTCCGTCTGGGACCCTTTTACCTTTGAAACTTCCGGAGCGTCCAATGACCCATTTATCTATGGACTTCATTATGGACCTTCCTCCGTCGTCTGGGAATACTGTCATACTGGTGGTTGTTGACAGGTTCAGTAAGATGGCACATTTCGTTGCTCTTCCTGCACTCCCTAATGTTAAAACTCTGGCGCAGGTGTTCATTAGGGAGATCGTGAGACTTCATGGGTTGCCTTCTGATGTTGTGTCAGATAGGGGGTCTCAGTTTGTGTCCAAATTTTGGAGGGCATTTTGTTTACGTCGGGGGATGCAATTGTCGTTTTCCTCGGCTTTTCATCCACAGACCAATGGTCAGACAGAGCGTCTGAATCAGAGTTTAGAGACATATCTCCGGTGTTTTGTATCGGAGAACCAGGAGGACTGGTCTTCTTTCTTGCCTTTGGCAGAGTTCGCTCTTAACAACAGGCGGAGCGAGTCCACTGGTAAGTCCCCGTTTTTTGGGGCATATGGTTTTCATCCCCAGTTTTGTACTTTCAATGGGGGGGGTCCTTCTGGGGTTCCTGAGGAGGAGCGTTTCTCGTCGTCACTTGCTTCTGTGTGGCGAGGTGTATTGAATAATTTGAGTACGATGGGGAACCGTTACAAACGTATGGCTGATAGGAGGAGAGTTTCTGGTCCAGATCTGAATGTGAACGATCTGGTATGGTTGTCTACCAGGAATATAAAACTTAAAGTGCCCTCCTGGAAACTGGGTCCCAGATTCATCGGGCCGTACAGGATCAGTTCCATAATTAATCCTGTGGCATTTCGTCTGGAACTCCCTTCTACGTTTAAAATTCATAATGTGTTCCACAAGTCATTACTTAAAAGGTATGTGGCACCAGTCATACCGTCACCTCTACCTCCTCCTCCAGTGTTGGTCAATGGTAACTTGGAATTTCAAGTATCAAAAATCATTGACTCTCGTCTGAATCGCCGGTCCCTTCAGTACTTGGTGCATTGGAAGGGATATGGTCCGGAGGAGAGGACGTGGGTCCCTGCGTCCGATGTTAACGCAGATCGTTTGGTTCAGACCTTCCACAGAACTCACCCGGGCAGGCCTGGCCCTGAGGGTCCGGAGGCCCCTCGTAGAAGGGGGGGGCACTGTCATGTGTGCATTGCCACGAAGATCGTCGCGGTTGCACGTTTTGACTTCTCACAGCTGAGTTGCTGTTTCTTTGTGTTTGGCAGCTAGGGAGTTAATTCTGTCTGTGCTCGGTGCTGGGACTGGGTGCAGTTTCTCCCGGCTGCAATTGATTATTTGTTGATTGGTTTCCTTTAAATTCCTGGTTGTCTGCTTTGGGAGTTGCCAGTGAAATCCTTCATGCAGACCACAGATAGGAATGAATCTGTATAGACTTAAGTTGAGAGCTCCTTAGCTGTTTTAAGCTCAACTTGTTTAGAGTTTATTTCCCAGACCATTTATGTTCCTTCGGTGTTTGAGTGTGTATGCAAGTGAGTGCTATCCTGTCTGTCTTATATGTCTAATCTGTGTATTTAGCTGAGATCAGCCCATATCCCTTTGGTGGTAATCAGGATCCTTCTTAGGACTGATTACAGGGTTCAGGGTCTGACAGGAGACAGGGTTAGGCTGGAGACTTGGACCTCTGAACCATTATCAGTACCTCCAAGGAAAGGGATTAGTTAGGACCCCAGTGTAGGGTCAGGTTAGACCCCGGTCCTCCTCTTTCCTGTTACAGCTCATCAAGTCCTCAAGATTAACCCTAAGTTCTGCAGAGATTGTGTCAGGTAAATCTATTTTATACTTACATTCTGATGTTGCTAAACTATATGTTGTATTGAGTGTGGTTCCTGTATAAATAGTTTACTGACATTGTATTCATATCATTAGACAGCGTGACATTCAAGATTAACCCTAAGTTCTGCAGATATTGTGTCAGGTAAATCTATTTTATACTTACATTCTGATGTTGCTAAACTATATGTTGTATTGAGTGTGGTTCCTGTATAAATAGTTTACTGACATTGTATTCATATCATTAGACAGCGTGACATTGAACCATAGAGGACTGGATTAAGGTAATCTTATCTGCTGGTCTAACTTTGCCCAACACCTGGTCGTCTAATGGTTAGACAGAGACCTGGAGAGGTGTACAAGCCACAGTGTGGCATACAAGCCACAGTGTCTTGCACCCACTGTGAAATTTGGTGAGGATGGTGATGATCTGGGGATGCTTCAGCAAGGCTGGAATTGTACAGGTTAATCTTTGGGAAGGACGTATGAATCAAGTGGCATACAAGGTTATCCTGGACAAACAGTTGATTCCTTCTGCTCAGGCAATGTTCCCCAACTCTGGGGACTGGTTTTTCCAAAAAGACAATGCACCATGCCACACAGCTATGTCAATCAATGTGTGGATGAAGGCCCACCACATAAAATCCCTGTCATGGCCAGCCCAATCTCAAGACCTGAACCCCATTGAAAACCTCTGGAATGTAATCAAGAGGAAGATGGATAGTCACAAGCCATCAAACAAAGAAGAACTGCTTACATTTTTGTACCAGGAGTGGCATAAGGTCACCCAAAAGCAGTGTGAAAGACTGGTGGAAAGCATGCCAAGACTCATGAAAGCTGTGATTAAAAATCATGGTTATTCCACAAAATATTGATTTCTGAACTCTTCTTGAGTTAAAACATTAGTATTGTTGTTTCTAAATGATTATGAACTTGTTTTCTTAGCATTATTTGAGGACTGCAAGTACTGCACTTTTTTGTTATTTTGACCATTTCTCATTTTCTGAAAATAAATACAAAATTTATTGCTTGGAAATTCGGAGACATGTTGTCAGTAATTTATAGAACAAAAGAGCAATTTACATTTTACTAAAAATATACCTACAAAGAGAAAAATCAGACAAACTGAAAATTTTGCAGTGGTCTCTTAATTTTTGCCAGAGCTGTATATGTGAATGAACATCAGTTACATACATTGCATTCATCTCAACAAGTTTGTGGAGGAGGTGAGTTTTCCAATTTCTGCAATACACTTTATTATGAATGGAACTGTAGCAGAAAATCTGATTTCTGCCTCATTTTAGGCTGTACTCACTTATCATTTTTTTTCTCAAACGATTTTCAACCATTTTTTCATCTGAAAAAAAGATTGAGTTTTTCCAGATTTCAGTGGAAAACAGACAGTTTTTTTTTTTTTGTGGACCCATTCATTTGGATGGCCGAATTTGATCTAAGTTGGATCTCAATCAGATGTGTCTCCATTTTTATTTGTTAAACAGATAAATGTGTGAAAAAAATGCTAATTTTTATTTTTTTAAATCTATTAAGTCTTCATTATCACTCTGATAATCTGGGGAAATCAGTAATTCCATAAATCTACTGTTCCCATAGGTATCATAATATAACATTTTTACCTTCATCAATTTACAAAGAAGAAAAAATAAAATATTGCGAAATATACGGCAGAGAATTGCGCCTAATCCCAAACTGTTACACCGGCATTTATTTAACGGCTCTTACAAGCATCGTTATACAAAGTACTGCAATGAACCAAGACATTAGTGATGGACTAGCATGAAGTTACAAGAAGGGATAGCACAGATCTGCATCCTCATGAATTCTCTATGGACACTTGTAATTAATTTGATCTTCTTCAGTCATTAAGTTAGATTCATAGCGGGTTCTCCTTACTCTACTCTGTTAATTCACTGGAGATCATTTCTCAAGAATCATTTAGTTAAGCAGCACTGCTGGATTACATTTAAATCCCTAAAATGGCTTGTAATTGATGTCTTTTTATGAACATTTGTTCTGCCGAGATCATTCTTAAATGCCCAAGCTCACGGGAGCCGAGTGTGGTAATACATGGAGCGCCTGTCCCTGGAGATACCCGGTTAAATTAAAAATAGCTGGAAACAGCATATTAGTCACCGCTCATCAATCACTCATCATCCAGAATTTCATCTGCAGTTTCTTCCTTTTTTGGGGGGTTATTTTGCTCAAAACATATTATTTCTGTTTCTTAGATTCTTAGAAACTAAATATATCTCCAGATAATTTTGTGACATGATGATATATTTCTTATAACAGATGGAATGGAGGAAAAAAAAGGAATTTAAAATTACATTTTTACAGCCAGTCCCACATATTGCTGATATCTGTAAAAACTGTTTATGCCTAAAGTCCCCTTCTCTAATCTCTCCTCCAATATCGTCCTATTCGTAACTGTGAATTAAGGGACTCCACTTCCTCTCTCTGTGACCATTGAGTCTGTCTCAGGACAGGGCAGACAGCAGGATAGGTAGGGTCAACACATTAAAACAAAATCAGAGACGCTTCAGTGTTTTCACAAATGGAACTCATACATACCGTAGTCCATTGGACTGTTTACATTTTTTTTTGCTAAGTGGCCCACATAAAATCACATAGACTTGTCAGATTTTGATCCACATCTTGGATCCAATTCACCAATGCAAATTTACAGGTCTGTGGAAAAAAAACTGGACAGCACTTGGATGCCGTCAGTGTGTTTTGTGAGAAACATCCAACATTTTATTTTTTATGTGATAAAAACCTGATGAAACTCTGAAGATAAAAACGGAAACACTGACCAAATACTGATGAAAAGCTGATCAAAGACATTGCTGAAACTAGGACCATTTTTGCATACGAGAAAAATCATGGACATCTGAATGAGCCCTTACTAATACCTGGGGTTTTTTGGCCCAAAATCCCTTAGAAGTGGTTGTGTTGAAGCTCTCATCTCCACATTAGGTGTGGACAAACATTGTTGTCTGGTGAGACATTTTCTCTTGAAAATGTCATATAACTGTCTGCTATTGTGTCTTGTCATTTAGACTAGAAAACATGCATGATATCCACCAACAATCCAACATCCATACAAAAAAGTGGGAAAAAAACAGATTACTGTATGAAATACTACAACTGTATCTACCTGACTTGTTGTATGTGGCTATTATGCACATATTATTCACAACTATGCGCCAACTTCAAAGTAAGTGTGAGAAGAAATAGAGAAGAAACATCAAGTCAAAAATATATGACCCCCTTACAATTGTTACTGTGCAATTCTTGAAGTTGTTTTCATGCTACAAAGCAGTCACTCACTATTAATAGGAAGCACAGTTTTTGTGTGAGTGTTTGATTTCATGGCACTATTTCAGTTTTTCACCTCTCAGCTCAACTGTTTTGAGATGAGAGACATGGTGATATATATAAATGTTGAGCCTTTATGTTTACAAAATAATTGGAATAGCCAATTTCACCATTCGCAATATCTCTGTAAAAGTAAAAAAAAAATCCTTTATTCCAACCTTACATACTTCAGATGTATTTACAGGATGAGTTTTCATGACAATATGAGACAAATTGCTGCTATCTTCTTTAATTTGATCTGTAGCAGATGAGTTGAACAATGTACCTTTCTTAGTCGTTTGTGGATTGGACTTGTTTTCAGCCAAATAAAGAAAAAGGTCGAAATGCAGGTCACTGATTATCTAGAATATCACTCCGGCTCTCAGAAATTCTTTAAAATGGAGCCCACTCCATGATGAGAGGAGAATGAAAAGTAATTTTGTTAAGTGTTTGTTATTCAACACATCTAATAACATTAGCAATAATATACAAGTTTAAGTGATTCTGGAAGTATGAGTAACCTTTGCAAAGTGCCACTTAGAAAAAAAATCTTATTTCATCAATAAAAAAATACATCAAAAGTCATACAGGTGGTTTTGTTAAAGTGTTTTTCCAAGAAAGGTGTTTATCACTTAACTACAGGATACATAATACATATCTGATTGCTGAGGGTCACCAACACACTGAACCACAGTAATCAACAGAATAAGTCATGTGTTCTTCCTCGGTATCATCATTATTATAAAATATATCCAAATGGACTCACAAGTGCACTGCCACTATACGCATTATCTATTCTCTGCAGTGCAAAACACCCAACTTACTATATCAAAATTTGATACATTTGTGCCTTTTAAATGATTACTAGAGTATTGTTTTTCTATGTTACAAACTATCTGGTAAAATTCTGGTACCAATGCAGCGGTGCATTCTTGGCATGGCCAAGCAGTTCAGTTCACTTTCCAACATATTGGTTTCCATTTACCGTCACCTGGATTTATAGAAGCCAGTATAGAAATTTTGACAACTGTGCATTGAGTGCAGAAAACTATTATAAAAAACAAGCCAAAAAACCCAATTCAACATGTAGTATGAAGATAAGCTGAAAGAAGATTGAACTATTTACAGTATAATGCTGTAATTCATTCCTTGATAAGACAGCCTATGATTTTGTATATACCTACCCCTTTTTCTTGGTGCCCTTTTTTTATTTTTTTCACATATTTAGGCATGTATGTGTATTGCTACTGCTTCTTTGTATGGTTGTCCTGAAGAAGGAGTCAGTGTGACTCTGAAACACGTTGACAAGAAACTAGCATTAACCCAATTGTGGATGTCATCCTTACAGTAAGCACATATTACTTCTATTGCCCTGATAACCTTTATACTTTCCATAATATTATTTTCATTTATATTGAATGATTCTGTGCGTATAAGCTGCTATTGTTCTCTGCAGTACAAGTCTTGTTTAACCAGGATGATGCACGACCAGGAATGATGATCTTTTGTATAAGTCTGGTGTCACACTTGCGAGTGTGATGCGAGAAACTCGCACGAGCTTCTCGCATCAACACCCAGCACTGCCGCCGTCATGCGGACCGGAGCGTGCGGCTGCATGTATTTCTATGCAGCCGCACGCTCCGGACCGAGTGTCGGCGGCAGTGCCGGGTGTTGATGCGAGAAGCTCGTGCGAGTTTCTCGCATCACACTCGCAAGTGTGACAACGGCCTAACACAAAACATTTCACCCAACGAACGAGTGTTTTACATGTTCACCAGGTGATCAGCAGCCTGTTTAAATAGCAAGATTATCATGGAAAAAAAAGGCCGAATTGCGTTTTTTTGATTGTTATAATGCAGTGAAAAGGTAATCTGAGGTGATCAAAATGTTGTACCTACCCGAAAACAGTATGACTAAATACATCAGTTTGCCAAGTAAGGAGCTCCCACACAGCTTCATCAATGTAAAAATGAAGATTTTACAGGTCTCGGAAAATAGCAACAATAACAAAAATTTAAATTCCAATTTTTTTTTCACCACTAAAATAAGAACAAAAAAACTATACAAGTTTGGTATCAGCATAGCTGTACTTTTCTGGAAAATCATATTGCTAGGTCATTTTTGCAGCACAGTGAATTTAAAAAGAAAAACTTGAAAAGAAAAAATTGCATTTTTTTTGCTAATTCATCGTAGTTGGATTTTTTTCTATTTTCTCATACAGTATTTGGTAAAAATGGTCTAATTCATAACTACTGCACATCTTGTTACGCCCAAAAAACAAAAGTCCTGGCAAAAGTAAAAACATTACTGCTCTCGGAGAAAGAGGAGGACAAAAGCACAAAAATATAAATTGTCCCCACCTTGTACAGGTACAAGTTGCAGTTTATTTACTTTCTAAATATAGTGTTAGGGTTGGCGGAATGCACCAAATGAAATATATATAATAATAATAAGGTTCATTCACAACCCGGGGTCCACCATGCAGAGATGGAACCTGCTGCTAAGCAATGGCGGAACAAGGCGGCGGTTGAACGCTGACAACACGTGGGTTAGATCTCACCTGGTATGAACAGCGGCAAACTCTGTTGCTTCACAGAGCCGCAGCAACAAAGTAATAGAACCCTGTTCCCCGTTACATGTCACAGGACACAGCTCATATGGCACAAGTGAGGTCTCTAGGGTCAACCCCTAGAATGCGGGGACTTGAGTCTGACTGGACCCACAATACGCAAGGCGTCGCACAGGGTAAGCCACTACTTGGCTCTCAATGGTAGCAAAACACAGCTAACTAAAAAACAAGAGCAAAAGCTCAACTGACCGCAGAGCGGTACCAAAAGGTGTGTGCCAGAGCACGTGGATTGACTGTGCCCTGTAAGCAGCCCGTGCTAAGCAGCACACGTGGCCGAGATAGGCGCTAGGTCAAGCAGAGTAAAAACCTGCCTGACTAACGAACACTAGATGATCATACACGCAGACAGTGTGGCAGGTTCTCGGCCCAAACACCCGTGCATACACAGAGTGGTAGCGTATCCATTCGCTCACACACCACAGCCTTCCAGGACCTTGCTGGTGTTCCAATCCGTACTGCTTGAGGACCTGAGCATGTGACCTCCGACCATCAATGAGCGGTCGTCTCAAGGGCATGCTCAGATGGAGAAAAGCAGGACTTAGTCCCACGAACCTCTGCTTGCCACTGACTAATGTTGGTTGCTACAGCTGAAACTGGGGCGGCAGCAGCAGCCAAACACATAGCATTAGCCTGAGCAAGGAGCTGGGACTGATGTCTCTGCTGAGCAGGATCCTCTTCGGCTAAAGAAGAATTGGAGACCACAGAGGACATGGCTTGAGATTCCACCTGTGCAGCGGTGGGATCTCGAGGCCTAACACATAGTATTTCTATTGAAAAATAATCTATATGTTAATGTTAGACAGGACGGCGTATAATCTGTATTATACATAGTCTGTGGTCTGATGACGAGCTTCACACTCACACAATTTCATTTCCCTATAGCTGATCTGCTCTCTTTAATTTCATAGTGGTGTCTACTGGGGAACTGCAGTTAATGCCACAACCTTAAATATCACAAAGTGTACCTTTAAATGATTAGTACGCTATGAACATATAAACAATGCAATGGGATCTGTAACAGGTCTGTGCCTGCAAGCCTGCTTACATGGCAAACAGTGTGCTTCTATAAGAGTTTCTAAATATGACTTTCAGCTGCAGTAAAGGTCATTCTGGCTTTAGGTCTGCAAGGAAGAAATTGTACAGTAATGCACATGAGAGTACAATAAGGGAAATATACAAAATGTCCTGATGCATTTTACATTTTCTAACCTCTGGATGTGAAACTAAATTACGTATTAACAAGTACGAGATCTATCGGTCTGTCTTTCTAGATACAGAATATCTATAGCTATCTACAGTGGTGGCCAAAAGTATTGGCACCCCTGCAATTCTGTCAGATAATACTCAGTTTCTTCCTGAAAGTGATTGCAAACACAAATTCTTTGGTATTATTATCTTCATTTAATTTGTCTTCAATGAAAAAACACAAAAATAATTGACCTAAAGCCAAATTGAATATAATTCCACACCAAACCTAAAAAAGGGGGTGGACAAAAGTATTGGCACTGTTTGAAAAATCATGTGATGCTTCTCTAATTCGTGTAATCACCAGCACCTGTAACTTACCTGTGGCACCTAACAGGTGTTGGCAATAACTAAATGACACTTGCAGCCAGTTAACATGGATTAAAGTTGACTCAACCTCTGTCCTGTGTTTCCGTGTGCAGTGTCTCAAGAAGTTTAAAGCCATGGCACTGTGGCTAACCTCCCTAGATGTGGAAGGAAAAGAAAAATTGACAAGAGATTTCAACGCAAGATTGTGCGGATGGTGGATAAAGAACCTCGACTAACATCCAAACAAGTTCAAGCTGCCCTGCAGTCCGAGAGTACAACAGTGTCAACCCATACTATCGTCGGCGTCTGAATGAAAAGGGACTGTATGGTAGGGATACCAGGAAGACCCCACTTCTTACCCCGAGGACTATAAAAAGCCAGGCTGGAGTTTGCCAAAACTTACCTGAGAAAGCCTAAAACGTTTTGGAAGAATGTTCTCTGGTCAGATGAGGACAAAGTCGAGCTTTTTGGGAAAAACCATCAACATAGAGTGTACAGGAAAAAAAAAAGAGGCATTCAAAGAAAAGAACACGGTCCCTACAGTCAAACATGGAGGAGGCTCCCTGATGTTTTGGGGTTGCTTTGCTGCCTCTGGCACTGTACTGCTTGACCGTGTGCATGGCATTATGAAGTCTGAAGACTACCAACAAATTTTGCAGCATATGTAGGGCCCAGTGTGAGAAAGCTGGGTCTCCCTCAGAGATCATGGGTCTTCCAGCAGGACAATGACCCAAAACACACTTCCAAAAGCACTATAAAATGGTTTGAGAGAAAGCACTGGAGACTTCTAAGGTGGCCAGCAATGAGTCCAGACCTGAATCCCATGAACACCTGTGGGAGATCTCAAAATGGCAGTTTGGAGAAGGCACCCTTCAAATATCAGGGACCTGGAGCAATTTGCCAAAGAAGAATGTTCTACAATTCCAGCAGAGCATTGTAAGAAACTCATTGATGGTTACCGGAAGCGGTTGTTCGCAGTTATTTTGGCTAAAGGTTGTGCAACCAAGTATCAGGCTGAGGGTTGCCAATACTTTTGTCTGTCTCATTTTTGGAGTTTTGTGTGAAATGATCAAGGATTTGAGTTTTGCTTCATTCTCTTTTGTGTTTTTTCCTTGCAAGCAAATTAATGAAGATAAAAATAGCAAATAATTTGTGATTGCAATAATTTTCAGGAAGAAAATGAGTATTATCTGACAGAATTTCAGGGGTGCCATACTTTTGGCCACACTGTATACAAAATCACAGCACTTGAGGAATAGTGAATAGCGTTTTAATCACCCATTTCAATGGATTAGCATTGTTCTGGCTGAATAAACACTACTATTACCATTCCTGGAATGTTGCAATTCCTTCTGTGTGCAAGCATTAAGATCCTGATCAAGGTCCGTTCACTAGCATCCTGAGCTGTTACTATTTGTCAGACCACGTTCACACATTCAGTATTTGGTCAGTATTTTACATCAGTATTTGGAAGCCAAAACCAGGAGTGGGTGTATAAATACGGAAGTGGTGACAGGTCTTCTATTATAACCTCTGATTGTTCACTCCTGGTTTTGGCTTACAAATACTTATGCAAAATACTGGCGAAATACTGAACGCATGAACGTGTCCTTAACCCTTTACCCCCAAGGGTGGTTTGCACGTTAATGACCGGGCCAATTTTTACAATTCAGACAACTGTTCCTTTATGAAGTTATAACTCTGGTACGCTTCAACAGATCTTGGCGATTCAGAGAAGGTTTTCTCAAGATATATTGTACTTCATGCTAGTGATAAAAAAAATCTTCGATATAACATGCATTCATTTATGAAAAAAAGGAAAATAAGACAAAAATTTAGAAAATTTGCAATTTTCAAACTTTTAATTTTTATGCCCTTAAAACAGAGAAGTATGTTACACAAAATAGTTACTAAATAACATTTCCCACATGTCTACTTTACATCAGCACAATTTTGGAAACAAAATTTCTTTTGTTACGAAGTTATACGGGTTAAAAGTTGGCCAGCGATTTCTCATTTTTACAACACCATTTTTTTTTTAGGGACCCCATCACATTTCAAGTAACTTTGAGGGTCTATACGATAGAAAATACCCAAAGTGACACCCTCAAGGTGCTCAAAACACAATCAAGAAGTTTATTAACCCTTCAGGTGCTTCACAGGAATTTTTGGAATGTTTAAAAAAAATGACACACAACTTTTTTCACAAATATTTACTTCAGATCCAATTTTTTAATTTTACCAAGGGTATCAGGAGAAATTGGACCACAAAGTTGTTGTGCAATTTGTTCTGAGTACGCTGATACCCCTTATGTGGGGGGAACCACTGTTTGGGTGCACGGCAGAGCTCGGAAGGGAAGGAGCGCTGTTTGACTTTTCAATGAAAAATAGGCTGGAATTGAGATTGGAGCCATGTTGCATTTGAAGAGCCCCTGATGCGCCTAAACAGTGGAAGCCCCCCACAAGTGACACCATTTTGGAAAGTAGACCCCTAAGGAACTTATCTAGATGTGTGGTGAGCACTTTGAACCCGAGTGCTTCACAGAAGTTTATGATGTAGAGCCGTAAAAATAAAAAATCATAATTTTTACACAAAATTATCTCCTCGCCCCAATTTTTTATTTTCCCAAGGGTAATAGGAGAAATTGGCCCCCAAAAGTTGTTGAGCTATTTGTCTGAGTACGATGATACCCTATATGTGGGGGGTAAAACATTATTTGGGTGCATGGCAGAGCTCGAAGAGAAGGAGCTCCGTTTGACTTTTTCAACGCAGAATTGGCTGGACGGCATGCAGCAGCATCGACAGAAACTAAACCTCCTAGCACGCCGAAATACTTTGAGGACACCCGAGCATGCTCGGGAAAAAACCGAGCAACAAGAATACTCGCTCATCAGTAATGGCTACTATAGGTAAACTCCTCAACTGTGACCTGTTTGTTTTGTAATCAGTATGTGTGCATAAAAGCTGAGACTCTTCTCACATGTTTGCTCAGTTTGGCTGGACGGCCGGGTCTAGGAATGCTTTGGTGGTCCCAAACTTCTTCCATTTAAGAATTATGGAGGCCACTGTGCTCTTATGAACCTTGAGTACTGCAGAAATTCTTTTGTAACCTTAGCCAGATCTGTGCCTTGCCACAATTCTGTTCTCTGAGCTCCTTGGCCAGTTCCTTTGACCTCATGATTTTCATTTGGTCTGACATGCACTGTGAGCTGTAAGGTCTTATATACACAGGTGTGTGCCTTTACAAATCAAGTCCTGTCAGTATAATTAAAATAGCTGCACTCCAATGAAAGAGTAGAACCATCTCTAGGAGGATCACAAGGAAATGGCAACATGTGACTTAAATATGAGTGTTTGAATACTTATGACCATGTGATATTTCAGTTTTTCTTTTTTAATAATTTGCAAAATTTCTACATTTCAGTTTTTTTTTCAGTAAAGATGGGGTGCAGAGTGTACAGTAATGAGAAAAAAAAATAACTTTTTGAATTTAACAAATAGATGCAATGAAACAAAAAAATGAAAAAAATTTAAAGGCGTCTGAATACTTTCCATACCCATTGTATGTCCTCCACTTGCTGGAATGTAAGACTAATTTTTGCACAGCAAAAATACGCATCACGAAAATCACCTAAAATTTATGACATCATGGGACACAGTCTGAATGTGGTGTTTTTGTTGAACGTCACGAATTGTAAGTAAGCATCGTGGCTCCGATGACATACCCAGACAATGACTCATGTGCCCGGTGTATAGGACAGCTGAATCAGAGTTAGTTTCCTTTTGAATAATTTTACAAATTGGTACAAAAAATTCGAACCATTGAAAAGACACTAAGGGCGTTTTCGTACATATTTCAACTCCAAAAGTTATGGAATCACCGGCTTGGGATGTTCATTCAGCTGTTATTTTGTTTAAAAAAAACAGTTTAAGAATGGCACAAAATGAAGTATTTCAAAATGGCAACTTTTGGCTTTAGAA
>JARQOD010000006.1:132825004-132862036 GCA_033576555.1 Oophaga sylvatica
CTTATACTGAGGTTCCCCTGGTCTGTGTTCTGAGGAACCCATGCAGTTGGGAGGGACATCATTTTGTAGGAGGGAATCGGCGGTGCGCCGCAAGACTAAGAAGTGTTTCTTTTGCGGGAGAGAGGGACATTTGTTGGGGGTTGTCCATCCCGGACCTCTTTGACCCAAGGAGTTAACCTGGGAGTCTGTATTTCGTCCCCAAATCCCTCTCAGTTTATCGTGCCTGCGGAGGTGGTGATTGGTACTAGAACTGAGAGGATTTCTGTTTTTCTTGATAGTGGGTCCGGGGCTAATCTTGTGGACGCTCGGTTTGCCCAGGTGCATGGTATGCAACTGAGTGTATTGGCCAAACCGGTCCCTATACTCTCTATTGATTCTAGACCTCTTGGTCAAGGTAGCTTGGTTCAAGCTGTTCATAACATAGATCTTCGAGTAGGGGCAATACATAAAGATTAATTGTCTTGTTATGTGTTGGAGGGTCTACCTACTCCTATTGTGTTGGGACTTCCTTGGTTGGCTAAACATAACCCAGTGATTGATTGGCAATCCAGAAAGATTAGCCAGTGGGTGTGAATTTTGCAAGAATAACTGCATGAGCACGTCATCGGTGCGGTTGTACCTAGGACTTTGCCTCCTTTTCTGGAGGACTTTGGGAGATGTTCTCAGAGGAGGGGTGTAAAGAGTTACCTCCTCATCGCGCATATGACTGCTCAATAAAGTTGCTTCCTGATGCCTTATCTCGTACTTTCCCAGGGACCGGGAGGATGGATGATCCGGTTCCTATTCCTCAGGAGGGAGTTGTAGTGTCAGCTGTATGCTCTGAGCTTGAGGGGGAGGTATTGGGGGCTCAGGGGGACGCCCCTGTGGACTTCCAGGGAGACTGATAGTTCCAGATCAGTTAAGACTGAAGGTTACGGAGAACCGTTACAAACGGATGGCTGATAGGGGGAGAGTTTCTGGTCGAGATCTGAAGGTGAATGATCTGGTGTGGTTGTCTACCAGGAATATTAAACTTAAAGTTTCCTCCTGGAGGTTGGGTCCCAGATTCATCGGGCCGTACAGGATCAGCTCCATAATTAATCCTGTGGCATTTCGTCTGGACCTCCCTCCTACGTTTAAAATTCATAATGTGTTTCACAAGTCATTACTTAAAAAGTATGTGGCACCAGTCATACCGTCACCTCTACCTCCTTCAGTGGTGGTCAATGATAACGTGGACGGACCTTTCACACAACTCACCCGGACAGACCTGGTCATGAGGGTCCGGAGGCCCCTCGTAGAAGGGGGGGTACTGTCATGGGTGCATCGCCACGAAGATCGTCGCGATTGCACATTCTGACTTCTCACAGCTGAGCTTCTGTTTCTTTGTTTTTTGGTGATGTGAGAGTTAATTTTTCCTAGCTCTTTGCTAAGGCTAGGTGCAGCCTCGCCCGGCTGCTTTTGTTTATGTTCTAATTAGTTTCCTTTATATTTCTGCCAGTCTGGGTGTTAGACGCCGGTGAAAGCATTCATGTAGTTCAGCAGACTGGATCGGTTCTGAGAATATTTAAGCTAAGAGTTCATTAGGTGTTTTACTCTTATAGCTTATAGTTAAATCTCTGAGACCTTAGGTGTTCCTACTGTGTGTGAGTGTTGTATGTAAGACTTTATTTACTTTATTCCTTCTCTTTCTTGTATGTCTTTCTGTTCATTATCCGTTACCTGTTCATTCCTTTGGTGGTATTCAGGGTCCTTCTTAGGACTAGAATACAGTTGGCAGGGATTGATAGGAGACAGGGTTTACGCTGGTGGCCTGGACCTCTGTACCTTTAACAGTACCTCCAGGTTGAGGGATTAGTTAGGACCCCAGTTTAGGGTCAGCTTAGACCCCGGTCACCCTCTAGCCGGAGACAGCGTATAACGGATTCCGTTTTGACCCAGTGGACATTCTGTCAGGTAAATCTATGTTATAATATATCTATGCGCATGTTATATAGTATGTTGCCCTTTTGATATAGATTACTGTCATCACATATATATATCTGCTATACAGCGTGACAATTATGCACATATTATTCACAACTATGCGCCAACTTCAAAGTAAGTGTGAGAAGAAATAGAGAAGAAACATCAAGTCAAAAATATATGACCCCCTTACAATTGTTACTGTGCAATTCTTGAAGTTGTTTTCATGCTACAAAGCAGTCACTCACTATTAATAGGAAGCACAGTTTTTGTGTGAGTGTTTGATTTCATGGCACTATTTCAGTTTTTCACCTCTCAGCTCAACTGTTTTGAGATGAGAGACATGGTGATATATATAAATGTTGAGCCTTTATGTTTACAAAATAATTGGAATAGCCAATTTCACCATTCGCAATATCTCTGTAAAAGTAAAAAAAAAATCCTTTATTCCAACCTTACATACTTCAGATGTATTTACAGGATGAGTTTTCATGACAATATGAGACAAATTGCTGCTATCTTCTTTAATTTGATCTGTAGCAGATGAGTTGAACAATGTACCTTTCTTAGTCGTTTGTGGATTGGACTTGTTTTCAGCCAAATAAAGAAAAAGGTCGAAATGCAGGTCACTGATTATCTAGAATATCACTCCGGCTCTCAGAAATTCTTTAAAATGGAGCCCACTCCATGATGAGAGGAGAATGAAAAGTAATTTTGTTAAGTGTTTGTTATTCAACACATCTAATAACATTAGCAATAATATACAAGTTTAAGTGATTCTGGAAGTATGAGTAACCTTTGCAAAGTGCCACTTAGAAAAAAATCTTATTTCATCAATAAAAAAATACATCAAAAGTCATACAGGTGGTTTTGTTAAAGTGTTTTTTCCAAGAAAGGTGTTTATCACTTAACTACAGGATACATAATACATATCTGATTGCTGAGGGGCACCAACACACTGAACCACAGTAATCAACAGAATAAGTCATGTGTTCTTCCTCGGTATCATCATTATTATAAAATATATCCAAATGGACTCACAAGTGCACTGCCACTATAACGCATTATCTATTCTCTGCAGTGCAAAACACCCAACTTACTATATCAAAATTTGATACATTTGTGCCTTTTAAATGATTACTAGAGTATTGTTTTTTCTATGTTACAAACTATCTGGTAAAATTCTGGTACCAATGCAGCGGTGCATTCTTGGCATGGCCTAGCAGTTCAGTTCACTTTCCAACATATTGGTTTCCATTTACCGTCACCTGGATTTATAGAAGCCAGATATAGAAATTTTGACAACTGTGCATTGAGTGCAGAAAACTATTATAAAAAACAAGCCAAAAAAACCCAATTCAACATGTAGTATGAAGATAAGCTGAAAGAAGATTGAACTATTTACAGTATAATGCTGTAATTCATTCCTTGATAAGACAGCCTATGATTTTGTATATACCTACCCCTTTTTCTTGGTGCCCTTTTTTTATTTTTTTCACATATTTAGGCATGTATGTGTATTGCTACTGCTTCTTTGTATGGTTGTCCTGAAGAAGGAGTCAGTGTGACTCTGAAACACGTTGACAAGAAACTAGCATTAACCCAATTGTGGATGTCATCCTTACAGTAAGCACATATTACTTCTATTGCCCTGATAACCTTTATACTTTCCATAATATTATTTTCATTTATATTGAATGATTCTGTGCGTATAAGCTGCTATTGTTCTCTGCAGTACAAGTCTTGTTTAACCAGGATGATGCACGACCAGGAATGATGATCTTTTGTATAAGTCTGGTGTCACACTTGCGAGTGTGATGCGAGAAACTGCACGAGCTTCTCGCATCAACACCCAGCACTGCCGCCGTCATGCGGACCGGAGCGTGCGGCTGCATGTATTTCTATGCAGCCGCACGCTCCGGACCGAGTGTCGGCGGCAGTGCCGGGTGTTGATGCGAGAAGCTCGTGCGAGTTTCTCGCATCACACTCGCAAGTGTGACAACGGCCTAACACAAAACATTTCACCCAACGAACGAGTGTTTTACATGTTCACCAGGTGATCAGCAGCCTGTTTAAATAGCAAGATTATCATGGAAAAAAAAGGCCGAATTGCGTTTTTTTGATTGTTATAATGCAGTGAAAAGGTAATCTGAGGTGATCAAAATGTTGTACCTACCCGAAAACAGTATGACTAAATACATCAGTTTGCCAAGTAAGGAGCTCCCACACAGCTTCATCAATGTAAAAATGAAGATTTTACAGGTCTCGGAAAATAGCAACAATAACAAAAATTTAAATTCCAATTTTTTTTTCACCACTAAAATAAGAACAAAAAAACTATACAAGTTTGGTATCAGCATAGCTGTACTTTTCTGGAAAATCATATTGCTAGGTCATTTTTGCAGCACAGTGAATTTAAAAAGAAAAACTTGAAAAGAAAAAATTGCATTTTTTTTGCTAATTCATCGTAGTTGGATTTTTTTCTATTTTCTCATACAGTATTGGTAAAAATGGTCTAATTCATAACTACTGCACATCTTGTTACGCCCAAAAAACAAAAGTCCTGGCAAAAGTAAAAACATTACTGCTCTCGGAGAAAGAGGAGGACAAAAGCACAAAAATATAAATTGTCCCCACCTTGTACAGGTACAAGTTGCAGTTTATTTACTTTCTAAATATAGTGTTAGGGTTGGCGGAATGCACCAAATGAAATATATATAATAATAATAAGGTTCATTCACAACCCGGGGTCCACCATGCAGAGATGGAACCTGCTGCTAAGCAATGGCGGAACAAGGCGGCGGTTGAACGCTGACAACACGTGGGTTAGATCTCACCTGGTATGAACAGCGGCAAACTCTGTTGCTTCACAGAGCCGCAGCAACAAAGTAATAGAACCCTGTTCCCCGTTACATGTCACAGGACACAGCTCATATGGCACAAGTGAGGTCTCTAGGGTCAACCCCTAGAATGCGGGGACTTGAGTCTGACTGGACCCACAATACGCAAGGCGTCGCACAGGGTAAGCCACTACTTGGCTCTCAATGGTAGCAAAACACAGCTAACTAAAAAACAAGAGCAAAAGCTCAACTGACCGCAGAGCGGTACCAAAAGGTGTGTGCCAGAGCACGTGGATTGACTGTGCCCTGTAAGCAGCCCGTGCTAAGCAGCACACGTGGCCGAGATAGGCGCTAGGTCAAGCAGAGTAAAAACCTGCCTGACTAACGAACACTAGATGATCATACACGCAGACAGTGTGGCAGGTTCTCGGCCCAAACACCCGTGCATACACAGAGTGGTAGCGTATCCATTCGCTCACACACCACAGCCTTCCAGGACCTTGCTGGTGTTCCAATCCGTACTGCTTGAGGACCTGAGCATGTGACCTCCGACCATCAATGAGCGGTCGTCTCAAGGGCATGCTCAGATGGAGAAAAGCAGGACTTAGTCCCACGAACCTCTGCTTGCCACTGACTAATGTTGGTTGCTACAGCTGAAACTGGGGCGGCAGCAGCAGCCAAACACATAGCATTAGCCTGAGCAAGGAGCTGGGACTGATGTCTCTGCTGAGCAGGATCCTCTTCGGCTAAAGAAGAATTGGAGACCACAGAGGACATGGCTTGAGATTCCACCTGTGCAGCGGTGGGATCTCGAGGCCTAACACATAGTATTTCTATTGAAAAATAATCTATATGTTAATGTTAGACAGGACGGCGTATAATCTGTATTATACATAGTCTGTGGTCTGATGACGAGCTTCACACTCACACAATTTCATTTCCCTATAGCTGATCTGCTCTCTTTAATTTCATAGTGGTGTCTACTGGGGAACTGCAGTTAATGCCACAACCTTAAATATCACAAAGTGTACCTTTAAATGATTAGTACGCTATGAACATATAAACAATGCAATGGGATCTGTAACAGGTCTGTGCCTGCAAGCCTGCTTACATGGCAAACAGTGTGCTTCTATAAGAGTTTCTAAATATGACTTTCAGCTGCAGTAAAGGTCATTCTGGCTTTAGGTCTGCAAGGAAGAAATTGTACAGTAATGCACATGAGAGTACAATAAGGGAAATATACAAAATGTCCTGATGCATTTTACATTTTCTAACCTCTGGATGTGAAACTAAATTACGTATTAACAAGTACGAGATCTATCGGTCTGTCTTTCTAGATACAGAATATCTATAGCTATCTACAGTGGTGGCCAAAAGTATTGGCACCCCTGCAATTCTGTCAGATAATACTCAGTTTCTTCCTGAAAGTGATTGCAAACACAAATTCTTTGGTATTATTATCTTCATTTAATTTGTCTTCAATGAAAAAACACAAAAATAATTGACCTAAAGCCAAATTGAATATAATTCCACACCAAACCTAAAAAAGGGGTGGACAAAAGTATTGGCACTGTTTGAAAAATCATGTGATGCTTCTCTAATTCGTGTAATCACCAGCACCTGTAACTTACCTGTGGCACCTAACAGGTGTTGGCAATAACTAAATGACACTTGCAGCCAGTTAACATGGATTAAAGTTGACTCAACCTCTGTCCTGTGTTCTTGTGTGTACCACATTGAGCATGGAGAAAAGAAAGAAGACCAAAGAACTGTCTGAGGACTTGAGAAACCAAATTGTGAGGAAGCATGAGCAATCTCAAGGCTACAAGTCCATCTCCAAAGACCTGAATGTTCCTGTGTCTTCCGTGTGCAGTGTCATCAAGAAGTTTAAAGCCCATGGCACTGTGGCTAACCTCCCTAGATGTGGAAGGAAAAGAAAAATTGACAAGAGATTTCAACGCAAGATTGTGCGGATGGTGGATAAAGAACCTCGACTAACATCCAAACAAGTTCAAGCTGCCCTGCAGTCCGAGAGTACAACAGTGTCAACCCATACTTCCGTCGGCGTCTGAATGAAAAGGGACTGTATGGTAGGATACCCAGGAAGACCCCACTTCTTACCCCGAGACATAAAAAAGCCAGGCTGGAGTTTGCCAAAACTTACCTGAGAAAGCCTAAAACGTTTTGGAAGAATGTTCTCTGGTCAGATGAGACAAAAGTCGAGCTTTTTGGGAAAAACCATCAACATAGAGTGTACAGGAAAAAAAAAGAGGCATTCAAAGAAAAGAACACGGTCCCTACAGTCAAACATGGAGGAGGCTCCCTGATGTTTTGGGGTTGCTTTGCTGCCTCTGGCACTGTACTGCTTGACCGTGTGCATGGCATTATGAAGTCTGAAGACTACCAACAAATTTTGCAGCATAATGTAGGGCCCAGTGTGAGAAAGCTGGGTCTCCCTCAGAGATCATGGGTCTTCCAGCAGGACAATGACCCAAAACACACTTCCAAAAGCACTATAAAATGGTTTGAGAGAAAGCACTGGAGACTTCTAAGGTGGCCAGCAATGAGTCCAGACCTGAATCCCATAGAACACCTGTGGAGAGATCTCAAAATGGCAGTTTGGAGAAGGCACCCTTCAAATATCAGGGACCTGGAGCAATTTGCCAAAGAAGAATGTTCTACAATTCCAGCAGAGCATTGTAAGAAACTCATTGATGGTTACCGGAAGCGGTTGTTCGCAGTTATTTTGGCTAAAGGTTGTGCAACCAAGTATCAGGCTGAGGGTGCCAATACTTTTGTCTGTCTCATTTTTGGAGTTTTGTGTGAAATGATCAAGGATTTGAGTTTTGCTTCATTCTCTTTTGTGTTTTTTCCTTGCAAGCAAATTAAATGAAGATAAAAATAGCAAATAATTTGTGATTGCAATAATTTTCAGGAAGAAACTGAGTATTATCTGACAGAATTTCAGGGGTGCCAATACTTTTGGCCACCACTGTATACAAATCACAGCACTTGAGGAATAGTGAATAGCGTTTAATCACCCATTTCAATGGATTAGCATTGTTCTGGCTGAATAAACACTACTATTACCATTCCTGGAATGTTGCAATTCCTTCTGTGTGCAAGCATTAAGATCCTGGATCAAGGTCACGTTCACTAGCATCCTGAGCTGTTACTATTTGTCAGACCACGTTCACACATTCAGTATTTGGTCAGTATTTTACATCAGTATTTGGAAGCCAAAACCAGGAGTGGGTGATAAATACGGAAGTGGTGACAGGTCTTCTATTATACCTCTGATTGTTCCACTCCTGGTTTTGGCTTACAAATACTTATGCAAAATACTGGCGAAATACTGAACGCATGAACGTGTCCTTAACCCCTTTACCCCCAAGGGTGGTTTGCACGTTAATGACCGGGCCAATTTTTACAATTCAGACAACTGTTCCTTTATGAAGTTATAACTCTGGTACGCTTCAACAGATCTTGGCGATTCAGAGAAGGTTTTCTCAAGATATATTGTACTTCATGCTAGTGATAAAAAAATCTTCGATATAACATGCATTCATTTATGAAAAAAAGGAAATAAGACAAAAATTTAGAAAATTTTGCAATTTTCAAACTTTTAATTTTTATGCCCTTAAAACAGAGAAGTATGTTACACAAAATAGTTACTAAATAACATTTCCCACATGTCTACTTTACATCAGCACAATTTTGGAAACAAAATTTCTTTTGTTACGAAGTTATACGGGTTAAAAGTTGGCCAGCGATTTCTCATTTTTACAACACCATTTTTTTTTAGGGACCCCATCACATTTCAAGTAACTTTGAGGGTCTATACGATAGAAAATACCCCAAAGTGACACCCCTCAAGGTGCTCAAAACCACAATCAAGAAGTTTATTAACCCTTCAGGTGCTTCACAGGAATTTTTGGAATGTTTAAAAAAAATGAACACAACTTTTTTCACAAAATATTTACTTCAGATCCAATTTTTTTAATTTTACCAAGGGTATCAGGAGAAATTGGACCACAAAAGTTGTTGTGCAATTTGTTCTGAGTACGCTGATACCCCTTATGTGGGGGGAACCACTGTTTGGGTGCACGGCAGAGCTCGGAAGGGAAGGAGCGCTGTTTGACTTTTCAATGAAAAATAGGCTGGAATTGAGATTGGAGCCATGTTGCATTTGAAGAGCCCCTGATGCGCCTAAACAGTGGAAGCCCCCCACAAGTGACACCATTTTGGAAAGTAGACCCCCTAAGGAACTTATCTAGATGTGTGGTGAGCACTTTGAACCCCGAGTGCTTCACAGAAGTTTATGATGTAGAGCCGTAAAAATAAAAAATCATAATTTTTACACAAAAATTATCTCCTCGCCCCCAATTTTTTATTTTCCCAAGGGTAATAGGAGAAATTGGCCCCCAAAAGTTGTTGAGCTATTTGTCCTGAGTACGATGATACCCTATATGTGGGGGTAAAACATTATTTGGGTGCATGGCAGAGCTCGAAGAGAAGGAGCTCCGTTTGACTTTTTCAACGCAGAATTGGCTGGACGGCATGCAGCAGCATCGACAGAAACTAAACCTCCTAGCACGCCGAAATACTTTGAGGACACCCGAGCATGCTCGGGAAAAACCGAGCAACAAGAATACTCGCTCATCAGTAATGGCTACTATAGGTAACATCCTCAACTGTGACCTGTTTGTTTGTAATCAGTATGTGTGCATAAAAGCTGAGACTCTTCTCACATGTTTGCTCAGTTTGGCTGGACGGCCGGGTCTAGGAATGCTTCTGGTGGTCCCAAACTACTTCCATTTAAGAATTATGGAGGCCACTGTGCTCTTATGAACCTTGAGTACTGCAGAAATTCTTTTGTAACCTTAGCCAGATCTGTGCCTTGCCACAATTCTGTCTCTGAGCTCCTTGGCCAGTTCCTTTGACCTCATGATTTTCATTTGGTCTGACATGCACTGTGAGCTGTAAGGTCTTATATACACAGGTGTGTGCCTTTACAAATCAAGTCCTGTCAGTATAATTAAACATAGCTGCACTCCAATGAAAGAGTAGAACCATCTCTAGGAGGATCACAAGGAAATGGACAACATGTGACTTAAATATGAGTGTTTGAATACTTATGACCATGTGATATTTCAGTTTTTCTTTTTTAATAAATTTGCAAAAATTTCTACATTTCAGTTTTTTTTTCAGTAAAGATGGGGTGCAGAGTGTACAGTAATGAGAAAAAAAAATAACTTTTTTGAATTTAACAAATAGATGCAATGAAACAAAAAGTGAAAAATTGAAAGGCGTCTGAATACTTTCCATACCCATTGTATGTCCTACCACTTTGCTGGAATCGTAAGACTAATTTTTGACACAGCAAAAATACGCATCATCGAAAACTCACCTAAAATTTATGACATCATGGGCACACAGTCTGAATGTGTGTTTTTGTATGACACGTCACAGAATTGTACAGTAATGCATTCGTGGCTCCGATGACATACCAGACACTGACTCATGCTGCCCGTGTATATGACAGCATGAATCAGCAGATAGTTTCCTTTTGAATAATTGTACAAATTGTTACAAACAATTCAGAACCATTGAAAAGACACTAAGGGCGTATCATGGTACATATACAACTCCAAAAGTTATGGAATCACCGGCTTTGGAGGATGTTCATTCAGCTGTTATTTTGTTGAAAAAAAACAGATCACAGACATGGCACAAAATTGAAGTCATTTCAAATGGCAACTTTCTGGCTTTAAGAAACATTAAAAGAAATCAAGAACAAATAATGTGGTAGTCAGTAATCGATATTTTTTTAACCAAGCATAGGGGAAAAATTATGGAATCACTCAATTCTGAGGGAAAAAATGATGGAATCATGAAAAACAAACAAAAAGACACTCCAACACATCACTAGTATTTTGTTGTACCACCTCTGGCTTTTACAACAGCTTGCAGTCTCTGAGGCATGGACTTAATGATTGTCAAGCAGTGCACTTCATCAATCTGGCTCCAACTTTCTCTGATTGCTATTGCCAGATCAGCTTTGCAGGTTGGAGCCTTGTCATGGACCATTTTCTTCAACTTCCACCAAAGATTTTCAATTGGATTGAGATCTGGACTATTTGCAGGCCATGACATTGACCTTATGTGTCTTTTTTCAAGGAATGTTTTACAGTTTTTGCTCTATGGCAGGATGCATTATCATCTTGAAAAATGATTTCATCATTCCCAAACATCCTTTCAATTGATAGGATAAGAAAAGTGTCTAAAATATCAACATAAACTTGTGCATTTATTGAAGATGTAATGACAGCCCTCTCCCAGTGCCTTCACCTGACATGCAGCCCCATATCATCAATGACTGTGGAAATTTGCATGTTCTCTTCAGGCAGTCATCTTTATAAATCTCATTGGAACGGCACCAAACAAAAGTTCCAGCATCATCACCTTGCCCAATGCAGATTCGCGATTGATCACTGAATATGACTTTCATCCAGTCATCCATACCACAGTCCACGATTGGTTTTGCGCATTGTAACCTTGTTTTTTTCTGTTTAGGTGTTAATGATGGCTTTCATTTAGCTTTTCTGTATGTAAATCCCATGTCCTTTACGTGGTTTCTTACAGTTCGGTCACAGACGTTGACTCCAGTTTTCACCCATTCGTTCCTCATTTGTTTTGTTGTGCATTTCCTGTTTAGGAGACATATTGGTTTAAGTTTCCGATCTTGATGCTTTGATGTCTTCCTTGGTCTACTAGTATGTTTGCCTTTAACAACCTTTAAATGTTGTTTGTATTTGGTCTAGATTTTAGACACAGCTGACTGTGAACAACCAACATCTTTTGCAACATTGCGTGATGATTTACCCTCTTTTAAGAGTTTGATAATCCTCTCCTTTGTTTCAATTGACATCTCTTGTGTTGGAGCAATGATTCATGTCAGTCCAGTTGGTGTAACAGCTCTCCAAGGTGTGACCACTAATTTTCAGATGCAGACTAAGGAGCAGAACTAATTTGATACAGGTGTTAATTTTGGGAATGAAAATTTACAGGGTGATTCCATAATTTTTTCCCTCAGAATTGAGCGATTCCATAATTTTTCCCCTATACTTAGTTAAAAAATAACCATTACTGACTACCACATTATTCGTTCTTGATTTCTTTTAGTGTTTCTTAAAGCCAGAAAGTTGCCATTTGAAATGACTTCAGTTTTGTGCCATGTCTGTGATCTGCTTTTTTTCAACAAAATAAAACAACTCAATGAACATCCTCCAAGGCCGGTGATTCCATAATTTTTGCCAGGAGTTGTATATGAAGTTGTTTGGATGTTAAAAGTGGAAATGAATAAAACTTACTAATGAACTTCAATTATGAAGTCTCATTGATGTACTGATTTCAGTGCCAGTCCTGAGGTAGAGGAAGTCCGACATCCGTGAATGCAGAGACTCACAAGGGGGCAGGCTTATTTAATGAACTGAGTCAGACATCTAGCATTCTTCATCACCTCATCAACATAGAGAGGGAGAAAAAGTTGAGCAAATGCAAAAGTGACCAATACAGAAATCATGATATAAATACATAGAGTACATTAACAAGTTTTGTTGATTTTAATTTGTGAAAAATACTACAAATATATAGGTACCGGACTACTACATATTTAACATATTTTAATTTAAATTTCTCTTTAATACTTTAAAACTTATTTTTTTAATTTCACTTGTGGATAGTGTTCCAAAGGCCCATCCACATGTTCAGTATTGTACTTTCAATTTGGCCACATTAACACCTGCTGATTTTTAGATAAGGTCTACCAGGAAGCATTGGTCTTCAGGTTTGCAGGTCAGTCTTACTATTGCTAAGGATTAAAATCTGTCTCGTGAGGATGTAAGGGGCTGTAAGGTTTGTCTTCTATCTTTGTTATTATCTAATGTCTTTCATGTGAGCATTGCTACTGTGTATATTTTATGTTATGACTGTTATGTATAGAATTTATATATATCTGGGCACTGTTTATTATAGGGAAAGCCTAGTGCCCATTTTCGGACACTAGATGTGAGGCATACCAGTGCACATGACATTAGATAGGAGTTCCATCCAGTTAACAGTTAAACTAGGAGGGGTTTGCTGTGTAGATAAGCTAGGAACATTTCAGGAAGAGGGGAGTGGGGCCAGGGAGGCCATACAGTCCTGATGGGCTTAGTTCCCAGGACAGCATAGTGACCCCATAACGTTTGATGAAGAAGCATCCCAGCCATCCAGGGCCAGTGGGTCAGTACAACAGCAGATGCAGCAATGACAATGGTAGCTGAAACCAGACACTGCAGGGGAAGTCACAGCAATACCGACGGGCAGGTCGCTCATCATGTGGCAGCTTATTACATGGGCTGATGCCCTCAGATCCAGGGTGAAATGGCTGAGGGAACCCCCAAGTGCAGAGAGTCTGGACAGGGAGAATACTGAGGAACCGTATGTTAACGTGCTGTATGACAGAGAGAGGAGTAGAGAGAAAGAAGAAGAGTTGCATTGCATGAATATGGATGTGCTGTGTAAGAAGACCAGTAAAGTTATACGTTTAAATGTTGAAATGGACTGTGTCTCAATTTGTGTGAAACCGGACAGAGGAAGCCTCCAGCAATGTAGAGGAGACCCTGACGGTGCAGAAGGTGAAGCCACAGGTATGCAGAGCAACGGATACTGTTTTCATGTGATGAGAGACCAGGGCACGAATACACCGTTATCCTTGGTCATGGCTATGGCCCTGGCCCTTCCTCACAAGCTTCAACAGTGCCCACTGAACTAGAATGATGTATTCAGTAATGTATTGTAATAATAACCATACAGTATATTTACAGATTGTAAATTATATTTTTGTCAGCTCTCGAGTGCTTCAAAATAACTCAGTGTCCCAAGTGTTTTTCATATATAGTAACGTGCCTGAAATGTTGAATCTGCAAGTAAAAAAAAATACACCTGAAGCATTTTCTAAATGTCAGGCAATTGGAGATGAATATTAGATACTGTGCAAGCAGACAGTTTGTGTTGAACATCAGGGCTAACACCATTCAAGGGTCCTTTGTGCCCAGTCTCTTCCATTAGTGGCATTTATTGTACACAGGGGCATAATGATTGCGATCGTAGAATGTGCGACCAGGCCCATGCAAGAAGCCTGCCGACGCCAGCGCCTGCTTCAGCTAGAAGTGCATCTAGCTGTACTGTATTGCAGTGCAGGGATCCAGAGGGTCAATCTAAATACAATACATGCCGCTGGTCGATCAAAAGCTGGCAGCTAATGTCGGCATGCCAGGCATTGGTGTCATATGACAGTGACATCATTTGTCACCATAGGAAACACGCCAATGTCAGCTGCCAGCCTCTGCGTCGGCTACAGAAGAGGACACTGCACTTCTTGGGACCAGAGGAAGGTGAATAGAATTTTTTTTTAGGCAGAGGCAGAACGAGGAACATGTATATCAGAAAAGTGCCCAGGATGGGTGACATATATATAAGGAAGGAGCCCAGGATTGAGGAAATATATACCAGGATTGGAGACATATATACCAGGATGTTGGACATACATACCAGAATGAGCCCAGGATGGGGAACATATATGCAAGGAAGGGGAACATATATACCAGGATCTGGACATACAGCTCTGGCAAAAATTAACAGACCACCACATCAAAACCCTGTCATAACCAGCCCAATCTCCAGACCTGAATCCCATTGAAGACCTCTGGAATTTAATCAAAAGGATGATGGATAGTCAGAAGGCATCAAACAAAGAGCTGCTTAAATTTTTGCACCAGGAGCAGTGTGAAAAACTGGTGGAAAGCAATGCCAAGACGCATGAAAGCTGTGATTAAAAATAATTAAAAATAATTAATTAATATTAATAATTAAAAATAATGGTTATTCCATAAAATATTGATTTCTGAATTCTTACATTAGTATTGTTGCTTTTAAATGATTATAAACTTGTTTTCTTTGCAGTATTTGAGGTCTGAATGCACTGGATCTTTATTTAATTTTGACCATTTCTCATTTTTTAAAAAAAAAATGCAAAATATATTGCTTGGAAGTTCGGAGGTGTGCTGTCAGTAGTTTATAGAATAAAAGAACAATTTACATTTTACTCAGAAATATACCTATAAAGAGACAAGACAAACTGAAAATTTTGCAGTGGTCTTCTAATTTTTGCCAGAGCTGTATATACTAGAATGGGGGACATTTATACCAGGAAGGGGCCCAGGATGGGGACATTAGGATATTTTCACACATCAGGTTTTTCCGACAGGCAGGATTGGGCGTCGTGCCAGATCAACGGATCCGGCGTAAATTGTGGAAACTGATGAAACTGATCCGTTTTTCTGCCTGATCCATCTAGCAGATCCGGCAAAAATCCGGATCCGTTTCATCAGTTTTCCATCCGTTTTCTTCCGTTTTACGGCGGATCTGGTTTTTAAAAACGCCCATGGGAGGCTACCAAACAATGATCTGTTTTCTTGGGGCTGGCCAATTTGATCTGAACATGCTCAGACTTAAAAACCGGATATGGTGACCGGATCCGTTTTTTTTCAGATCCGGTGCATTCCCGCACCCATAGACTTCCATTGTAGCAAAAAGCCGGAAGTGCCGCATCCGACGCTGTCCGGTTTTTCGCCACAGACAAAAAACGTTTTTTCCAGACTCCGGAATTAAACTTGTAGCTGGATCCGGCAAAAACCGAAAGAAACGGGAGGCCATGCGGCGTGATCCGGCGCTAATACAAGTCAATGAGAAAAACACAGTTCCGGGGGCAGATTTCGCCGGTTACGGTTTTTCTAAAAATAGCCGGATCCTGCCTATCGGAAAAAACCTGATGTGTGAAAGTAGCCTTAGCAGCGTCGGACTGGAGCACCTTGGGCTCACCAGAGAAAATCATTCTTGGGGCCCACTATTTAGCTACATAGAAATAAATACAAGTCATACAAAAAAAGATAAAAGGGTGGCACTCACCGGTCTTAAAAAATCCAGGCTTTATTGATACAACATTAAAACATCTTCATACAGGCAGGCAGGATTAGAACAGGTGGATGAAGATCGGACGACGCCCGTTTTGCGCACCTGCGCTTCTACGGGTCCTCAAATAAAATACAAGACCACCAATTGTGTGGTAAAATGCACTAATATCAGGGTATAATATAAGGTAGTACATGTCCTAATTATGTAGCAATGGTTGGGGTAGCTCCCTCATAAAATATAAAGTAGCCCCCCTCATAGAATATAATGTAGCCTTCCTCATAGAAAATAATGCAGCCCCCTCATAGAATATAATGAAGCCCCTTCATAGAATATAATGAAGCCCCCTCATAGGGTATAATACAGCACCCCACAAAATATAATGCAACCCCCTCATAATGTATAATGCAGTGCACCCATAGAATGTAATGTAGCATCCTCATATGATATAATGCAGCCCCCTCATATAGTATTATTCAGCCCTTCCACTGAATATAGTGTAGCACCTTCAGGTATAATGCAACCCCTCATAAGGCATCCCCCATAGAATACACTGTAGCCCCCCTCATAGGGCATAATGCAGCTCCCCTCATATAATATGATGTAGCCCCCTGAGAGAACAATGCAGCCCCACAGAATATAATGTAGCCCCCTCATAGGGTATAATGCAGCTACCTTCACCATTGTTCTCCCTCTTGACCCCATCATTGTCCTCATCACCACCTCCATCATTGCCTTCTCACCCACCACCTCCCATCATTGCCTCCTCCCCACCACCATTGTCCTTTCCACCACTACCATCATTGTCCTTTACACCACAACCATCATTGCTTTCTCCCCCACCACCCCCATCATTGCCCATTCCAACCCCTCCATCATTGTCTCCCCGACCACCATCATCATTGTCCTTTCAACCGCAACCATCTGTCACGGGTGTGTCACTGCGAAGATCGTTGCGATTGCACACCCTGACTTCTCACAGCTGAGGTTCTGCTGAGGTTCTGGTGCTGGGTGTTTTTCGGCACTGAGGGAGTTAATTCTTCCTCTCTCTGTGCTGGACTAGACCAGCCTCGCTCAGCTGCAATTAATGTTGTGGTAATTGGTTTCCTTCATATACCTGCCTGTCTGCTGGGGAAGTGTCGGTGAAAGCATTCATGCAGACCAGCAGAGCGGATTGTATTGAGAAGTCTAAAGCTAAGAGTACCTGTTGTGGTTTTCTCCTCTCCTCGCTTTATTATTTATCTCCTTACCCGTTGGTGTTCCCTCTGTAGTAATAGTTTTGTATGCAAGGTGGTCTTTTATTTTACCCCTTGTACTGTCTCGTTCGCCTTATACTGTGTGTGAAGGCAGTTACCTTCCTGTTCCCTGTGGTGGTAATCAGGGTCCTTCTCAGGACTAGATTACAGTGGTTAGGGATTCACAGGAGATAGGGTTACGCTGGCGGCCTGGACCTCTGTACCATCAACAGTACCTCCAGGTAGAGGGATTAGTTAGGACCCCAGCTTAGGGTCAGCATAGACCCCGGTCCTCCTGTATACAGAGACAGCGTGACACCATCATTGCCTTCTCCCAACCATCCCATTATTGCCCATTCCACCACCTCCATCATTGCTTCCTCCCCACCACTACATCGTCCTTTCCACCACCACCAACATTGCCTTCTCCCCCACCACCCATAACTGCTCTCTCCATCTCCAACATCATTGCCAATCTCCAATACACACACACAGCACCACTATAACACACACAGCACCACACACAGACAGCACTGCACCACTCTCTCACACAAACAAAGCACTGCACCACATACATACACACATGCAGGCAGACACACATGGCACCCACTCACCTCTCCGTAACATTCCCCGCAGCCGCAGCACATCCCGACAGCTTCCTCTCTGAAACAGCTGCGCTGAATGATGAGGTCATTCAGCCGTGCTGTGTCAGACAGGAAGTGCCGGGCAAGCAGTCGGGAAGCAGGATGGCATCGGATCTCTGCAGCTCTGCTCCGGTGCAAGCTGCAGAGATCGCAATCAGGGTTAGCTTCCCTGCAGGGCCCACCTCCGGGGCCCTAATTCAGCAGCATCAAATTTAAATGCGGGCAGTGTTTGCCTCAGCCTGCAGCTAACAATGCCCGCTATTAAAGTGAAATGGTATTCACTCCTCTCCACGCCCATAGGGGTGTGGGGAAGAGTGAATATTAATTTCTCTTTAGCAGCGGGGATAGGCTCCTTTCTCCAGCTGCTGCTCCGCTGGCACCAGGAGGGCTCTCCTTGACTCAGGGGACCCATAGAAGCTGGGTGTGCCGCTATTAGCGACACACCATTGGCTGGGGGCCCATGGAGCAGTGGGGGCCCTAAGCAGCTGCTGACCAAAATGCCAGCAGGTGTCAGTGCCTGGGCCCACCGGAGAATCCTCCGGTTCTCCGTTGGGCCAGTCCGACCTTGGACATTAGTACAGGATGGGGGACATTACTACATAATGAAAAATGGATGAATACATATATTTTTTATAGGATTTAGAACGTTACAAGGGCCTATACACCTGACCAACATGCATGGGAGTACCAGGTCCAAATATTGCCCATTGGACTTAGTTACGCCACTGATCATACATGTACAGTGTACATACAGTAGTTATGGAACTGATTTAGGTTTTAAGCTTTCTAAATACAAGGTGCACAACACCTGAGTCTATCTGCTGAAATTATTATTATACATTTTTATAGCGCCATTTATTCCATGGCACTTTACATGTGAAAATGGGTAAATATAGACAAGTACAATAAACATGAGTAATGCAAGACACACACCAGTAAAGAAGGAGAGAGGACCCTGCCCGTAAGGGCTCAAATCAGAGCTAGGTTCAATTAGAACAGCAGATAACCCAGTTAGATATCGACAACATTCAGAACAACGACGTTGATTTGACACCCATCACTCATTTCCCTCTCATGACTCAAATAGGCTTCATAGGGACACTTTACCATTACAATATTCCAGTATATTACACAAGCAATCAAATGATTGCAGGTTCAAGTCTCTTACGGCACTGAATACAAAATAGAAAAAAAAGCATGTTAAAAAATACCTCTGTTGGTTACCACTGGTTTTCATCCAATTTTCCCTAGCCAGATAGGTTGAGGTCACTTGGACATTAATACGGGTATGTTTTCATTGAAGAGCTTAAAAAAGATTTAATACAATCCAAAAACCTGCAAGTGTTATACATACTGTATATATTCCCATCAATTAGAAGGTTTCCATTATTGTGACTTTTACTTGGCACAAATTGAATTTTGTGGTAAATTCTGAAAAGTTGGCAAATTTTAATTTCAAATGATCCACACAACTCTAGTCATCAATTTGTTGTCTGCAGTTCCAGAAGTGTCAGGGCCACAAGTAATACACTACGAAAAAGGACACGAAGGGACTCTGTGGCCCAAGAACCTGCATAAATTTGACGCCAACCCTGCCTGACCTACATAGTTTTAAAAAAATAACATGATAGAGAGAACCATTCAGCTACATATGCCCCTCAAAGTCTTCCTTAGGCCCCATTCACTCCTTTCACATTGTGCTCTTGCCCACGTTCAGTGGTCTAGTAGGGGCTTGCGACCAAACCCCCTGCAAAATGGGAATCAGGTTTATTTGCTGATGGGGCCATTAACTATCATGGTACCAACAATACAACATGCCCTATGTGGAAATAATTTCGGTCGTATACGCCTACTGAAGGCGGACAATCAGACAGTCTACTATATCTGAGTGTCCACCTCAAGTAGGCGTATTCGCCCCAAAACGATGTCCGACAGAGCACACATTGACTCTGTTGGCATCATTATTATCAAAGGCCCCATTGGTGCACAAGCCTGAATCCGTTTTGTGAGGGCGGTGTCAAGATCCCGTCTGGTTGAGCCGATGTTACTGCAAACACTAGGGGAAGCAGGGCAGGTAGCGTAGTCAGATGGCAGCCGGAGGTCGGTACACAGGAAGCAGTGTTGTAGCAATGGATCAGGCGGATAACGTAGTCAGTGGCAGCCGGAGGTCGTACACAGGAAAGGCAGTTCGGTAACAGAGGAGCAGGCAGATAACTAGTCAGGTGGCAGCCGGAGTCGGTACACGGGAGAGCAGTGTTTGTAGCAATGGATCAGGCGGAGTAGCGTAGTCAGAAGGCAGGCCGAGGTCGGTTCACAGGAGAGCAGTGTTTGCAGCAATGGATCAGCAGGAAACGCTTGACTAAAGGCTTGGAGCTCAATAATCTCGCAATGACACACCCACAGGCCAGGTTATATAGGGTGTGTAATTGGCAATCAGAGGCCCAATCAAGAGAGCACTAGGTGTAGCAATCAGAAGAACGTCAATGGTATCGGGTTCAGCAAGGAACTTGCAGCCAGCAGATAGCTCAGATGGTAGAGCTGCTGGCCAGTAGAAAAGAGGTACGGGTTCGACTCCTGACAGCACGTGGCTCAGTGGATAGCACTGCAGCCTTGCAGCGCTGGAGTCCTGGGTTCGATCCCACCAAGGACAACATCTGCAAGGGTTTGTATGTTCTCCCGTGTTTGCGTGGTTCCTCGGAGCTCCGGTTTCTCCCACATTCCCAAAGACATACTGATAGGGAATCTAGATTGTGAGCCCCGTCGGGGACAGCGACAAGAATGTGTGCAAACTGTAAAGCGCTGCGGATATGTTACGCTATATAAAAATATAAAATAAAAATAAAAATAATAAATAATAAGTACTCCCCTCCTTCCAGGATGGCCTCTGGACATCTCAGGAGCTGGCTTATCCGGGTACCTCTGATGAAAGGCTCTTGTTAGTCTAGGAGCATGGACGTTGTCCCTTGGTTCCCATGAATTTTCCTCTGGTCCGTAACCCTTTCACTGCACCAGATACTGCAGTTTACCTCTGAATTTTCGGGAGTCCAGAATCTTATCCACAATGTATTCTTCTTCACCACGGATCCTTTCTGGTGGAGGAGGTGGCTGAATTCTTCCTGGAAACGGGTTTTCACAGAAGGGTTTGAGCAAGGATATGTGAAACACTGGATGAATCTTTAGATTGTTGGGAAGTTTTAAACGAAAAGCAACCTGGTTAATTTTTGCAGAAATTTGAAAAGGTCCAATGAATTTCTGACCCAATTTGGAGGATGGCACATGTGTCTTAAGGTTTTTAGTGGACAGCCAAACTTTGTCTCCAACCTGAAGAGCAGGGGGCACTCTCCGATGTTTATCTGCTGCTTCCTTATATACTTCCTGGGTCTTGAGTAATATCTCTGATAATTCCTTCTGGGATTCCTGTAATTTTGCAAGCCTGTCATTTACAGCAGGAATGGGAGTGTTCACTGGCAGATTAGGGATAAATACTGGATGTACTCCATAATTAGCAAAAAATGGGGTTTGAGATGTAGCGCTATGTATGGAGTTGTTGTAGGCAAACTCTGCTGTTGGTAAATAGTCCACCCAGTCATCCTGAAGATAGGAAATGAAGCAACGGAGGTATTGCTCCAAAGTCTGGTTCGTTCTCTCCGTCTGGCCATTGGACTGAGGATGGAAAGCGGTAGAAAGATTCACCGTGACTCCCAAGGCTGTACAGAAACTCTTCCAAAATTTTGACGTAAACTGAACGCCTCTGTCAGACACCACGCTGTCAGGAATTCCATGTAACCTGAATACCTCTTTGATTATCAGTTCTGCAGTTTTTTCAGCAGTAGGAATTCCTTCAGTTGGAATAAAGTGGGCCATTTTTGTGAGTCGGTCCACTATGACAAGGATGACGGTCATCTGTTTGGAAGGGGGTAGTTCCACAATAAAATCCATGGAAATAGATCCCCAAGGCCTGGATGGAACTGGAAGTGGTTGCAAGAGTCCTAGAGGAGACGATCGTGGGGTCTTGTTTCGTGCGCATGTTAAACAGGTTGAAACATATTTCCTCACGTCCTTCCTACAATTAGACCACCAAAGAAACGAAGTAGTAAGTCTTGTGTTTTTGCAACTCCAGGATGTCCTGCCAGTTTAGAATCATGGACACTTTTGAGGACTTCAAGGCGAGAAGATTCAGGTACATATATTTTGTGTTTCTGCATCCAAAACCCCTCTTTGAATGAAAGATCGACGTCTTCCGAAGGATGGTTAAGGAAAGAGTCCTCTTGATATCCATCTTTAATTCTATTACATAGTCCTCTAGAGTGCAATATTCCCAAAAAATTTTTAGGGCCTAGAATTGTATCGTCATTACTAGACCTCTCCTGAGGTTCCGAACACATCCTGGACAGGGCGTCAGCTTGCCATTCTTGAACCAGGCCGGTAAGAAATTATAAAATTGAATCTTGAGAAAAATAAGGCCCATCGTGCTTGTCTTGCAGACAATCTTTTTGCTGTACGGAGGAATTCAAGATTCTTGTGGTCCGTGAGGACAGTCACAGGGTGATTGGCACCTTCCAAAAGATGTCTCCATTCGGAGAAGGCAACTTTAATGGCTAACAGTTCTTTATTACCGATGTCGTAGTTCTTTTCTGCAGATGACATGGTGTGGGAAAGAAACGCACATGGGTGAAGTTGCATTTTGTCCCCAACTCGCTGAGACAGAATGGCTCCTACTGCAGAGTCCGAGGCGTTCACTTCGACAGTAAATGGCAATTCAGGATTTGGGTGTACTAACAATGGAGCAGACGTAAAAAGAGTTTTCAATTTGTCAAAAGCCTCCTGTGCCTCCGGAGACCAGAAAAATGCTTTGGTCTTTTTTGTTAGTGTAGTAATTGGTAGTATGATCCGTGAAAAGTTCTTTATAAATTTTCGGTAAAAATTTGCAAATCCTATGAAACGCTGGACGTCTTTTAAATTTCTTGGAACAGGCCAGTCCACTACAGCATTGATTTTGCCGGGATCCATGCTCAGACCTTCTGGGGAGATGATATATCCCAGAAATTGGATACTGGTTTGTTCAAACTCACATTTTTCAAGTTTAATGTAAAGATGGTTCTCCTGTAGTCGTTCCAAGACTAACTGGACGTGCCTGCGATGCTCTTCCAAGGTGTCTGAAAATATAAGAATGTCATCGAGATAAGCCACAACGAATTGGTCCAAGAAACTCGAAATACATCATTAATAAAATGTTGAAAGGTGGCTGGGGCATTGCTAAGACCAAAGGTCATAACCAGAGATTCAAAATGTCCATATCTCGTTCTGAAGGCGGTCTTCCACTCATCTCCTGGGCGAATCCGTATGAGGTTGTAAGCCCCTCTAAGATCCAGCTTCGTAAAGATTTTCGCAGAACGGAGTCTCTCAAATAGTTCAGGAATCAAGGGTAGCGGGTAGCGATTCTTGACAGTGATATTATTCATCTCTCTGTAGTCAATACATGGCCGCAGAGTGGAGTCTTTCTTTTCAACAAAGAACAGGGGTGCCCCAGCTGGAGATGTGGAAGGTCGAATAAAGCCTTTCTCTAAATTTTCATCCAGGAACTTTCTTAATACCTTCAATTCAGGTTCGGAAAGATTGTAAATCCGTCCAAATGGAATGGTTGCTCCTGGCAGCAATTCAATGGGACAGTCGTAAGGACGGTGAGGAGGTAATTGATCTGCTTTCTTCTTACTGCAGACATCAGAGAACTGCTGATATTGAGGTGGTAGTTTCTCTTCCTTCTCATGCGAAATCTCAGAGATTTGGACTTGTTGGAGAACAGGGGGTTCCTTATGACAATTATTCTTACAGTAGTCAGATGGAAAGGTGATGGTCCTTGATGCCCAGTTGATAGAAGGGTTATGGACTGAAAACCAGGGGATCCCTAGAATAACCGGAAATTTCGGAGATGAGATAAGGTGGAAACTGACAGCTTCATGATGATCCGGTTCGATACAAATCTCCAGTTCGATTGTCTCATGCGTGACAGGTCCAGAAGACAAGGGTGATCCATCCACCGTTTCCATTTCAATTGGTGTGGATTTGGTCCTACTGGAAATATTATTATCACGTGTAAATTTTAAGTCCATAAAATTCCCTCCTGCTCCCGAATCCAACAGGGCAGAGCATTGTATTTTTTGGGTGCCCATTACAACCTGAATGGGGATTACAAAATGAGATGATGTAGTATGTATTTTGTCTATTTCTGGCGTTACTGATGAGATAGTCTGCAAGATGGAATCCGACTGCTGAGAAAGGTCCATATTGCTGGCAGACCTGTTGTTGGTAAAGGCTATAGTCCTTTTGTTAGGACAGTTGATGGCATAGTGTCCAGGGTCCCCACAATAGAGGCAGAGATGTTCTGCACGTCGCCTCTCCTTCTCCTGTGCAGAGAGTGGTCTTCGGATGACGTCGATCTGCATCGGTTCAGACACGCCTTGCGTCTTTTCTTGGTGGTCCGATGCTGAAAATGAGAAGCCAGGGCTATTCCCAAGTGCTCGCAGTCTCTCCTTTCTCCTTTCAGTAAGTCTCTGGTCAATCCGGATACATAGTTGAATAAAGTCCTCCAACTGGTCAGGGGTCTCAACCCTGGCAAGCTCGTCTTTCACTGGTTCTGATAACCCTCGTCGAAATTGACTTCTCTGGGCCGCTGGATTCCAGGTGGTGTCGGCCACCCAGCGACGGAACTCCGATGTGTATTCCGCAACAGAGCGACGTCCTTGGCGCAAATTATGTAATTTGGTTTCTGCTGTGGCACAGCGGTTTGGGTCATCAAAAACTTGATTCATAGCTGCGGTGAAGGCTTCCAGGTCATTAAGGAGGTCATAGTCCTTTTCTACATAAGGTGAAGCCCAAGCAAGAGCTCCATCCTTCAGGAGATTTATCATGAAAAAAACTTTCTTCCTCTCACTGGTAAAGGGAGCAGGTTGCATCTGGAAGTATATGCGGCATTGATTGAGGAATCCTCGGTACTGCTTGCGATCCCCACTGAACTTTGCAGGCAGCGGCAGCCGCGCGTTTGATTTGGACCCTGAATTGCGCACGTCCAGAAGTTGTTTTTGTAGCTCAATTACTTCCTGTTGTATCGCCGTGAAATCAGTTTGTAACTTGGCATATTTTCCTTGAGAGTCAGTACAAAAACTTTGAAGCTCCGTAACTTGCCGTCTCAGGGTGTTCACAGCGGACTCCATTTTGGCGCGAGATTATTCTGTCAAGATCCCGTCTGGGTTGGAGCCGATGTTACTGCAAACACTAGGGGAAGCAGAGGCAGGTAGCGTAGTCAGATGGCAGCCGGAGGTCGGTACACAGGAAAGCAGTGTTGGTAGCAATGGATCAGGCGGATAACGTAGTCAGGTGGCAGCCGGAGGTCGGTACACAGGAAAGGCAGTTCGGTAACAGAGGAGCAGGCAGATAACGTAGTCAGGTGGCAGCCGGAGGTCGGTACACGGGAGAGCAGTGTTTGTAGCAATGGATCAGGCGGAGAGCGTAGTCAGAAGGCAGGCCGAGGTCGGTTCACAGGAGAGCAGTGTTTGCAGCAATGGATCAGCAGGAAACGCTTGACTAAAGGCTTGGAGCTCAATAATCTCGCAATGACACACCCACAGGGCCAGGTTTATATAGGGTGTGTAATTGGCAATCAGAGGCCCAATCAAGAGAGCACTAGGTGTAGCCAATCAGGAAGAACAGTCAATGGTATCTGGGTTCAGCAAGGAACTTTGCAGCCAGCAGAATAGCTCAGATGGTAGAGCTGCTGGCCAGTAGACAAGAGGTACTGGGTTCGACTCCTGACAGGCGGTCAGATGCAAGCCCCAAGGGAACCACTGAAGTTGGGCACAAACAAAATGTGAAAGGGGCCTTAATCTCTTGAGCACTGATGAATTTCTTGAACATCGCCCAAAAATGATGTCTAACAGAGCACACGTTGACTCTGTTGGCATCATTATAGTCAAAGGCTCAGTCGGTGCACACGCCCAAATCCCTTTTTGCGAGGAGGGTCGGATTCAAGACCCAAGGGGACCACTGAATTTGGGCATAAATGAACTGAGAAAAGGACCTTAGTCTCGCATACATTGAGGAATTTCATGAAGACAACATCATTTTCAGACAATTTTATAAAGCCCACAAGCTGAGATATGGAGACGATTCACTAGAAGGTTTGAGTACATGACGTGTATATGATTTTATGATTTTGTTACAAAGATATGTGTTAGAGTGTTTGGACACTAGAAAAATATTAATAGAATTGCATTGGAAACATGATTGCAATAAACTTACTAATGTTTTTAGCAGAGGTTCTATGCCTTTTTGGCACCTTCAAAAGTCACTTTCCTTATGGGCTGGTTCAGAGGGCCATACTAAAACTTGGGCTAGTATTGCCTGTAAATTGCAGACATGATCATGACCAGCTCCATGTGCAGCTCTATTTTATCATCCACATATCAGACAAATGCCGGAGCTGCTTACGATTTACATGCACTAGTCCGGTCCATAAATCAGACCAAAGATGTGCATGCTATGATTTTCTCCAGACAGAACGTTGGTCCATGTAGAAAATTGGCCATGTGCAGTGGCACATAGACCATAGTAGGTGTGTGTGCTCTTTGTGTGTGGCCCATGGTGCATGTGGCATCCATATATTAAGCTCATATGAACATCACAGCCAGAGACCTCACAATGTTCCTTTCCATATGGCTGCAGAACAAGGTGCATCATATGGCATCCTCTATTGTATGTGCCACTGAAAACAAGCGCATGTGGTGCAGTGTCTTACAATGGAGGAGGCATACTGGCGTGCTCCTCCATCTGTGGCTATAACGTGGACCTGGAATTGTGTGTGGTCAAGAACATACCGCTGTCATAACATTGATTCCATAATCCAATTAACACCTCTACCAGCCCATAAAACTTTTTTCCTTTTAAGGGCCTGTTACACTAAGCGAGATCACTAGCTAGATCGCTGAAGCGTCATCGATTTTGTGACGTAGCAGCGACCTAGCCAGCGATCTCGCTTAGTGTGACACTCAGCGACGATCAGCCCCCCTGCTGGGTGTCGCTGATCGTCGCTGAATGTCCTGGACCATTTTTTGATCGCTGGTCTCCTGCTGGCCAGCGCGCATCACTGCGTGTGACAGGGGGGAACCAGCGATCAGCCAGCTGGAGCTGGTAACCAAGGTAAACATTGGGTTTCCAGGCGCGGGGTGGTGCCTAGAAATCCGATGTGTACCTTAGATATCAACGCGCTGACGCAGGGGAGCTGGTAACCAAGGTACACAGCGGGTTTCTAAGCGCCGAGCGGTGCCTAGAAACCCGATGTGTACCTTGGTTACCAGCTCCCTGCACCAGCGCACTGCTATCTAAGGTACACTGCCGGTAACTAAGCGACGTGCGTCGCTTGTTACCGGTATAGTCGCTGTCCTGATCGCTGCCTGAGCTGCCTGTTTGGCAGCTCAGCAGCGATCATGTAGTGATACACCAGCAATCCTGACACGTGCATATCGTTGTCGGGATCGCTAGTGTGTCGCTTAGTGTAATGGGACCCTTAGTTTGAGTTAAGAGGATGTTTATCTATGCTGTTAATACAAAGTATCAGAACCAAAGATAACACAAATATCTAGTGAGATGCATTATAGATGTAATACTGATTTGCAGGCTGTTCAGGAAAACAGTAAATTGCTGAAATTGCATGTCACCCAAAACCTTGCGCTCTGTACTTTTTTGACATCAGTGCCTATGATGAAGATGTGGTAAATTCTATTAAAAGTAACATTTCCACAATCTATTTCAGGATTATAAATTGATAGACCGCAGTGTAATAATCAATAGTTTTATCTTCTCCAGCTTGTTTTGTTTCTGTCCAGTATTTCTTCTGGGTAATCAGCCTGTTTTGATGAAGTGATTACTAGTAATGCTATCAAGAGCTATCAGGATTAAATAGGGCACACAAATCCTCAGCTTGGTAATATTTAGAGTTGAGAGTCCTCAGTCCTCACAACACTGAGGACTCTCACTCTAATATTTTCTATCTACTGGCTAACACGGACGAAGATATACATCTTTACTGTATCAGCTTTTGGTGCAATTTCTGTGAAAAATGAATATGTTCTCGTTGGCTCTGCCACAAGCACTGGACATTATCACAAACTGTTTGAAAAAAAAGATTGATTTCAGTTGACTATAGCAATTATAACAGTGGACTTGTTTCCACCCTCCAGCTACGGCTGCTGCTTGATTGTCCAGATATAGGACTAGGAGAACACACAACTGTCAGGTTTTACTCATTACGTATAGAGACTGTCACACTCACCTTTAATCATTATCTAAATACTGTATTTGATGGTCATGTTCTATAATACAAGCCGGTTTCTTCTCTACAGTCATACCACAACATGTTGAATGAAAAATGAAAGAAGAGCAGACATATGACCGTATATATCTACAAAGGCCAGCAATAATGCAGTAGATAGAAAAGTACTCTATGTGGTGGTGTGTGGACACAGTAAAATGTTGACATCTAATATGGGAACTTTCGAAAGAGCATTCTCTTACTCAATTAAAATGTAAGTAACAAAAGTAATATATTCTGGTTATTATATATATTATCTATGAAATCCTTTAAATATGGATTACATGGAGAATGTTTTTAGAGTGAGACTGATTGATTTTACTTATAGTGGCAGCTGCAGAACAAAGGAATGTCACTTACTAGTTAAAAAATCACTCAATAGTGCTGTAAAATGTGTCCATCCAGTCTAAGAACTCAGGTATACAGCCACCATATAACAGCTCCATAGCGGTGCATTACAGCGCAAGTATAGTAACATAGTAATATAGTTATTAAGATTGAAGGAAGACTTTAAGTCCATCTGGTTCAACCCATATCCTATGCCCTAACATGTTGATCCAGAGGAAGACAAAAAAAAACATGTGGCAAACAGTAAGCTTCACATTGGGGAAAAAAATTCCTTCCCGATTCCTCATAAGGCAATCAGACTAGCTCCCTGGATCAATGCAATATCTAGGAAGCTAGTGTATATAGCCTGTAATATTATACTTTTAAAGAAAGGCATCCAGTCCCTTCTTAAATTTTAGTAGGGAATCACTCATTACAACATTAGACGGCAGAGAGTTCCATAGTCTCACTGCTCTTACAGTAAAGAATCTGCATCTGTGATTATGACTAAACCTTCTTTCCTCCAGACGTAGAGGATGCCCCCTTGTCCCCGTCTAAGGTCTAAGAGTAAAAAGATCATTAGAAAGGTCTTTGTACTGTCCCCTCCTATATTTATACATTGTAATAAGATCACCCCTAAGGCTTTGTCTTTCCAAACTAAATAACCCCAAGTGTAATAACCTGTCCTGGTATTGCAGACCCCCCAGTTCTCTAATAACCTTGGTCGCTCTTCTCTGCACCCGCTCCAGTTCAGCTATGTCTTTCTTATACACCGGAGACCAGAACTGCACACAGTATTCTAAGTGTGGTCGCACTAGTGACTTGTATAGAGGTAAAATTATGTTCTCCTCATGAGCATCTATGCCTCTTTTAATGCATCCCAATATTATATTTGCCTTTGCAGCAGCTGCCTGACACTGGCCACTAAATGTGAGTTTGTCGTCCACCCATACACCCAGGTCTTTTTCAGTGAGAGTTTTGCCCAGTGTTTTGCAATTGAGCACATAATTATACATCTAGTTTGTTCTACCCAAGTGCATGACCTTACATTTATCCACATTAAAGCTCATTTGCCATTTATCAGCCCAAGCTTCTAGCTTACATAAATCCTCCTGTAATATAACATTGTCCTCCTCTGTATTGATTACCCTGCAGAGTTTAGTGTCATCAGCAAATATTGAAATACTACTCCGTATGCCCCCTACAAGGTCATTAATAAATATGTTAAAGAGAAGTGGCCCCAATACTGACCCCTGTGGTACCCCACTGCTAACCGTGACCCAGTCTGAGTGTGCTCCATTAATAACCATCCTTTGTTTCGTATCCATGAGCCAGTTCTTAACCCACTTACACATATTTTCCACATTGTTCTCATTTTATGTATCAACCTTTTGTGTGACACCGTATCAAAAGCTTTTGAAAAGTTCATATACACCACGTCCACTGCGTTCCCTTGGTCCAGTCCGGAACTTACCTCTTTATAAAAGCTTATCAGATTAGTCTGACAGGAACGGTCCCTCATAAACCCATGCTGATATTGGGTCATGAGGTTATTCTTCTTCAGATATCCAATATAGTATCCCTTAAAAAACCCTCCAGGATTTTACCCACAGTAGATGTTAAGCTCACTGGCCTATAATTTCCAGGTTCAGTTTTTGTCCCCTTTTTGAATATTGGCACCACATTTGCTGTATGCCAGTCCTGTGGTACAGTGAAAATATATCGTCGCACTCCCGTGGTGGTGCACAAGTAGGTTTCCCAACCCGTGTATAGTAAGGTAGATAAACTTGGCACTCAACTTATAGATGATAATCCCAATTTTTTATTGCAGTCACAGAACAGATGAGACGTTTCGGTCCAAATAAGGGCCTTCCTCAGTCTGACAGCAAAATTTGAAGGATATTATAGACACAAGAAAATCAATAAATAAAATTCTAACAAAATAAAATAAAATTCTAACAAAAAATAAATACAGTTCTAACAAAAAACCATATCAAAGAGTACTATATACATATGGTGGATTTATTGTATATTAGGTGAGAATATAGTTTAGTAATGTGATAGAAAGGTACCTATACTTACCCGACTGCTTGTGGCAAGAAGAATATCAAAAAAATATATGGCGTTGGAAAGGTGGAAAAGATCTATAACAGGCACTCTTTGAGCAACCTGTTATAGATCTTTTCCACCTTTCCAACGCCATATATTTTTTTGATATTCTAGGTTTTTTAAGGAGCCACAGTGGCCCACTATAACCGATCCTGACTAGGATAATGTAAGTCCTTTTACCGATATACCCACAGACTACCTCTTCCTTCTTTATTTACTTTTAATTTTATATTCATGATTAGACAAGAGTATTTATTACTTTACTTCTCAGATCTTTCCTTGTAATCACCTCATATGAAGGCCGACCAGGGATTAAATATATGAGTGTCTTTCTACTAAGGTATTTAATATTAAATCTCTACTCATGACTAGGTATATTCCTTTGATTGTCCTACCTAGGACTACACCAGCCTTTAAATGTAATACAATACTATATCCTCATCTCAGGCAAGCTGCCTTCAATCATACTATTCTTCTTGCCACAAGCAGTCGGGTAAGTATAGGTACCTTTCTATCACATTACTAAACTATATTCTCACCTAATATACAATAAATCCACCATAGGTGCTCTCCTCCTTGTTACTCTTCTCTAGATTGGTCTCTTGGACATATGTAAATATGTATATAGTACTCTTTGATATGGTTTTTTGTTAGAACTGTATTTATTTTTTGTTAGAATTTTATTTTATTTTGTTAGAATTTTATTTATTGATTTTCTTGTGTCTATAATATCCTTCAAATTTTGCTGTCAGACTGAGGAAGGCCCTTATTTGGACCGAAACGTCTCATCTGTTCTGTGACTGCAATAAAAAATTGGGATTATCATCTATAAGTCCTGTGGTACAGACTCCATTATTATAGAATCTTTAAAGATTAAAATAATGGTCTATCTATGACTGTACATAATTCCTGCAGTACTCGGGGGTATATTCCATCCGGGCCCGGGCATTTGTCAATTTTAGTGATTTTTAGACGCTGCCGTACTTCCTGCTGGTGACATTTAATGGAGAATTTTTTTTTTATCACTGATCATGTTACCTGTCATGGGATTTTCTTGTGTAAATACTGTTGCAAAAAAGTCATTTAGCATATTGACTTTTTCCTCATCCTCCATTTCACCCAGACTATTTTAAGGGACCAACACTATAATTTTTTAGTTTCTTACTATTTATGTAGTTAAAGAATATTTTGGGATTATTTTTACTTTCTCTGGCAATGAGTCTCTCTGCCTCAATCTTTGCTATCTTGATTTGCTTTTTACAGAATTTATTTAATCTTCTGTATTTACTTAATGCCTCATCACTGCCTACTTGCTTTAATTCCCTAAATGCTTTCTTTTTGTCACTTAGGGTGGTTTTCCACGGTCAGGAAACGCTGCGTGTTTGGCGCTGTGCGCTGGCGCAGCGCCAAACACGCAGCGTCCAGATGTTACAGCATAGTGGAGGGGATTTCAATAAATCCCGTCTCCACTATGCGTAACAATACGCAGGTGGCAAACCTGCGTAAACGGACATGCGGCGCGTCTTTTTAGACCGCAGCATGTCCTCGCGTATTGCGGCGACGGTGCGTCGCCGCAACATAGTTAACACAGGGCTATGTAGCCTGCGCTCTTTCCGGAGGTGTTCCGGAGGTGTCCTGAACACCTCCGGAAAGATCGCGCGTCATAAAGGGGGCGGGCTTAGACGGAGCGGAATTTCCGCTCCGTCAAAAGCGCTATGGTTCCGGACCGTGGAACCATAGCCTGATTGTGCCCCTTACAGCTCTATTTAGCCATAGTGGTTTCCTCCTATTTCTAGCATGTTTATTCCCATAGGGTATATACTGTGCACAGGTCCTATTCAGGATGCTAATAAACGTCTCCCATTTTCTTTGTGTATTTTTATGTCTCAGGATATCGACCCAGTTAATTGCACCAAGATCATCTCTCATCCGTTGGAAATTTGCCTTCCTGAAAATGTGTCCTTGTAACCCCTCTACTACACATCATATTAAAGGATACATGAAAACTTATTATTTTGTGATCACTATTACCCAAGTGACCCCCAATCCGTTTATTTGATATGCGGTCTGGCCTGTTGGTTAATATTAGGTCTAGCAGTCCCCCACTTCTTGTTGGGTCCTGAACTAGTTGTGAAAGGTAATTGTCTCTCATAGTTGTCAGAAATCTATTACCTTTGCTGGAACTGCAGGTTTCTGTTCCCCAATGTATTTCAGGGTAGTTGAAGTCCCCCATAATAATGACTTCTCCTTAAGTCGCTGCTTCATCTATTTGCTTTACGAGGATATTCTCCATTGCTTCCATTATTTTTGGAGAATTATAACAAACCCCTATCGGTAATTTACTATTTTTCCCCCTCCCCTTATCTCCACCCACAGAGACTCTACATCTTCATTAGATTCACATACAATCCCTGACAGAAGTTATGTCGCTTATCCATGTTATGTAAATCAAAGCTTATAACCGCCCACAGAAAGTAATGTGATATTCAAACAAATAATTAACTTAAATACAATATATGTTGCATAACATTGATGAATGAAGTTGTGGTGCTATTAGAGTCATATTTAATATTTTGTTTGACTTCCATGAGCTTAAAGGCTTCATCCATGCGTTTCAACAATGATTCATACAATTTATTAATGAAGTCATCAGGAATAGCGAAGAATGCAGTCTTACATGCCTCCCAGAGTTCATCTAGATTCTCTGGTTTTGTCTTCCAAGCTTCCTCTTTCATCCTACCCCAAACATGCTCAATGATGTTCATGTCTGGTCACTGGGCTGGCCAGTCCTTGAGCACCTTGATCTTTTTTGCCTGGAGGAACTTTGTTGTAGAGATGGATGTATGAGATGGAGCACCATCCTGCTGCAGAATTTGACCCCTTTTATGATTTGGAATGTAAGAGGTAGCTAATGCTTCTTGATATTTTAGGCTATTGATATTGCCTTCCACCTTACAAATGTTTTGCACACCCCCATACTGAATGTAACCCCAGACCATGATCTTTCCACCACCAAATTTAACTGTTTTCTGGGTGTATTTTGGATCCATACGGGCTTTGTGGCGGTTGTGGTGTAATTCCCCTGAAGATTCATCAGAGAAATCCACCTTCTGCCACTTTTCCAGCGTCCATCTGTTTAGCAGGCTGTGGGACTTTGCAAATGGCGCACGTTTTTTTATTTGCCTTTTGTTTAGTGCTGGCTTCTGGGCACTGAATCGACCATGGAGGCCATTTCGAGACAGAATCCTACAAACTGTTCTAGTTGACACAGGGACTTGAGGTGACCAGACCTGTTGGAGCTCTGCTGCAGTGGAAGATGGGCTTGCATTGGATTTTCTAACCAACAAACGTTCCTCCTGAGCAGTTGTCTTGCGGGGTCTTCCGGACCTGGGCTTGTCAAACACATCTCCAGTCTCTTCAAATCTTTTTTGAATTCTTTGTACTTGACGCTGAGACACATTAAAGGTGCCAGCCACCTCTGCAGTGGATCTGGTCTTCAGCCTCTTGATAATCAAGGATTTGGTCGTAGGGTGGACTTTTGGCATGTTGTCAGAGCTCAAGTTGCAGCTCAAGTGAAGGTCTGGGGTGCTGGGTTTCTTTTTATACACACCCACTAATTAACCGATCATTTACTGAGCACTGGTGAGGATGTAAACTAGGATTGGGTGCATTATATGACCAGGCGACAAAACTTTTGTCTTGCCAAAATCTGACCATTCTGTGTTCATTAAATGATCAATATTTCAGCATTGATGCCAATTTATTTTCTTAACCTAAACCACATTTGGGAGGGTTTCAGCTTTCAAAAGAGTAATTTATAAAACCAATGGATGAATTTAACATCAGGTTATAAGCTTTGATTTACATAACATGGATAAGCGACATAACTTATGTCAAGGAGTGTATATTATCACGGAGGATGGATTTTAAGGATGATTTTACATATAAACACACCCCCCCTCGATTATTGGTATGGTCATTTCTAAACAGACTACAGCTCTGTAAATTAACAGCCCAGTCATGGCTCTCATCCAGCCATGTCTCAGATATCCCCACAATGTCATAATTATGTTCTAACAAAATTCATTCTAATTCCTCCATTTTGTTGGTGAGGCATCTGGCATTAGTATACATGCACTTCATGTATCTCTCTGTACCTCTATTCTTTCTTAAATTATTAAGTGCTTTAACTCCATCCCCCATGCCACCCGCACCCCCAATTTCATTATTTGTGCCCAGGTCTCTATCTGATCTGCACTGTCTTCCCCTCCTTTAAAATTAGTACCCTCCCCCCAGTCCCTAGTTTAAAGACTCCTCCAACCTTCTAGCCATTTTCTCACCCAACACAGCTGCACCCTTCCCATTGAGGTGCAGCCCGTCCCTAGCATAGAACCTGTAGGCAACTGAGAAGTCGGCCCAGTTCTCCAGGAACCCAAACCCCTCCTTCCTACACCAATTCTTGAGCCACTTATTAACCTCCCTAATCTCCCGTTGCCTCTGTGGTGTGGCACATGGTACAGGCAGTATTTCAGAAAATACCATGTTGGAGGTCCTTGCTTTAAGCTTGCAGCCTAATTCCCTGAAATCATCTTTAAGGACCTTCCACCTACCTCTAACTTTGTCATTTGTGCCAATGTGCACCATGACTGCTGGGTCCTCACCAGCCCCTCTGTTATGCGCTCGGTTGCAACAACTTTATTGTATAATGGATTGCAACCGAACACGAGGTCCGCGATGCAGTTTATAGTCACTGCTGCCGAACACCCCTAGAGTATGTCGGTCAAACTGACAACAAAAATCTAACATTAGATCTCGCCTGTGTTACTTCACACTATGGGAGATGTAGAATTGGCACTATCTCCGCTAACGTCACGGGAGATGTGCTATCGACTGGCGTAGATGTAGCCCTGTTAATAGCACAGAAGCCACTTGCCAGATATTAGGTTTGCACTATGTTCTGTAAGCTGGTATAGACGTAGCCCTGTTGACTGCACAGAAGCTACGTGCCAGCCGCTAGGAAGTGCGTGCGACTAACGCCAGGCTACGTGCTACCATCCGGCGTGAGACCGGACTGAGCAACTCTCTGTTCAGCTTGGCAGGCGATGCCCAGGCTATGCACCCCACAGTCTGCTCAGGGTGTATAGCTACCCTATATTCGTAGCAAGACTGCGCCACGTTAGCTACAGGTTACGCACCCCGCTGTCTGCTCAGGGTGTATAGCTACCCTATATTCGTAGCAAGACTGCGCCACATTGGCTACCTGCCTGGCATAAGCTAAACCTGCCTAAAGGACCTGTGCTAATTAGCCGAGCGTACTCTGGCAACGGCAAGTCCCGGAGAGCAAAGCTAGAGAGCACGTGAAGTCCAGATTCTGGCACGTCCACACAAGAGCACTGCCTATATTAGTATGATCTGACCGCGCCGCGGACAGACAAGCTATTTAAGGGCTAAGCTCCGCCCCCAGCCATTTCGTCAATCGCATCATCGGTGACGTCATCCGTGACCAATCAGGTGGTGCCTGGTCAGAGGATCAGCTGACATTAACCACCAATCATGGCTTGCCATGTCACGGACATGCTCAGTGCAGGCATTTCTGGACTTAGGCTTACAACAGCCTTTTCCTGTTCTGTAACCTAGGTTTAAGCTACTATGAACTAAGACCCGAGTAACTATTTGTGCCTCTCGTGTATTGGCTAGGCGTTGGGAACGACGGCGAAGCTGAACAGCATCTGCCTTGGCTGGGTTGGATGGGAGACCACAGACTCCTCGGATCCAGGTTCGGATCCCGCCGTCGCCCGATGCCTAACATCCTCCCAGTAATCTGTCAACCCAATCAGCAATGTGTCGGACTCGAGCGCCAGGTAGGCAGCACACTTTCAACGATCCCTGTCTTTGTGACAGATTGTCCTATCTGTTCCCCTAATAATTGAGTCCCCCACTACCAGCACCTGCCTGCCCTGCTCTCCTAATTCCCCTCTTACTGAAGCAGACACTCCTCCGGCTTTCAGTAGACATGCCTTGCTGCAGAAGTGCTACCCCTGTACTGACACCCCCCTTATCTGCCAACTTAGCAAACTTATTGGGGTGTGCCAGATCAGGACTTGCCTCCCTAGCGCTCTACTCTGCCTTCTAACTCTCACTCAGCTTGCTGCTTCACTGTCCTGCAGCTCCATCGTAGCATTGCCCCCCTCATCTATCCCATTGAGCGTCTGCTCAGTGAGCAGCAGACTTCTTTCCATATCGTCTATAGATCTCAGTGTTGCCAGCTGCACATTTAGATCCAGAATCTGGGCTTCCAAATGCACAACGTGCTCACATCTCGCACAGCAGTATGCACCCTTGACCAGATATTCAAGGACTGCATACATGTGGCAAGATGTACACTGGATGGCATTGGCAATAGTGGAACACATTTCTAATGGGGATTTCACCAGACAGAAAAGATAAGTAAAAATAAATAAAATGTATTAATAAAATATAAGAGCAATTCAGTAATTCCCCCCTTGGAAACTCCCTGAATCCAAAGTCACTGAATCACAAGTCACACTTACCAC
>JARQOD010000006.1:132862136-133190711 GCA_033576555.1 Oophaga sylvatica
ATGTATCCCGCAAGTGTTTAAAAAAAACCCAACGGATAGAAAAGGTTACTATCGGGTTTTCACACCCCCATGGGCGATGGAAATGGCGTTTTAATAAAACCTCAGTAAAGGCCGGAAATCCTCAGCTTGTTTTTTTTGTTTTCTTCAAAGGGGACGTGCGGTATGGTTGCTCAAGGCCATTTTTTATAGAGGAAATAAAGTCATGGGGGGGTTTTGTAGCGGCGCTCCCCCTAAAGAACGCTGCGCCCCCCGTCATGAAGTAGGCTATGGGGCCCCACCCCGTCCCCTACCCCCCCATCAGGCAGGAAGCAGTGGGGCGGAAAAAAAACCGGGCGCAAGCATACATGCATTTCCCCCCTTAAAACCCTTTCTAAAAGCGAAGCGCATGATTTGGGGGCCACAGCCTTTTTTGGGGAGTTTAATCGCCATTCGCCACAGTGGCTATGCACTTGTCATAGATAGCTTTAAAACCTTTGCATCCTTGGGTTTGGTTTCACGACTTGCAGGCAACTGAAAATTTACTAGGGCTGAGCATTTTTTTCTGGTTTTTGTTTTATCATTGATTTTTTGGGCCCCTATTTTTATGTTTAAAGGGTGGCTTTTTTAATTTTGGGGGGGCAACAAAAAATTTTCCCCAAAAGAGTGTTTTTTTAAATGCCCCAATAAAACTTTTAATAAAGATGGTGACTATACTACATACATTGTTGCCCATATTCGGGGTCCCTCCCCTTTTTTTTGGGAGAAATTTTTTATTTTGAAAGTACTTTTTGCATTCTTTTTAACCCCCCAAGCCAGGGGTTTTTTTTTGGGGTTTTTTGTTGTCGCCTGGCAATATGGTTTATATTTTAAAGCCTTTTTTTCAAATTTTTAATTCAATTCATCTTTTAAATGGTGTAAAGCTACTTTTTTTCTTTTGGGTATAAAATTTTTTAAGGCCACGGAAAAGGGCCCAACAAACTCTATAGTGATTTCTAAAACCCCCCTTTGGGGCCCGGGTTTCAACCCCCCCTTTGCTCCCCAAAAAAGGGTGAAATCACAGAGAAAACACTATTTCCTGCGTTTTGGGGGGTTTTGAAAAGCCGCTTTCCCCGCGGTTTTCCCGGGGAAAAAATTCCCCGCACCCCCCAAATTTAAAGGGTTACACCAGAGATTAAACTTGTTCAATAGGCCTCAGTCCCCTCCTTGCCCCGGGTTTTAACAGCCAGTTGCGGGAGGGGGGCTGTATCCAGAAAAAAAAAACAAGCTCCGTTTTTTGGGGGTTTTCGTAATGCCGCTGTTCCCCTGCTGTGTGTCCGGCAAAAAATCCTGTACCCCCAAAAATTAAAATTTTAACCGAGATAAATTTGGGCTATACTGGGGCCCCAGCCTGCCCCCCCCCCTTTTACCCCTGGGCTTCAACACCCCATTGCTGCTCAGAATGCTGATGCACAGAAAAAAAAAATTTTCCGTGTTTTGGGGGGTTTTTCAGTAACCCCCCGCTGTTCCCTGCTGTTGCCCCGGGAAAAAATTTCCTGCCCTCCTTTTTCAACAACACAGATGTCAAAAATTTCTCCCATAGGGGAGATCCCCGTTTTATATGCCAAAACCAGAAAAAGGAGTTTTCCCCCAAACCCTAAAATGATTTGAGTCCCAATATGTCAAAAAAATTTTAAAAAAAAGGCATATATGCAAATGGCGGGCTACAAATCAAAAAAAAAATCCAAAGGGGTTAGGGTTGAAATGAAATGCATAAAGTAATTTCATAATCCTTTTGCGTTAAGGGAAAAGGGATTTAAACCCCTTTTAATTTGTGCAAAAATGGATGTGGGACTAGTTATAAACATTACTTATAATGTACGTAAAAAATACACTGTTGGGGAAAAAACCTTATTTTACAAACCCTTATATGAAAACCCAGCTTTAAAACCTAAAAAAAAAAAAAAATTTAACCAATAATCTTGCATAACCTAAAAAAGGCTTGTGTAGTGAAAATTTGTATCCCCCGGCAAGTGCAGGTAAACAACGCAAAGGATAGAAAAGGTTTTTGCAAAGGTATCACAGTCATACGGTGAAGGCCAATGCGATAAAAAACTCCCCCCTTTTAAAGGCGCGGCCCCCCCAAGCGCTTTCCTTGTAGTTCTTAAAAAAGGGGGGTGCGTGTTTTTGTCATAGGGTGTTTATAGAGGAAATCAGTCAGGGCCCCGGGGTTTGTGTTGGCGCTAAGCTCCGGGCGGGACGAATGTGCCAACGTGACTGAAAAGTCAGGTCATATCGCACAGCCGCCCCCCCAACCCAAGGGTTCAGAGCGGAAGGCAGCCCTGTGGGGCCCAAAACCGACGCCCAAGCATAAAAGCATTCCCCCTTAAAAAGCTCAAAAAAACCGTTTGAGGGGGGCCCCGGGCCTTTTTGAGGGGAGTTTTATCCCATTCGCCATCATGCTATGCACCTGATAGATAGCTTCCCCTTTTTTCCCTTTGGGTGGTTCCCGCATTGCAGGGTCATAGAAATTTTTCACTTGCGATGCATTTTTTTCTAGGTTATGCTTGTCAAACATGATTTTGGCCATATTATCAGGATTACATGGGCCTTTAAAATTGGGGTTTTTAACAAAATTTTTTTTCCCAATGACTTATTTTTTTTCTCAAAAAACTTTAATGAGAGGGTGAGAAAAACCCCATACATTTTTCTGCACATTTTAAAAGGGGGACACACGTTCCTTTGGCGCATTAAAAAATTTGAAAAGTACTTGTATCTTCTTTCAACCCCTTTCCCCCTGTTTTTTTTGGGTTTTATTTTTTTGTCGCCCGGGGGAATATGCCTTTTTTTTTAAAAGTCTTTATTTCCATATTTTTAAAAGAAACATTTTTTTGTTATTTAAAAAATTTTTTTTTTCTTGTTTGGGATAACATTTTTAAGGCCACGGGCAAGGCAAATATTATATGGGTTTTTTTTAAAACCCTGACTGAAACCGGGGGGCAAACCGCCTTTTTGCTCGGGGAAATGCGGGAGCACAGATAAAAACACTCGCTCCCGTTTGTGGGGTTCGTAAGCCCCCCGTTCCCTGCTGTGTGTCCGGCCCCCAAGTCCGCTACCTCCAAAATTTTTTGTTACAACCCCCTTTGAAAGTTGCCACTTCCCTCAGCCCACACCTGTGAATGGGCTTCAAACACCGCCTTTTCTGCCCGGGGTGCTGTAGCCGAAAAAACACCGCTCCTGTGTTTGTGGGGTTCGTAAACCAGGTTCCCCTGTGTGATCCCCCGGGGGTAAGTCCCGCTACTCCAACTTAAGTTTTTCCAAAATTTGAAAGTTCTATACTAGCCCGCCTAAACCCCGAGAACCGGGGGTCCAACAAACCCCATTGGTCAAAATTTGTTCCAGAGAAAAAAACTCCTCCCTGTTTTTGGGGGGTTAGTAAGCCAGCTGTTCCCCTGGGGGTGTCCCCGGGTTTTCCGCAAACCCAATTTTAAAAACACCTTTTAAAGTTGCTCAATTGCCCCCCTCACCCCCCGACGAAAATTGGTTTTTCACCGCCGTTGCGCTGGGGGTGTATTTCCCCGAAAAAAACACCGTTTTGTGTTTGGGGTTCAGTAATGCCGCTGTTCCCCCTGCTTTTGTGCCCCCGGGGGTAAGTCCGAACCCCCAAAATTTAAGTTTCACCCGATTTGAAAGTTGCTCATTAGCCTCAGCCTACACCCTGACAGAACTGGGCTCCAACACCGCCAGTTGCTGCTCAGAAGTGCTGTATGCACAGAGAAAAACACTCGCTCCTGTGTTTGTGGGGTTCAGTAATGCCAGCTGTTCCCCTGCTGTGTGTCTAGCAATAAGTCCTGCTACCTCCAATTTCAAGTTACACCAGATTTGAAAGTTGCTCACATTACGCCTCAGCCTACACCCTGACTGAACCTGGGCTTCAGCACTGCCAGTTGCTGCGGAAGTGCTGTATGCACAGATAAAAAACACTCGCTCCTGTGTTTGTGGGGTTCAGTAATGCCAGCTGTTCCCCTGCTGGTGTCCGGTAATAAGTCCTGCTACCTCCAAATTCAAGTTACACCATATTTGAAAGTTGCTCATACTAGGCCTCAGCCTACACCCTGACTGAACCTGGGCTCCAACACGCAAGTTGCTGCTCAGAAGTGCTGTATGCACAGAGAAAAACACTCCTCCTGTGTTATGGGGTTCAGTAATGCCAGCTGTCACCCTGCTGTGTGTCCGGCAATAAGTCCTGCTACCTCCAATTTCAAGTTACACCATATTTGAAAGTTGCTCATACATAGGCCTCAGCCTACACCCTGACTGAACCTGGGCTCCACACCGCCAGTTGCTGCTCGAAGTGCTGTATGCACAGAGAAAAACACTCGCTCTGTGTTTGGGGTTTCAGTATTGCCAGCTGTTCCCCTGCTGTGTGTCCGGCAATAAGTCCTGCTACCTCCAATTCAAGTTACACCATATTTGAAAGTTGCTTACATACTCCTCAGCCTACACCCTGACTGAACCTGGGCTTCAACACCGCCAGTTGCTGCTCGAAGTGCTGTTGCACAAGTCAAACACTAGCCCTGTGTTTTGGGGTTCAGTAATGTCAGCTGATCCCCAGCTGTGTAGTTGGCTAATTTCCGCTCTGTCCACCTACCCAATCCGTTTTCAACTTGGTCCCAATTTGTCCCTGCCTCCACTCGTTCTCTCTGACCCTGGGCTCCACACTCCAGTTGCTGCGTAATTGCTGTTGCACAGTCAAACACTAGCTCCTGTGTTATGGGGTTCAGTAATGTCAACTGATCCCCGCTGTGTAGCTGGCAATTTTCCTGCTCTGTCCACCTCCCCAAGTCACATTTTAAATTGGTCCAATTATGTCCTCTGCCTCCACTCGTTCTACTGCATCCTGGGCTTCAAACAAGCCGCCAGAGTGCGTTGCAGAACCCTCCTGTGTACTGGGTCAGTATAGTGCCCGCATGTTTGCATCATTCAGCTGGCCAACTACCTCAGCTCCTGATGTTCAATTGGAGCGTTGCACTGCTCCGTACTGTTTCAGCTGTTCCCCAGCTGTGTGTCGGCAATAGTTCCTGCTCGTCCAACATTTCAAGTACCAGATTTAAATTGGTCATTGTCCTCGCCTCACCTGACTAACCTGGGCTCCAACACCGCCAGTTGCTGCTCGGAAGTGCGTCTGACAGTCAACACTAGCCCTGTGTTATTGGGGTTAGTAATGTCAGCTGATCCCAGCTGTGTAGTTGGCAATCTTTCCTGCTCTGTCCACACTCACCAAGTCCAGATTTTCAACTTGGTCCAATTTGTCCTCTGCCTCCACTCTGTTTCTACTCTCATCCCTGGGCTTCAACACCGCCAGTTGCTGCTTCGAAGTGCCGTTGCACAGTCAACACTAGCTCCTGTGTTATTGGGGTTCAGTAATGTCAAGCTGATCCCCAGCTGTGTAGCTGGCAATCTTTCCTGCTATGTCCACACTCACCCAAGTCCAGATTTTCAACTTGGTCCAATTTGTCCTCTGCCTCCACTCTGTTTCTACTCTCATCCCTGGGCTCCAACACCGCCAGTGAGTTGCTGCTCGGAAGTGCCGTATGCACAGTCAACACTAGCTCCTGTGTTATTGGGGTTCAGTAATGTCAGCTGATCCCCAGCTGTGTAGCTGGCAATCTTTCCTGCTCTGTCCACACTCACCCAAGTCCAGATTTTCAACTTGGTCCCAATTTGTCCTCTGCCTCCACTCTGTTTCTACTCTCATCCCTGGGCTCCAACACGCCAGTTGCTGCTCGACAGTGTCCTTGGCATGGTACTCACTCCTGGCCCAGGCCTTCAGTTACACGTCAGCTGTCTCCAGCAGTGTCTTAACTTGGCTCCAATATTGTCCTGTCGGTTGCGTCGGTAGCTCGACCCAGTGGCGCAGTTTAGGTACTTCCTATGTGTCGGGATATGAAATCAGCTGTTTCACGTAGTCCCATAGGACAAGCACCCCTGTGGATGTGATTCGGTAATGCGCCGTCTGCGACCTTGCAACCTTATTTTCATGGGTCCTTCGCTACCCATGGTTCAGTACCCTCAGCTGTGTTCGGTAATTTTCCTTACACTAGGTGCCCACTACTCGGTACCGATTCCAGCAACGTCTGTGTCCATTGTGTCTTTCTGCCAGTACCCGTTTTATCTCTCATCCCTGGGCTCCAACACCGCCAGTTGCAGTTGCTGCTCGGAAGTGCGTATGCACAGTCAACACTAGCTCCTGTGTTATTGGGGTTCAGTAATGTCAGCTATCCCCGCTGTGTAGCTGGCAATCTTTCCTGCTCTGTCCACACTACCCAAGTCCATATTTTCAACTTGGTCCAATTTGTCCTCTGCCTCCACTCTGTTTCTACTCTCATCCCTGGGCTCCAACATCGCCAGTTGCTGCTCAGCAGTGTCTTTGGCATGGGTACTCCCTCCTGCCCAGCCCAGTTACAGCACGTCAGCTGTTTCCAGGCAGTGTCTTCATCACTTTGCCTCCAATAAGTTGTCCTGTCGTGTTGCGGTCGGGTTAGCCGACTCTATGGTGGCTGCAGTTTAGGTACTTCCTATGTGGGCTGCGGGATATGGAAATAAAGGCTGTTTCCGTAGTGCCAATAGGACAAGCACCCCCTGTAGGACTGTGGGATTCGGTAACTGCGGCCGGCTCGCGGCCTTGCAACTTTATTTTTCATGGGTACCTTCTGCTACCCATCCGGGTTCCAGTACCATCAGCTGGTTCTCGGTAGTGCCTTACACCTAGGTGCCTCCATCTCGGTATCCGAGTTCCAGCAACGTCTGCTGGTCCTTGGTAGTGCTTTCTAGCACAGGTACCTCCTGCTTAGTAACCGTGTCCCAGTACCGTCAGCTGGACCTCGGTTGTGCCATTGGCTCTGTTCCTTCTGCTGCCCCTCCAGGTTCCAGCACAGTCAGCTGGTCCTCGTTAGTTCCATTGCCTCTTGTACCTTCTGCTACCCATCCGGGTTCCAGTACCGTCAGCTGGTTCTCGGCAGTGCCTTTTGCTTAGGTGCCTCCATCTTGGTATCCGAGTTCCAGCAACGTCTGCTGGTCCTTGGTAGTGCTTTCTAGCACAGGTACCTCCTGCTTAGTAACCGTGTCCCAGTACCATCAGCTGGTCCTCGGTTGTGCCATTGGCTCTGTTACTTCTGCTGCCCCTCCGGGTTCCAGTACAGTCAGCTGGTCCTCGTTAGTTCCATTGCCTCTTGTACCTTCTGCTACCCATCCGGGTTCCAGTACCGTCAGCTGGTTCTCGGCAGTGCCTTTGGCCTAGGTGCCTCCATCTCGGTATCCGAGTTCCAGCAACATCTGCTGGTCCTTGGTAGTGCTTTCTAGCACAGGTACTTCCTGCTTAGTAACCGTGTCCCAGTACCGTCAGCTGGTCCTCGGTTGTGCCATTGGCTCTTGTTCCTTCTAATACCCATCCAGGTTCCAGGAATGTCAGCTGGTTCTCGGCAGTTACTACACCTTCTTGTACTTTCAGCTACATTTCCAAGTTGAAGATTTTTTTAAATGTTTTTTGGTAACACTCTGGATCTCCCTGACGACGACCCTGAAGAACCCCGAAGAAGACGATGACGACCCCGAAGACGATGACCCTGAAGACAACGACCCTGAAGACCACTCCGAAGAAGACGACGACCCCAAGGACGACGACCATGAAGACGACGAGCCTGAACACCACCCCAATGAAGACCAAAAAGATTACCCAGAAGAAGATGACCAAGAGGACAAGTAACATGAAGATAACCAAGAAGATACAGAACAAGAGACAGAAGACCAAGAAGCAGAAGAACAAAAAGCAGAAGAACATTAAGCATGACACAAAAAAATCAGAGCAAAAGATATGCTCTAAATTATAAGCAGAAGAAGACTAAGCAGTGTATGGGGGTGAGTCCGTTCCTCCTCGTGGTGCCCCAGGAAAATGCCTGCTGCTGCAGGCCAAACTGAACGCGGACAAATATTGTTGTAAATCTTTTGTGACAGCAAGAACGGAAGGTGTAATCTTCAAACTTTTAGAGATTACAACTACAGGAATGCCTGTCACAAATAAGAATATGATGAAGAAGATGAATAGGAAGAAGATGAGGAAGTAGAATATGAAGAAGAATAATTGTTGAATAAGAAGAATATGAAGAATGTAAAAAAAAAGAATAATAGGAGGAAGTTGAAGAAGATAAATAAGGTGAAGAAGAAGTTGATGAAAAAGATGCTGCTGCTGAGGATCATGAAGGAGAAAGTTTGGGAGAAGTAAAAAAGAAGGTGAAGAGCATGGAAGTAGTGAAACATACATATGTGCCAAATAGAAAAAAGGTTAACTGTTATGATTTGGTAGCTGAGGAGAGCAGGCAAAAACGGCAATACACCAAAGAGGTTGGAATCTACTGGATTGCAGTACCCTGACTAACCACCACAACTAAAGGCAGCGTGGAGCGTACCTACGTTGGTCCTAGACGCCTCGTCACAGCCTGAGAGGCTAACTACACCTAAAGATAGAAAGAGGAAAGCTATCTGCCCCGGAGCAGATCCCCAAAGAACATAGGAAGCCCCAAACATGTAATGGCGGTTAGACAAGAGGAAATACAGACACAGACAGAAAATAGTATGAGCAAACATTGGGGCCCAATCTTCCTAGAAAGAAAAGGATAGGAAGGACACTTACTGCAATCCAAAAAACCCTAAAAAAATACCAACTCTACTAATTGCAAAAACACCTGAGTTCACACGATCTCTACCACCTAAATTAGTTCTCTGTTGTAACAAAACTAAGCCGCAGCCACTGAAAAAACTGGAAAAGGCAAATGAACAAATAACAGTGGCTCAGATAAACTGAGAGGAGCACAAGCCCCCGGAGGGGACCTGGCTGACCTCCACAGAAGTGCAGAAAAAATGCAAAAAGCAAGCACAAAAATAAAAGCAGAAAATATCTTATCTGTTAGCAGAAGATGCAGGCAAGACTCAGCAAGCTTCCAAGTGAACCAGGAACCAAAGTTGAGACAAGAACAATTGATCACCGGCAACCCTGATGGGAGGGAACCTCCCTTATATAAGACCAGTCTGTAACTCCTGATTGCCATTCTTCACAATCTTCACTGAATGGTTCAGTACTGTTTGTAACCACCAGAGGGAGTTTCTGCTCAGAATTCATTTCTAACACATTCACAACAGTACCCCCCCCTTGAGGAGGGGTCACCGAACCCTCATTTGGGCAACCAGGTCAGTCGGGATGAGCTCTGTGATACGCACGGATCAGTCTCCTAGCATGGATGTCCGAAGCAAACACCCAAGAATTGTCCTCCTGACCATAACCTCTCCACTTAACCAAATACTGGAGTTTCGTCTAGAAAAACGAGAATCCAATATTTTCTCAACCACATACTCCAGATTGCCCTCAACCAAAACAGGGTCAGGAGGCGCAGCCATAGGAACCACTGGCTCGACAAACCTCTTCAATAAGGACTTGTGGAACACGTTATGGATCTTAAATGAACCTGGAAGAAGTAAACAAAGGAAAGCAGGATTAAGAATCTCCATGATCTTATAAGGTCCAATGAACCTAGGCTTAAACTTAGGAGATGCAACTCTCATAGGGATATTTCTTGAGGACAACCAGACCAAGTCCCCCACTTCAAACCGAGGACCATCAGTCCTATGCCGGTTGGCAAACCGCTGGGCCCTCTCCTGAGAGAGGGACAACCTCTCCACTACCTGGTCCCAAATCTGCTGCATACGCTCCACAACAGAGTCAACACCTGGACAGAAGCCTCCGTCTGTCCCGAAGAAAATCGAGGGTGAAACCCAGAATTGCAGAAAAATGGAGACATCAAAGTGGCAGAGCTAGCCCTATTATTAAGAGCAAACTCAGCCAAAGACAAAAAAGAGACCCAGTCATCTTGATCAGCAGACACAAAGCATCTCAGATACGTCTCCAATGTCTGGTTTGTTCTCTCAGTTTGTCCATTGGTCTGAGGATGAAAAGCCGAGGAGAAAGACAATTGAACACCAAGTTTAGAACAAAAAGTCCTCCAAAATCTGGAAACAAACTGGACTCCTCTGTCAGACACAATGTTCTCAGGAATGCCGTGTAACCGAACCACGTGCTGAAGGAACAAAGGCACCAATTCGGAGGAGGAAGGCAACTTAGGTAATGGCACAAGATGTATCATTTTGGAAAACCTATCACAAATCACCCAGATAACGGTCATTCTCTGAGAAACAGGGAGGTCGGAAATAAATCCATAGAGATATGGGTCCATGGTCTCTTGGGCACAGGCAATGGCATCAACAAACCACTAGAGCGAGAGCAAGGCTTGGAGCGAGAGCAAGTCCCGCAGGACTGCACAAATTCCCTGACGTCACAAGACAAAGTAGGTCACCAAAAGGACCGACTAACCAAGTCTCTGGTACCAAAAATTCCGGGATGACCGGCCAACGCGGAACAATGAATCTCAGACATCACACTCTTTTTCCACCGGTCTGGGACAAACGATTTCCCAATAGGGCAGCGCTCGGGTTTATCCTCCTGACACCCTTCCAGAGCCAGTCTCAAATTGGGCGAGATGGCAGAAAGAACTACACCCTCTTTCAAAATAACAGCAGGATCAGATAACTCAGGAGTGTCCGCAAGGAAACTCCTCGAGAGGGCATCCGCCTTAACATTCTTAGTGCCAGGAAGAAAGGAAACCACAAAATTAAAACGTGTGAAAAACAAGGCCCACCTGGCCTGTCTAGGATTAATTCGCTTGGCTGATTCCAGATAAACCAGATTCTTATGGTCCGTGAGGACCACCACCTGATGTTTGGCTCCCTCCAGCCAATGTCTCCACTCTTCAAAAGCCCACTTCATGGCCAATAACTCCCGATTACCCACGTCATAATTACGTTCAGTTGGAGAAAATTTTCGAGAGAAAAATGCACAAGGGTTACTTTTAGAGGTCTCTGGATCTCTTTGGGACAAAACGGCACCTGCCCCAATTTCAGAGGCATCAACCTCCACCTGAAATGGCAGAGAAACATCAGGCTGCCGTAGAACAGGAGCAGAAGTGAATCTCTGCTTAAGTTCCTGAAACGCAGAGACTGCCTCAGGAGGCCAATTCACCACATCAGAACCCTTTTTTGGTCAAATCAGTCAATGGTTTAACAATAACAGAGAAATTACCAATAAATTTACGATAAAAATTGGCAAAACCCAAGAATCTCTGAAGAGCCTTTAATGAAGTAGGTTGGACCCAATCACAGATGGCCTGAACCTTGACCGGGTCCATTTCAATAACAGATGGGGACAAAATGAATCCCAGAAATGAGATCCTCTGTACGCCAAAAAGACACTTTGATCGCTTCACATACAGAGCATTCTCTCTCAAAATCTGGAACACAGTCCGAACATGTTTCATATGAGAGTCCTAGTCATTGGAAAAAATCAAGATATTATCCAAATAAACAATCAGAAATTTATCCACAAAATCCCTGAAAATGTCATTCATGAAGGACTGAAAGACGGAAGGAGCATTAGTGAGCCCAAAGGGCATCACTAGGTACTCAAAATGCCCCTCTGGGGTATTAAATGCCGTCTTCCATTCATCCCCGGGGCTTAATGCGAATAAGGTTATACGCCCCCCTGAGGTCAAGCTTGGTAAACCAACTAGCACTTTTCACCCTGGAAAACAGGTCAGAAATCAAGGGTAACGGATATTGATATTTCACAGTGATATTGTTCAAGAGACGATAATCAATACACGGCCTTAATGAACCATCCTTTTTGGCCACAAAGAAAAAACCGGCACCCAAGGGTGAAGAGGATGGTCTGATATGACCCTTCTCCAATGACTCCTTGATATAAGACCGCATAGCGTCATGTTCAGGTACAGACAAGTTAAAAAGGTGACCTTTAGGGAATTTACTACCAGGCACTAATTCAATAGCGCAGTTATAGCTCCTATGGGGGGGCAAGGATGCAGATTTACTTTCGCTAAACACATCAGAAAAATCAGTCAAAAAGTCAAGAACATCCTGAGCCTGGGGAGAGGCAGAAAAAACAGGAGTGTTGGCATTAACACATTGGCAGCCCCAACTGGTTACAGACACAGATTTCCAATCCAAAACAGGATTATGAGACTGTAACCAAGGGAAACCTAGTACAATAATGTCATGCAGATTATACAGCACCAAAAATTTGCAACTCTCCTGATGATCAGGTTCAACCCTCATTATCACCTGAGTAGAGAACTGGGGTTTATTCTCAGCCAAAGGGGTAGAATCAATCCCCAGTAGGGGAATAGACTTCCGTAGGGGTATCAAGGGAAACCCACAAGGTTTAGCAAAATCAAAATCCATCAGGTTAATAGCTGCTCCCGAATCAACAAAATCCTGAGCAGAAAATGTGGACAGGGAGCAAATCAGGGTAACAGTCAACAGAAATTTAGTCTGAACACTACCCAAGACAACTGAGCGTGCAAAACATCTTCCTCGCTTAGGGCAGACTGAAATAGCATGAGAGGCGTCACCACAGTAGAAACATAACCCATTGAATTTTCGAAACTAATGACGCTGTGCCCCAGTAGCCACTCTATCACACTGCATGGGTTCAGAAGCTGGTTCACAAGGCAACACTATTCCACGCATACCTCTACGCTCACACAAACGTCTGTCAATTTGAATCGCTAATGACATAGAATCATTGAGACCAGAGGGAGCAGGGAAACCCACCATAACATCTTTTACATTCTCTGACAGACCCTTCGAAAAACGGCTGCCAAAGCATCATCATTCCATTTGGTCAGGACTGCCCACTTTCGGAATTTCTGACAGTATAACTCAGCGTCCTCAAGCCCCTGATTTAATGCCAACAAGGTTTTTTCAGCTTGATCAGTGACATTAGGTTCATCGTACGATAACCCCCAGAGCCAGAAAAAATGCATCAACATTACTCAAAACAGGGTCCCCAGATGTCAGGGAAAAAGCCCAATCCTGAGGATCGCCGCGCAGGAGAGAGATGACAATTTGAACCTGCTGTGCTGCGTTCCCTGAGGACTTAGGTTTTAAGGCAAAAAACAACTTACAGTTATTTTTGAAATTCAGAAATTTAGCTCGATCCCCTAAAAACAAATCTGGCATGGGAATCCTAGGTTCCACAACCGGCAACCCTGCAAGATAGGTAGCAATACTCCGAACTTCAGTGGCAAGCTGATCCACACGGCCAGACAACTGTGCAAACTCCATTGAGAGAAAAAAAAAAATCCTCAGCACCCAGAGAAAAAGAGGGAAAAAAAAATGCAACAAACAGAAAAAAAAAAAATCTCTGACAACTCTGACAACTTCTTTTTTTTCACACTTTTTTTCCCTTCTGTGAGTACCATATAATTTTCAGTTTGGCCGGTGATACTGTTATGATTTGGTAGCTGAGGAGAGCAGGCAAAAACGGCAATACACCAGAGAGGTTGGAATCTACTGGATTGCAGTACCCTGACTAACCACCACAACTAAAGGCATCCGTGGAGCGTACCTACGTTGGTCCTAGACGCCTCATCACAGCCTGAGAGGCTAACTACACCTAATGATAGAAAGAGGAAAGCTATCTGCCCCGGAGCAGATCCCCAAAGAACATAGGAAGCCCCCAAACATGTAATGGCGGTTAGACAAGAGGAAATACAGACACAGACAGAAAATAGTATGAGCAAACGTTGGGGCCCAATCTTCCTAGAAAGAAAAGGATAGGAAGGACACTTACTGCAATCCAAAAAACCCTAAAAAAATATCAACTCTACTAATTGTAAAAACACCTGAGATCACACGATCTCTACCACCTAAATTAGTTCTCTGGTGTAACAAAACTAAGCCGCAGCCACTGAAAAAATAACAGTGGCTCAGATAAACTGAGAGGAGCACAAGCCCCCGGAGGGCACCTGGCTGACCTCCACAGAAGTGCAGGAAAAAATGCAAAAAGCAAGCACAAAAATAAAAGCAGAAAATATCTTATCTGTTAGCAGAAGATGCAGGCAAGACTCAGCAAGCTTCCAAGTGAACCAGGAACCAAAGTTGAGACAAGAACAATTGATCACCGGCAACCCTGATGGGAGGGAACCTCCCTTATATAAGACCAGTCTGTAACTCCTGATTGCCAATCTTCACAATCTTCACTGAATGGTTCAGTACTGTTTGTAACCACCAGAGGGAGCTTCTGCTCAGAATTCATTTCTAACACATTCACAACAGTTAACAACATAGTCAATTTCTTCGTAACTCCGAACGTCTTAAAAAAAAATTATTCCTGCTATTCCATTTGATTGGGGTAAACCTCTATGCCTTAAATGTCTCCTCCACCTCCCCTAATACATTCTACATTATTCTTAGTTGTTTTCCTTCATGTACAATTAACCTACAAGGAAAGAAAGGGTTTATTTTAATCCCGATATTTTTGTCCCATTGACTAGCATTGGTTTCCGGTATCGAAATCGGCAATATTCGCTACTTTTTGAGTATCGGTCCGATCCAATCCGATCCGATATTTTACAATATATGGAAAGTATCGCTCAACACTAGTTGACATCTCTGTTCTGGGTGTCTTCTTGTCTGTAGTAGCGAAGTTCAGGGTTGGATCACTGGTAATAAGCTGGTCGATGTAGTGAGTCAGGGCCGTCAATCATGCTGGAATGTTGATGGACGTTCTCTGCGATGCACTGTGCTGGATCTTGCTACTTTGTTCCGAGAACATTGCTGCATCTCTCATAATCAGGATCCTCCATAGCTTCCAAGTACTCTGCCTTAGCCATTGCAGCTGCTGTTTCTTTTTCTGTCACAAGTCTTTCTAGAGATGCTCACAGGCGCGCACTTTCTGCCTCTTGCTCTGCCTGCAAATGTGCAGTTTCGGCTTGCTAACATGTAGTTTCGGCTTGTAGGCATGCATTTTTCGCCTCTCGTACTGCTTGTTTCAACTTTAATTGCATCTTTTGTTTGGCGATGGAGGACCGTGCTTTGACTGCCTCAGATTCAGCACGAGCTACAGCAGCAAGCTCTTTTATTGAAGACTTGTTAGAGTCTGCTCGTGACCTCGTTTTGAGTGAGGATGTATCGCGTTGAGACATTGTGCACTTAGCTGCGTACTGCTTTGTATTTTGGCAGGAAACTGAGTCTATGCGTGGTGGGCTTCCACATGGCGGGAATGATGTAGCACTTCTTGGTGGCTGCAGTATCGTTCTGTGGCTGTATGGCAGCTGCTGTGATACCTGTATGCGGAGCAGTGTGGGTATTAGCGGTCCTATACAGTCTGATCAACTACAGCCTGACACTGGCTATCAGTTTCACTGAAGGCAACTAATCTGTTCTTACTGGGGTCTGGACTCTTGTTCCCTGCGGCTGTATGTCGGCTGCTGTAATAACCGTATGCGGAGTAGTTTGGGTGGTAGTGGTCCCGTACAGTCTATGCAATCAACCGCATGCGACTGGTGGTCCGTTTTTACTGTGGCCTGGATTTTTGTTCCCTGCAGCTGTATGGAAGCTGCTGTAATTCCTGTATGCGGAGCAGTTTGGGTGGTAGCGGTCCCGAACAGCCTGAGCAATCGATGAGTGCGCCCAGCGGTTCCGTTTTCACTGTTCTGCCTTCCTCCACGTATAGTGCTGTGTGGATTCCAGCATACGGCTGAACCTTTCATTCACTTCCCACTAAAACGACTGTATGGATTCTTAAGTCTATATTTATTGAGATGATGATGGGAACTTGGTAACAGTGAACAACAGTGGTGGATGATTATTTGGTAAAAACTACAAGAGAAATGGACACTGTGTATCAGTACTGGCAGATAACAGAGAAAACAGCATGATACAGACTGCAATTAAATCAGTAACTAACATTACAGAGGCTGCACAGTAACATTACAACACAGCTATGGCAAAGTACATGCTGCAATGCTATCCTACTCTATACAGAAATGCAATCTATCTGTAAGCAGTGTGAAAGCATTAGCTAACTAAGAGATACAGAAACCACACAGAGGCTGTCTAACACAGACACATATGCATTAGAGTCTCACCGGAATCCACTGGTCAGGAGCACTGCTTTGTACGGAGAGAGCTGGGAGCACGTGTGCTTAACTGTAAAGTCTAAGAGAAAATGTCTCAGCTTCTAGCCCGGGAAATTGAGGGGGTGGTAACTTAACCAGAAGACACTGCTCTTTAAAGAAGAAGTATCCGAGCATACAAACACAGGATAAATGAGTACCTAATGACCTCTAATTGCTATAACTGGTACTGAACTATGAAATTAACTAGCTGCACATGAATGGGCAGAACAGTCTGCATACTGGGGGCATGCCAGACCATAGGAAATCCCATAAGGCTAGCTAAGCACATATCAGACAAGGATACATAGGTATAATCCTAAATATAACAATATCAAAGGTAGCTTATTATGCAATCATGTAAACTCAGAAGATCCTAGATATATAATATAGAATGAGACCCTAAATGGCATCCATTACTAGGAAAATTGAAAACTATGTCAATTACAGGTCCTTCTCAAAAAATTAGCATATAGTGCTAAATTTCATTATTTTCCATAATGTAATGATTACAATTAAACTTTCATATATTTTAGATTCATTACACACCAACTGAAATTTGTCAGGTCTTTTATTGTTTTAATACTGATGATTTTGGCATACAACTCCTGATAACCCAAAAAACCTGTCTCAAAAAATTAGCATATCAAGAAAAGGTTCTCTAAACGACCTATTACCCTAATCTTCTGAATCAACTAATTAACTCTAAACACATGCAAAAGATTCCTGAGGCTTTTAAAAACTCCCTGCCTGGTTCATTACTCAAAACCCCCATCATGGGTAAGACTAGCGACCTGACTGATGTCAAGAAGGCCATCATTGACACCCTCAAGCAAGAGGGTAAGACCCAGAAAGAAATTTCTCAACAAATAGGCTGTTCCCAGAGTGCTGTATCAAGGCACCTCAATGGGAAGTCTGTTGGAAGGAAACAATGTGGCAGAAAACGCTGTACAACGAGAAGAGGTGACCGGACCCTGAGGAAGATTGTGGAGAAGGACCGATTCCAGACCTTGGGGGACCTGAGGAAGCAGTGGACTGAGTCTGGTGTAGAAACATCCAGAGCCACCGTGCACAGGCGTGTGCAGGAAATGGGCTACAGGTGCCGCATTCCCCAGGTAAAGCCACTTTTGAACCATAAACAGCGGCAGAAGCGCCTGACCTGGGCTACAGAGAAGCAGCACTGGACTGTTGCTAAGTGGTCCCAAGTACTTTTTTCTGATGAAAGCAAATTTTGCATGTCATTCGGAAATCAAGGTGCCAGAGTCTGGAGGAAGACTGGGGAGAAGGAAATGCCAAAATGCCTGAAGTCCAGTGTCAAGTACCCACAGTCAGTGATGGTGTGGGGTGCCATGTCAGCTGCTGGTGTTGGTCCACTGTGTTTCATCAAGGGCAGGGTCAATGCAGCTAGCTATCAGGAGATTTTGGAGCACTTCATGCTTCCATCGGCTGAAATGCTTTATGGAGATGAAGATTTCATTTTTCAGCACGACCTGGCACCTGCTCACAGTGCCAAAACCAATGGTAAATGGTTTACTGACCATGGTATTACTGTGCTCAATTGGCCTGCCAACTCTCCTGACCTGAACCCCATAGAGAATCTATGGGATATTGTGAAGAGAAAGTTGAGAGACGCAAGACCCAACACTCTGGATGAGCTTAAGGCCGCTATCGAAGCATCCTGGGCCTCATAACACCTCAGCAGTGTCACAGGCTGATTGCCTCCATGCCACGCCGCATTGAAGCAGTCATTTCTGCAAAAGGATTCCCGACCAAGTATTGAGTGCATAACTGAACTTTATTATTTGATGTTTTTTTTGTTTGTTTTTAAAAAACACTTTTATTTTATTGGATGGTTGAAATATGTTAATTTTTTGAGACAGTTTTTTTGGGTTATCAGGAGTTGTATGCCAAAATCATCAGTATTAAAACAATAAAAGACCTGACAAATTTCAGTTGGTGTGTAATGAATCTAAAATATATGAAAGTTTAATTGTAATCATTACATTATGGAAAATAATGAAATTTAGCACTATATGCTAATTTTTTGAGAAGGACCTGTATATTACAGCTGCAGTCAGCACATTATATAAAACATTAGCTTGCTGTTTACCTGAAAGTATGCACCACCAAAGGGCTCAAATGATCTGCACCCCTGACTAAGGCGTTCTGAAACGCACATTGGGGCGGGCATGCGGACCATTTGAGCCCCTTGGTGGTGCATACTAATATTTTATGTTATCCGATTACATTGTTTGTAACTAGTGATGAGCGAAGTTGCTCAGAAAACGTTCGCCAATCACAAATTGTACTTTCGGATTTGTGTTTGGATTCCAAAGCATTTTTCCTCAAAATCGGCAAATTCGACCAAAGCTCGGTAAATCATCGAGTTTCCACTGATGCTTTTGTTAGGACTTTGGCTAGTATAGTGGTGCTGTATGATGAGCAGAGGGGACGTGCTTGATGAGAGGAGGGGATGGGAGATGTCAGCGTTTTTTTAAGTAACTTAATGCCAGTCAGACACAAGGGCTACTGTCATTGGGTGCCAAAGTTACATGTCCCTCTTCATATAAAAAGTGGACATATTGTTTTTGCGCCATTTTGTCAGTGTAACAGCACAGAGAGACTGCTCCTGCTGCTGCTGCAGGTATTCAGATACTTAGCTAGGCGGTTTATTATCAGCTAGTTCAGCTAGATAGGATCTTGTGTCAAATTGACCTTCCAGCATCTAAATTATTTATGCTAATGGTGTGGAACAGCCAGGAAAGTTCACATTTCAGAATCTAAATTCCTACTGCTAATAGGGTGGTGCAGCCAGGATTACACATTTCAGAATGTAAACAATTTGTGCTAATAGTTAGGTGCAGCCAGGAGTCCACATTTCAGAATCTAAATTGTTTGTGCTAATATTGTGGTGCAGACAGAGGTCCACATTTGAGAATCTAAATTGTTTTTGCTAATAGTGTGCTGCAGCCATGAAAGTTCACATTTCAAAATCTAAACTGTTTGTGCTAATAGTGTGGTGCAGCCAGGGATCCACCTTTGAGAATCTAAATCATTTGTGCTAATAATGTGGTGCAGCCAGGGGTCCATATTTGAGAATCTAAATCGTTTGTGCTAATAGTGTGGTGCATCCAGGTGTTAGGGGCCTGCGGAACGCACCTAATAGATATTAAGGAGAGGTGCATTCGCTGCCCGGGGTCCACCGTGCAGGCAGAGCCTGCTGCTAGTAAGATGCGTAAATAGGCAGTATAAGCGAACTCTGTTATCCCGCAGAGTCGCAGATGTAAACGCCGTAGCACTATATGGCGGAATAAGCAGTCTCTGTTAACTCACAGAGCCGCTGTAACAAAGACTGTGTCCTGTTAGACTCACAGGGAACACAGATGACTGCTAAGCGGATTGCAGTCTGTCGTCATGCAATCAGAACCCAAGCAGTAATCTCCTCACCGGAGTAGCCGGTATTCTAATGGCGTTTTCAGCCGTGCCCTGAACACGTGCATACAATCTCCTCACCGGAGGTGCCGGTATTCTAGGGGCTTATTTCAGCCAGACCTAACCACATGCATACATGACCACACTGGCGCAAGCACGTAACAGATTTGATACTAGCGCATGGCGGCCCGGCCATGCCACCCTTTTATAGCAGCAACTGCAGGACCTACCAGAAAAGGACCAATGCGAAACCATCCCAGAACACATGTAGTTTCAGGACCTTCCTGGCGGACCAATGGGAGTCGCTGCTGTAACCGAGCATGTGACCCCTGATCTCCAATGGGAGATCTTGCCCTGGGCATGCTCAGATGGAGAAAGCAGGGACTTAGTTCCCGAACTGCCTGCTCCATCACTGGTTATAATAGAGGAACCAGGAAAGACCGCAACAAGCCTCTGCACAGTGTTAAACTGGGCGAGACGCTGGGACTGACGTCTCTGCTGAGCAGGCTCCACTGCGGCTGGAGATGGATGGGGGACCACAGCGAGACTGGCTCGAGATTCCCCTTGTGCAGCAGCGGGAACTCGAACCCTAACACCAGGAAAGTCCACATTTCAGAATCTAAATTATTTGTCCTAATAGTCTGGTGCATCCAGGAAAGTCCACATTTCAGAATCAAAATCATTTCTGCTAGTAGTGTGGTGCAGCCAAAAGTCCACATTTCACAATATAAATAATTTGTGCTAATAGTGCTGTTCAAAAGACAAAAGTGCTGTTCAGACACCAGGCCACTTTCCTGAATCTTAAACTTTTCTGACGATAGTATGGTCCAGCCAGGAGTCCATATTTCAGAATCTATATCATTTCTGCTAATAGTGTGGTCCAAACAACAGGCCACGTTTCAGAATCTAAATCGTTACTGCTAATAATGTGGCCCAGACACCAGGCCACATTTCTGAATCTAAATTAATTCAGGTAATAGTGTGATCCAGACATCAATCCACATTTCTGAATCTAAATAATTTCTGCTAATAGTGTGGTCTAGACACCAGGCCACATTTCTGAATCTAAATCCTTTCAGGAAATAGTGTAGTCCAGACACCAAGCCACATTTCTGAATCTAAATCCTTTCAGTTAATCGGGTGGTCCAAACACCAGGCCACTAGTGATGGTCGAGCACTAAAATGCTCGTTGCATGGGTCGAGCAAATTAGAATACTCGGGCGCTCGACCCGAGCAACTTGCCCAATGTTAGTCTATGGAAAACCAAGCATTTTTCAAGCGGCCACCTCGGCGGTCTGCAGAGGAACTAGAAATTGTGGAAATCGATGGGAATGGTGCACAAATGACATAGGAACAGCATGGTGAACACCTATGGAAACTTTTCTGACTTCCAGGTCACTGCTGTGAACAATGTTATCAGAGTCTTACGCCACTTTTACAGACTCACAATAAAACATACAAAAACAAAACCAAAATGGATTTTCCTGGGAAATATGTTAAGGAACATCTTTTCCAGCATAATGACTTGTATATAAGGCAAAATAAATAACCAAAAGCAAAAAATGCTCCTCCACACCTTTGGCTATGTTCACAAGTAGCGTTTTTGAACTTTATCATTGCGTTGAACCAAAACAAATGCATTCACTGGGAAATGTCATTTTAACATTTTACAACCTTATCTGGCCATGTAGTGTGTGACACACCAACAAACACATCCTGTTTCATTTATGAAGGAGGGACTCTGAAAGTCACAAAGCCTATTTTTATAGGGCCATCAGGCAGCCTTTACTATTCTTAAAGGGCCAGCAGTTAGCCCTCACTATTCTTAGAGAGCCATTAACCGGCTATCTTTTGTTGTTCCCATTATTAATCAGTGGGTCTCCTATACTGTTATTGCGTATTCAGTGAATGGCAGGGCTGCCCAAAATTTGGACGCACCCCAATACCCATTTGAAAAGACGTACAGGAGGGCATCCTGAAAACAATGTTCCCATTCTTAGGAAGTGGGTCTCCCATACTGTTTGCCTATGCAGTGAATGCAAGGGCTGCCAAAAAATTGGAGACACTCCAATTCCCCTTTGAAGAGACGTAGATGAGGGCCTCATGAAAAAATGTTCACATTATGAGGAAATGGGTCTCCCATAGTGTTTGCCTATGCAGTGAATGCAAGGGCTGCCAAACATTTGGAGGAACTCCAATGCCCCTTGGAAGAGATGTGGAGGAGGGCCTCATAAGGGAGCGCATCTCCTATACTTGTAATGCCAATGCACTAAGTGTATGGGCTGACAAATATTTACCCCTAGAGGGTATACATGAACATACTGTATACCAATTTTTTTACGAACATCATAAACACCCTTTAAAAATTATGTGGGTCATATGGTAATATGGTGGTGGAGGATGAGGATGAGGAGAAGGAGGAGGACAACAGCAAATAGCCAAAATAAGGAAGCGTATACCCAAGTGTGGGTGTGAGGAGGTGCAAGGGAATAGATCTCCCAAAAAAGACACTGGATTTGAGTTTATGTTATGCTGCTATCATTCGGTGGTGTTGAGAAGTATGGCCCAATCCAGCCCTTGTTCATTTTTATAAGAGTCAGCCTGTCAGCATTTTCAGTTGACAGGCAGATGCGCTTATCAGGATAATTCCACCAGCAGCACTAAAAACCAGCTCGGACCAAACGCTAGAGGCAGGACAGGCCAGGACCTCTAAGGCGCAGAGAGCAAGTTCATGCCACACGTCCAGCTTGGATACCCAATAATTATAATGCACAGAGGAATCAAGTAGGACGTTGGTATGGTCAGCAGCAAGGTACTCCCTCAGCATCTTCCCAAACTTTGCACTTCTTGTGAGAGTACCCAGCGTCTCAGGGCCTGTGCGATGGGAGGGTCTGAGAAAACTCACGCAAAACTTTGACAGTGTTCCCCTGCCTCTGCTGGATTTGAGATGTCTCTCTCACCTGTACTCCTTGGTTGTCCAATGAACTGTGCCTTCTGCCGCCAGTGTTTTCAGAATTGGGAATTTTTTTAATAATTCCGTAACAAGGGCCTTCTGATACTTCCATATTTTATTCGACCTGTCCGCATCAGGAATAAGAGATAGAAAGTTCTCCTTGTAGCGTGGGTCTGGAAGTGTCACCAACCAGTAATGACTATCACCCAAAATTTTGAGAACGCGAGGGTCATGGGAAAGTTAGCGTAACATAAACTCATGTGTGCCAGACTGCAAACAGGCAAAACTTCCATGTACTCACCAAGAGGATGACTAACCATGCTCTCCTCCTCCCTGTCCTCAGTCCATCCATGCTTAACAGATGGTATGACAGTTGTGCAGGTAGTACCATCTATAGTGCATGAAACTATCTCCTGTTCTTCCTCCTCCTCCTTCTCTTCTTCATTGTCACCCAATCACATTGGGATGAGATGAGGTTGGGCTGTGTGTAATCACCCTGTATGGTTCCTTACTCCATCTCATTGTGCTCTGCCTTCAATGCATCCTCTTTGATTGTGAGCAGAGAGCATGTTAGAACATAGAGAAGGGTGATGGTGATGCTAATTATGGCATCATTGCCGCTCACCATCTTGTTGGAGTCCTCAAAGTTTTTGGAGGATGGCAAACGCTGCTGAAGCATGGCAATGGCAGCGGAAGCTGTCGCAGACTTTCTAAAATTGGCACACAGGTGGCATACTTTGACAAGCCAATCTGGCAGCTCTGGGTAGGTTTTGAGAAACCCTGAACCTCGCCTTGCCTCAGAGCCGCCATCAGGTTCCGGCCATTGTCACACATGACCATGCATGGCTGTAGGTTCAGTGGTGTCAACCACATATCTGCCTGCTCTTTCAGAGCTGTCCATAACTCTTCAGAATTGTGTGATTTGTCACCTTGACTGAGGCAGTGCTGAAGTCCTTACAGCTTCTGACTGATGTGGTTATTTCGCAGATGGAGGTTGAAGAGGAGGAGGAGGAGGAGAAGGAAGAGGTGCAGGAGCTTTTAGACTGTGGGGGAAACCCTGATTGACCTAGGGCACGCAATCCTCGGTGTCGGGAGGATGTGTTCCATCCCAAGGTCCAACTGGGTCCCGGTTTCCACTATGTTAACCCAGTGTGCCTCAGCGAGATTACGCCGCCAAAAGCATTTTCACTGTCCGTGGTTAGTGGACTTCCCGTAACTGCATTGTGGGGCATGGCTAATGTGGACATGTCTTGTATGTGGACGCACACGGGAATAGGTGCTGTCCGAGTACGGTGCGGCGCGCATCGGTGCGGAAGCTTCCATCTCCAGAGCTAAAGCAACTTTTGAGTGCAAGTATTGCGAATGTGTGAATTAGTATTGTGGTCGTGAGGGTTGGCTTATTGGCTCGTTCCATGTGGTTGAACATAAATGCTGACAGCAGGATTGACATGCTTGCTGATTGTATTAGTGTGCATGACGGTGAGCAGGAGCATCCTTGCATGAACAGAACAGGATTGGCTTGGATGACAACAGTGGAGAGATTCACCCGCAGTACCTCTGGACCAGGTTCGCACAAAGTTGTATGCTTGCTGCCTGGCCTGATCAGCTGGTTGGTCAGTGGTAGTTGCACCGCTATGCGGCTGCAGGTGGTGCAATGCCTTTTGGTTATCACAGAGCTTAAAACCACTCGGAACTAACATTGTACTGCTATTCGATGTGTGTTACGGAAAGTTGCCCACTTTGTTGTGGCCCACACTGATCTTCCTGCCTGTGGTCTAGCCCTCCTCTGGTGCTCTGTCCTCGTCTGCTTCCTCCTTGCCAGGTTGGGTCAGTTACTATATCATCCACCACCTTGTCTTCCACTTCCGCACCCTGGTCCTCCTCCTGATTTTCTGGCAATTGTATCTCATCATCGTCCACCTCTTGTGACACTTTCCCACCGTCGCCTTTGTGTGACTGTGGCTGCTCAAATATTTGGGCATCGCTACATGCGATCTCCTCTTGCCCCGCTTCAAGTGGAGAGAGGCCCGAATCTATAAATGGAAAAGTGAACAGCCATTCAGAGTGTCCAAGTGTGGGATCAGTTGTCTCTGAGCACTCGGCATGGTGGGAGGAAGGAGGATCAGGGTGAGGAATATGCGGTCGAGACTCACGTCTACTAAGACTTTGCCGTGTGTAAGACAGGGTGGTGATGGCAAAGTGACTGGAAGCATTATCCGCTACTCAAGCAACAACTTTTTGACACTGCTCTGGGTTCAATAGTCGTGTGCTGCAGGAACAGGAAGGTTGGGCGAGAAGATGTGGGTGTTTGTTGTGGCACAATTTCAGCTTGCACACGGATTCGGCTTCAGCCTCTGCATGCACCATCACCATCACGTCCAGTTCCCCATCCCTTGCCACGCGCCTTGCTAATTTTAAATGTAGGACAATATTTTTCACGTTCACTACAAATGGCTGAATTTGGAACGAACTTATATGTGATCCGTATGACGGAAAACCACAGTTTTACATAGCTGGCCTGTAGGTAACTATTTTTAACAGCAAACTGGTGTCAATAACTTCTCTAACATACTGCAACACAATTTAAATGGAACCCAGAAATGGCAGAATTTTGAGCGCACTTATATGTGATCCGTGTGATGGATGAACCACAGTTTTAAATAGCTGGCCTGTAGGTAATTATTTTTAACAACAAACTGGTGTCAATAACTTTGCTAACACACTGGAACAAAATGTAAATGGAGGCCAGAAATGGCAGAATTTTGAGCGCACTTATATGTGATCCGTGTGATGGATAAACCACAGTTTTAAATAGCTGGCCTGTAGGTAACTATTTTTAACATCAACCTGGTGTCAATAACTTCACTAACACACTGCAACAAAATTTAAATGGAGGCCAGAATTGGCAGAATTTTTAGCGCACGTATACAGTATGTGATCCATGTGACGGACAAACCACAGTTTCAAATAGCTGGACTGTAGGTAACAATTTTTAACCGCAAACTGGTGTCACTAACTTCGCTAACACACTGCAACAAAATTGAAATAGATTCCAGAAATGGACCATTTTGAGCGTACTTATATGTGATCCATGTGAGGGACAAACCACAGTTTTAAATAGATGGAGTTTTAGCGCTGTAATATGGAAAGGATCTGGCTGTATTCAGTAGTGCCAACAAGCAAATGGAGCAGAAAAATGGTGTTCTATGAATTGCTTTTTAAGCAAATAATCAGGATTAAGATCCCAAAAAAATATTCCTGGCCCCTGATACCTGGGGCTGTGTCTTGAAACATCTGTAAAAGCAGCAGCAGCAGCAGCAGACAGAACTGAAATGGACCCTCTTGCTGTATGCACTGCAGTCTGCCACATATACTGCCGGCCTGCCTAGCACTAATATCTATACAGCTGGATTATTCCTCAGAAGGACTGTTAGTTGAGATGGATATGTGTATAATATATTGTGATATACCTACACTAACTATAAAAAAGCAAATCTCTCCCTAGCTCAGCAGCAGCTCTCCCTACACTGCTTGATTCCGGAGTTGACTGTGAAGAGCATGGCGGTGCCAGGTCTGATATAGACCTGATGACTTGTGCGGCTAGCCAATCACTGTAATGCCACAACTAACATGGCTGCTGCATTACAGTGTGTGGCAGACAATCCCTGCATGTTCATTGGCTCTCTAAAGAGCGCCAAACATGCAGGGAGAGGAACCGAGCTCCCACCTAGCAACCCTGGAAATAGTTGGCGATCTCTGAGCATCTCGAGCAGTGAGATGCTCGGGCAAGTACGAGTAGTGGCTTGCATGCTTGTTCATCACTACAGACCACATATCAGAATGTAACTAGTTTGCGTTAATAGTATGGTCCAGCCAGAAGTCTCATTTCAGAATCTAAATCCTTTCTGCTAATTCTGTTGTCCAGAAATCAGTCCACATTTCAGCTTCTAAATCTTTTGTGCTAATTCTGTGGTCCAGCCACACTATCTTAGCAAATAAATACAGATTATTAATTTACTGACAGGTGACTGACACACTGACAGATATGGGTCTAGGGTTGCAAAACAGCTGGATAAAAGAGGGTAAGGGTACATCTCACATGAGTGGGGAAAAAGCGAGGTCATGGTGGAAGGGGGAATTGGTGTTCGAGGTGTAAGTGGGTGTTAGCATCCCTGCTCTGACAGGCAGGGTCTCCAGCATGTCACTTCACTCACCTGCGCTGCTGTCAGTTTTTCCCTTACCTATGCTCTGCATGCTTCCAGCAGAGCTTCCAGCCGGGCCTCCAGCCATGTCCTTAGAGCACCCATGCACGTGCTCCCACCCTCTTAAAGGGCCAGCGTGGGCACTTCTATTTCCTCCCCAGCCAATGGCTGTGGGACATTATGTATATATTGTTTCCTCCTCACTGGGGAGGTGCCTGTGCAACCTTCCTGTTCTGCAGTCTAAGTTGCGTAAGGTTGCGTACCATAGGTATGAGCTGGTGAGCGTTATGCTCTACGTTGTACTCACTGCATGCGCATAGATCTGGTCTGCTGCGAGGATGGACGCCACATGGAGCGTTGCTAGGAAGAAGTCGGCAATGCACTCGGCGCGCTCCGGCCGGAAGCGGCGCCTGAGGTCGCGACAGGAAAGGGCGGAACAGCAAGGTGACGTCACCGATTAGTTACGCTTGTGTGAAAGTGCAGGGGCTAATTGTGCTGACGCGTTTCTAGGGACCACTATCCCTCTTCATCAGAGCTGAAGCTCACTGCACTGAAATGCTCCTATATAGAGAGAAATACTAATGAGGCTCCCTTTCATTCTAAACCTTAATGGGTGGTGATTAGAAAAAAGCTGCTGAACCTACCATAATTGAACTAGTGACAGTGTTTATACACGATATTAAGATGAAATAAAACATACTGGGATATGTGACTTATTGAGTACTTCAGATGAATGCGGTATGCATATTATAATAAGATAAATTAGTTGAATTAAAAACATCCTTTATTAATATTATTTAAAATAGCTAGTGACATTTGTCATAGCAATACTCGTGGAGTAAAAATGTGAATAAAAAAAAATGTTAAAAATAGATGAATAAAAACACTATGATTATATGTATATGTACTGTAAATTAAGAACAATTTGACCAATCCGTATATAATGGAAACTAGATCCATAAAGATATGTATATACATGTGGTGTAACTGGTCCAGAAAGAATGCACATGTATATAGAAATAATAATAATAATTCAATAAAAAACATGTACATGTGCATCATTAAAATATTCTGAGGTCGAATCGACATTTATGGTTAATTTCATGAATTAAAAGCGAAAAGCTCAATCTCTTGGTTGAGTCCCTTTGGGGTAAGTGTATCAAGAGTGAAGATCCATCAGGACTCAATCCTTGACATGCATTTAATATAGTCACCACCTCTGCAATTTCTGGGCACTAGATCGATGCCATAAAAAATAATGTCTGTGCACCTTTTACTATGTTTTTCCAGAAAATGGCGGGATAGAGGGAGACCTAAAAACCCTTTTTTGATATTGGTCAAATGTTCCTTAATACGTATTTTAAGGCACCTTTTTGTTCGGCCCATGTATAATTTATTACATGGGCATTTCAAGATGTAAATGACCCCTTTAGATTCACACGTGATTTTAGAATTAATGTTGAACGTCACTGTTTCACTTGAATCTGTAAAACTGGGCTTGTTAGTTTTATTATGCTTGGTGTGCATACATCCATAACATTTTCTGCAGGGTTGGAAACCAGTGATTTGTGGAACCGGTTGTAGCCCCGTTTCACCAACATTCAATGGCTTTGTTATGGGAGCAAGAAGAAGGCCTAGGTTTTAGCTTTCGTGAATATGAACCTAGGATAATCTGGCAAAAGGTTACCTATACATTTGTCACCTTGAAGTAAAGCCCAATGTTTTCTGATTATGTTTTTAAACTTCATATGATTCGAATGAAATTGGGTTACAATGGGTACTTGTGATATTTGTTGCTCAATGCTTAATGGAGTTGGGTTTTCTCTATCTTTATAGATAGTTGTATCCCTGTTGATATTAGCAACTTCTTGCTTCGATGCATTCATGGCGGTGCCAGGTCTGATATAGACCTGATGACTTGTGCGGCTAGCCAATCACTGTAATGCCACAACTAACATGGCTGCGGCATTACAGTGTGTGGCAGACAATCCCTGCATGTTCATTGGCTCTCTAAAGAGCGCCAAACATGCAGGGAGAGGAACCGAGCTCCCACCTAGCAACCCTGGAAATAGTTGGCGATCTCTGAGCATCTCGAGCAGTGAGATGCTCGGGCAAATACCGAGTAGTGGCTTGCATGCTTGTTCATCACTACAGACCACATATCAGAATGTAAATAGTTTGCGTTAATAGTATGGTCCAGCCAGAAGTCTCATTTCAGAATCTAAATCCTTTGTGCTAATTCTGTTGTCCAGAAATCAGTCCACATTTCAGCTTCTAAATCTTTTGTGCTAATTCTGTGGTCCAGCCACACTATCTTAGCAAATAAACACAGATTGTTAATTTACTGACAGGTGACTGACACACTGACAGATATGGGTCTAGGGTTGCAAAACAGCTGGATAAAAGAGGGTAAGGGTACATCTCACATGAGTGGGGAAAAAGCGAGGTCATGGTGGAAGGGGGAATTGGTGTTTGAGGTGTAAGTGGGTGTTAGCATCCCTGCTCTGACAGGCAGGGTCTCCAGCATGTCACTTCACTCACCTGCGCTGCTGTCAGTTTTTCCCTTACCTATGCTCTGCATGCTTCCAGCAGAGCTTTCAGTCGGGCCTCCAGCCATGTCCTTAGAGCACCCATGCACGTGCTCCCACCCTCTTAAAGGGCCAGCGTGGGCACTTGCTATTTCCTCCCCAGCCAATGGCTGTGGGACATTATGTATATATTGTTTCCTCCTCACTGGGGAGGTGCCTGTGCAACCTTCCTGTTCTGCAGTCTAAGTTGCGTAAGGTTGCGTACCAGTCCTTGCTGCACTCTAGTGCAGAGCTTGCCTGCCTGCTGCACTCTGGTGCAGATCCTGCTTGCGAGATTCTGATATGTTGAGGTAGAGATATCTAGTGAAGACAAGGTGTACATGTGTTATCAACATTGGCGTTCATTGACTGTGGATCTGCTTCTAACTTCATTGATTCGGGACTCGTTCTGAAGTTAAGGTTAGGGACAGGTAGTTTAAAAAGACTCATTTAAATCGTCATCCTTGACAAGACACCATTAGCTCACAATTTGATCAAGAGAGCAACGATGGATTTCACTCTCCAAGTGGGAGCACTCCACTCTGAATCCATCTCCTGCTTTGTGTTGGATAATTTATCTGTTGGATTGGTACTGTGGTTTCCATGGTTGCAGATTCACAATACGGTTATTGATTGGTGTCAGAAGGAAATTGTGAAATGCAGCCTCAATTGTTACAAGAAATGTGTAAAAAATGTATAAATATGCTCCGCTAGTCTGAAGGGTATTCCGGGGATCCTGAAGGACTTCGGACATGTGTTATCAGACAAAGAGGTGGAGATACTAACTCACCATCATCCCTATGATTGCCTTATTCATCTTATTCCTAGCACCAAATTGCCTAAAGCTCACTTTTACAATTTGTCGGGGCCTGAATGGACCGCCATGAAACAATGTGTTGACAAAAGTTTAGGGAAGGGTCATATCCATCCTTCCTTCTCGCCTATGGAAGCTAGATTTTTCCTTATTAAAAAGATAGATGGGGGTGTCTGTCCTTGCCTTGATTTCTGATAACTAAACAAAATCACAGTTAAAAATACTTATCCACTTTCACTCATCCCCGACCTATACAATCAGCTTCTGGGGACCAGGGTGTTTTCTAAACTTGATCTTAGAGGGGCTTACAATTTGATATGCATCCGGAAGGGTGACAATTGGAAAACAGCGTTTTCAACTTCTGAGGGTCTTTTTGAAAACCTTGTCATGACTTTTGGATTATTCAATGCACCTGCTGTGTTCCAAAATTTTATGAATGAAATTTTCTATGATTGAATTGGAAGATATGTTGTGATTTATGTGGACATTTACCAGAAACATGTTAGCGTTGTGTTACAGAGATTTAGGGAGAACTCTGTTTGCTAAATTAGAGAAATGTTTTTTTTCTATTCAAGAAATCTCTTTCTTGGTGTTAATTTTGTCAGCAGAATGGTTTAAGATGGACCCTGGGAAGGCGCAGGCCATAATTGAATGGGTTCAACCTCATGATCTTAAGTCTTTGTACCCTGTGCGACAACGTTCGCCTGCTCCCACGCGCTGCCTCACACTAGCTCTACCAGGCATCCAGGCTACTTGGATTTCTCCTTGGACTTTTTGTTGAAAAAAGGAGATCCATAACAAGACATTAAACGCAGTCTTCTCTTATCAGTTCTGATGAAGGTCCGGATGTGGACCGAAAATGTTTAACGTTAATTCTGGATGCAATAAATGGAACATTTTGCTTTTGTCACTTCTTTCTCTGAGTACCAAGTTTTTTTCCACTACCTGCTGTTGACATGTGTCATAAAGGTGATATAAAAAAAATTACTCTGCTATTGGTTAAATAAATAGCGTATATTTATTTAGCAGTTGTGCGACTTTCACGAAGTCTGCGGAGATATGCAAACATCACTATTTAACAGTAATTTTCTTGAGTCTGCTGTTGTCGTGTGTCATAAAGGTGATATAAAAAAGTACTCTGCTATTAGTTAAATAAATAGCGTATATTTATCTATCAGTTGTGCGCCTGGCACAAAGCCTGCTGATATACGTAAACGTCAATATTTTCCTGAATTTGCTGTTGCCATGTGTCATAAAGGTAATTGAAAAAAAAATTACTTACTCTGCTATTGGTTAAATTTATAGCGTATCTTTATCTAGCAGTTGTGCCACTGGCGCAAAGCCTGCTAAGATACAACAACGTCATTATTTAACAGTAATTTCCCTGAGTCTGCTGTTTCCGTGTGTCATAAAGGCGATATAAAGAAGTTTTCTCTGCTATAATATTACAGGCTACATTCACTAGTTTCCTAGATATTGATCCAGGGAGCTAGTCTGATTGCCATATGTGGAGTTGGGAAGGAATTTTTTTCCCCAATGTGAAGCTTACTGTTTGCCACATGGGTTTTTTTGCCTTCCTTTGGATCAACAAGTTAGGGCAGGTTAGGATAGGATATGGGTTGAACTAGATGGACTTATAGTCTTCCTTCAACCCTAAGGCTAAGTGCACACGATCAGGAATAATTGCGTTTTTTTCGCGGTTTTTCCGCTATTTTCTGCGGTTAAACCGCGAACAAAATGCAAGCATTAAGCATTCTATACGTTTTAATTGATTCCGCATGTTTTGTACACATGTTGCGTTTTTTTTCGCGAAAAAAACGCTTTGCGGAAAAAAAAGCAACATGTTCATTAATTTAGCGTAACCGCGGTGATTCCGCCGCCATAGGAATGCATTGAACCGCTTACTTTCCGCATGTGGCTATGCCCACTATGCGCAATGTAAGCAGTTCATGTGCGGATGGTACCCAGGGTCTGGAGCAGAGGAGACTCTCCTCCAGGCCCTGGGTACCATATCCCTGGTAAAACAATAATTAAAATAAAAAATAATGATATTTCTCACCTTCCGGCGGCCCCCGCAGCCTTCCCGCCTTCAGCGACGCTCCCGGCAACTTCCGGTCCCAAGAGTCCTTTGCGAGAATCACCCAGATGGCATAGCGGTCTCGCGAGATTCTACGTCATCGGTGTGATTTGTCGCAATGCATCCTTGGGACCGCGAGTTGCCGGAGCGTCGCTGAGAGGCGGGAAGGCTGCGGGGGCCGCCGGAAGGTGAGAATATCATTATTTATTATTTTTTTTATTATTTTTACATTAGATCTTTTTACTATTGATGCGTCATAGGCGGCATCAATAGTAAAAAGTTGGTCACACGTGTCAAACACTATGTTTGACTCGTGTGACCAACCTGTCAATCAGTTTTCCAAGCGATGCTACAGATCGCTAGGAAAACGATAGCATTCTGCAAGCTAATTATGCTTGCAAAACGCTATTATTCTGGCGGGAAATCAGCATACAAAAAACGTGCGTATTTCCTGCGGGAGAAGTGCGGGATTGCCGCGGAAATTTCCGCGGCAATTCCGCAACGTGTGAACTTAGCCTAATAACTATTAGTTAAATAATAGCTTTTATTTATCTAGCAGATGTGTGCCTGGCTGTCATGTGTGCATTGCCACGAAGATCGTCGCGGTTGCACATTCTGACTTCTCACAGCTGAGTTGCTGTTTCTTTGTGTTTGGCAGTTAGGGAGTTAATTCTGTCTGTGCTCAGTTCTGGGACTGGGTGCAGTTTCTCCCGGCTGCAATTAATTATTTGTTGATTGGTTTCCTTTAAATCTCTGGTTGTCTGTGTTGGGAGTTGCCAGTGAAATTCTTCATGCAGACCACAGATAGGATTGTATCTGTATAGACTTAAGTTAAAGAGCTCCTTAGTTGTTTTAAGCTCACCTTGCTTAGAGTTTAATATCCCAGATCATTTATGTTCCTTCTGTGTTTGAGTGTGTATGCAAGTCTGTGTTTTCTCCAGTCTGTCTAATATGTCTAATCTGTGTATTTAGCAGAGATCAGCCCATATTCCTTTGGTGGTAATCAGTATCCTTCTTAGGACTGATTACAGGGTTCAGGGACTGATAGGAGACAGGGTTAGGCTGGAGACTTGGACCTCTGAACCATTATCAGTACCTCCAAGGTGAGGGATTAGTTAGGACCCCAGTTTAGGGTCAGGTTAGACCCCCGGTCCTCCTCTTTCCTGTGACAGTGTATCAAGTCCTCAAGATTAACCCTGAGTTCAACGGATATCGTGTCAGGTAAATCTATTCTATATTTACATGCTGATGTTGCTAATCTATATGTTGTATAGAGTGTTGTTCTTTTAAGAATAGTTTACTGACATCGTACACATATCATAAGACCGCGTGACATTTTCACTGGCCCATAAAATTATTCCCAGTTGCCATGGATCCAGTGGCCCAGCTGGCTCTGCAGTTGCAGGGATTGTCTATGGAGCTGACGGACTTTAAGTCCAAAGTTTTGTCTCCCTCAGAGCAAACCAGATTTGAACCTAAAGTAGCTCTCCCGGACAGGTTCACTGGTGGGCGAGACAAATTTTTTACCTTCAGGGAAGCATGTAAATTGTATTTTCGGCTTCGGCCTCGATCATCGGGGAGTGAGGAGCAGAGAGTGGGAATTGTTATCTCGCTCCTACAAGGGGACCCTCAATCCTGGGCCTTCTCCCTTCCTCCGGGATCCCCGGCTCTACAGTCAGTGGATCGATTTTTTACTGCCCTGGGTTTGGTATATGATGACCCAGATCGGGTCTCTCTTGCTGAGACAAAATTGCGTAGGATACAGCAGGGAGATCGTCCGGCGGAGGAATTTGCTTCTGAGTTCCGTAGATGGGCCACAGATACTCAGTGGAATGACCCAGCTCTTAGAAGCCAGTTTTGTCATGGGCTTTCTGACAAATTAAAGGACGTTTTGGCTCAGTATGATTCTCCTCCATCACTGGAGGCTGCTATGGCCCTAGCTATCCGTACTGATAGACGGCTCCGGGAGAGGTGCGAGGTAACTCCGCCCCCTGTTGTTACTCCACCTACTACTAAAGTCCCTTATGTTGAGGTTCCCCTTGTCTGTTCGGAGGAGCCTATGCAGTTGGGAGGGACATCATTTCGTAGGAGGGGATTGGCGGTACGCCGCAGGACTAGAAGGTGTTTCTTCTGCGGGAAAGAGGGACATTTTGTTGGGGGATGTCCATCCCGTGCCTTGTTGAGCAAGAAGTCGCCGGAAAACTGTTGGTCCCAGGTTGTGTGGTGGACGACAACCTGGGAGTATGTATTTCGTCCGCTAGTTCTTCTCAGTTCCTTGTACCAGTGGAGGTGGTGGTTGGTACGAGAGTGGAGAGATTTTCTGTTCTTCTTGATAGTGGGTCCGGGGCTAATCTGGTTGACGCTCAGTTTGCTCAGGCTCAAGGTATGCATCTGAGTGTATTGGTCAAACCGATCCCTATATTCTCCATTGACGCCAGGCCTCTCGGCCAAGGTAGCTTTGTTCATGAGGTTCATAACATTGACCTTCGGTAGGGGCAATACATAGGGAACTATTATCTTGTTATGTGTTGGAGGGTCTACCTACTCCTATTGTGTTGGGACTTCCTTGGTTGGTTAAACATAACCCTGTGATTAATTGGCAGTCCAGAGATATAAGCCAATGGGGGGAGTTTTGCAAAAGTAACTGCATGAACACAGTCATCAGTGCGGTCGTGCCTAGTACTTTGCCTCCTTTTTTGGAGGACTTTGGGGATGTGTTCTCTGAGGAGGGGTGTCAGGAGTTGCCTCCTCATCGCGTGTATGACTGCTCTATTAATTTACTTCCTGATGCTAAGTTACCTAAAGCTAGGTTATATAACCTTTCTGGTCCTGAGAGGCAGGCTATGAAAGAATTATATTTCGGAGAGTCTGGCCAAAGGGCATATTAGACCTTCATCTTCCCCAGTGGCCGGGGGTTTCTTCTTTGTGAAGAAAAAAGATGGAGGCCTACGCCCTTGCTTGGATTTCCGCGAACTTAATCGGATTACTGTTCGAGATCCGTATCCACTCCCTCTGATTCCTGATCTCTTCAATCAAATTGTTGGCGCCAAATGGTTCTCTAAATTGGATCTCAGGGGGGCGTATAATCTGATTAGGATAAAAGAGGGGGAATGAGTGGAAAACGGCGTTTAACACGCCGGAGGGACATTATGAGAACCTTGTCATGCCTTTTGGTCTGACTACTGCACCAGCAGTATTCCAACATTTTGTTAATGACATTTTTCGTCATCTGGTGGGGCTGTTTGTGGTCGTATATTTGGATGACATTTTAATTTACTCACCAGATCTTGTGTCTCACCAGGAGCATGTGAGACAGGTGTTGCAGATCTTGCGAGACAATAAACAATACGCCAAACTGGAAAAGTGTGTATTCGCCGTACAGGAACTTCAGTTTTTGGGTTTCTTGGTGTCAGCCTCCGGTTTCCGTATGGACCCTGAAAAGGTGAGAGCAGTGCTTGAATGGGATCAGCCAGAGGATCTTAAGGCTCTGCAGCGTTTTCTGGGGTTTGCTAACTACTACCGGAAATTTATTTGTAATTTCTCATCTGTTGTCAAACCTCTCACTGACATGACAGAAAAGGGACGGATTTTTCTAAATGGTCGGACAAAGCTTGCCAAGCTTTTTCCTCTTTGAAAAAATGTTTTGCTTCGGCACCCGTTCTCATCCAACCAGATGCATCACAGCCGTTCGTTGTGGAGGTGGACGCGTCTGACGTGGGGGTGGGTGCAATATTGTCCCAGGGTCCGTCCCCTGGTAAATGGCATCCGTGCGCTTTCTTTTCTAAAAAATTGTCGTCCGCCGAAAGGAATTATGATATCGGCAATAGGGAACTTTTGGCCATTAAGTTGGCTTTTGAAGAATGGCGTCACTTTTTGGAGGGGGCAGTCCACCCGGTCACCGTCATTACTGATCACAAGAACCTGCTGTATTTGGAATCTGCTAAGCGTCTGAATTCCAGACAAGCTCGATGGTCGTTGTTTTTTACCAGGTTTAATTTTGTTGTCACTTATCGCCCTGGATCTAAGAATGTTTAAGGCGGATGCCTTGTCTCGCAGTTTCCCAGGGGCCGGGAAAATGGATGACCCGATTCCTATCCTTCAGGAGGGGGTGGTAGTGTCGGCTGTATGTTCTGAGCTTGAGGAGGAGGTGTTAGAGGCTCAGGGGGACGCCCCTGCAGGACCTCCAGGGAGACTGTTTGTCCCAAATCAGTTGAGACAAAAGGTTATTGAGGCACATCATAATTCTGCTTTAGCAGGACATCCAGGGAGTAAGGCTACTTTAGATCTCCTTTCTCGCCGGTTTTGGTGGCCTAACGTTAATAAAGATGTTTTAACTTTTGTCGCGTCCTGTGGGGTGTGTGCTCGCTCTAAGACCCCTCATACCCGTCCGTCTGGGACCCTCTTACCCTTGAAACTTCCGGAGCGTCCATGGACTCATTTGTCTATGGACTTCATCACGGACCTTCCTCAGTCGTCAGGGAAGACTGTCATACTGGTGGTTGTTGACAGGTTCAGTAAGATGGCACATTTCATTGCTCTTCTGCCCTCCCTAATGCTAAAACTCTGGCGCAGGTGTTCATTGGGGAGATTGTGAGACTTCATGGGTTGCCTTCTGATGTGGTGTCAGATAGGGGGTCTCAGTTGTGTCCAAGTTTTGGAGGGCATTTTGTTTACGTCGGGGGATGCAATTGTCATTTTCCTCGGCTTTTCATCCGCAGACCAATGGTCAGACAGAGCGTCTGAATCAAAGCCTAGAGACTTATCTTCGGTGTTTTGTCTCAGAGAACCAGGAGGACTGGTCTTCTTTCTTGCCTCTGGCAGAGTTCGCTCTTAACAACAGGCGGAGCGAGTCCACTGGTAAGTCCCCGTTTTTTGGGGCATATGGTTTTCATCCCCAGTTTTGTACATTCAATGGGGGGGTCCCTTCTGGGGTTCCTGAGGAGGAGCGTTTCTCGTCGTCACTTGCTTCAGTGTGGAGAGGTGTATTGAATAATCTGAGTGCTATGGGGAACCGTTATAAACGTATGGCTGATAGGAGGAGAGTTTCTGGTCCAGATCTTAATGTGAACGATCTGGTATGGTTGTCTACCAGGAATATAAAACTGAAAGTTCCCTCCTGGAAGCTGGGCCCCAGATTCATCGGGCCGTACAGGATCAGTTCCATAATTAATCCTGTGGCATTTCGTCTGGACCTCCCTCCTACGTTTAAAATCCACAATGTGTTCCACAAGTCATTACTTAAGAGGTACGTGGCACCAGTCATACCAATCACCTCTACCTCCTCCTCCAGTGGTGGTCAATGGTAACTTGGAGTTTCAAGTGTCAAAGATCATTGACTCACGTCTGAATCGCCGGTCCCTTCAGTACTTGGTGCATTGGAAGGGGTATGGTCCAGAGGAGAGGACGTGGGTTCCTGCGTCTGACATTAACGCAGATTGTTTGGTGCGGACCTTCCACAGAACTCACCCGGGCAAACCTGGCCTGAGGGTCCGGAGGCCCCTCGTAGAAGGGGGGGTACTGTCATGTGTGCATTGCCACGAAGATCGTCGCGGTTGCACATTCTGACTTCTCACAGTGAGTTGCTGTTTCTTTGTGTTTGGCAGTTTAGGGAGTTAATTCTGTCTGTGCTCAGTTCTGGGACTGGGTGCAGTTTCTCCCGGCTGCAATTAATTATTTGTTGATTGGTTTCCTTTAAATCTCTGGTTGTCTGTGTTGGGAGTTGCCAGTGAAATTCTTCATGCAGACCACAGATAGGATTGTATCTGTATAGACTTAAGTTAAAGAGCTCCTTAGTTGTTTTAAGCTCACCTTGCTTAGAGTTTAATATCCCAGATCATTTATGTTCCTTCTGTGTTTGAGTGTGTATGCAAGTCTGTGTTTTCTCCAGTCTGTCTAATATGTCTAATCTGTGTATTTAGCAGAGATCAGCCCATATTCCTTTGGTGGTAATCAGTATCCTTCTTAGGACTGATTACAGGGTTCAGGGACTGATAGGAGACAGAGTTAGGCTGGAGACTTGGACCTCTGAACCATTATCAGTACCTCCAAGGTGAGGGATTAGTTAGGACCCCAGTTTAGGGTCAGGTTAGACCCCCGGTCCTCCTCTTTCCTGTGACAGTGTATCAAGTCCTCAAGATTAACCCTGAGTTCAACGGATATCGTGTCAGGTAAATCTATTCTATATTTACATGCTGATGTTGCTAATCTATATGTTGTATAGAGTGTTGTTCTTTTAAGAATAGTTTACTGACATCGTACACATATCATAAGACCGCGTGACACTGGCACAAAGCCTGCTGATATACGTAAACGTCAATATTTACCAGTGCCACTAATTTTCCTGAGTCTGCTGTTGCCGTGTGTCATAAAGGCGATTTAACAAAAAAATAACTCTGCTATTAGTTAAATAAATAGCGTATCTTTATCTAGCAGTTGTGCGACTGGCGCAAAGCCTGTTGAGATACGCAAATATGACTATTTACCTGTCATTTTCCTGAGTCTGCTGTTGGCGTGTGTAATAAAGCTGATATTTTAAAAAAAATACCCACACATTGCTAGATACAAGAAATTTGAGGGTACTTGAGGGTAATTGTGAAAAATAATAAGAAGTATGGGCGCACTGCAAGATATGGTAATAAACATAAGGGGGTGCAAACATTTGTCAGCTGAATAATGGACAAGAAGAAGAAAAGGAAACCACCAAATGTATTGCACACCACCATATACAATATAATAAGGAAAAAACTTTATTGGCAAAGAACTATTAAAACATTAAAAACAGTGAGAAACCACCCGCATGTATCCTGCTACACCATAGTCAATGATATGTGACCAAACACATGATATATACCATCCTATAAGGAGAATAATGAACAATAACTAGTAGGATAACACCTGAGAAATTCACATTGCAGTCAAAACAACAATGACCCACACAATATAAATATACCATGTGCCTGAGAAAAAATAGAACAGAGGTAACAGCTATATAAATAAGAACAACATCAGCAATTAACTGTGGTAAGCTTATAGCACATCAATTAAATCAGAGAGAAACTGCATGTTGGGGCAATTAAATAAAGCCTATAGGACATAGTAGTATTACATGGAAAGGTAAAAGAAAATGTCCCTAGAGCATGCCATGAACAAAAAGTAATGCTCAAAAAATAAGGCTAAGAGTATGGAACCAATTATGAAAGTCCCATGAAATATGCCCAAATCCTAACCATAAGGAAATCGCTGCAAGAGGCAATATAAGCACAGGCTCACATGTCTGCCATGAAAAAATGAGTAGTTGGTAAAGTGGCAAGGAGAGCAGGACACAGAGGCGGGGGGTGCCCAACGCGTGTCGCGTCAAAACTATGCCAAGGCAGTCAATAAATGCCTATGTAATGAAGATCAAGTAGCCTCATGTGCGTGCGGCGTCCAGGTCGGCACAAGGTTCACAGCGCGGCAGACGTCTCTGCCCAACAGTCTGCACTGGGCAAGCACTGCTCAATGAAGAGCGATGCTGCACAGTGAGAAAATGCAACTGCGCATGCTTGGCTCCCGTGAGCATTCTGAGGAGAGGAGAAATCAGCTGAACATGACAGATAGAAACAAAGGTAGCCGAGGAGGCTCAGCTATGTCTGGGAGCACAAAAAGAAAGGACATATCAATGGACAAGCCATTATATAGATGTAAAATGAAAGAAAAAATATATACAGTAAATACTCGAGTATAAGACGAGATTTTCAGCCCATTTTTTAGGGCTGAAAGTCCCCCTCTCGGCTTATACTCGAGTCATATACAGAGGGGAGGCGGAGCGCAGCTGTTCTATATACTCACCCCTCCGCCGGCGCGGTCTCTGCAGCCCCTGCTCTTCTCCCACGGTCTCCGGCGTCAGTGTTCAGTGGTCAGGTGGTACCGCTCATTAAAGTCATGAATATGCACATATTCATGACTTTAATGAGTGGTACCACCTGACCGCTGAACACTGGCGCGCGGGAGAAGAGCAGGGCAGAGACGCGCCGGCGGATATTTACCTGTCCCATTCCACCGCTGCTTGCCGCTGTGTCCTTGGGTCCTCTTGCTGCGATGTTCAGGCAGAGGGCGCGATGACGCCCCTGCCTGATCATTCACTGCCAAGGACCTGGAAGAGGGAGCAGCGCAGCGATGGACCGGTCTAGTGACAGGTAAATATCGCAGGTGCCGGGGCCCTGAGCAAGCGGTGACACCGACACCTGTCCCCATGGCGCGCCGGTGTCCCCGCCTGCTCAGGACATCGGCACCTGGCCCCCAGCGACGAGAGGTGAGTATGTCTTTTTTGCAGCAGCAGCAGCTGCGGCAGCATAAGGGGCCTATTCAATGCAGCATCTATGGGGGCATAATCTATGGAGCATCTATGGGGGTATGATACATGGGGCATATATGGGGCATAATCTGTGGAGCATCTATGGGGCATATTCTGTGGAGCATCAATGGGGGCATAATCTATGGAGCATCTATGGGGGCATAATACATGGGGCATCTATGGGGGCATAATCTATGGAGCATCTATGGGAGCATAATCTATGGGGCATCTATGGGGGCATAATACATGGGGCATCTATGGGGCATAATCTGTGGAGCATCTATGGGGCATAATACATGGAGCATCTATGGGGGCATAATCTAAGGAGCATCTATGGGGGCATAATACATGGAGCATCTATGGGGCATAATCTAAGGAACATCTATGGAGCACAATCTATGGAGCATCTATGGGGGCACAATCTATGGAGCATCTATGGGGCACAATCTATGGAGCATCTATGGGGCACAATACATGGGCAGCATATGGGGCACGATACATGGGCAGCATATGGGGCACAATCTATTGAGCATCTTGTGGGGCATAATACATGGGCAGCATATGGGGCACAATACATGGAGCATCTTGTGGGGCATAATTCATGGGGCAACATATGGGGCATAATCTCATTTTCCACCCTAGGCTTATACTCGAGTCGATAAGTTTTCCCAGTTTTTTGTGGCAAAATTCGGGGGGTCGGCTTATACTCGAGTATATACGGTAAATATAGAAAAATAAAGAAAAATAAATATGACTATTTACCTGTCATTTTCCTGAGTCTGCTGTTGGCGTGTGTAATAAAGCTGATATTTAAAAAAAATACCCACACATTGCTAGATACAGGAAATTTGAGGGTACTTGAGGGTACTTGTGAAAAATAAAGGCAGGAAAATTTTGTTCACAGCGCATTCAATATGGGAAAGGATGACATTAAGGAACGGGGATGTGGATGTGATGATGTCCGCAAAGGCCGTGTGACAGACTAGAAGGTGACTGTATCTCATTCTAGCTTCCTGTAAAAATTCGGTCAGTGGGCTACACCACTGTCGAACCCAGACAAGTGCGAGGATGTTGTGGTTTGGATGGTAGATAAAGGCTCCACTGTGTTGACAAGCAAGACCGCAAAGTCTTCCACATTGTCCACTCTCAGTAGCCAAGTGGCTGGGCCTCAGAATCCTCAACCTGGCCCTCCTTCCACACCCCATCAAGAGTCCCAGGAGACATATGACCCAATGCTGGCCACTCTGAGGAACTGTTTACGTTCCCTTGTAATTATTCAGGTCTCTCATCGTGCACCATTAAAGAAGGTCATGAGGAGGTGGAGTGCAGTGATGTACAAATATTTGAGCACACACGGCAAGGAGAAAGCCACGTTGGGGAAGGTCAATTCATGTCTGAAGAGTTGGAGGATAATCATGATCAGGGGCGTACATAGAAATCATGGGGCCCCATAGCAAAAGTCTGAATGGGCCCCCCCCCCAAAAAAAAAAAAATCAACAGGTGCTCTTAACTCCAGGCATGCATGTTATATGTCAAACAATTAATTTTATAGCTAGTCTTTGATTTTTTTTCTCATTTGAGTAAAAGAAAAAGTAAAACACATCCAATGTAGTCTTATCTGGTGGAAAATACGAAGTTATGATTTAATATTATTTATTTCAGGTTATTCGAAAATCACACATCTACAAAAGCATTACCAACCAAGCGTACACATAGAAATGTAACTTGGGATGATCCCTGAAAGCGGTGTGACTGCCTGCAAGCAACCATCCTGGAATACATAGGGTCACTTTTTGTAGAGAGCTGGATTTACACTGCAGGATTCCTAGAACTGCTTATTGCCCAATAATCAGTGTAAACAGACAGCCGATCATCACCCAAACAATGAACAATTCAACAAAACAATTATTGACTAAAAAGATTTTCAATCTGGCTTAAAAATACTCCCACTCAGTAACACATCCTTCATTGTAACCAGTATGTGCTGCTGAGAACAATAATAATCTATGCACACAAAACAATCTATACTGATCATCCTGATCCTGTGGCTGTGAGCATAAGAAATGCCAAAATGGGCTATCAGCTATTGGCTAACAAGTAGCTGATTGATTGTCAATATATATAACACAGACATTTAGCAAGGCAGAATAAATCATTGGTGGCTCAGTGGTGTGTATATTATATATATACATATATATACACACACACACACACCTGCAGTGCATGCAGGGCTCCCTACACCCTCCACAGTGCGTGCAGCCGGGCTTCCCTCCCTAAGGTGCAAAGTGCAGCCAGAGCCATTGTAAATGTAAAGTGCCAGCACAGTGAGGGGACACATTCAACAAAAAAAATCCACCCCAGCCAGCAGGACTCACCTTATTGTGTGTATCTCTCCCTGAGTGAAACTTATGAATGTTTCCTGCTTCCTGTGATGCACGTGTCTCTGGCTGCAGGCTGGCTTTCTTATGCAAATGCAGCCAGAGACTTAAGCCAACTGCTGACAAGGAAACAACAAGGAAAGGGGACCTTCAAGGTGGTTTACAGTGTCCGGCAGTCATTGCTTATATTTAATTAAAGGAGATAGTACTGTGTCAGCACAGCACAGCTGCCAAACGACAGCGGCCGTCGTGGGCCCCCTCGTCGTGGGCCCCCTCACCTGTCTGGGCCCCATAGCAGCTGCTTAGTCTGCTCTATTCACGGGACGCCACTGATCATGATGCACAATTGCCATCAGGTCAGCCTAAAATTGCAACTCAGAAGGAGGATAAGATTGATGATTTGAAAGATGACATGGTCGATGATGAGGCCACAGATCCAACCTGGCACGGTGGCACACCTAGCGAGCACAGCAGTGCAGATATGGATGGATCCCTATCACAAAAACAGTCAAGAAGAGGTAATGGTTTGACCAGAGGGAGAACTTGGTCACCTGTTTCACAGAGCTCCCCACTCGGCTAGATAAAAGGTCAAGGGTGCGCTGTTCCCCTGTATGGCAGTTTTTTCTGAAAGTCCTTCAGACAACACAACTGTAATTTGCAGCATCTGCCATACCAAGCTGAGAAGAGGCAAGAAGACTGCCAACCTGAACACCATCAGCATGCAGAAACACATGGCAGCCAAGCACCCAGTAGGTGGGCTGAACGCCTGGGTACAAAATCTGTGTCTGAGGCTGAAACTATTGCACCTTCCCCTGTGTTACAGCCTTCCCAATCTGCTGTCCAGGAAGCAGGCACCGATGCTTGCTGCCCACAACCAGTAATTGCACAGACACAACAGTCAGCAACCACATACAGTTCGTTGTCCCAGCACAGCATTCAGTTGTCCCTGCCCCAGATGTTTCACAAGAAGTAGAAATATCCACCCACCCACAGGCCAAAATGCTAAACACCCACATTGCCTGATTGCTAGCCCTGGAAATGTTACCGTTTTTGATTGGGGATCTGAGTTTTTCCGTGACCTTTTGGTGGTGGCAGCCCCTCTGTACTCAATTATCAGCCATCACTATTTTTCCCGTGTGCCATCCCTGCATTACATCAGCTGTGCTCTGGCCAACAGAGTCACAGGGAAGGTCCAACTAACCACAGACACGTGGACAAGTTCTTGTGGATAGTGATGTTACATTTCCCTGACAGCACACTGGGTGAACCAGGTGGAGTCTGGGACAGAGTCAGAGACTGGGCATCATGCATCTTACCCACACCAAAAATAGCAGGCCCAACTTCTATCAGAGTTTCAGTCTCCTCGTACTCCAGTTTCTGTCTTTCCTCCTTCTCCTCATCCTCAGCTCTCCCCGCTGAACCACCAAACAGGTCTGGTTGTGTGCATTAATGGGCTAACTTGGTGGCAGCTTTAAAGCTTGGCAAGCTGGTACACGTTCCATGCCTGGCCCACGTGCTGAACTTAGTTGTACAGATGTTTTTAAAAACATACCCTGACTTGCCGGACCTACTTGCCAAGGTACGCTGTGTCAGCGTCCATTTCCGAAAGTCATCTCAGACTTTCACTGGTCTGGCTTCGCTGCAGCAGCGCTTTAATTTGCCTCATTGCCGACTGATTCGTGACCTGCCCACACTGTGGAATTCGACCTTTCATATTTTGGCAAGGCTTAGTGAGCAGCAGAAGGCAGTACTCGTAAGAGTAACACTCTGCCCCACACATAACAACTGCGGAGTGGATGCGGATCGCTGACATATGTAAGGTTCTTCAAAACATTGAGTACGGCACCAAGATGGTGAGCGCTAATGACGCAGTTATCAGTGTAACCATCCCACTGCTCTGTCTATTAAAACGTTTACTGCAGAATCTCAATGAGGAAGCTTTGAATGCCAAGCAGGTGGCTATGGAGCAAGATTTTACAGTAGTTGATACCACACAGCCCAGCCTCACACAATATTCTCAGGCCACATTGGGTGATGATGAGGAACAGGAGGAGGATGAAGAGGAACAGGAGTTTTTGGTCTGCGCTAAAGATGGAACTCCCAATCCCAGCTTCATTCCTGTCCAGCATGAATGGCCTGAAGAGGAGGAGGTGATGCGTCGTGAGGTGGAGAGGATAGTTAGTGTTCGCCCTGGTGGGGACACTGAACTTTTGACTCTTTGTAGTCTGCCACACATAGCACAAATCATGTTCAGGTGCCTTTCCCAAGACACTCACGTGAAAGACATTTTGTCCAACATGAAATACTGGCTGTGCACCTTTCTTGACCCACGGTACAAGGAGCAAGGAGCAAATGCGAATGTAAAGTGATGGGGAATATGTGTTCCACTATCTAGCTAACTATTTTGAATGAGGGAGGGACCTCCCAAATGTAAAAGTGAGAGACCTCCGAATTGTATGATACAGGGCCACCTGAGTGCCCTTCCCAAACTTAGGTTTCACGGCACCTGCTGGCCCTCTGAAAATGTCAACTGAGGGCCACATAATTATATTGCAGTGGACGTTTTGTTGGGGAATATATATTCCACTATCTACCTAACAATTTTGAAATGTAAAAGGAAAAAGTAAATCCAAAATGCTACAGGTGAATGTATGCTAAAAGGGAGAATTATACATGTAAATATGAAGGAAAAAATATTTCTGAGCATTTTTCCCTTTTAAAAAAAATTTAAGTTTGGTTTTGTAGGTCTTCTTATAAATCCGTAAAGCCAGTGCAATAGTCTGACAACATTATTCTCATATACCATATGTAAGTCAGAAAGTCATGCAGGCATCTTCTACATGCTGTTCTCATTTAGTTTTAGCACTTTCCCATCCATTTCCACTTTTTTCTCAGGCCCCCAGACATGTTTGTTGAGTCCAGCAGAAAAATATTCGGCTTTCCCATTTACTTGCATTGGATTTGTTTTGCAGTACAAACACACGAATATTAGAAATTATTCTGACTGATTTTCCGAAAAACAAATATTTCACTATGTGATCATCACTAGTCTGCACTGATTCTGATCTAACCTGATCTCCAAGAACTGTTTAATATGGAGGTGGATACTTTGGAGATGGAGTGGGGCAGTCTTACCGCAGGGGCCTAATACTCTTACTAACCTGCATCCATGTGCTTTTTCTCTAAAAAAATTTTGCCGGGAAAGAGAAATGACCATATTTTTCGGACTATAAGACGCACCGGACAATAAGACGCACCTCAAATTTTCAAAAGGAAAATAGAGAAAAAAAATAATGAGTCAAATGGGGGTCCATCTTACAGTCCGAATTCAGCTTACCGGGGGGATCAGCATAGGTGGAGGAGTGGTCACAGGGGTTGTTCAGTGGTCCAGGCTGGTGCGGTAGCCTCCAGGAAATCCCATCTCAGGCCGATGCAACGGTGGTGCTCTGTGGTGCCGGGGGCTCCGCCGGCATTTTGTGACTGTGTGGCAGCAGTGCTCGGTGCTGCGGCGGCGCTCTTTGCAGGGGTGGCGGGGCTCTGCCGGCATTTTGTCAAAGCCCGAAGGCCCCTGCAGCACAAAACGCCACCACCACCCCAGCACAGAGCACCACTGCCACAGCATTTGTAAGAATATTCCGACTATAAGACGCACCTCCCATTTTCCCCAAAAATTTTTTGGGAAAAAAGTGCATCTTATAGTCTGAAAAATATGGTATGATATTTGGAATCGGGAGTTACTTGCTGTCAAATTGGCCTTGGAGTAATAGAGGGATTTTTTGGAGGGGGTGGTTCATCCAGTTACTGTGTACACTGATAACTAGAATTTAGCTTACATTTTATCAGCTAAAAGATTAAAGGCCAGATGCTCCTTGTTTTTCTCTTGGTTGATTTTTTCTACTACATTCAGGCCAAGGTCTAATGCAGCCTTAGACTTTTACTTCTGGTTAATTATATGTTAAAATCTGGATACCCCTAATCCTGTTTTGGCAGTACTATTCTGTAAAATATTTTAAAATATCTATTGTTTATTATTAATAAATTAATTTACTTGGCATCAGATACTCGTTTTTCTCCTTTTTCTCGCTTTAATAAGCTAGTAGGGGTTGTGGTATATAGTATTGTGCATTGAGTTTTGCCTTTGACTAGTTCCATATATATAGGGTTTTTTTGTTTTTACATTCAGGCCAGGGTTTATGCATGTGAAATCTGATGCATTATCTCGTAGTCAAGATTAAATTTTTCCTCCAGAATCTCCATCCTCCATTATTCCTCAGGGTATTGTGGTTTCTATGGGAACTTCGGAATTGGAAGAGGAGATTCGTAAAGTCCAGTCATTGGCTCCTTCTGCTTCCCCAGGGTCCAAATTAGTTGTGCCTGTGTACCTAAGATTGCGAATTTTACAGGAATTTCGTGATTCCATCTTAAGTGGTGATCCTCGAGTTACTGCTACACGGAAAGCCATTGCTAGACTTTTTTGGTGGCCATCCATTCACAATGATATTACTGATTTTGTATCTGCTTGTGAGGTCTGCACACATGCTAAAGTCATTCATAGCTGGCCCGCTGGGGGATTGGCTCCATTGCCATTTCCATAAAGACCATGGACTTATTTGTCCATGGATTTAATTACGGATTTGATGGAAAATTACTATCTGGGTGATAGTTGATCGTTTCAGCAAACAAGCTCATTTTGTTCCTTTGTCAGGATTACCTAACACAGAGACACTCTCCAGGTTGTTTATTTCTCACATTGTAAGGTTACATGGGATCCCTTTGAACATTGTGCCTGATTGGGGATTACAATTTGTCTCTAATTAATTCTGGAGAGCTTTTTGTAGTAAACTTGGCATTGACTTGCCATTTTCATCTACTTACCGCCCTGAAACTATTGGTCAGACTGAAAGGACAAATCAATCTTTGGAATAAATTTTAAGGTGCTTTGTGACAGCTTGACAGGAGGACTGGTCTTCATTTTTACCTCTCGCTGAATTTGCTTTTAACAGTCGAGTAAATCAATCTACCAGAACCTCACTGTTCTTATGTAATTATGGTTTTCGTCCCCATTTTGGTAAATATTTTAGGTTTAGTTCTGAATGCCCTGATGTGGAGATCGCCGTACAGAGACTTGGGAATGTCTGGAGGAAGGTTGAAAAGAATATTGGGACTGCTCAAATTCCCCAAAAACCAAAGACCAATAGAAGACGTTTGGTGGGTCCTGTTTTTAAGATTGGGGATAAGGTTTGGTTGTCATCTAGGAACATTAAACTTAAAGTGTTGTCGGCAAAGTTGGGTCCAAAGTTCATTGGTCCATAAGAGAATCTAGAGGTGGTCAATCCTGTGGCATTTAGATTAAAGATTCCTCCATCCTTTTGCATCCCTAACATGTTCCATAAATCTCTATTAAAGGAGTTTGCCCTTTCTGCATTTTCTCCCTCATTCCTGCCTCCTCCACTTTCAATAAACAGTGGCCTGTAGTATAAGATTCGGAGGGTTGTGGATTCTCATATGGTCTGTATTCCCTCCAATACCTCATCCACTGGGGGGTTAACGGAGCAGAGGTGAGATCCTGGGTAACTGCTCGAGATGTGAAGGCTGATCAGTTAGTCAGGGCCCACCATCTAAAATTTCCTGGAACGCCTGGGGGTCCAGAGACCCCCTAGAAGGAAGAGGGGGTACTGTCACAGTTCCATCCCTCAGTGTGTCTGGGATACAGTTATTGACAGCTCAAGAATCCAATCTGGTACAGGCGTGTGCTGAAGTTGTCAGTACTTTGATTGACAGCTCAGCCATCCAATCTGGTATGCTGAGCTGTCAGTGTGTTGGTTGACAGCTCGACTATCCAATCTGAGACTGGGAGGCGTTGGCTGTCTCCAAGTGTTCATTATCCCAGGTAATTGCCATGCTACTTAACTGAGCTGTTTCTTCCAGACCTCTGACAGATGTACATTCAGCTAGTGTGGTTTGTTTCCTCTGTGCCTCAAGTTCTGTATGTTGATTTTTCATTGCCTGACCTTGGACCGTGTTCTGACCATCCGTCTGTTTAACAACTTCTACTCTGATCCACTATCCTCCTGGTATTCTGACCTCAGAACTTTACCTGACTATGCTTTTGTCTCTTCCTTCTACTTATGACATGCCCTCCTGGCTTCTGACCTTGGACTTCTTGACTACCCTGACTCACGTTTGGCCATGAAAAGTGACTAGCATCACAATGATGAATGCATGGACTAGGATTTTTGCAGATTCGTGATTAAGGAAAGTACAGATCTGGGAGATAATTTTTAGTTGTAGCTGACAGGAAGTAGAAAGGGCATGTATATGTGTTTTGAAGAATGGATCAGAGTCCCAGGTTACGCTGAGACACCGAGCTTCCATCATGCCCTCATCTACACCTAGATGAGGGGCACAAAGAGCATGTGCTCCAGTGGATGGAAAGCATTGCATCAAGTGGCCTCTTCTTTTTTAACTCTACCTTAACATCACACACAGTACAGTCCTCAGAGGTGGCACCCCAATTACCCTTGTTTTCCCCCTCATCACAACTCTCCAACCATCCTCCTGACTGTGGGGAACCACAGATAGGCGAGTCTGCAGAGCTGTTCACACATACTATTCCATGGGCATCAGAGGTCTGCTCCAAAGATTCACAGACTCAAGAGGAGAAAGCATCTGCACTGATGTCCAAATTTTTTTCAGTTGGATTCAGAGCTGAACGAAATGGTGTACAAGCATAATCCAGACCCTCATCCCCAGATGTTAACCCCTGGGGGGAAGGTAATCCTGAGGAGACTCAGATGTCTGAGATGCACGCAGATTGTACTGTGGTGTCAGGGCAGGAAGAGGAGGAGGGTGACTCTCAGGGTGAGGAGTGGGAGAACAGAGAGGATAATGATGAGGTTGTAGATTCCACTTGGTGTGAACCCAGAGACATGCAGCTGAGTAGCTCAGAAGAGGAGGTGGAGTAGGAGGAAGACGAGGAGATTACTTTGCAGCTTCCCACACAGACACCGAGTGATGCAACAATGACAAGTACTGCATCCTTATCCACAACTCTGGCTGTGTCCAGCAGGGGTCATGGGTCTGCAGTTCGCATGGGCGGCAAGAGTTTCCTAGGCTGGGCCTTATTTGAGACCAAAAACAATGACCCAACTCACGTTATCTGACTCAGTGGAGGCAAAAATTCCAATAATTTGACTACTACATGTCTAAACCAGCACATGTTGCAAATTACTTTACTCTACCTTTGTGGCTTGGTCTAATGCTCAGTAAAGCATATAACTACTCATTCCAATTATAGAGTGCCTAAATTCTCATGAATGGCTATTTTGTCTCACTAGATCAACTGCTATGTTGAGAAGTGGTTAATTGCTTGACTGCAGCCTACCTTGGATGTGATACACTTTTATCAGGCTGCCTATCTGGAATAGAACCCTGGTTGTCCATTACTCATATATACTCTGCAACCCCATCAGTGAGAGAACTGTGCCACATTGTCTGGGTGTGAAATTTTTAATCAGCTTCTGTGGAGGAAATGTGAAAACATACTCTGTGGGTGAAATTTGTTATCATCTTCTGTGGCGGAAACGTGGAAACATACTATGTGTGTGAAATTTTTAACTGGACTGGAAGTAGCAAGCCTCAGTCTTTGTGAAGGCACTGTTAAAATTTTAATGTTATTCATTTACTTCCTATTTTACCATGATTGCTATGGTGAAAGTAGCCCTTTAAGTCATTTTCCTATCTACCGTATTTTTCGGACCATAAGACGCACTTTTTTTCCTCCAAATTTGGGAGGAAAGTGTGGACGCGTCTTATGGTTGGAATGTAACGTGGGGAGGGGTGCAGGGGGCAGCGGTGGAGTGACATCGCAGGAGGCAGGAAAATATCCCCTCCGCTGCAGGAATCCAGCGCTGGGGAAACCACTGGTCCCGATACTTAAGTGCAGTGAATATTAATTAGCCGCTTTCCCGCCCACCTATCAGCTGAGCAGTGAGCGGGGAGCAGCAAATGACAGAGCCACATGGTTCCCCAGCGCCTGATTCCTTCAGCAGCTGGGGATCTGTGTGGGAAGTAGAAGGAGGCAGCAGGAGCAGAGTGCAGCAGGAGGCATCGCATACCTGACAGCACAGGGGCTGTGCTGATGCCATGCTGAATGCTCCTGTGGAGGACCTGTGATGAGGTCACGAAGAGGGCGGGCTGGAGCATCACATGACCACACAAAGCCCTGCCTCTTCATGATGTCACCACATGTCCTTCAGACACACTGTACAAGAAAAAAATAATTAAAAGGTTAGTAAGTACAGCACATTAAAAAGCACTCTGCCATCCTGTGGTCTATTATAACTCCCAGCATGTCATAGGATCTGCAGGACATGCTGGGAGTTATAGTTCTCCCATGGGATCTTAAAGCAGCACTCCAGTGTTATCAGTGCTGGAGTGTGGCTTTAAATATAAGCCCTATGCCCCCATTCTTAGGCCGTGGTCACACATGCGAGAAATTTGCACGATTTTTGTGCGAATCTCTCGCATGAACACCCAGCACTGCAGCCATCACTCGGACCGGAGCGTGCGGCTGCATGTATTTCTATGCTGCATGTATTTCTATGCAGCCGCACGCTCCAGTCTGAGTGCCAGCAGCAGTGCTGGGTGTTCATGCGAGAGATTTGCACAAAAATCGTGCAAATTTCTCGCATGTGTGACCCCTGCCTTATACTCACCCTCCAGCGTCTTCACATAGTAGTTTACAGACACCACACTGGTCCTGCAGCACCATCTTCTACCAGTAGTTTCCTACATAATAACATGCTATTATATATAATAACACCACATATAATAGTATGTTATTTATGTTATTAAATATTTTACCACATTTTTTGCTTCAAATATATTTTTCCCTATTTTCCACCTCTAAAACCTGGGTGCGTCTTATAGTCCGGTGCGTCTTATAGTCCGAAAAATACGATACATTTGTTTGCAGGGAAATTGACCTGCTTTAAACCCATTTTTCTTCAGTTTTGCAGCCCCCTAACCCTTACTATGACAATTTTATAGCAATTTTATAGCACTGAAGTTTGGGTCCCCTATTGACTTATATAGGATTCAGGTCCGTGGTCAAGTTCGGGTCCCGAACTGGACGTTTTAACAAGTCCATCTGAACCTGGTGAACTCAAACAACCATGGGTTCGCTCATCATCATCATCATCATCACGAAATGTGAAGTGGGCCTTAACTGTAGCTCTGAAACAAACAAAGGTAGAGACTGTTCTCAGGGAACAGGAAACTTGTTTTTGAAATATTGAAGATATGTTATCAATGTTTTTGATATCAATGTCTGTTTTCCAGTACACTCAGTGTTAAAATAAATGGTGTCATTTAAAACTAACAACTCGTCCTGCAAAAAATAAGCCCTTCCACGACTATGCCGACAGAAAAATAAAAGAGCTATAGCTCCTGAAAGAAGAGGGAAAAAACAAAATGTAAAATTGAAAAGTTGCCTATTTTTTAAATTATTAATTTGATGCAGAAAATGTTTGAAAAGCAAGAAAACCCATATAAAATGAGAATGATTCAGCAGACAGCAATCCAATTTTTTCAAGTTGTGAAGGAAGGGGGAAACTTGTTATTCCACTTCATTAATACGGCAGCCATCTTGAATGCTGCCATCTTGAATCCAAATTTAGCTTTTCAAGTAGGCAGGCAGGTGTGCGACACATCAAACAAGTAAAGAATTTCACAAGAAAAATAATAGTGTGTTTTATGTAAATATAACTTTATTTGCTCTCCTGATAAAACAATGTTTTTTCTTACTCGGCTGATGTATGGGATAGTGTTTTCCCAAAACATAAAATGTTGAGATTGTCCTCTTTTCTGGTAAATAAAATATCATTGCAGTAGATTTCATCCAATACCACCAAAACTGGCCCTAAACTGGCCCTTCATGAACCACAGGGTGGGGTCAGCCATGCCTCAAATCAGCAAATGTTGGCTACACATAAATAATACCCTTATAAAATGTAGATGCTGCAGCTTCTGCTCCAGACAGTTAGATAGACATTGTAGAATGTGTGACACAGCAACATCAGATAAACCCTCATTTTCCTTATCAGATGCTGTTCATAAAGGCTGGCAACGTCTCTGAGGATAGTGGGTAATTAAAGGCGTGTTTGGGTAACATCGGTCGAAATCTTCGGTGACCTATAATTCGTTCACCAGAAATGAGGCCAATTTCAACACATTCTGCTTGAGATAATGCCATCCTTTACATTACCTGTATATAAGAAAAAAGTTATAACATCAAAGTGAATAAAGTGACATTAACATGACGCACTCCATTTTTTTACTTGTTAAATTCTCTACTACTTTGATGCGTCACACACCTATTATCCCGTTTGGAAAACTAAAGATTAATTCAATATGGCCACAATATTGGTGACGAGGCGTAAAGGTTTCCATCTTCACACACAAGCTTGTTGTAAAAAATTAGATCACCATATGCGGAATCATTTGAATTACTTATTGGCATTTTCTTTCTTTTGAGACACCCCTGTAAAAGTAAATCATCTACAGTACATATTAAACCTCAAACTATATGTTTGTATATATTTGCATTAGAAAAAAACAAGTAGAGCAACAAATTGCAGTCATAGAAATTACAATCTATAAGGAACAAATGCACAGTACATTTCTCTTTACTAGATATCTCATTGTGTCTGAAGTGAAAGACAAATTCATAGAGTCTGGTAGAGTGCCAAAAGCTCTTAAAGTGACATGTGGGTTGATAAATAAGTCCAGTGTTTTCCTTCTCTCCAGAGGCCAATTTAGCTTTGTAACTGGCCATTTAGGCATTTTGGATAGAAAATGTAACTGTAAGCTTAAAGCTGTTATCTGTGTTGCCAATAGTTAACCTAACTCAGAGTGTATGGGGAAATATTTATCTAAAATGCAGCAGTCTGCTAGAATGCAGTACATTGAGGTTGTAAATCTACATTATACCATGGTGAGAGGCATCTGGCCAATCAAGATTGAGATCTGGGCGACAGTAACATACAGCATTGTCTGCAGTTAATGCCCTCTGGAGATCTTTATGCCTACATGAAAAAAAACAGAAACAAAAGAATATTTTTCCAACTTCTCTTAGTTCAAGAGACTTGAAGGATTTATTACTAAACCAAGTAAGCATCCAGTAAACATTGTCTTTGTTAGAGTGGTTTCTATAGTTTAGAATTGCGCTCATAAAATACAGAAACTTCAGAGATTCCCATACAAGCATAAGAAAAAAGATTGTTCATATTGTCTAAAGACTACAACAATTTCAAATTTGCTAGAATTATTTTTACAGTGAATGATAATCTATTTTTTATTTTTTCATACATATTACTGAGATTTATATTGTGATGAATTGAGAATGAAAAGGTGATAGATCAATCAAAAAATATTCATACTTTCCAAGCTATTCATCACCAAATTATTTAAACTTTGCTATTTAAATATACAGTATAAAATTTGGTTATTTTTAGTGGCCCTGTAATTTGTAATTTTTACAAGATTAATAAATAGTGATGAGCGAGCACAAAAATGCTCGGGGGCTCGTTGCTCAGGTCGAGCAGATTGGAATACTCGGGTACTCGGACAGAACAATGAGCCCGATGTAAGTCTATGTGAGACGCAAGTATTTTTGCGGCGATCCATCCCGGGGGTCCTTTAAAGGTCTAAAATCATCAGAAAATGATGGAAACACTGCTCAAATGACACGGGAACATCATGGGGATCGCCCCTGGAAGCATTCCTGACTCCTAGTTCACAGCTGTAAACAATGTCAGAGTTTCATGCCTTTGTTTCCAATGCACCGAAAAACATACCAAAAGGAAACCGAAACTGATTTTGCAGTGAAATCTGTAAAGGCACATCCTTTCCATGTTAATGACTTGCATATAAGGCAAAATAATTAACCTCAGACCAAAATGTTCTTCCACCACTTAGGATATGTTCCGATGCAGCGTTTTAGAAGCGTTTTTGTTACTTTAACCACTTAACGACCGCCGATACGCCTTTTAACGGCGGTGGTTAAGGGTACTTAAACCACAGCGCCGTTAATTCACTGCGCTGTGGAGTAAGTATATAGCGCCCCCCAGAGTCGGATTTCTCCAGGGTCTCAGCTACAGGGGGTAACCGAGACCCCAGAGAACATAATTTGGGTCGGTTTTTACCGACCCCGCTTTTGCGATCGCCTATATTAATCCTATAAAGGCGACCACAAAAAAAGCCGCGATTCTGCATTTAATTTCTCTCTCCTCTGATGTGATCGCACATCAGAGGGGAGAGAAATAGGGTCCCCATGTCCCCCGATCTGTCCTCCGTACCTCCCGATTCCCTCCCATCCTCCCACAGCTCCCGCAGCTCCCGTCGTCTTCTTCCTGGAAAGGAAATGGCGGGCGCATGCACAGTGCGCCCGCTGAATCTGCCAGCCGGCAGATTCATTCATTTAGTGCAGGTACATTTTGATCACTGTGATAAGCGCTATCATAGTGATCAAAATAAAAAAATAGTAAATAAACCCCCCCGTATCACCCCCTTAGCTAGGGAAGTATAATAAAATAAAGAAAATATATTTATTTTCATTTTCTACTGTTTAGGCACATCAAGGACTCTGCAAACACAACATTCCATCAAAGTTTGCATTACAAAATGGAGCTCCATCCCTTCCAAGCTCTGCCATGCGCCCAAACAGTGGTTCCCCCTACACATAGGGTATCAGCCTACTCAGGAAAAATTGCACAACAACTTTTGTGGTCCAATTTCTCCTGTTACCCCTGGGAAAATAAAAAATAACGGGCTAAAAAAATCATTTTTGATGAAAGGAATGATTTTTTATTTTCACGGCTCTACGTTATAAACTTCTGTGAAGCACTTGGAGGTTCAAAGTGCTCACCACACATCTAGATAAGTTCCTTAAGGGGTCTAGTTTCCAAAATGGGGTCACTTGTGTGGGGTTTCCACTGTTTAGGCACATCAGGTGCTCTCCAAACGCGACATGGCGTCCAGTGAATTCTGCGTTGAAAAAGTCCTTCCCTTGCGACCTCTGCCGTGCGCCCACAAAGTGGTTTACCCCCACATATGGGGTATCGGCGTATTCAGGAGAACTTGCACAACAAATTTTATGGTTCATTTTCTCTTTTAACACTTGTGAAAATAAAAAAATTGGTTCTGAAGTAAATTTTTTGCAAAAAAAGTTAAATGTTAATTTTTTCCTTCCACATTGCTTCAGTTCCTGTGAAGCACGTAAAGGGTTAAAAAACTTCTTGAATGTGGTTTTGAGCACCTTGAGGGGTACAGTTTTTGGAATGGTGTCAGTTTTGGGTATTTTCTATCATATAGACCCTTCAAAGTGACTTCAAATGTGATGTGGTCCCTAAAAAAAATGGTGTTGTAAAAATGAGAAATCGCTGGTCAACTTTTAACTCTTATAACTTCGTAACAAAAAAAATTTTGTTTCCAAAATTGTGCTGATGTAAAGTAGACATGTGGGAAATGTTACTTATTAAGAAATTTGTGTGACATATCTCTCTGATTTAAGGGCATAAAATTTAAAGTTTGAAAATTGCTAAATTTTCAAAATTTTAGCCATATTTCCGTTTTTTCATAAATAAACGCAAGTCATATAAAATAAAATTTACCACTAACATGAAGTAAAATATGTCACAAAAAAACATTCTCAGATTCAGTGGGATTCGTTAAAGCGTTCCAGAGTTATAACCCCATAAAGTGACAGTGGTCAGAATTGTAAAAATTTCCCTGTCATTAAGCTGCAAATTGGCTCTGTCACTAAGGGGTTAATATTAATTTCAACCAAAACAAATGCATTCAGTGGGAAATGTCATTGTAACATTTAACAAGTCTAGCTGGCCATGTGGTGTGTGACACATAAGCAAACCCATCTTGCTTCATTTATGAAGGAGGGACTCTTAAAGTCACAGAGCCTATTTTTACTGCAGCATCATGCGGCATTAATCTTCTTAAACAGTGGGTCTCCCAAACTGTTGTAGCTTATGCTGTGAGTGGATGGGCTGCCAAGAATTACGACGCACCCCAATATCCTTTTCATAAGAGGTCCCGGAGGGCCTCCATAAAAAATGTTGGATTGAATGCTAGGCCTGCCCAGCTACCAATTCATATGCACCCCAAAAAGCCTTTGAAGCCAAATAGTGGATGGGCCCCATAAAATCCACTTCACCATATTCATTTTGTACTCCCTTACTCTTTTTTTTACACATTGGCAGCAAGGCCAGCCCTGCTGCCTAGTCATATGCATCCCATTACACCTTGGAACCCAATACTGGATGGGCCCCCTAAAATCCATGTCACCATATTCCTTTTGTACTCCTGTAGTCTTTTTTTTACACAGGGACATCAATGTCTGCCCTGCTGCACAGCCATATGCACCCAGTTACACCTTGGAACCCACATACTGAATGAGCCCCTTTAAATCCACGTCACCATATTCCGTTTGTATTCCCATACTCCTTTTTATAAACATTTGCAGCATTTTCTGCCCTGTTGCATAGCCATATGCACCCAGTTACACCTTGGAACCCACATACTGAATGAGCCCTTTAAATCCACGTCACCATATTCCGTTTGTATTCCCATACTCCTTTTTTTAAACATTTGCAGCATTGTCTGCCCTGCTGCATAGCCATATGCACCCAGTTACACCTTGGAACCCACATACTGAATGAGCCCCTTTAAATCCACGTCACCATATTCCGTTTGTATTCCCATACTCCTTTTTTTAAACATTTGCAGCATTGTCTGCCCTGCTGCACAGCCATATGCACCCAGTTACACCTTGGAGCCCACATACTGAATGAGCCCCTTTAAATCCACGTCACCATATTCCGTTTGTATTCCCATACTCCTTTTTTTAAACATTTGCAGCATTGTCTGCCCTGCTGCATAGCCATATGCACCCAGTTACACCTTGGAACCCACATACTGGATGAGCCCCTTTAAATCCACGTCACCATATTCCTTTTGTACTCCCGTACTTCTTTTTTTAAACATTTGCAGCAATGTCTGCCCTGCTGCATAGCCATATGCACCCCGTTACACCTTGGAACCCACATACTGGATGGGCCCCTTAAAATCCACGTCACCATATTCCTTTTGAACTCCTGTACTCCTTTTTTTAAACATTTGCAGCAATGTCTGCCCTGCTGCATAGCCATATGCACCCAGTTACACCTTGGAACCCACATACTGGATGAGCCCCTTTAAATCCACGTCACCATATTCCTTTTGTACTCCCGTACTCCTTTTTTTAAACATTTGCAGCAATGTCTGCCCTGCTGCATAGCCATATGCACCCCGTTACACCTTGGAACCCACATACTGGATGGGCCCCTTAAAATCCACGTCACCATATTCCTTTTGAACTCCTGTACTCCTTTTTTTAAACATTTGCAGCAATGTCTGCCCTGCTGCATAGCCATATGCACCCAGTTACACCTTGGAACCCACATACTGGATGGGCCCCGTTAAATCCACATCACCATATTCCTTTTGTACTCCCGCACTCCTTTTTTTAAACATTTGCAGCAATGTCTGCCCTGCTGCAAAGTCATAGCACTCCATTACGCCTTGGAAACCACATAATGGATAGACCCCATAAAATCCATGTCACCATATTTCTTTTGGTACTCCTGTACTCTTTTATTTACACAGTGACAGCAATGTCTGCCCTGCTGCATAGCCATATGCACCCCATTACACCTTGGAACCTACATACTGGATGGGCCCCATTAAATCCATGTCACCATATCCCTTTTGTACTCCCGTACTCTTTTTTTTAAACATTTGCAGCAATGTCTGCCCTGCTGCAGAGTCATATGTGTTGGCATATGCAACAGATTGGGACTTATTATAAGTAAAAGGAGGACTTTATACTAACCAGACAGCAGATGGCGATAGTGTGTAATGTTATATGCTTGCTGTAATGTGGGGAGGGAAACTCTCTTGTTGTTGGTTGTTTTACTTTTGCTTCCTGTTTCATTTTCTCCATGGACTGTGTGACACTCTCATGTTTATCCAGTATGAAGTAAATACTGTTTACTCAAGATATCTTGCTGTCTGAAGCTTGCGTAAGTACAGTGCCGATGATAAGAAGATGCACTCTGTGACAGGTTATGGGCCCAGTCATCCCAGTCATCCCAGACACCCCAGACGCTACAAGCCCAGGCAGAAGGATCGCGGTTTATAACCCCAGATAACGTTGTACACAGATAAGCTCTGTAAACAGAAGGAAATAAATCCAGATACAGAGTGACAAAGGAATTCATGATCCCAGGAGCTGGATATAATTACAGAGAATTCAACACAAGCAGGACATACAGGAACTATCAGAAGAAAAAAAAAAGAAAAAACAGGAGAATATCTTCAGTACAACTCTCGAAACAAGTAAGTCTATATAAAGATGATGAATAACACAGAACTGAAATTCACAGTAGCTAAACTGAATAGTCAAAATTATCAGTTATGGAAATTTAAAGTAGAGATGTTGTTATCTAAGGATGATTTATGGGAAGTAATTATTACAGAAAGACCAGATCAAGATAATCAGACATGGGATAAAAAGAATAGACAAGCGAGAGCCACCATTAGCTTATTAGTGGATGATGCTCAATTAATACATATAAGAAATGAAGAAACAGCGAAAGGAATGTGGGAAGCATTAAGAAAACTGTATGAAAGACCTAGGTTGAATCACAAATTATTTTTATTAAGAAAGCTTTACAGTATGAGATTGAGTGCAAATGACGACATGCAGAAGCACATATTCTCAATGATGGAAGTGATATCACAGCTAAGATCTATTGGTGAAGACATTAAAGAAAGTCATATAGCAGCTATATTATTGTGCAGTTTACCAGATTCGTATACAGCCTTGATAAATGCCCTTGAGAAGAGACCAGAAACTGACATTACATTAGATTTTGTGAAAACAAGACTAATAGATGAATAACAGAGAAGAAAAGAACAAAGCAATGATTCTTCTACTGAAAAGGACAGTGAAAACACTCTTAAAGCTACAGAATTTAAAAAACCCTATAATAAAGAGACAAGAGAATACTTCAGATGTAAGAAAAAAAGGTAATTTAAAGAAAGACTGTACTATATGGAAGCATAACAACAAAAATTACAACATAAAAAAGCATACACAGAAAGTAAAAAACACAATTTCCGATTTGTGCGAGAATAATTGGAATGGCACATTCAAAATAACAGACAAGAAATCATCACTTGGTTGGTTTATTGATTCAGGAGCAACAAGTCATATGACAAGTGACAAGAATTTCTTTACTGATCTTGATTTAGATAAGAAAGAAGCCATTTATCTTGCAGATGGAAGCAAAATAACCACAGAAGTTATCGGACAAGGTATGCTAAATTGTTCAAACAAGTTCGGACAAGATTCAAAGATACTTGTACAGGATGTGTTGTATGTTCCAAAATTGGAAGGCGGATTATTATCTGTGAAACGTTTAACAGCAAATGAACTTACAGTAAAATTCAAAGACCATGAGTGTGCAATTATTGCAGGAAACAAGATGATAACCAAAGTCAAGGCAGATGAACAATTATATCATTTTGACAAACCAAAGGAACAGATGAAGGTATGGACACATGATCACAAAAACTATATTCACATGTGGCATAGACGTCTAGGACATAGACACACCGGACAGTATAAGGGAACTAGCAGAGAAAGAATTGACAAAAGATTTAAAGATATCAGATTGCTCAATTACCATAAGATGTGAATGTTGTATAAAATCCAAAGCCACAAGGATATCTATTCCAAAAGAAAGTGAGATGAAAAGCGAAAGACCACTTGATTTGTTGCATACTGACGTATGTGGACCCATGAAAGTGACTACATCAGGAGGCAATAGATACATGTTGACTTTTATAGACGACTACTCAAGATACACAGTCTCATACTTAATTAAGAACAAAAGTGAAGTTTTTGATAAACTTGTAGACTATGTAACAAGATCAAGTAACAAATTTCAAAGGAAGCCAATTGTCATCAGAAGTGATAATGGAGGTGAATTTACAGGTCACAGAATAGAAGACTACTTAAGACAAAGTGGAATAGAACATCAGAAAACTGTTCCATACACACCTGAACAAAATGAAGTAGCAGAAAGGAAAAACAGAACTCTAACAGAAATGATGAGATGTATGCTGACAGATTCTAAACTACTAGAGAAATATTGGGGTGAGGCAGCAATGACAGCTACATATCTACAGAACCGACTTTTTTCCAGAAAACTGAAGAAAACTCCATATGAACTGTGGCAAGGTATGAAACCAAGTGTCAATCATTTAAAAGTTTTTGGATGTAAAGTTTTTATATTCATTCCAACAGAAAAACGTTCCAAACTTCAAAACAGATCCATGGAAGGGATTTTCGTTGGATATAGTGAAAACTGCAAAGGATATAGAATCTTAGATCCCAAAACAGACAGAGTTACATTACAGTGAGTAACAGTGTGACATTCATTGAAGATTTAAATGAAGACATTATGATTTCAGTTTAAACAAAAAATGAGAAAAACAATAGTGACATAACTGAAGAAATATCTGATGAGTAAGAAGTAGAAAATTAATGAACAAAATACTGAAAGTGAAGAATCACAACTACAAACAGACACAGAACCAAGACGTTCAATAAGAGAGAACAAAGGAAAACCACCAAAACGTCTCTCATACAAGACAAGTATAAGAAAAATCTATGAGCCTACCTCTTGGGAAGACATATCTAAACTTCCTGAAGAAGAAGCTAATAATTGGATAGAAGCAACAGAAACAGAAATTAAATCCATGCATAATTCAAATACATGGACACTAACAGATTTGCCAGAAGAAAGAAAAGCCATAGGATGTAAATGGATTTTTAAAGTAAAATACCAAACAGATGGCACACCTGAAAGATATCGAGCAAGACTCGTAGCTAAAGGGTATTCTCAAAAATATGGAGAAGACTATGATGAAACATTTGCTCCAGTTGTCAAACACACTACAATAAGAACTTTACTTACAGTTGCAGCAATGGAAAAGATGGAACTAAGACATCTGGATGTAAAGACAGCTTTTTTGAATGGAGATTTAACAGAAGACATTTACATGGAACAACCTCCAGGATTCAAAGATGAAAGAAATCCAAACAAAGTTTGTAAACTACGGAAAAGCATATATGGTTTAAAGCAAGCAGCTAAAGCGTGGAATGACAAAATCACGGAAGTACTAACAAATGAAAAATTTCAAAGAACCAAAGCTGATCCATGCTTGTACACAAAAAGGCTGAGTAATAGATGGATTTCTGTACTCATATATGTAGACGACATTTTGATTTGTTTTAAACAAGAAAGGGATAAAGAAAACATTTTAAAAATCCTGAAACAAAATTTTGAAATCAAAGACTTGGGAAATGTAAAACAGTACCTAGGAATACAGATAGAAAGAGAAGAAGACGGAAGTTTTCTACTGAATCAAAATCACATGATTCAAGACATAAAAAAATTTGGACTAAAGGATGCAAAAACAGTAAAGTCTCCAATGGAAACTAGTTATCTCAAAGAGATGAACAGTGAAAAAAATATGCTACCAAACAATGAAGAATACAGAACATAAATAGGAAAACTACTGTATCTAGCGACCGTTACAAGACCAGACATCGCAGCAGCAGTAGGAATCCTGAGTAAAAAGGTATCAAAACCAAATAAAGCTGATTGGAATGCCGTGAAGAGAGAAATACGTTATTTGAAAGGAACTAGCAATGTTAAGCTGAAATTACCCACAGGTGATAATTGCATTTTAACCCCTTAGTGACAGAGCCAATTTGCAGCTTAATGACCGGACCAATTTTTACAATTCTGACCACTGTCATTTTATGAGGTTATAACTCTGGAACGCTTTAATGAATCTAGCTGATTCTGAGCCTGTTTTTTCGTGACATATTGTACTTCACGTTAGTGGTAAAAAATTTTTATATGACTTGCTTTTATTTATGAAAAAAACATAAATATGGCAAAAATTTTGAAAATTTAGCAATTTTCAAACTTTAAATTTTTATGCCCTTAAATCAGAGAAATATGTCACACAAATTTCTTAATAAATAACATTTCCCACATATCTACTTTACATCAGCACAATTTTGGGAACAAAATTTTTTATGTTACGAAGTTATAAGGGTTAAAAGTTGACAGCGATTTCTCATTTTTACAACACCATTTTTTTTTAGGGACCACATCTCATTTGAAGTCGCTTTGAGGGGTCTATATGATAGAAAATACCCAAAAGTGACACCATTCTAAAAACTGCACCCCTCAAGGTGCTCAAAACCATATTCAAGAAGTTTATTAACCCTTTACGTGCTTCACAGGAACTGAAGCAATGTGTAAGGAAAAAATTAACATTTAACTTTTTTTGCAAAAACTTTATTTCGGAATCAATTTTTTTTATTTTCACAAGTGTTAAAAGAAAAAATGAACCACAAAATTTATTTTACAATTTCTCCTGAATACGCCGATACCCCATATGTGGGGGTAAACCACTTTTTGGGTGCACGGTAGAGGTCGCAAGGGAAGGAGCGCCGTTAGACTTTTTCAACGCAGAATTGGCTGGATGCCATGTCGAGGTTGTAGAGGCCCTGATGTGTCTAAACAGTGGAAACCCCCCACAAGTGACCCCATTTTGGAAACTAGACCCCCTAAGGAACTTATCTAGATGTGTGGTGAGCACTTTGAACCCCCAAGTGCTTCACAGAAGTTTATAACGCCCGGGCGTGAAAAAAAAAATCATATTTTTTCCACAAACCTGATCGTTTAGTCCCCAATTTTTTATTTTCCCAATGGTAACAGGAGAAATTAGACCACAAAAGTTGTTGTCCTGAGTACGCTGATACCCCATATGTGGGGGGGACCACTGTTTGGGCGCACGGCAGGGCTTGGAAGGGAAGGAGCGCCGTTTGACTTTTTCAAACCAAAATTGGCTGGAATTGAAATTGGACGCCATGTCGTGTTTGGAAAGCCCCTGATACGCCTAAACAGTGGAAACCCCACAAATGACACCCTTATGGAAACTAGACCCCTTAAGGAACTTATCTAGATGTGTGGTGAGCACTTTGAACCCCCAAGTGCTTCACAGAAGTTTATAACATAGAGCCGTGAAAATAAAAAATTATTTTTTTCCTCAAAAATGATTCTTTAGCCCGCTTTTTTTTTATTTTCCCAAGGGTAAAAGGAGAAATTGGACCGCAAAAGTTGTTGTGCAATTTTTCCTGAGTACGCTGATACCCCATATGTGGGGTTAAACCACTGTTTGGGCGCATGGGAGAGCTTGGAAGGGAAGGAGTGCCATTTTGTAATGCAGACGTTCATGGAATGTTCTGCGGGCGTCATGTTGTGTTTGCAGAGCCCTTGATGTGCCTAAACAGTAGAAACCCCCTGCAAGTGAAACCATTTTGGAAACTAGACCCCCAAGGAGCTTATCTAGATGTGTGGTGAGCATTTTGAACCCCCAAGTGCTTCACAGAAATTTATAAATGCAGAGCCGTGAAAATAAAACAGCATTTTTTTCCTCAAAAATGATTTTTTTAGCCAACTATTTTTTATTTTCCCAAGGGTAACAGGAGAAATTAGAATGCAAAAATTGATGTGCAATTTGTCCTGAGTACTCTGATACCCCATATGTTGGGGTAAACCACTGTTTGGGTGCACGGCAGGGCTCGGAAGGGAGGGAGCGCCATTTGACTTTTGAACGCCACGTCGTGTTTGGAGACCCCCTTATGTGCCTAAATAGTGGAAACCCCTCCATTCTAGCTCCAACTCTAACCCAACACACCCCTAACCCTAATCCCACCCCTAACCCTAATCCTAACCTAAATCCCAACCCTAATTCCAACCCTAATTGTAACCCTAACTCTAATTGTAAACCTAACCCTAATTCCAATCCTAACCCTAATTATAACCCTAACCCTAAGGCTAGGTTCATTTTGAGCTTTACCAGCCCGTTCAACACATAGCGTTGATGGGCTGGTAACGGTATAGCATAACGCGATCGCGATATGCTATACCCGCTAGCGCAGAGGAATCAGCAAATGATTCATCTGCACTAGCGGTGACGGAGCCCAGACGCTGCAGGTCGCGTCCGAGGCTCCGTCACTGAATGACGGCACGTCGCGAACGCATGCCGCTTTATGGCATGCGTCGCGATGTGCCCTCAAATGGGGTGAATGTCAGCATTAACGGACTGCGTTACACCACGTTATAACGCGGTGTAACGCAGTCCATCTAACGGACTGCCATAACGCAGTATGAACCCAGCTTAACCCTAACCCTAATGCTAACCCTAACCCTAATTATAACCCTAACCCTAGCCCTAACCCTAACCCTAACCCTAGCCCTAACCCTAACCTTAACGGAAAAATGAAAATAAATATAATTTCTATATTTTATTATTTGTCCCTAACTAAGGAGGTGATAAAGGCAGGGTTTATGTACTGTTTTTTTTATTTTGATCACTGTGATAGTTTACCATCATCAGGCACTTCCAAATCCTTGTCCCAGTCCATCGTTCAGCTGTCCCTACCCCAGACCTTGGAATGAAAAAAAAAGCTTCCAGCCACCCAACCACAGGTCTAAATGCTAAATGGCAACATTTCCATGGCTGCTTGCCATGGAAATGTTGCCATTTAGGCTGGTAGACACAGAGGATTTCTACCGACCCCTGGCGGCAGCTGTCCCTTGGTACTCTGTCTCCAGGCACCTCTTTTTCTCCACAACTGGCCTCTGCTGCTCACAAAGCCTTGCAGCATGTGAAGTATGGAGTTCGAGCACGTGGTCACGTCGCACACCATTAGGTTGGCTGGCACTTGCATGCACTGCTTCTGCACTGCCAGAGAAGTGCCAGCTGTAGCCGACTTGATGAAATGGGCACTGATGTGGCGTACCTTGGCTGAAAGCTCTGGCAAATCTGGGTAGGTTTTCAAAAACTGAGCTACCAAGTTGAGCTTGTGGGCCAAGCATGGTACGTGTCTGAGCTTGCTAAGCTTCACAGCCCACCAGGTTACACCCATTATCACACTCGACCAAGCCTGGTTGAAGGTTCAGCAGCAAAAATCACAGATGGGTCTTGTCTGTTATTCCTTTCAATAACTCTGCCGCAGTGTGCAGTTTGCCTCTTAGCCAAATTAGCTTCAGCAGAGCCTGTTGCTGCTTCACTGAGGAAGTGCTGCAGAGTTTCCAGCAGATGCAAATGATGTGCTCTGAGAAAGCACATCCAAGATGGAGGATGAAGAGGAGAAAGAGGGGTGCAGGAACTGGTGTAGTAGGTGGAGGAAACTCTGATAGATGTAGGGCCAACAATCCTCAGAATTGGTGGCACTTGCTATGCCAGGGTGGACTCAGCCCTGGCCTCCACAATGTTCATCTAGTGTGTCATCTGGGAAATCTAGCATTTTTGGCCACAAGCACTTGTACACAGGGTGGTCGTTATGTGGACAATCCCAGTAATCGCACTGGTAAGGGCACGAGTTATGTTCCTGAACACATGCAGGTACAAGGTGGGGACACTACAACGGGAGAAATAGTGGCAGCTGGAGACTGAGTACCAAGGGACCAAATTCGTACATCTGTAGCAGGACAATTTTTGTTTTTTATTTCAAACATGCGAAAATTCACGCAAACCAAGTTCTACAGTATATATGACAATAGTCAATTTTTGAACAATCAAATTTCTAGACCTGTAGCAGGCCAATTTAGGTTTTTATTTCAAAACAACAAAATTTCACACAAACTTCTAGAGTATATGAGAAATAGTCAATTTTGGACCAACCAACATTTTAACCCACTGTCATTTTACACAAAGCACATTAAACTGTATGAATGACTAATTGAATACAGAAATTTTTTTTAATGTAAATATTTTTTTTGTGTAGTTGATGTACTCATTCACTTATAAATGCTTTTGAGAAAGTGCAAAGCCAAGAAAAAATTAAAAAGTGGGTAATACTGTAATCCACTTCAGGCGTCTTTTTCTTTTTCGTCAGGAGGCTGGGGGGCACTGCCTCCACCTGATTCCTTAAGCCCAATTCCCAGGTCCTGGGCTGTAAGTGAAACATCTATGGGTAATGCAGAAGCCCCCAACATGTAGAAATGCCCCCCTGTGTCACCTATTTCATCGAATACTCCCGTATAGGAGGTGAGGAAAACCAAAGACAGTATGTTAGGGTTCGAGTTCCCACTCCTGCACAGGGGGAATCTCAAGCTGTTCCCGCTGCGGTCCCCCATCCGTCTCCGGCCGCAGTGGTTCCTGCTCAGCAGAGACGTCGGTCCCAGCGTCTTGCCTGGCCCAGTACTGTGCAGAGACTTGCTGCTGCAACCAGTGTTGGAGCAGGCAGATTTGGGACTAAAGGGTATGCCACACTAAGCGATACAAAGAGATCGCTAACGAGATCGCAATTGCGTCACCATTTATGACGCAGTAGCGATCTCGTTAGCGACTTAACTGTGTGTGACATGTAGCAACAATGTGGCCCCTGCTGAGATGTCGCTGATCGCTAATGAACGTCCTGAGCCGTTTTTTGGTCGTTGGTGTCCCGCTGGTGAGCCTGAATCGCTGAGTGTAACACCCTTTATGAACGACTTCACCAGCGTCGCAGGTGGGACTAGGTTTTCCCAACGACCGCAGAGGTCGTTATACATCGCTGATAGATGTGTTGAATCAAGTCGCTGATGAGTTGTGTTTGGAATCTTAACAGCTAAGTCGCTAACGAGATCGCTACTGCGTCATAAATGGTGACGCAGTAGCGATCTCATTAGCGATCTCGCTTAGTGTAGCAAACCCTTAAGTCCTTTGTTGCTTCATGTGAGCATGCCCAGGGCAAGATCTCCCATTGGAGATCAGGGGTCACATTCACAGATACAGCTGCCACTCCTATTGGTCCTTCAGGAAGGTCCTGTGGCTGTTGATGTTCTGAAGAAGCTTCCCATTGGTCCTTCCTAAAAGGTCTTTTTCTCGTGGCTGCTATAAAAGGCTGTCCTTACCGCACGGCCGTGCACTAATATCAACCGTTATATGCTTTGCGCCAGTATGGTCATGCGTGTGTGTGGTTAGGGTGGCTAAAATACACCATTACAATACCGACCTAATCGGTGAGGAGCTTGGTATGCTAGCTGGTCAGGGTCGGTGTATTAGATGACTTAGATTACCGGCATACCCGGTGAGGAGTTTGATTGCCGTATTCAGGGCCTGGCGTTCAGACGCCATGGATTGCGGGTGACTCCCGCGAGGACATTAGTGCATGATCACTTTCTATGTTCGCTTAGCAGTCAACTGTGTACCTGGGTGCCTAACATGACACAGAAGTTTGTCTCAGCGGCTCTGTGATGCAACAGGGTTCGCTTTCAACACTAGACAGCGCCCTAGCGTGTTTACTTTGCAACTCAGTGGTGTTAACTGAGTTCGCACACATCGCCATATAGCGCTGCGGCACTCCTAGCAGCTCTGTGGAATAACAGAGTTCACACATATTGCCACAGCGCGTTACGCCGTTTATTTTGGCGACTCTGCAGGATAACAGAGTTTGCTTCTTGCGCATCTTACTAGCAGCAGGCTCTGCCTGCACGGTGGACCTCGGGCTGCGAACGCACCTCTCTACATCTTATATTTGGTGCGTTCCGCAGACCCTAACACAGTATGATCTCTTGCGATTGTAGAACAGTCTCAAGTAGTGTTGAGCGATACTGCTCGATATCTAAAAATATCGTATCGAAATGGTATCGCCGATATCACTAAATATCGTCGATATCCGATTCTGATACCGGAAGTCCCATGTAAGTCTATGGGAACAAAATATCGCAACTAAAAAAAACCTTTATTTCCTTGTAAACACTAAATATACACACATAGAATACATAATATATATATATATATATATATATATTATATATACATGTCATTGTGACATATATATATAACATATATGTATAGTTTATACACTTCTACATAGTAAAATATCCTCTGATTCAATTGCCGGGTAAAGCCGGCTTCTGTGAAAAGACAGAAGCACCCGACATGAAATGACACTTGGTGTACATAGGGTTAACCATGTCTTTTCATGTCGTTTGCAATCTGATTTGCACAAACAATTACATCAGTCTATGTGTGCAAAATTTCACACCTGTAGGGGTTAATTAAAGGTGTAAATTCGTTGTAAAAAAAACGGACTTTTTTGCTACGAATTTACACCTTTAATTAACCCCTACAGGTGTGAAATTTTGCACACTTACACTCATGTAATTGTTTGTGCAAATCAGATCTCAAACTACATGAAAATACATGGTTAACTCTATGTAAACCAAGTGTCATTTCATGTCGGGTTCTGCATTTTCACAAAAGCCGGCAATTGAATTAGCGGCTATTATACTATGTAGAAGTGTATGAACTATAAAATAATAATATATATATATATATGTGTCACAAATTTAATGACATGTATATATATATATGAGGTGTAAAATTGCTGAAAAAAAAGGCGTGGGCTCCCGCCCTATTTTCGCAACCAGACAGACAAAGCCAGTGAGTGGGGGCAGATAATAATAGCCCAGAGAGGGACCATTATTTTTGCCCCCCCCGGCTACTAACATCTGCCCCCAGACACCCCAGAAAGGGCAAATCTCTAATTAGATTTGCCCTTTCTGGCACTTTGCCCGTCTATTCCCATTGCCCTGTAGCGGTGGCGAATGGGTTAATAAGGGGTTAAAATGACCTTGCAATTGAAAGGTCACTTTAAGCCAGGTTAATAATTGAGAGCTGTCAATTAGACAACTATCAATTATTAATCCTATTGTATGAAAGAAAAATCAAACACACACACTTTAATAAAAAAGAAGTTTAATGAAATAATCACACAGTTTTTGACCATATTTTATTTTCCTGCTAAAACCATTTCCTGTAATAAAAATAAAATAATAAAGCAAAATTATTCTTACCAATCCGATGTATAGTCAGGTCCCATGGTGTAATCCTTCAGAAAGGGTTAATGTTTACTGCAGGGACCGCAGCTAATGCTGCAGCCTCACAGTAAACCCCCAAATGAATGAGCTCCTCTCCTGGCTGACAGGAGAGGAAGTGGAAAGCTTAATTGATTGCTTTCCACTTTCACTTCAGGTCAGCCAGGGACACAATCAGTGACGTCAGAGGGAACTGGTTAACAAAAATAGGGGATCCCCTCAAAAAAAATTGCTGGGTCCCTATTTGTTAACCAGCCGATACAGACCGCGAGGCCTGATTCATTAGACAAGCATCCTTGCCACGATAATCAGGCACAGCAGTTGCATACTTGTGATAACAAATAGGACCTCGAAAAATGGGTGGCCCCATTTGTTACCCCAGATGAAGAGACCGCTGAGGCCTGGTTTTTCAGGCTGGTAAGGATCCAATATCCATGGACCTTGCAAGCCTGATAATACCAGGCCACAGCAGTCTGCTTAGCTTGGCTGGTTAACAAAAATAGGGGATCCCCTCGAAAAAAAAACGGCGTAGGGGTCCCCCTATTTTTGTTAACCAGCCAAGTAAAATGCAGACTGCTGCGGCCTGGTATTAAAAGACTGTCAAGGCCCATGGATTTTGGCCCTCAACAGCCTGATAATACCAGGCTACAGCAGCCCCACATTTGGCGCATCAAAAGATGTGCCAATTGTGGCACTTTACCCGGCTCTTCCCACTTGCCCTGTAGCGGTGGCAAGCGGGGTAATAAGGGGTTAATGTCACCGTTGATTGCACGGTGACAATAAGCCCGGTTAATAATGGAGAGGTGTCAATAAGACACCGATCCATTATTAATCCCAAAGTATTAAATGCATAAAAAAAGACACAGCAAGAAAAAAGTATTTTAATGAAATAAAAGAGACAACACAGTTTTCATTAATTTTATTATACACTCATTCCTGCGACGCCATCGATCTCCTGTAAAAAAAGAAAAAAAACAAACCAACAGTATACCACCTGTCCGACCAGTCCATAGTAACGACTGTCCCACGACGATCCAGCTCTGCTACATCGCAATGACAGGCAGAGCCTGTCATCGCGACGCAGCACAGCTGATTACCTGCTTCCCCGGCGGTGACGTCATCGGACTGACTGCTTTACGGCCGGGATTACCCGCCGCGGCGAGAAAGAGGATGGCGGCCATGAAGCAGTCCAGGCCGTGACCGCCGGAGATCTTCTGCCAGGTAAGTGCCGCTGACTCCTGACAGACCCGACCGACGGACACTGACAGTGACAGACCCGACCGACGGACACAGACAGTGACAGTGACAAATCCGATTCCGGTATTCGATATGACGAAAATATCGGTATTCGGAATCGAAAGGCCGATACAGCTAATATCGGCCCATACCCGATATTTGCAGTATCGTATCGCTCAGCACTAGTCTCAAGCCACCACAAGGAGTCTCTCCCAGGCCTGTTCATTTCTCAAGAAGGGTTCAACCTGTTCCATCCCTTCTGGGATCACACCAATCACATAGGCCCGCTGGTTGAACAGGATGTGATGACGGGACCTAAAGTTTTCTATGGACCCTGTAAGGAAAAGGTTGTCGCCATTTTGTATAGGGCCTGTACCAGCCTCCATTTTGTCAGTTCACACAGCCACAGACTTTTAGCTACACATTGCCTATTAGCATATCCAGTACGACAGGTTTTGATGTCCACTAGGAATCAATAGGCCTTTACATGCTAATTAGTTTAGGCCAGTGACTGAATGAGATGGTCAGTCGTATGGTAAATAGCCCAAGCTCAGGCATTGTTTCCTGCTCCATATGAATTGCAGGCCAATTAATATGCGTGCTTCAAAGCAATGGGATGGGCCTAGCAGGTTTAAGAACTAGCCATGACCAGGCTGCTGGTCTCATTCCATTTCACACACAGAAGCCAAGAAGATGGTCTAGGAAAGACCAAGGGACTATTCAGGAACTGAAGACTGTACCTGGGAATGGCAGAGCCAAGGCCTTCCCATGACCATAATACCCGGTAATATTGATCCATAGCTTATACCTTTAAGCCTTGTACATTATTGTTGTATTTTTACTCTGACTGCCATTCCATTGTAGTTACGTTGTATAGCTTTACTGTATATTTCTGTAATTATCTAGTGCGCCCTTAAGGCAAATTAAACCATAAAATTAATCTTGGGCTGATGCTTTTACTCTGATCACGAATCTTAGAATACCCAGTGGGTAGCAGGACACCTTCCCCGGCGGCCATTTGCTCTAGGTGCAGTTCTCTTACTGACCTGAGAGACAAAGGTGGGCGCCGGAGAGCTGTACCTGTGGAGTTACGTCCCATTGGTGACGTGGGAGGAAAGGGATCGTCCGTCACATTTGGTAGCGGCGGTGGTATCAGAAGCTGTGATACCCGGGCTACCGTGTGGCGGCCGGCTGAGTTCCTCACAAATTGGTGTCAGAAGTGGGATCAGAGTAATAGTGTGCGTGGGACCCCTACTCCCAGACACTAGAGACTACCAGCAGTACTTTCACTGCTGGGGTCTTAAGGTCAGCCCAGCACTAGACGGTCAGAGTGTAAATATAACAAGTAGTGTGCAAGGTCAGGGTTGCAGCTGTGTTTCAGTAACCAAAGGTTCCCAAGATGGCGGAAGGCACCAGGAGTAGGGAAAAGGGGGAGGCCAATGCTGTGGCCTATGAGGGTTCGATACCGATGAGAGGGAGCTCAGCCAGGGCTCCCCAAGGAGCCCGACCCCCGTGCTCAGTCTCACAGTGGACTGTTCACCCCCTGCCCGTCCCAGCCTGTCCAGATCGGAGGCCATGTTCCAAGCGGCTATGGCACAGCTCGAGGCTGGTAATGACGCCGCCTATGACAGACTCCTGGTGGCGGCAGAGAAAGCAGCAGAGCGTGAGCGAGCAGAACGCCGTGAAGCTGCGGAGCGTGCGCAAGCAGAACGCCGTGAAGCTGCGGAGCGTGAGCAATCAGCGGCAGAGAGAGCAGAGAGAGCAGCGGAGCGGGAGCATACAGAACGCCGTGAAGCTGCGGAGCACCGGCACCGACTGGAGATGGCTCAGCACGGGCCCCCACTGGACGCACCAGGCCCACCGGAGACAAGGGCTTCCAAGGTCCGGGCGGAGGACTTTCCCTTGCTTGAAAAGGATGGAGACCTGGATTCCTTTTTGCTGGCTTTTGAGAGGACATGCTCCAACATCATCTGGCCCCGGATCAGTGGGCAAGGTACCTGACCCCCCATTTGAGGGGTAAGTCCCTGGAAGTTTTGGGGAACTTACCTGCCGGGGAGGAGCAGGACTACAACAGCATCAAGCGGGCCCTGATCCAACACTACAACCTCACCCCGGAGTCGTACCGCAGGAAGTTCAGGAGCCTGCAGCGGGGTTCAAAGGACACCTGGACCGACCACATGCGGGCCCTGCTGAGAGCTGCGGAGCACTGGACCTCGGGTCTAGAGCTCACTACCCGCCAGGAGGTCCAGGAAACTGTTTGTCGTGGAGCAATTTTTGTGGAACTGCCCAGAGGACCTCCAGCAGTTCCTCCGTGACCGGAAACCAAAGGGGGCTTCTGCTACAGCTGCCCTGGCAGACGAGTATGCCAACAACAGGGCGCCGGAGCCAAAGAAGCCTGCCAGCAGCACCTGGAGAGGGGGTAAGCCCAATCCTGCCCCAGCCCATATCCAGCCCCCAGAGTGCAAGGGGTGTACGCCCCTGCTGCCCTCTCCAGGCCAGGAACAGAACCCAGACGTTGCCATAATTGCAATCAGCCAGGACACTTTAAGGCTGCATGTCCCCAGCGCCAGAAGGCCCCATCCCTGTCCCAGAAACCGTCCACTGTTTTGTGTGTGGGAGGGGGTGGTGGGAGGTCCCTAGACAATTACCAACCCGTCACCATCGGCCGCTCAGCGGTCATGGGACTGCGGGACACAGGCGCTGAACGAACCCTGGTACGCCCTGAGGTGGTGTCCCCTCAAGACTTGGTACCTGGGAAAACCCTTTCCGTCTCCGGAATTGGAGGCGTTGAACCGGCGCTGCCCGTTGCCAAGGTGTATTTGGATTGGGGTGCCGGGAGGGGGATGCGGGAGGTGGGAGTAACGCCGAATATTCCTGCAAATGTATTGCTTGGGACCGATTTAGGGCGGCTAGTGTCCCAGTATGTGGCCACTGAACCCCCAAGTCCGGCTCCCCAAGAATGTCATGACTCTACTGTGAATGCTAATGTTAATGTATTGAATGTGCCTCCAACAGTGGAGGAGGGAGTGAAACCTGATGGTAAGCCATGCACTGACACTACACACACAGGGCTCACAGTGAGGACAGGTGAGGAGGCTGTAGGGAGAGCTCAGAGGTGGAGGGAGGGGCTGCTATGGGCAGTGTAGGGCCCCTAAGTGAATCCAGCCTGCTGAGTCTAGGGCCCCTGCAGGAAGAGGAACAGGCCATAGGGGGAGGGGGTGTCCCGGGAGAGGAGCCACCAGGTAGGACCCCAGGTCAGGAGTTCCCCACATCCAGGATGTCAGGAAGTCAGGGAAGTGTGCCTGACCCGGCGACTTGGTCAGAGGAGGAGGGAAAGCAGGCGCTACCCGTGGTCTCAGCGGTCGTGGCCGCTGTTACCAGGAGTGGGAGCGCTGAAGCCCAAGGAGCCTCGTGGAGGTCCGACGGTTTCCCCCTCTCTGACCAAGTGGCTGCCGAGTCAGACAGTAGCCAGGAGACAGATCCCAGGGAACTGACAGAGGACAGGGCAGTTTCATCAATTCTTGCCATATCCAGTCAGGGATTTCAGGCAGCGTTGGAAGCTGACCCTAGCCTGAAGACTCTCAAGGAACAGGCGGCACAGCCTCCCCTGGAGTCCGACCGCGAGCGAGTGGTCTGGGACCAGGGACAGCTGTACCGGATAACGGTCCAGCAGGGTTCACCGGAGGCGTGGCCCAGGGACCGACAGTTAGTGGTACCCCATCCGTTCAGGGCGGAATTGTTGCGGATCGCACACGAGATTCCGATGGCCGGACACTTAGGGATCACTAAAACCAGGGCCAGGCTAGCTCAGCATTTCTACTGGCCTGGAATGAGGACCGAGGTGATAGCCTACTGCCGTTCGTGTGACACCTGTCAGAGGGTGGGGAAGGCGGGGCCGCGCCCCAAAGCCCCACTGGTAACTCTGCCCATCATCGAAGAGCCTTTCTCGAGGGTGGCTGTGGATCTCATTGGACCTCTGTCCACTCCCAGCCGCTCCGGGAAATGCTTCATACTAACGGTAGTGGACTATGCCACCCGGTACCTGGAGGCGGTAGCTTTGTCGTCCATTCGGGCCGACAAAGTGGCCACTGCCTTACTGGAGATTTTCTCCAGAGTGGGGTTTCCCAAGGAAATGCTCACCGACCGAGGGACCCAGTTCATGTCGCAGCTGATGGAGTCTCTCTGTAAGCAGGTACAGGTGCAACATCTGGTGGCCAGCCCGTATCACCCACAGACCAATGGCTTGTGTGAGCGGTTCAATGGCACCTTAAAGCAGATGCTGAGGATGTTGGTCGACTCCCACGGGAGAGACTGGGAGCGGTATCTCCCACACCTGCTGTTTGCCTACCGGGAGGTTCCACAGGCCTCAACGGGGTTCTCCCCCTTTGAGCTCCTGTATGGGCGACGTGTACGGGGGCCCCTTGCTCTGGTGAAGGAAGCATGGGAAGGGGATTTAGCCACCCCTGGAGTGTCGGTCATTGAGTATGTCGTGCGCTTCCGGGACCGAATGATGGCCTTGACACGGCTGGTGCATGACAATATGGCCCAAGCTCAGGCTGACCAGAAGCGATGGTACGACCAGAATGCTTGTGAGCGGACCTACCAGGTGGGTCAAAAGGTGTGGGTACTGGTCCCCGTACCACAAAACAAGCTTCAGGCGGCCTGGGAGGGTCCATACCTCGTGCACGAGCAGCTCAACGCCGTCACCTACCTGGTCACCCTGGACCACGCCCGTGGAAGGAGGAAGGCCTTCCATGTGAACATGATGAAGGCACACCATGAGCGGGAGGCTTATGCCCAACCAGTGTGCAACCTTTCAGAGGACAGAGAGTCAGAAATCCTCGTGGATCTGCCACCGTAGCCAAAGAGAGGGTGCGGTAGGGCGCACGGGGGAACACAGGAATGTGATACCCCCTAGCGCCCTCAAAAGCAGGGAGGTGTAAGGAAAAGGTTGTCGCCATTTTGTATAGGGCCTGTACCAGCCTCCATTTTGTCAGTTCACACAGCCACAGACTTTTAGCTACACATTGCCTATTAGCATATCCAGTACGACAGGTTTTGATGTCCACTAGGAATCAATAGGCCTTTACATGCTAATTAGTTTAGGCCAGTGACTGAATGAGATGGTCAGTCGTATGGTAAATAGCCCAAGCTCAGGCATTGTTTCCTGCTCCATATGAATTGCAGGCCAATTAATATGCGTGCTTCAAAGCAATGGGGATGGGCCTAGCAGGTTTAAGAACTAGCCATGACCAGGCTGCTGGTCTCATTCCATTTCACACACAGAAGCCAAGAAGATGGTCTAGGAAAGACCAAGGGACTATTCAGGAACTGAAGACTGTACCTGGGAATGGCAGAGCCAAGGCCTTCCCATGACCATAATACCCGGTAATATTGATCCATAGCTTATACCTTTAAGCCTTGTACATTATTGTTGTATTTTTACTCTGACTGCCATTCCATTGTAGTTACGTTGTATAGCTTTACTGTATATTTCTGTAATTATCTAGTGCGCCCTTAAGGCAAATTAAACCATAAAATTAATCTTGGGCTGATGCTTTTACTCTGATCACGAATCTTAGATTCAGGTAGCAGGACACCTTCCCCGGCGGCCATTTGCTCTAGGTGCAGTTCTCTTACTGACCTGAGAGACAAAGGGGGGCGCCGGAGAGCTGTACCTGTGGAGTTACGTCCCATTGGTGACGTGGGAGGAAAGGGATCGTCCGTCACATTTGGTAGCGGCGGTGGTATCAGAAGCTGTGATACCCGGGCTACCGTGTGGCGGCCGGCTGAGTTCCTCACAGACCCCATCTCCGCTGCCGGTCATATATAACAACCTACCCCCAGGATAACAACTGTCGGTACCTTGCTGATAGTGGGGCCCACTAGCATTTCTCCAGCCCTGGTCCTGGTTTGCCTTCTTCTCTCTTCTGATCAGCCTAGGCCCTGCAGTCTGCTCACTAGTTGGTGGATCCTGGCTTTACCATCTGCAGTCTGCAAGAACCCCAGTGGTGAAGGCCTTGGTTTGGACCTTTGTGTTTCTGGGAAAGTATCCGGTTCCAGACCACAGGCTATTGACACGTCTGCTATCATGCCAGCTTGGTCTGGCTCTGATATTTCTCTGGTCACTCCCTTGTAAATCTTGTGGGATTCTGCCATCTTTGTTGTCTTGTCAACCACTTAGCATGGTACAATGTATGGATTACTAATTCAATCCCCAAAAATGTTTAAATGCTTTTTGGAGTGTTATATATCACAGAAATGTACTCCAGAGCATGTAATACTCTATGAATGAGTAATTGAATACTGAAAACATTTTGAATGCTTTTTTGGAGGGTTGTATACCACTGAAATGTAACAGAAAGTAAGAAATTACTCTATGCATGAATGACTGAATCCAGATAAGTTTTTGAACTTTTTTGTAGTTTTACATACAACCATAATGTACCTAAGAGCATGGAATACTGTATAGATGAGTAATTGAATACTGAAAGATTTTGAAACCTTTTATTTTGAGTGTTATATACCACTGAATTTTTTTCCCCAAGAGGATGTAATATTCTATGGATGAGCAAGTTAATATTGAAAAAATGTTGAACACCTTTTTTTAAGTGCAATATTTCAGTTAAATGTAATAGAAAGCACGTGATACTCTATGGATGAGTAAAAAAATATTTTTTTTTAACTCTTTTTTGGAGTGTTATATACCACTGAAATGTACCCCAGAGGACATAGTCCTCTATGGATGAATAATTAAAAATAGAAAACATTTTCAACACTTTTTTGTAGCCTAATATACTACCGAAATTTAGCAGAAAGAACTTAATACAGTATGGATAAGTAATTGAAACTAGACACATTTTTCAACGCTTTTCTGCAGTTTTATATACCACAAAAATGACACAGAAAGCATAAAATACTATATGGATGACTATTAAACATGTCTTTGTAGTCTTATATATCGCCGAAATGTCACAGAAACCACCTAATGCTCTATAGATAACTAATTGAATGCAGACATATTTTTGAATGCTTTTCTGGAGGGTTATATACCACCAAAATGTACCCCAGAGCATGTAATACTCTATGGATGAGCAATATGATACAAAAAAAAATGTAATGCTTTTTTGGAGGGTTAAATACTACAAAAATGTACCCAGGACAAATTTTTGAACAGCCAAAAATGAGTACTGGTTGTACACCCTGTTAGACCCACGTTACAAGAAGAACTTTGCATCTCTTCTTCCAGGGGTGGAGAGGTCCTGTAAAATAGTGCTATATCAGAAGGTCATGTGGAAAATATGTTGAAAAAATTCCCCTCAGACAATGCTAGTGGTAAGGGGCAAGATTTCTTGCCCAACCAAGGACGAGAGGCAAACAGCAGAAGCAGGGGTACACTGTGAAAGGATTGGGCCAACTTCATGACACCAGCCTAGCATCCAGGGCCTGATGACCAGGTATTTTTCACAAGGAGAAAAAACATTTTTAAAGATGGTCAAGCAATATTTAGCTGACAAAACAAGCATACTCCCTAATTCTTTTGCAACTTTTGGGTCTCATAGCTGGACACCTGGCATGTGCTGTCCCTCTAAGCCTTGGAGGTGTTTTGCTGCCCTGCTGCTAGCGTCTTATTTGAGTAGGTGTTTAGTGCCACCATGGGGTTCATAACAGACAGGCACTCTTGCCTGTCAACAGAAAGTGCTGACAGGCTCACGCTGATAAAAATGAACAAAGACTGGATTATATCACACTTTTCCACACCACCAGATGACTGCAGCGCATTAAGTGTTTCTAATGTTAAATATGTTGTTGTCTTCTAGGGTCTATGGATGACAGGATGACTCTCCTTATAATTTTTTCCATTTTTGCCTTTATGAATGTACAAGAATTACAACTGCATCTTGTTCACTATATTTGAATGAGGCAGTACAGTCCCTGACAGAAGTTATTTCGCTTATCCATGTTATGTAAATCAAAGCTTATAACCTGACGTTAAATTCATCCATTGGTTTTATAAATTACTCTTTTGAAAGCTGAAACCCTCCCAAATTTGGTTTAGGTTAAGAAAATAAATTGGCATCAATGCTGAAATATTGTTCATTTAATGAACATAGAATGGTCAGATTTTGGCAAGACAAAAGTTTTGTCGCCCACAGAAAGTAATGTGACATTCAAACAAATAATTATCTTAAAATACAAATATATGTTGCATAACATTGGTGAATTAGGTTGTGGTGCTGTTAGAGTCATATTTAATATTTTGTGTGACTTCCATGAGCTTGAAGGACTGCATCCATGCGTTCAACAATGATTCATACAATTTATTAATGAAGTCATCAGGAATAGCAGAGAATGCAGTCTTACATGCCTCCCACAGTTCATCTAGATTCCTTGGTTTTGTCTTCCAAGCTTCCTCTTTCATCCTACCCCAAACATGCTCAATGATGTTCATGTCTGGTGACTGGGCTGGCCAGTCATTGAGCACCTTTATCTTTTTTGCCTGGAGGAACTTTGTTCTAGAGATGGATGTATGAGATGGAGCACCATCCTGCTGCAAAATTTGACCCCTTTTATGATTTGGAATGTAAGAGGTGGCTAATACTTCTTGATATTTTAGGCTATTGATATTGCCTTCCACCTTGCAAATGTTTCGCACACCCCCATACTGAATGTAACCCAGACCATGATCTTTCCACCACCAAATTTAACTGTTTTCTGGGTGTATTTTGGATCCATACGGGCTCCGTAGGTCTCTTGCTTTATTTGCGGCGGCTGTGGTGTAATTCTACTGAAGATTCATCAGAGATATCCACCTTCTGCCACTTTTCCAGCATCCATCTGTTTAGCAGGCTGTGGGACTTTGCAAATGCCACATGGTTTTTTATTTGCCTTTTGTTTAGTGCTGGCTTCTGGGCACTGAATCGACGTAACAACGGTGTAGTTGCTCAGCGACCCCTCACCGAGCAGCTACACCGCTGTTACTGGTAAATATCGCCTTATTAGCCTTGTCTCTATTTTTTGTACTGTGCAGATTTGTTTGCACGTTTTTGTCTTTTCATCGCTAACTATATTGCAATCACCATTATGCTATATTTGTGAATATGGTTAATATAGATATGTCTTGCATTGGCGCTTATTAAGTGCACCTTTTTCTACACCCTATATTGCTACTCCATTGGGAGCATATTTATTCCTTTTTTAGCATTGGGTGTGTTGTATATTTATATGTATACCATAAACACATTTAGATGATAGTTGGTGGTTATTTAACCCCTTCATTATTATATATGTGATGATAGTAATTTAGTGAGGCATTTGGTGATTTGTAATTTATACGGTATGATTAATGTGTTATATTGTTGGTACCATCATTATGCCCATTGTTTTGGTGGCTACATAATTTGTAATTTGTATTTTTGCTCGGTGTCCCTTAACAGTTTTTCTGCTGTTTTATGTAATATTTTAATGGTTTTCTATTAATAAAAATTTTGATTTTATTATCCATGGGATCTCTTCTTATTTCCCTCAATTTGATTTCTTATTATGGGAATTGTGTGTATTATTACAGAACAATGGCAGAACGGAGGACAAATATGTACCAGGATAGGGCACCGGATAGTTACGCCACTGAGGTCAGTGAATAGGGAAAATGTGAATTTGGGTGGAAAATATTTTGGCATGGGGGGCCCCATTTGAAAGTTTGCACCTGGGCCCATAACTTTGTAGTTACGCCACTGCTTCCAGGCGTCTTCCGCATGCTCTTCTCCTTCCATTCAGCACTTTTCCCATCCATTTGAACATTTTCACTGCCCCCAGGCCTCTTTGTAGGTTCTCCTGGAAAAAAGCTTGGCTTTCCCATTGATCCCCATTTTCGTTATTCAAAGCATGTGAGTATTAGGAATTGCTCGATTAGAGCAACGAGCACTCGAGCATTTTAGTGCTCATTCATCCCTAGTCACAGGTGTATGTGTTGTTTGATAAATCTGGTGTAAGTTTCCACAATGAGTATTTGGTGAGTTTTGTGTGTTATAGAATTTAGGCAACATTCCTGCATCTATTAGCTATTTTTTCATTAGTTTTTGAGTGCATTGTTTTACATCACGCTTTTGATGTCACTTTTTTTGTCTCATTTTGGGCTGCCATATATTAAATAAAGCTGCTTTCATTTTGATACTTCTTGGTAAGTTTATTGACACAGTCAAGTATGGAGTCTATGCGTTTATAGTGCATTTCCTCATTGAAATTTTTTTCTCCTATCATTAAACACTAAAAAAGGGACATATAAACAGCATCCATGCGCTGTTTTCTTTTCACAGACCTACTGACTTTCATTGGTGTGTCTGACCGGATCAAAAACGGACATGTCCCATTTTTTTTGTAGATGCTTGGTCCACAAAAAAGGCACATGAAAATAATCCCAAAGTTTTAATATGCATATGTTCTGTTCCTGAAAAACACGGATCGAACAAATACATGAGAAAACAGTCATATAAATAATATCTAAGGGTTTGATGTGATCAGACAAATAAGCTTGGTTTATTCTAGAAACAGTGCTCTGGCTTTCCATTGGTTGCATCTGGTATCTGTTATTGCATCTAGGCTCTAATGAAGTGGACTGATCTTTGATGCTACACATAGTCTGTAGGCAGATATGGCATGGTTCATGTTAGGAAGCAGCCTAGTTTATCTAATCCTGTACTATCCCTTTAACATAGTTTTTTTTTTAGTTTGCAGCCATCTGAGGAAGTGTATAAAACTACATCCTATTGCCATGTAGTAGATGTTGGTCCCAAAAATGTATTGTTTTATTTATTTTCCTTAAAACTGAAAGATTTGTTTTATATTCTGAGTAAACTGGGGATTTTCTCATAAAATGTATATATATAGTACAAGTCATAAAGGTGGCTATAGAGCTTTGACCTGTTGTTTTAAACCATAGTTGTCATTGTTTTTTAGTACTTAAGACTTTCTCCTTTCATACTCAGCAAAACTCAGGATGAAAGGGCACACAAAAGTGAAAGCTACTACTGTAAAGATAGAAAAATATTTAGAGTTGAGAGTTCTCAGTGGTTGATACCTTTTAATGGCTAACTGAAAAGATGGTAACAAATTGCAAGCTTTCGAGACTACTCAGGTCTCTTCATCAGGCTGAACTAATACAAAATCTGAAGAATCACATATTTATACACAAAAACACAGAAAAAATGCAATAGGTAAGACAAGTGACGTGAAGCAGAATAGTCATTATGGCAGAGGGATGAGCATAAATATTGGAACAATTCATAGATAAGGAGAGAAAGTTTTATTACCCTCTGATTGGGGTCTGGTAATGTTTTGTGATGTTTTCACAGGGTATTTGGAGTAAATTCCTTAATTGATGTAATAGGCCATAAAACCATGTGACAGGTTCATTCCAGCATTAAGAGTGTCAAAGGTCACCATCAATTTGTATTCGCAAATTCTTCTCTGCCTCTGAGATGTGAATCTGCTTCTTAGTACCAGTATTTTCATATCTGACATGCTATGATCAGGGGAGCAAAAATGTTTTGCCACAGGTAGATCCATTCTTTTTTCTCTTATTGCGTGGCGATGAGAATTCATCCTTGTTCTCAGTTTTTGCCCGGTCTCCCCCACATACAGACCCCCAGTTGGACATTTAGTACATATAATTAGGTACACAACATTAGATGTGATGCAGCTGAAAGTACCTGGTATCTTGTAGTCCTGATGTGAGTTGGGGATCTTTATCTTGTCCGTGGTCATTATAAATGGACAGGTTTTGCATTTCTTCTGATTGCAAGGCAAGGTTCCTGCAGCTGTTGGGGAGGACAGGGAACTTCTGACAATGATGCTTCTTAGATTTGGGGGCTGCCTAAAACACAGTAGTGGGGGGTCTGGAAATATGGATTGTAACCGGGCATCTTTTTGTAGTAAAGGTTGTAGTTTCCGTGCAGCTCCCCTTAGCACCTCCAGATTTGGATTGTAGGTGACCACTAAAGGCACCCGGTTATTTTCTTCTTTAGCTTTGTAATGTAGCAGGTGATCCCTTGATATTCTGGTGGCTCTTGTAATTTGGTTTTCAATTGTTCTTGGATGGTAGCCCTGATTTAAAAAGGTCTTTCTAAGGCGACCAAGGTGTTCATCTCTATCCATGGGGTTGGAACATATACGGTTGTATCTGATGGCTTGGCTGTAGACAATAGAGTTTTTTATGTGTTTTGGATGGAAACTGTCCCATTTAAGGTATGTTGGACGGTCGATTGGCTTCTGATACAGGGATGTCTCTATTTCATTGTCCTTCAGTTTAATGATGGTGTCCAAAAAGTTAATTTCAGTGCTGGAGTAGTTAAGTGTTAAGTTGATGGTGGGATGAAATTGATTGAACTGTTCGTGGAACGTCTTTAGCTGTTGCTCAGACTCCGTCCAGATGATTAAAATGTCATCAAAAAAAAAAAAAGAATGGATCTACCTGTGGCAAAACATTTTTGCTCCCCTGATCATAGCATGTCAGATATGAAAATACTGGTACTAAGAAGCAGATTCACATCTCAGAGGCAGAGAAGAATTTGCGAATACAAATTGATGGTGACCTTTGACACTCTTAATGCTGGAATGAACCTGTCACATGGTTTTATGGCCTATTACATCAATTAAGGAATTTACTCCAAATACCCTGTGAAAACATCACAAAACATTACCAGACCCCAATCAGAGGGTAATAAAACTTTCTCTCCTTATCTATGAATTGTTCCAATATTTATGCTCATCCCTCTGCCATAATGACTATTCTGCTTCACGTCACTTGTCTTACCTATTGCATTTTTTCTGTGTTTTTGTGTATAAATATGTGATTCTTCAGATTTTGTATTAGTTCAGCCTGATGAAGAGACCTGAGTAGTCTCGAAAGCTTGCAATTTGTTACCATCTTTTCAGTTAGCCATTAAAAGGTATCAACCACTGAGAACTCTCAACTCTAAATATTTTTCTATCTACTGGCTAACACGGTACAAAGATATACATCTTTACTGTACTGTAAAGATAAAAACTAACTGCGCAAAATTACAATTTAACGAACAGGATAAAGTGTTCTTGATGATTAGGTGAAAATAAGGAAAAACTAAAAAGAGAAAGAAAAAGCCTTGTAAGCACTAGCATTGAAAACACAAGGGTACTTTTACTCATTGATCGCCACTATTAAGGGTTTTGGTTGATCTTTCTTCCTTCTATGCCAACTAAGCTCTTGACTTGATACAACATCAAAAAAACCTAAAACTATAAAGGAATAAAAATAAAAGTAAATTAAGTGAAGATCAAACTATTTCCATCTACTGACACTTTGTAAAAAGTGTGACACAATTATCCCATGACATAAACACACTGTATATGTTAGGTGCAGCTATAGTCCTTTGCAAAATTATTGAGCCCCCTAAAATGGTAACATATTTCTCTGGATTAGGTCTCATTCAGATGTCAGTTTTTATGGTATAAGTGCTTTCCATGTTTTTCTTGTACCTTTGATATTTTAATGGGTTGTTCTGTTCACATAACTAATTTTTTTCCTCAGACTGAATGGTCTGCACAAAATCAAGGAGATACGTTTGACAGTAATCCGAGTGTCGGCTCAAACTCGCCATTGCAAGTCTATGGGTCCTTGAAAAGATCCAGACTGAACACTCATGCTATCCTTGCGCAATTCAATTTTCACAGACTGTTTTACAGTAGAAGCTTGAGAAACCTCCACCTTTTTTTCTTAATCTGAGAAAAACTGATGACACTCTGACCAAACTCTGGTGGTGAAAATGGACACATTGACTAAATCTCTAATGACTACGATTATAAACACTGATGAAACTGAGGCCAATCTCTGATGGAAAAAATTGAGATACTGAGTAAATACTGATGAAACTTTGATGAAAAAATACTGATGAAATTCTGAACAATTTTCTTGTATGAGAAAATCACTGACGTCTAAATGAGACCACTTTTCCACAAGTATTTTGGTTCAAAATGCTAAAGCGATAAACAACTAAAAGATTTAATCAAAAGATTTTAATGTTCCAGTCTTTGCATTGGCTGACATATACAGTGGGGGAAATACGTATTTGATCCCTTGCTGATTTTGTAAGTTTGCCCACTGACAAAGAAATGAACAGTCTATAATTTTAAAGGTAGGTAAAATTTAACATTAAGAGATAGAATATAAAAAATAAAATCCAGAAAATCTAGGGCTCCGTGGGCACGTCCCATGGCTGCTTCTAGTTGTGCTGTCAGTTTAGGGGTCTGCAATCCGCTAGTTGCCAACCTCTCTGGGTGTCTGGTTGCCTAGGCTATTTTGGCTACTGTCCTCCTCGGTTACCAATTCATAACAGAATCACCGGCCTGACTGTAAATTCTAGGGTACTCAGAAAAAGAAGGATATACTAAAAAAAAAAAAAAGTTGTCAGAAATTTTTATATATTTTTTCCTCTTTTTCTCTGGGGGTCATAGGAGGATTTTTTCTTCAATGGAAATTCAGTAGTTGTCTGATTGTGTTGAGCAGCTCGCTGCTGCAGTTCGGAAAATTTTCCATCTCGCTCAATTTGTCTACTGCAGAACATAAGATCCCTATTCCTGATTTGTTTTTTGGGGATCGGTCTAAATTTTCGAATTTTAAGAATAATTGTAAATTGTTTTTTGCCTTGAAACCTAATTCATCGGGGGACTCTGTACAGGTTAAAATTGTCATCTCCCTGTTGCGCTGCGACCCTCAGGACTGGGCCTTTTCCCTGACACCTGGGGATCCTGTTTGGCTAATGTTGATACGTTTTTTCAGGCTCTGGGGTTGCTGTATGATGACCCTAATGTTATTGATCAAGCTGAGAAAACCTTGTTGGCATTGAACCAGGATCAGGAAGCTGCAGAGTTATATTGTCAGAAATTCCAAAAGTGGGCAGTCCTTACTAAATGTAACGATTATGCCCTAGCTGCTCTTTTTCGGAAGGGTCTGGCAGAAACCGTAAAAGATGTTATGGTGGGATTTCCTGTCCCCTCTGGTCTCAACGACTCTGTCATTGGCCATTCAAATTGGCAGACGTTTAAGTGAACGTAGAAATATGCGAGAGTTGGTGATGCCTTTCGAACGAACATCTGAGCCCATGCAGTGTGATGTGGTTGTTCCTGTGGCACAGAGTCAAGAATTTTGAAAGCATAATAAGTTGTGCTTTTATTGTGGGGACGCTTCTCATACTATTTCCGTCTGCCCTAAGCGGGGAAGACGTTTTGCGCGCTCTTTTGTTTTGGCCAATGTGCAGCCTAAATTTCTCTTGACTGTTACCTTGATGTGCTCCTTGTTCTCATTTTCTGCTCAGGCTTTTGTCGATTCAGAAGCAGCCCTGAACCTGATGGATTTCGACTTTGCCAAATGTTGTGGTTTCCCATGGTACCCCTGCGGACTCCAATTCCTTTGCTGGGCATTGAGTCTACCCCTTTGGCGGCGAATAAACCCCAGTTTTGGACCCAGGTGATAATGCGGGTAGCACCGGACCACCAAGAGAATTGTAAATTTTTGGTGTTGCATAATTTACATGACTTTATTGTACTGGGTTTCCTTGGTTGCAGGCCCATAATCCTGTTTTGGATTGGAAGTCTGTGTCTGTGGTCAGTTGGGGTTGTCAATGTGTTCGTGGTGACACTCCTGTTTTTTCTGCCTCTCCCCAGTCTCAGGATATCCCTGACCATTTGGCTGATTTTTCTGATGTATTTAGTGAGAGTAAGTCTGCGTCCTTGCCTCCTCACAGGAGTTATGATTGCGCAATTGAGTTATTGTCCGGTTGTAAATTTCCCAAGGGTCGGCTCTTCAATTTGTCTGTACCGGAGCATGATGCTATGCAATCTTATATCAAAGAGTCATTGGAGAAGGGACATATTAGACCGTCCTCTTCACCTTTAGGTGCCGGCTTTTTCTTTGTGGCCAACAAGGATGGTTCATTGAGGCCATGTATTGACTATCGTCTCCTTAATAAGATCACTGTTAAATATCAGTATCCCTTACCCCTGATTTCCGATTTATTCTCCAGAGTGAAAGGTGCTAGTTGGTTTACCAATCTTGACCTTAGGGGGCGTATAATCTTATTCGCATTAAGCTCAGTGATGAATGGAAGATGGCGTTTAATACCCCTGAGGGGCATTTTGAGTACCTAGTGATGCCTTTTGGGCTCACTAATGCCCCTTCCATCTTCCAATCTTTCATGAACGATATTTTCCGGGATTTTGTGGATAAGTTTCTGATCGTTTATTTAGACGATATTTTGATTTTTTCCAATGATTGGGATTCTCATGTGGAACATGTTCGGATGGTATTCCGGATTTTGAGAGAAAATACTTTGTATGTTAAGGGATCAAAATGTCTCTTTGGCGTACAGAAGGTTTCATTTTTGAGATTCATTTTGTCTTCGTCCACTATTGAAATTGACCCGGTCAAGGTTCATGCCATTTGTGATTGGGTTCAGCCCACTTCCTTGAAGGCTCTTCAGAGATTTTTGGGTTTTGCTAATTTTTACTGTAAATTTATAAGTAATTTCTCTGGTATTGTGAAACCACTGACGGATTTGACCAAAAAGGGTTCTGATGTAGTGAATTGGTCTCCAAAGGCAGTTTCGGCGTTTCAGGAGCTTAAACGGAGATTCACTTCTGCTCCTGTTCTACGGCAACCTGATGTTTCTCTACCATTTCAGGTGGAGATTGATGCTTCTGAGATTGGTGCAGGAGCCGTTTTGTCCCAAAGCGATCCTGTAACCTCTAAGAGTAACCCTTCTTCTCTCGAAAATTTTCCCCAGCTGAACGTAATTATGATGTGGGGAATCGGGAATTATTGGCTATGAAGTGGGCTTTTGAAGAGTGGATACATTGGTTGGAGGGAGCCAAACATCAAGTTGTGGTCCTCACTGACCACAAAAACTTGATCTATCTCGAATCAGCCAAGCAATTAAATCCTAGACAGGCCAGGTGGGCCTTGTTTTTCACACGTTTTAACTTTGTGGTCTCCTTCCTCCCGGGTAATAAGAATATTAAGGCGGATGCCCTCTTTAGGAGTTTCCTTGCGGAATCTATTGATGTGACTGAGCCTACGGCCATTCTGAAGGAGGGTGTCGTTCTTTCCGCTATCTCACCCGATTTGAGACTGGCCCTGGAACAATTTCAGGGGGATAAACTGAACGTTGCCCTGCGGGGAAATTGTATGTCCCAGACAAATGGAGAGAAATAGTTATGTCTGAGATCCATTGCAACGCATTGGCTGGTCATCTTGGTATTTTTGGTACCAGAGATTTGGTGAGTCAGTCATTTTGGTGGCCTACTTTATCTCGTGACATCAGGAACTTTGTGCAGTCCTGTGGGACTTGTTCTTGGTCCAAACCTTGCTCTCGCTCTAGTGGATTGTTAATGCCATTGCCTGTGCCCAAGAGGCCATGGACCCATATCTATATGGATTTTATTTCCAACCTCCCTGTCTCTCAGAGAATGACTGTTATCTGAGTGATCTGTGATAGGTTTTCCAAGATGATCCTTCTTGTGCCACTGCCGAAGTTGCCATCCTCTTCCGAGTTGGTACCCTTGTTTTTTCAGCAGGTGGTTCGGTTGCACGGCATTCCAGAGAACATTGTGTCTGAGAGAGGAGTCCAGTTTGTTTCCAGATTTTGGAGGACATTTTGTTCTAAACTGGGAGTTCAGCTGTCTTTCTCCTCTGCGTTTCACCCTCAGACCAATGGGCAGACGGAGAGAACAAACCAGACATTGAAGACTTATTTGAGATGTTTTGTCTCTGCTGATCAGGATGACTGGGTCTCTTTTTTGCCTTTGGCTAAATTTGCCCTGAATAATAGGGCTAGTTCTGCCACCTTGATGTCTCCTTTTTTCTGCAATTTCGGGTTTCATCCTCGGTTTTCTTTGGGGCAGGTGGAGGCTTCTGTCTGTCTGGGTGTTGACTCTATGGTGGAGAGAATGAAGCAGATTTGGGATCAAGTAGTGGATAAATTGTCTCTCTCTCAGGAGAGGTCCCAGCGGTTTGCCAACTGGCATAGGACTGATAGACATCAAAGTGGCAGAGCTAGCCCTATTATTAAGAGCAAACTCAGCCAAAGGCAAAAAAGAGACCCAGTCATCTTGATCAGCAGACACAAAGCATCTCAGATAAGTCTCTAATGTCTGGTTTGTTCTCTCAGTTTGTCCATTGGTTTGAGGATGAAAAGCAGAGGAGAAAGACAATTGAACACCAAGTTTAGAACAAAAGGTCCTCCAAAATCTGGAAACAAACTGGACTCTTCTGTCAGACACAATGTTCTTAGGAATGCCGTGTAACCGAACCACGTGCTGAAGGAACAAAGGCACCAATTCGGAGGAGGAAGGCAACTTAGGTAATGGCACAAGATGTATCATCTTGGAAAACCTATCACAAATCACCCAGATAACGGTCATTCTCTGAGAAACAGGGAGGTCGGAAATAAAATCCATAGAGATATGGGTCCATGGTCTCTTGGGCACAGGCAATGGCATCAACAAACCACTAGAGCGAGAGCAAGGCTTGGAGCGAGAGCAAGTCCCACAGGACTGCACAAACTCCCTGATGTCACGAGACAAAGTAAGCCACCAAAAGGACCGACTCACCAAGTCTCTGGTACCAAAAATTCCGGGATGACCGGCCAACGCGGAACAATGAATCTCAGACATCACACTCTTTTTCCACTGGTCTGGAACAAACAATTTCCCAATAGGGCAGCGCTCGGGTTTATCCTCCTGACACCCTTCCAGAGCCAGTCTCAAATTGGGCGAGATGGCGGAAAGAACTACACCCTCTTTCAAAATAACAGCAGGATTAGACAACTCAGGAAAGTCCGCAAGGAAACTCCTCGAGAGGGCATCCGCCTTAACATTCTTAGTGCCAGGAAGAAAGGAAACCATGAAATTAAAACGTGTGAAAAACAAGGCCCACCTGACCTGTCTAGGATTAAGTCGCTTGGCTGATTCCAGATAAACCAGATTCTTATGGTCCGTGAGGACCACCACCTGATGTTTGGCTCCCTCCAGCCAATGTCTCCACTCTTCAAAAGCCCACTTCATGGCCAATAACTCCCGATTACCCACGTCATAATTACGTTCAGTTGGAGAAAATTTTCGAGAGAAAAAGGCACAAGGGTTACTTTTAGAGGTCTCACGATCTCTTTGGGACAAATCAGCACCTGCCCCAATTTCAGAGGCATCAACCTCCACCTGAAATGGCAGAGAAACATCAGGCTGCCGTAGAACAGTAGCAGAAGTGAATCTCTGCTTAAGCTCCTGAAACGCAGAGACTGCCTCAGGAGGCCAATTCACCACATCAGAACCCTTTTTGGTCAAATCAGTCAATGGCTTAACAATAACAGAGAAATTACCAATAAATTTACGATAAAAATTGGCAAAACCCAAGAATCTCTGAAGAGCCTTCAATGAAGTAGTTTGGACCCAATCACAGATGGCCTGAACCTTGACCAGGTCCATTTCAATAACAGATGGAGACAAAATGAATCACAGAAATGAGATCCTCTGTACGCCAAAAAGACACTTTGATGCCTTCACATACAGAGCATTCTCTCTCAAAATCTGGAACACAGTCCGAACATGTTTCACATGAGAGTCCCAGTGATTGGAAAAAATCAAGACATCATCCAAATAAACAATCAGAAATTTATCCACAAAATCCCTGAAAATGTCATTCATGAAGGACTGGAAGACGGAAGGAGCATTAGTGAGCCCAAAGGGCATCACTAGGTACTCAAAATGCCCCTCTGGGGTATTAAACGCCGTCTTCCATTCATCCCCGTGCTTAATGCGAATAAGGTTATACGCCCCCTGAGTTCAAGCTTGGTAAACCAAGTAGCACTTTTCACCTTGGAAAACAGGTCAGAAATCAAAGGTAAAGGATATTGATATTTCACAGTGATATTGTTCAAGAGACGATAATCAATACACGGCCTTAATGAACCATCCTTTTTGGCCACAAAGAAAAAACAGGCACCCAAGGGTGAAGAGGATGGTCTGATATGACCCTTCTCCAATGACTTCTTGATATAAGACCGCATAGCGTCATGTTCAGGTACAGACAAGTTAAAAAGGCGACCTTTAGGGAATTTACTACCAGGCACTAATTCAATAGCGCAGTCATAGCTCCTATGGGGGGGCAAGGATGCAGATTTACTTTCGCTAAACACATCAGAAAAATCAGTCAAAAAGTCAGGAACTTCCTGAGACGGGGAGAGGCAGAAAAAACAGGAGTGTTGGCATTAACACATTGGCAGCCCCAACTGGTCACAGACACAGATTTCCAATCCAAAACAGGATTATGAGACTGTAACCAAGGGAAATCTAGTACAATAATGTCATGCAGATTATACAGTACCAAAAATTTGCAACTCTCCTGATGATCAGGTTCAACCCTCATTATCACCTGAGTAGAAAACTGGGTTTATTCTCAGCCAAAGGGGTAGAATCAATCCCCAGTAGGGGAATAGACTTCCGTAGGGGTATCAAGGGAAACCCACAACGTTTGGCAAAATCAAAATCCATCAGGTTAATAGCTGCTCCCGAATCAACAAAAGCCTGAGCAGAAAATGTGGACAGGGAGCAAATCAGGGTAACAGTCAACAGAAATTTAGTCTGAACACTACCCAAGACAACTGAGCATGCAAAGCGTCTTCCCCGCTTAGGGCAGACAGAAATAGCATGAGAGGCGGCACCACAATAGAAACATAACCCATTGCGTTTTCGAAACTCATGACGCTGTGTCCCAGAAGCCACTCTATCACACTGCATGGGTTAAGAAGCTGGCTCACAAGGCAACACTATTCCACGCATACCTCTACGCTCAAGCAAACGTCTGTCAATTTGAATTGCTATTGACTAGTGTTGAGCATTCCGATACCGCAAGTATCGGGTATCGGCCGATATTCGCGTTATCGGAATTCCGATACTTAATTCCGATACTTTTTCAATATCGTATACCGGAATCGGAAGTTCCCATAATTCTTTGAGAGGCAATGTGATTTTAGTCAGCCAATGAGGAATCCTACGAAGTGTGGGCACATCCTGTAATGATGCGGTCATCTTAACTAATGGCATGGCTGTGATTGGCTGCTGAAATGATGTCAGAATGCACTATAAAAGGCGCCGCAGCCATTTTAGCGTCACTGTGCTGTGAACTCAGTTAGGGACAGAACGCTGCTGTGCTGACTCTGAGGGACAGTTAGATATTGCGATTTTGTGTACTACTGTGCTTGAGGCAGGCTAGTTTACCAACCGCTGTGTAAAGCTTCATTTTGCCAGTGTTGTTTTAACAGCTCTGTGCAAGGTGTGTGTGTGACAGTGCAGGTGACGCTGCAGTTTGCTCTGCATCCACCGCTGTTTGTAGGCATCTGCACGTGTCACTTTTTTTTTATTTTTTTTATTTTATTTAGTGGAATTGGTGCAGCTCCATTATATTAGAAAAAAATCAAATCTATTAGTGTGACGTGCTTCCATCCGTATACAATACATTGGTTGCAAACACTATAGAAGTACAGAAAGGAGCTTTTCACAGATAGTGAATAGTTGTGTTTCAGTGTTCACTGCAGTCTGTGAGGTTTTGATTTTTTGAGTGCAGATCACGCTCCAGTTAGTTCTTCAACCACTGCTGGTTGTAGTCTGCTGAGCGTGTCTCAGTGGCTCATCCTTTTCATTTATCTCCAATTGGTTCTGCTACATTCCATTTAAAATAAATCTAATCTATTAGTGTGACGCGCTTCCATCCGTATACAATACATTGGTTGCAAACACTATAGAAGTACACAAAGGAGTAGCCTTTCACAGATTGTGGACAGTTGTGTTTCAGTGTTCACTTCAGTCTGTGTTTTTTACTTTTTTGAGTGCACATCACGCTCCAGTTACTTGTTCAAGCACTGCTGCTTGTACTCTGCTGAGCGTGTCTCAGTGGCTCATCCTTTTCATTTATCTCCAATTGGTTCTGCTACATTCCATTTAAAATAAATCTAATCTATTAGTGTGACGCGCTTCCATCCGTATACAATACATTGGTTGCAAACACTATAGAAGTACACAAAGGAGTAGCCTTTCACAGATTGTGGACAGTTGTGTTTCAGTGTTCACTTCAGTCTGTGTTTTTTACTTTTTTGAGTGCACATCACGCTCCAGTTACTTGTTCAAGCACTGCTGCTTGTACTCTGCTGAGCGTGTCTCAGTGGCTCATCCTTTTCATTTATCTCCAATTGGTTCTGCTACATTCCATTTAAAATAAATCTAATCTATTAGTGTGACGCGCTTCCATCCGTATACAATACATTGGTTGCAAACACTATAGAAGTACACAAAGGAGTAGCCTTTCACAGATTGTGGACAGTTGTGTTTCAGTGTTCACTTCAGTCTGTGTTTTTTACTTTTTTGAGTGCACATCACGCTCCAGTTACTTGTTCAAGCACTGCTGCTTGTAGTCTGCTGAGCGTGTCTCAGTGGCTCATCCTTTTCATTTATCTCCAATTGGTTCTGCTACATTCCATTTAAAATAAATCTAATCTATTAGTGTGACGCGCTTCCATCCGTATACAATACATTGGTTGCAAACACTATAGAAGTACACAAAGGAGTAGCCTTTCACAGATTGTGGACAGTTGTGTTTCAGTGTTCACTTCAGTCTGTGTTTTTTACTTTTTTGAGTGCACATCACGCTCCAGTTACTTGTTCAAGCACTGCTGCTTGTACTCTGCTGAGCGTGTCTCAGTGGCTCATCCTTTTCATTTATCTCCAATTGGTTCTGCTACATTCCATTTAAAATAAATCTAATCTATTAGTGTGACGCGCTTCCATCCGTATACAATACATTGGTTGCAAACAATATAGAAGTACACAAACGGGCCTTTCACAGCTACTGAACATGGGTTTTTAATTTTTAACTAAAATATGTATTTTTTCAAATGACACAAATATAAGTAATGTTGAAGAGGAATAGTCCTACATCCATTGTTTGCACAATATTACAGGTGTACATCATGTCCCTTAATCAACAATGTATTATTATATTTACTTGTATGCTTTTATTTAAAAGCCAAGAACACAGAAGGATAACCTTCGCACTGCAGCTGTTGTCAAAGTTCAACCCACATTATGCACTTCCAACATTGCAGCATTTGAGGCATGATGTGAGTTGGATTGGTCAAAGTTATGGAGTGAGAAGGTTCACCATCAGTACCCTATAGCATAAGTATGCTTTTGTGTTAGCATTTGTGTTAGACATGTGGATATCTGCCATAATATGTCACAATTATTTAGTTACAGATTTGTTACCAACACTAATCATTGAATGGTTTTAAATTTGACGTTTCACTTGTTTACAGCTTAGAAATAAGGGTGTAGCCTGATATCTATGTGTAGCACTAGCCACTTTAACATGTCATGTTTTTTTAAACATGTGTAGCTAGGTAGCAGTAATTTTTGCCGGACACACAGCAGGGGAACAGCAGGCGTTACTGAACCCCACTATCACTATAGCTTGTGTATTGGTCTGTGGACACGACACTTCTGAGCAGCAACTGGCAGTGTTGTAGCCCAGGGAGTATAGCTCAGGTGGTAGAAAGATGAACATAACAGGAGACATGGAAAACGTTGCCAACCAGTTAGTTAATCTGAAACCGGACAGGCAAATTCAGGCGAGATCCATGCCTAGTTCATTTTCAGAAAAGTAAGCCGTTCTACATTATCGGAGGATAGTCGCATGCAACGGTCTGTTAGTACACCACCTGCAGCAGTAAAGACGCGCTCCGATAATACACTGGCAGCAGATCAAGCCAGCACCTCCAATGCATACTGGCTAAGCTCTGGCCATGTATCCAGCTTAGAGACACAAAACTTGAATGGGGAAGAGCCATCTGAGAGTACACTGAGAGGGCAAGACATGTAGTCTGTAACCATCTTACGGAAATGTTGCCTCCTGCTGACTGGAGCCGTCTCGGATGGTGTAGACATTGGTGGCGCTGCCACAAAACTTCGACACATTTGGAACATACTGTTCTTGCCCTGTGCAGAGGCGCTGCTTGTGCTCCCTCTTGTTGCAGAGCTGTCTCCACTGCCTCGACGCACAGAGCTGCTTTGTAAATCAGTAGCAGCAGCAGTGCTCTCGGCTGGAATGGAGAACATTATGGATTGCACCAGTGTGTCTTGGTACTTCCGCATTTTACGCTCCCGGTTCAACGGTGTGATGAGGCTTTGTAAGTTGTTCCGGTAGCGAGGGTCTAGGAGGGTGTACACCCAATAATCAGACGTGGTGTGAATGTGTTCGATGCGGCGGTCGTTTCTCAGCCACTGCAGCATGAAATCAACCATGTGCTGCAGACTCCCAACTGGCCAAGAAACGTTGTCCCCTGCAAGAGGCGTCATCTCCGCCTGCTGTGCATCACCCCACCCTTGGTCTACATACTGACTAGAGCATTGTCTACCTCCCTCTGGAGCGATGTCTTCCTCCTCCATTGACTCCTCCTCATCCTCCTCACAAAGTCCTTCAAATACATATAAATTTACAAAATTTAAAACTCAAAATTTAAAAACTTTGTATCATAATTCTGTAACATCAGTTTATGGAAACACAATAGCATTACAAAAGGATAGACAAAAAATGTACATTATGTGCTTTGTAAATACATTAAAAGTTTGTAATGGTTATGAAAATATAGACAGCGACTCTGGAGGTTCAATTGTTGATACAGCATGGTACTTTGAAAGTCCTCCAGCCCTTTGTGAGGAACCACGTTGCGCTGACTGTCCAGAAGGTGATGGAATTTGTGACTCCTCATCCTCCACCTCTTCCAAAACCTCATGCCTTAGTGCTTGCAGTGTTTTTGAAGCAGGCAGATAAGGGGGACAGTCAGGCTGACTAGTGCATCATCTGCACTCGCCATCCGCGTTGACTCATCAAACGCACGCAAAACGTGGCAGATATCCTTCATAGAGTTATTCGCCACTCATTACACTGGCAGTGGCTGCCCATTCATTATAGGATCCAATTCTAATTACTGGTTCTCACCAACAAAGCTCTCCACAGCGCAGCACCCCCCTACATCTCCTCCCTTATTTATATTTATCGGCCTAACCGACTGCTGCACTCTGCAAACGACCTTCGACTAACCTCTGCACTAATCCGTACCTCCCACTCCCAACTCCAAGACTTCTCCCGCGCTGCGCCAATCCTCTGGAATGCTCTACCCAAGAAATTAGGACTATCCGCAATTTGGATGGTTTCAGGCGCTCCCTCAAAACACATTTGTTCACAGTGGCCTATCACATTCACTAATCAAAGTCATTCTATGTGTAATTCTGTGTGTGTAGCCCATTTACAATCTCCATGCATCCCTCACTTCCTTAAAATGGCTGGACCATCATTGTAAAAACACCATTGTATATAAACACCTGTACTTTGTATCTCCCCCACCTCATTGTAGATTGTAAGCTTTCACCAGCAGGGGCGGCTGATTTTGCTTTAATTATTGTATTGTTAACGTTGTTACTTATGACTCGTGTTTTGAAACTGTTAAACTGTAAAGCACTGCGGAATTTATGGCGCTATATAAATAAATAATATTATTATTCTTATTATAGAGGCCCACTCAGTAGTGGTGAAGTGTGAACGGCGCAAATTGCGAGTTGACTGCGCCTGATGCAGCTGATACTCCATTACTGTTGGCTGCTGCTCACACAACCGCTCCAACATATGTAACGAGGAATTCCACCTGGTGGGTACGTCACATATGATGCGATGTTCATGAAGGTGAAATCTGCGTTGCAGAGCTGCAATCAGCGATCTGGCCATGCTGGAACGTCGCAAGTGAGCGCACTCTAGGCGGACCTTGTGCAGCAGTGCATCAAGATCCGGATAGTCCCTCAAAAAACTCTGCACGACCAAGTTGAGCACATATGACAGACATGGTATGTGAGTGAGGTTGCCAAGGCCCAGAGCTGACACCAGATTCGGCCATTGTCACACACTACCAAGCCTGCCTGTAGATTCTCTTCCAAAAACCACACGTCGCTCTCCTGCTTTATGGCATTACAGAGCTCCTGCGCTGTGTGGCTAAGATTCCCCATGGAAATTAATTTCAGGATGGCCTGTTGACATTTGGACACGGCTGTGCTCATATCGGTCGCAACAGGTAAACGTTCACGGGTCCATGTGGAGGTAGACCGTGACGGCTCCTGCAGCGATGATTCTGAGGAACTGGAATAGGAGGAGGAATCAATGTGTACAGACTTGATTCCTGCAATCCTTGGAGTTGGCAGAACACGTACAGCGCCACTCGCAAGATCAGTACCCGGCTGCACAACATTGACCCAATGGGCAGTGAGGGAAAGGTATTGTCCCTGGCCATGGGTGTTAGAACCCTCTTGTTAGGTTTTGTTTCAGTTTGCTGGTCACATGACCTTTTTTCCCTATTTAGTCTGGCTCCGCCCTTCTGGCTTTGCTTTGACTTCATTGTATTATCTACTGTTAAGCTAGCCGGGTGCTTAGGTGCCTAATCTGTCAGTTTTGCTTGATGTTAGGATCACAAAGTATTTATTTTTCTGTTTAATTATCCATGCTACAATTTATGTTAGGAGGTGTCCATCTTTTCTCACAGTCCCTAGATCTTGTAGGGATTACTCCCTCGCAACTATAGGTCTTCGTTCACACTAGATGAGGACTTTAGCGGGTCGGTCGCAGGATCAGGTTCCCGTTACATCGTAGGGATTCAGCTTAGTTGTATTGTAGGGACAGAATTCCCTTCTTTCCTTACTGGTTGTAGCAGATCATAACAATGGGTACTGGTCCACGCATCGGTGGTCAGGTGGACCTTGCTACTGAGGGCTTTTAGTAGCGCATGTTTAAATTTTTCCCTCAACATGCTTTTGCAGACCAGGGACGGCTTGCCTGCTGAAATGAAATCGGCTTGGCACATTGTATTGTGGGATTGACAATGATATTCAGTTACGGAAACTGTCTGTCTCCACCAGCCTGAATCACAGCATTTCAAGGGACAGGAGTTTTGCAATGCCAGCATTCAGAGCCTGTGCTCGTGCATGGTTTGCGGAGTATGGCCGTCTTTTATCCCATGCCTGTGCTACCGATGGCTGTTTTGGAGTGGGGATGGGGCTATTTTATGTGGGGGGAATTTGGAGTGGGGATGGGGGGTTATTTTATGTGGGGGGATTTGGAGTGGGGATGGGGGTTCTTTTATGTGTGGGGGGATTTGGAGTGGGGATGGGGGTACTTAATGTGTGTGGGGGATTTGAAGTGGGGATAGGGGCATTTAATATGTGTGGGGGGATTTGAGGGTACTGAAGAGTATGTATGTATGAGGGCATGTATGAGGAAACAGTATGGGGGTATGAGTGCAGACAGTATGGGGAGCGAATGGGTGAATGTATGTGGACACAGTATGGGGAGTGAGGGTGATGGGATATGTGCAGACACAGTATGGGGAGTCGGGTGTGTGTGAGCAGACAGTATATAGAGTGAAGGGGTAAATACATGAGGAGACAGTATGCTGAACAGGGGGGATGTGAGAGGAGACAGTGTGAGGAGGGAGGGGAATAGTGTGAGCGACAGTATATTGCAGATATTTTTATTTAGGGGCATTATAATGATCTTCTGTCTTTAAGGGCATCGTGTGAAGAGTTGATGCAGAAGAGCGGAGAAGATGGAGGTCTGCAGAGACGGCTGTGGATGAGAAAACTCATCATGGGATCTGGACAAGATGAAGAAAAGGAGAACGACTCCAGAGACGACGTCATCTATAAGGTACCTCGTGTAAATATTATTTGTGAAATTGACTAATTCTCATGTCTTTATTTGTTAGGAGCATTAAAGGGGTTCTCCAGGTCTGTGCTGAGTCTGCAGTCACATAGAATGACTGCAGACTCAGCACAAACCTGGACAACCCCTTTAATGCTCCTAACAAATAAAAACATGAGAAATAGTCAATTTCAGAATTCTCACAGTGCTCACTGCACGCTGTTAGGATTCTCTCGTGCCTGTAATTTACATACATGGCTGACTAGACATGTGTGGCCTCAATGAAAATGAACAGAGTGAGGCCGGGCACGTCTAGTCGGAATGTGGCCAGAAGTATATAAATCACATGCTTGTGCTGACATGACTGTCCACTCTTGCCACCGTAAGGGAGAATCCTAAAAGTGTGCAGTGCATTCGTTGTGAGAATTCAGAAGCTGCAATGTCAGGATTCAGCTCTGCAGGTTCCTGTAGTCATCACATGGACCCCTCACTCATATGGATTTTCATACTTATGGTCCTGTGACAACCCGCTTCTCTTCCTGCTTCTCTCAGATTTTTCACTGAACATTGAGAGCATTAGGGAGAGCAGCTCGTCTGTACATGACTAAGTGTGCAAATCACATGTGGTGGGGGGGGAGAGGGGTGCCGAACCAAATTCTTGCCCCGGGTGCCAGAAAGCCTAGATACACCTCTGTCACTGGTGATCTGACATATCTGACTTTGGGTCAGAACGAAAACATGTACAACACTACTGACAGCAGCATAGGAGGGATTAAATGCCCTTGATCGGTGCTAGCACCGATCGTGGGCATAGCTAAGAGGTGTCAGCTCTCACACAGAGCTAACACCTGCACTTGATTGCTGTGGCGCTCAGCGTGAGGCCGCGCGATCATGTGGCCTTACATGTACTGCTGTTTGCGGGAACGCAGCTCCCTCAGAGCAGAACATTTATGGCACATGCCGGGAAGGGGTTAAGTAATATTATTTGACAAAACCATGTTGGCCATACATCAGAAAATCACAATGCACATGTCATACGAGTGCACAGCACACTGCACACGTCACATCAGTACAGCGAACAGATTCTATTCACTACATAAGCACAGCACACACATCACACAAATAAATTGCACATCAGAAATATCACATGAGTACAGTGCACACATCACACGAGTACAGTCATGGCCAAAAGTTTTGAGAATGACACAAATATTAATTTTTACAAAGTCTACTGCTTCACTTTTTCTAATGGCAATTTGCCTATACTCCAGCAAAGAAGCCACTTCTCTCCAGAAAAAACATCATGGACAGACTGATATTCTGCAAAAGGTACAGGCAGTGGACTGCTGAGGACTGGGGTAAAGTTATTTTCTCTGATGAATCCCCTTTTCGATTGTTTGGGAAGACAAGGTGAGCGCTACCACCAGTCTTTCTCATGCCAACTGTTAAGCATCCTGAAACCATTCATGTGTGGGGTTGCTTCTCAGCCAAGGGAATCGGCTCTCTCACAGTCTTGCCTAAAAACACAGCCATGAATAAAGAATGGTACCAGAATGTCCTCCAAGAGCAACTTCTCCCAACCCTCCAAGAGCAGTTTGGCGATCAACAATGCCTTTTCCAGCATGATGGAGCACCTTGCCATAAAGCAAAGGTGATAACTAAATGGCTCAGGGAACAAAACATAGAGATTTTGGGTCTATGGCCTGGAAACTCCCTGATCTTAATCCCATTGAGAACTTGTGGTCAATCATCAAGAGACGGGTGGACAAACAAAAACCTAAAAATTCTGACAAAATGAAAGCATTGATTGTGCAAGAATGGACTGCTATCAGTCAGGATTTGGTCCAGAAGTTGATTGAGAGCATGCCAGGGAGAATTGCAGAGGTCCTGAAGAAGAAGGGTCAACACTGCAAATATTGACTTGCTGCATTAACTCATTCTAACTGTCAATATAAGCTTTTGTTACTCATATGTTTGCAATTATATTTCTGTCTGTGAATCTGTCAAACACACATAAAAACCAGAGGGCACAGATCATGTGAAAATAAATATTTGTGTCATTCTCAAAACTTTTGCCCATGACTGTACAGTGCACACATTATTATTATTTATTATGATATCGCCATTTATTCCATGGCGCTTTACATGTGAGGAGGGGTATACATAATAAAAATGAGTACAGTAATCTTAAACAATAGAAGTCACGACAGGTACAGGAGGAGAGAGGACACATCATATGAGTACAGCTCACACAACACACAAGTACAGCTCACACAAATACCATATATACAGTGTACACAGGCACATACACACATATATACACACACTAGATATACACAGGCACATATACTATATATACACACACTGTCACATACACATACAAGCATAAACACAGGCACATATACTATACATACACAAGCACATACACACATATATACAGTAGAAGCTGCACAGGTTGTGTGTAGAAATAAACATCCAACAAGTATAATTAACTCTGTTTCTTCATAACTTGCAGAAGATCCCCTGTCCTGTACCTCCTCTCCTGATGTGCCCTGTTTGGTCAGGAGTAGCAGACTGGATTTGGAGCAGTAGGACCTCCATCTTCCTGCTGTCCCTTCAGCCCTGCTCTTCCTGCTCTCCTATGTTACAGAACGGTTATCATCATTGGCTGCAGATGGAGTTTGTTGCAGAGCTGCAGGAGACCTTTTCAACCGGTTCAGGGGCCCATTGGGATCTTCAGCAGCTTCCTGGTCAGCCATTCAGACCAGCAGATATATGCAATATTTAATACAGAGTTCATGGCCCTTTTCTTGTTTAGAGGGCCCCAGTTCAGCTGCATTGGCTGTATGCCTGCCCCTGCATACAAGACATTGTATCATTTCATGTCATTTTGCTTTACATATGTATGTACATGATATAACTTGCGGTGCTATTGAGCGTATTAGGAGTATGTTGTCTTTGTATACTTATATGACCAATGTAATTTTATTTTAGGTTAAATTGACACAACCCTGCCTGAAAAAAATTTGAAGTATTACATGTAACATTTTTTGGATAATAATAATTATAAATCATTTTTAGAATATCACCAAAATAAGTGCCAAGTTTATTTTTATTGTTTTAAATATCATCCAGAAATGATTCCTCTCCTTTCTAGAATAAAGTATACAATCTATTTGGTGACTATAACTACAGAATTATTCATTAAATATATATAACAATAATATATTTTGTGCTTTTGAAAAGTTTTCTTAAAAAACATTAAAAAGAAGTTGGAGGAGAAGGAAAGTGTCCTGATGAAAACAAACACATTACATTGGCATTAATAATGCAAATGCTTCTATGATGCTTAAACAATCTCTGCTATATCTTCAAATTGTTATTACGGTTTAGTCTAAGATTTTGAAAACACTAGAGAGTGTGGCTTTGTATAGAGATGCTTTTACCTTGACGGAATGAATTTGAAAATGCTTTACAACAATGGCCTTGAGAATACTTTCAATTCACTATGGGCCTCTCCTTTTCATATCCTACTTTAGAATGGAGCTGTTGTGGATGTTGAACCACACCTACAGCTTGTGCCCAGAGAGCAAAGCAAATGAATAGGTCAGGCACCTGACATATTTCCATCCAATTTCAAGGGTAAAATGTGTTCATTTTCTGACTAATGGCATGTCATTTTGTTGAAGCCTTTGGTCGCGAATTAATCCTAGAATCAAAACAGATTTTCCGGGGAGCAATCTTCCATCAAGTATTGATTTTTTTACACTCATGGAGCCCGTACTCCCTAATTTAACCTGACAATGATTCTGAACAATGGGCTAGAAGCACCTTAGAAACTCACAGAAGAACTTTTCACCATAATTCTTTTTCTCTAAAGTATAACACAAAATGTAACCACTGTGTACAGACTGGTCACTGAGGGACACAGATGTTGCAAAAAACTGTTCTCATTTGTTTGTGTTCTGCATTTGCAATGAAAATGAACAATGTCATGTAGTCAGAAGAAATGCTGAAATGTAAGGAAAATGACTTCATATATATTTATTACTTTATCCCATTTTTTTTACTTCTGATGCACAGCAACTTGGACAAACCTCCTTACTTGTATAATACTTTCTTTATTTTTTTCTGCTTTTAATCTTATTAAGTCTCATTTAACCTCTTGTAATTTTCACAAATAAATGAACACACTTATGAGATGGTTCATGTGCCGTAAGAGCATTCATTAATTTACTTTCTGTTATGATCCTGCATGCAGTGTCACCAGCAGGATCAGGCTGGCAGGGCTCTTTAACACTTGGTCATTTTTGATGCGCCAGGAAAACTCTTAATATGAGAACTTAATGGATGACAATATACTTTCAGCCACTGCAGGTATATGTTAGAGGTGAATATTCCACGTCTGGACTTTGCAAAAGTTGGTGTCACAGAATGACCAATACTATACTATGACAGTGAACTATAAAAATCAATTCTGTCACTAAAAACCTTGAACCCAGTGCTCATATTGAGCTGAGTTCCTAAATACAGAAGTGTTTCTTCTTCATTGAAGGGGTTGACTAATTTTCATTAATGGTCAAATTTTCAAAATGCTTATAAAATTAAAAAACTGCAATTTCCATATTAAAAATCCTCGGAATTTTCAAGAAAGAGGGAGGAAGAAGAAGTCCGGAGGCAGGGGAGCAGTGTACTTCTGAAACAAGAATATGAGAACATCCCTTTAAGGATGTTGCAGGAAATTCTGTGACATCATGTTAGACATCACTAGAATTTTTTGAGCATAGGAGGCTTTAGGTCAAATAGAGAAGATGTAAATTGTGTCTTTATATGTTTGTTTATACATATCATTAGTAAAAATTAGATAATGGGACCTTGAGATCACAGTTATCACTGATTTCTCTATTGTGACAACAGGAAATATTAAAGCTTGTTTTCCCAGCTAACTTGAGCTCTAGTTGTGAAAAAATATGAGAGAACATAAGAAAATATAAAAATTTGTAAAATAAATAAAATGAGAACAATAAGAATGCCTCCATCCACCACAAAAAAAGCACAATTTGCAAATGTAAACACACCAGTAAAAGACATACTGTGTGACTCAAATGTGATTTTCATGCACATCAGGTGCCAAACAGCACCAAACATAACAATTACCCCAATCCACCTGTCACGACTCTGTTGTCGGGTGTCTAGGGACCAGTGGCTCCTTCCCTGTCCCTAACGCTAGGGGCGCCCTAGCTAGCCCTGTTCCCCAGATTGCTTCTGATGGTTAAGATGCTGGGGCAACATACCTTGCCTTAGTTCCTGGATATGCCCTCAGTCTGTACCCTTCCCCTTGTTCCTGAATCCGCCCTCAGTCTGTACCCTTCCCACACCCATGGAAGAGGGGAGTAGTAGTGTACTATAATACACCAACCAGACTAACAAGGTAATACAACCAGGGATAAAGGAAAATACCAATCAAACAAATATACTCACACAAACAACAGAGGAATGCGCAATGGAGTGGAGGATGGGGTAAAACAAAAGTTTGAAAAGTAAGGGAAATTAGCACAGTTAGCACAGAAAATCTAGCAACAGTCACAGATAAATCCACCAAACGCCTTCTGAAATAGCAACCATCAGCTAGCAACCTCCAACCATGCTGAAAAAGCTACTATTATAATGAGTGCTTGCCAGTGCCCTGATTATATAGATGGGATTGGCCAACAGTGAACAGCTGAGAGCCTTAATGCAGGAAAGCTTCCAGGAGCCCTCAACTGAGCAGGTTAACCTCTGCACTGCTAAAAGAAACATGCACCATTTAATATGAAGGTGAAGTGCTTCTAATCATTGCAGGAGAAATCAGATGTTGCAGTCATCTGGCTCCTCTCTGTCACCTTATACCCGTGACACCACCATCTTTTGTTTGTACTACTCTATATAACTTGAAACAACCGACAAATGTATTCTTCAAATAGAAAAATTTATATCAGTAGCATAGCTAATGGAGGGAAGAGGGTGTGGCCGTCCTGGCCCCCCCCGCTATGAGGGGGGCCCACCTGGAGCTAGCCTACTTTTAACTGTATCTTGAGAAAGCAAGACCGCGAAACTTGCGTCGGGACTGGACTGCCGTGCAGGTGGGGGTGCGTCTGATGAGCTCCTGGTAAGATACCAGCTATTACTACTACTTGCCCCACGGCTTGTTTTTATAGGTACTTTGAGCTCTGATAGGTGCCTATTCTAGCCATGTGTGTGCCCTAGGAGGCCTTACTGTGTGTTTTTTCTGAGGTGATATTTATCTATTAATGTTATACACGCAAACTTGTGCGACATAATATAGATATATTGCCTCTAACAGTCGACCTCTTGGGCACTCTGTTCACCTGTCTTTGTAGTTTACTGGACCTTTGCTGTGATATTTTATGCCAGGTTTGTGCAATATGTCATCATTTGACTATATATACCTGAACTATAAGGAAATGCTTATAGTTGTGATTGTTACACACCACATATTATGGTAAAGCATTTACCTAATGGAACCTATTCGGGCGTATGTTAATGCATGTCACCTACTATTGTTTACCTGTATGCTACCCTGGATCTGAATCATCATTTGAGCTACTTATCAGCTCACTACTGTTTATGTAAGGTGCTATTTTAGACATATGCACTTTCACAGTGCTACCTACCTGTTCCTGTGTGTCCTACAATATTTGATCTATATATATAATTGCAATTGTTAATAAAATTTGATACTTTTATAAACCTATGTTCTCCTCTTGTTTCTCCTGTATTAAATGTTCTTTGGAGTAGGTGTTTTTTTGCTCTCTAGTGGACTTGCACTGGTGCATGTGTTCACCATTTTTGCCATAATATGCAACTAAGGTTTGTGTTTGCGTTTGTTTTAACTGTATCTGTAGCATGTTAATGTTCTCAACGTTGCCTGTTATAAGAAATGATGTTACAGTAATTTTGTTCGGCCACTAGAGGTCACCATGGAGCAACAGAAAGCTCTGGAAAGAGGAAGTATTAAACTCTGGTTTTTCCTGAGGTAAATTGAGAGAAGGAACCCTGACTGAGAGACTTAGAAGAATCCAGAGCCTGAAGTGATCCAACTTGGACAGTATGATCCAGAGGGAGCGGCTCTCGTGAGTGAACTGAGATGTGTGACCGGTCACCGACTGTTTAGTTAGTTAGGGAGCATTAGATAGAAGTCACAGCATATTCAAGAACACTCTTGTTACTGAGATTGCATATGGACTGGTAGAGACTGTGTGAATTCCTGTATATCAAGATTCTGGTAAAACGTGAATGCCATAGGAGAGCTCCGTGAAATATTACTGGGACTGATTAGAATCTTCATCTGCACTTGTATTGGAGGACTTGGTGACCTAGAAAGCTGATTAAATCCACTGGCAGGATGTCAGGATAACAAGTCTAGTTGTTTACTGTTGAGAATCTTCTTTCAGGGCATCCACTCTGAGCACTCACAAAGAGGACTGTGCACTGTGTACATATTGTGTTGGTTTAAGTGATTTGTCTTGTAAATATATATGTATTTCAAGGGGAAAATAGGGTAACTGTAATCTATTGTAATTAAGGCCAGGGCGGGTGTAAGATTTATACCTGAGAGAACTACATGTCACGGTTGCGGTAGAACCTCGAATAAGCCCTGTACCGGATAAAGGTGGGAGTGACGTAGTCTTTGGGTAGTCTTTCTCCTATCCATGAAACTGGCACTTGGGATCTCTCAGGCTGCATAATTTGTATTGTGTGGTTGTTGGCTGTTGTGGCCCATATTTTGTTGACAAGTAAAATCCTGTTATCTGTTTCACAAGTTATAAAGAGAAACTAGTTCGATATCAAATCGTGGTCAGAGTCGTTCATATCAGCTCCGTATCCCATTCTCAAACAACGACCGGCATACTGATTGTTTATCTTGGTGTAGTCGGCAGGAAACGGTGCTTGCTATGGATGGTGTTGGCAGAGCAGAAGGCACCGTCATGCCTGCTGTAGTTATTCACCCCCTTTCCCCCATTGTTTCAGTAGAGATCGGTTAGTGGGTTGCTCCACCACAGGAGTGCTGCTTAGCCACCTAGCCAAGTTCGATGGATACAATATGATGATCAGTGATTGGGTAGGCAGATTAAAGAACGCCGTTGACTTACACGGTTAGCCCCGGACTGCAGCCAGAAGTCGGGCTGAGTGCTTTGGAGGGGGATGCCCACAAAGCTGTCTTGTTGAAATCCGAAGATAAGTGGAGGACAGTTGATGACATCATTCGGATATTGGAAAAAGCATTTGATCATGTGGCGGCAGGGCAACTGCGGGTACAGTTTTTTGCTCGGACCAAGAAAGCCTGATTCAGTATGCTATAGAATTGGAGGAACTGCATCAAGAGATCAAAAAGAAGTTGCCTGTGACTGTGGTACTGAGGCCAATGTTGACAGCATTTTTTGGGATCAGTTCATTGAGGGAATATGGAGTGAGACACTAAGGAGTGAATTGATACTGAAGGCGCGGAGTACACTTGGTGTTACCTATTCTGAAATACTGGAAGACGCAGTAGTATGGACCTTAGAAATGAAGTCCGCTCTTCAGTGGAGTAACCTGCAGGTGGCTGATACAAGAGGACCGAGGCCAGACCCCATCCAGGCACAGCTGTTGGCTTTACAAAAAACAGTGGAAAGCCTGGAAAAGCAGATGCAGAAGATGTGGGTTCGGGAAACACCTCTGATATACTCGGCTCCAACTAACACCTCTACTCCACTCTATGGGCAATCACCCTATACCACAGGGGGGCGAGTATACTGCTTTAAGACTTGAGATGTCCAGAGGTAGAGCAAGAAGACTGGTGCAATATTGGCGATGCGGAGAACTCGGTCATATGCAGCAAGACTGCCAGAAGAAGCTGCCAGCTGAAGTCCCGCCATCGGTAAAAGAGAGGTACTCGCCATAGTTGGACATACAGTGAGGCAGGAACGAAAATCAATTCCCAACGTCTGTTCCAAAAATCTGATTGCAGAGAGTCCCACTCTGAAGGAGCAGTTTTCAGGAAAGAAGGTGGCATGCTTGGTTGATAACGGATCGGAGGTGAAAACAATGCCAATGAAATTTTTCAAGGTGCACTTCGAAGGGACTATCAAACCGGAGTCAGGACATCTGTTAAGGCTGAAGGCCACTACTAATGAGTAAATTTCAGTGGCGGACATTGCATAGAAAAGGTGCAGCTGTATGGCCAGAAGTTGGGAACCAAAGGAGTGGTACTCGTAAAGACACAGGTCAGGCCAAACCTCTCGGTGGTTCTGGGAATGAACATCCTGAGAGATCTGGACTCCCTTCTGTTTGAGCGCGATGTTCCTAGGTATTGGAAACATGCGACACCCCACAAAGTCACTCAGAGAGTCCTGCAGCAGGTGGTCCGTTCGTGTGGTATTCAGAAGAGTTTGGCAAAAGAAAGAGCGGTGAGAGCGGTGTATGTCCCACGCGGGTCTGCTGTTGTGATCGTCGTGGGCCAAGAGAAGCTTGTGTTGATGCCGGTAGGGACACACAGAAAACTGAACGGTTTGGAGACGATTCTGGAACCGGCGGGTCGGTCAGAAGACACAGATAGTCAGATAATAGCGCAAACGTTGGCCATTGTACAAGATGGAAGTATACCAGTAAGGTGTCTGAATCCACAGAATCATGAGGTGACTCTGGCGGTCGACACTAAGCTGGCTGATGTATATGTGTGCGGCGAAGGAGTCATTCCCAAAAATCAGTTCACACTGAGGGCAGACCGCCAGACATCTTGGACCCTGTCAATGCAGACGATAACAGAAGAGTCCCCCACACCTGCGTGGAATGGCAAAAAGATTATGGAGATTATGGGAGTGGATGAGTCCCAGTTGACATCTGAGCAGGCTCACAAGCTGGATGCTACACTCTGGGAATATCAGGCTGCTTTCGCCAGGAGTGATGAAGACTTTGGTTGCACGAAGGCAGTGGAACACGAAATACCCATGGGAAACACCCCCCCCTTAGCGAGAGATATCGCCAGATTCTACCAAACCTCAACCAAGAGCTCAAGGGGATGATAGCGCAAATGCTGGATAATAGGGTGATCCACCAGAATCAGAGTCCTTGGGCCACACCAGTCATATTGGTACAGAAGAAGAATGGGTCCATATGGTTTTGTGTTGATTACGACAAGCTGAATGCACACAGTGTAAGTGACTCCAACCCGTTACCAAGAATCAAGGAGTCCCTGTATGTCCTGGGAAAGGCAAAGTACTTCTCCACGCTTGACCTGGCCAGTGGCTACTGGCAGGTGCCCATGGTGGCTCAAGATCAGCAGAAGACAGCACTCATCTTACCGATGGGTCTGTACGAGTTTAACATAATTCCCTTCGGACTGACTAATGCCCCAGGAACCAGGAACGTTTCAGCAGTTGATGGAGTATTGCTTGGGTGATTGCAACTTTGTGTCCGTGTTGATCTATCTGGATGATGTGATTGTATTCGGAGATTTGTTCAACGATCACCTGAAAAAGCACCGACAAGTGTTGCACCCACTGAGAGACAATGGACTTAAGATTAAGCCCAAAAAGTGTCACCTGTCAAGGACGCAGATCGAGTAACTGGGGCATGTAGTATTGGCTGAGGGTGTGCGTCCAGCACCGAGTAAAATTGAGGCCATTCAAGGGTAGCCCAGGCCCAAGACAAGGAGGGAAGTACAGTCGTTTCTCGGTTTAGCCGGATACTATGATAGGTTTGTGAAAGACTTTGCTAAAGTGGCTGAGCCACTGAACGAGCTGTTGAGAGGGACGGCGCAAGAGCCCAGGAACCAGCCCATCCAATGGATGGACAGACAGCAACAGGCATTCGATCGGATCCAAGCCGCACTTGGTGCAGGCACCCTTGTTGGCGTATGCACGCTTTGACCGACCTTTCATCCTGTACACTGACGGGAGTCTCCATGGCCTGCAAAACTGGCAGTACACTTTCTGCAATTGTAACAAAAACACAGCACGATGTGGAATGATATAAGTAAAGCAAAACTGGCAGTACACTTTCTGCAATTGTAACGAAAACTCAGCAAATATGGAAATGTCCTAAGTGACTGAAGAGTGGGGTAAGACCGCTAATGAGAACCAGTCCAACAGTACTAATACGCAAGTGCGCACAAGGCACTAAACGTAGGAGTCCAGCAACAGATATGTGAGCAAATACACCACATTAATGAGGCAGTCCCACAATGTAATTAATCAGTATGCACACAGCACTAGAGTGGAGAAGTCCAGCAAACATAACGGGAAAATGCACACGTTAATGAAATATAGAAGTCCAGCATGATACAAGAGTGGCAGAAATAGGAGAAGGTCGCTATATGTACCTGAAAGTCCCGCACAAGTCCAGCAACGCAGCCCAAACAGACACAGACCTAAAGGTGATGGCAAAATCAGGATTCCTTACTGGACACAGCAGTTCCAAGGGTGATTAGCACCACACCAGAAGGCCCAGACCGTAGTTGAGCACAGAAGGGCTGTAGGCAGCAGATCGTAGAGAGGCAGAGCACCGAGTAACGAGCAGCAGCCGCAGCAGGGAGTCCATTAGCAGATGGGCAGGAGCAATGCAGCAGCAAAATACTCAGGCACAGGAGAGCACATGACCCGGATTTAAATAATCAGGACAGACAGGAAGTTACATGACAAGGCAAGATACAAGACTCCTTCTTGGATCAGGGCAAACAGGCACCAATGAAAATCCGGAATCCTTACATTACTCCCACCTCAGAAGCAGCCTCAGGACGATCCAGGACCAGGTTTGTAAGGATATTTCTGATGGAACAGAGTAATTTTTTTGAGTAGCACAGATATTGCCCACAGGCTCCCAAGTGTTATGAATGTGCTAGAGATGGTTTCTGAGAAGAGGCTCCCTCTGGTGGTCACAGACAGTACTGAACCTTACAGCGAGGAATGGCAATCTGGAATCACTGACTGGACTGATATAAGGGAGGTTCCCTCCCATGATGGTCGCCGGTGATCAATTGTTCTTGTCTCTATTGTGGTTCCTGGTTCATTTGGAAGTTTGCTGGAGTCTTGCATTCATCTGCTGCTTTTAGATAAGATATTTTCTGCTATTCTTTTTGTGCTTACTTTTTGCATAATTTTCTGCACTTTTGTGGAGGTCAGCCGGGTCCCCTCCTGGGGCCTGAGCTCCTCTCAGTTAATCTGTAGCCACTGTTATTTGTTCATTTGCTTTTTCCTGTTTTTTCAGTGGCTGCAGCTTAGTTTTGTTACACCAGAGATCTGATTTAGGTGGTGGAGATCGTGTGATCTCAGGTGTTTTTGCAATCAGAAGAGTTGGTATTTTTTAAGGTTTTTTGTTGGATTGCAGTCAGAATTCTTTCCTGTACTTTTCTGTCTAGACAGATTGGGCCCCAGCGTTTGCTCATTCTATTTTCTGTCTGTGTCCATGCTTCTTCTTGTCTAACCGCCATTACATGTTTGGGGGCTTCCTATTTTCTTTGGGGATCTGCTCCGGGGCAGATAGATTTCATCTTTCTGCCTTTAGGTGTAGTTATCTCTTAGGCTGTGACAAGGCGTCTAGGATCAACGTAGGAACGCTCCACGGCTACCTCTAGTTGTGTGGTTAGTTCAGGTTACTGCAATCCAATAGGTTCCAGCCTCTCTGGTGTATTGCCGTTTTTGCTTTTTCTCCTCAGCTACCTAAACATAACATCCAAGAGTTCTCCTCAGACAGATATCCTTGCCATTTGATGAGGTACTGCAGTTGATTCCTGTGGATCCTAGAATCCAGAATCATCTCTACAACTGTTCTTGTCCATCCACTAACACGAACAGCATATTGAACAGCATATTCAAGAATACTCCTGTTACTGAGATTGAATATGGACTGATAGAAACTGTGTGAATTCCTGTATATCAAGATTCTGGTAAAACGTGAATGCCATTGGAGAGCTCCGTAAATATTACTGGGACTGATTGGAATCTTCATCTGTACTTGTAGCAGAGGACTTGGTGACCTAGAAAGCCGATTAATTCCAGTGGCGGGACGTCATGATAACAAGTTCGGTTGTTTACTGTTGAGTATATTCAGTCAGGGCGTCCGCTTTGCAATGAGGACTGTGCACTGTATACATATTGTGTTGGTTTAAGTGATTTGTCATGTAAATATATATGTCACGATTCATTTTTGGATTTGTGGCAGATCTGGTTCCTTTGAGTTAAAACTTTTTATCTTTCAGGCCTGTGAGGGTTAAATGTCAGTTTTTTCCCGCTGGCAAGCTGGTGTAATTACATTGCTGCTGGGTCAGCTGATGTGGGCGGTGACCACTCCCACAATCCTTTAAAAGGTCACCTGATGCATCAGCTGACGGTGGGTGTTAGAGCAATCTGCAGTGACCAAGCTTGAAAAAGTAAGGAGTAAGGAGCTCTCTGGGTGCAGTGGTGCTTCTGCTGAGTTCGCTTATCTGGTGCCTTCATTCTGCTGTGCGGTATTTTGCAGCAGAGAAAGCTAAGTGTGGTGATTTTGTTACCTTGTCCCTTTGGTGTCTGTTACTTCCCCTGTGTTTATTATCTACAAAGGTGAGGCTAGTGTTCCTTGCCGGCCAGTGCACTATCCAGGGCAGAAATAAGTGACAGTAAGGGAAGAGGTATCCTGACGGTGGCAGGGGGAAGGACCCGCATAGGGCATTAGGTGAGTGCAGGTACAGGCTCAGTTTGGAGCTCAGTTGGTGACCATCCCTCATTCCCTATTGGTAGGGCTTTCCTCTTCCCAATTCCATGTGTCATGTCGTTAGCTGACTGACCATCTGTTGGGTCATAGAAGACAAAAAGGAACAGCGCTCCATCCGGGTGTATTCAAATAGAAAAACGTTTATTACGCCATACACAGCAACGTTTCGACCTGCATGAGGTCTTTGTCAAGCATAACATAAAATCAAGGGGGACGGCTTTAAATAGTGCTGATGCTCCAAACGCACCAATCAGTATTCAAACACCGCCCACAACATCAATAAATACAAAAAACAGCAGATCCATACACATAACACAGTTTAACACTAACATACAATTTTTACATAGATGTGCCTGTATAGACATCCACCAAATACACATATAACATTAGCAGATGTAGCATATATAACACATACGATACTTGTATATTTCCGTTACCATGGTAAACCCTGCTTAGGCGATGTGTACACCCAATCATTACCCACTTACTAAGTCAGCCAGCGGCCAATCACAAAGAATGATAGCAAAGATAAAAGTGCCACAAAGGGAACCTATAAGCAGCAGTATCACAGCACCCTGCTTAATAGGCAGCCAATTCTTCTATTTGAATACACCCGGATGGAGCGCTGTTCCTTTTTGTCTTCTACTGCTGGATTTTTCCAAGAGGGTTCCTTGGTTGGAGCGAGCGTCCCGATTCAGTGAGTGCTGTCAGCGTCTTTTTGTGTTATTCATCCGTTGGGTCATGTCACACTGTGACAGTCACTCCGTGACAATATATATATAGCTTGGCATGTCAATCTCCGCATGGAGAAACAATACTTCTTGGATATCGGTCAGACGCCTCTCACACAGCCAAACCAGATCATCTCACACTTTGCACTGACGATGGGCAGTACCCGAACCACAGTGTCTGCAAATTGAGATCCTGGTTTGGCTTTTATCCTAAGTCATGTGACAAGGCTCGTTAAAGGGTCGACATTGACTTTTAGGATTGCTACTTCCAATATGTGGCACTAGAGTTCTAGTACTCTTCCTCTCTGAAGAGACAATTTGTCTTAGTATGGAGATTTTTTTAAGTAACAGCGCAGTGATCTACTGTTTTTGGCAATACATACGAAGGGGTATTTAAACAAAATGCAACCAATCAGGGGTTGGAAACAATGAAAAAAACAAGTCACATGATACGTAAAATACACAAATTAAAAAGGACATATATAAATAAAACAAGATAAAACATAAAAAAAATTTTGTTAAAGACACATGCAAATAAAAACATATGACAGAAATGTGTAAAAAAGAGAATAAAACCAATTATGGTGCAAATGAATAATAAAATATTGATAATAAAAAACACATTATCTACTGACTTTTTCAATGGTGAGATTAAGGCCCTCAGGGGCCAATGTTCTAAGCTTATATATTCAAAAACGTTCTCTATTAATGAGACTCATATATCGGTCAGGGACAATATCTGGTATAAAATCGATAATTTTCAATTTTAAAGATTTCCAATTCACTTGGTGAGACATTACAAAATGTTTAGGCAAACTGTGTAGTACAAAACCATTCCGAATATTCTGGCGATGTTGGTTCAACCTAGCGTGCATGGTTTGTATAGTGCACACTACATATTGGAGCCCGCAGCTACATTCTATTAAATAAATGACAAAGACAGAATGACAATTTACATGATAATTGATTCTATAACTGATACCCGTAATATTTGATTTAAATTCTTTGGCACCATTTATTAAGGAAGCACAACACAAACACTTGGCAGTGTTACAAGCAAAACACTCGGGATTCTTTGCTAACTGAACCTCAATTGGGAACCAGGGTGTTGTAATTGTATTGCTGGGTGCGACCAAATTAAGGAGTGTGCGACTCCTTTTAAATATTGTTCTAGGTCAATTGAGAATATGACCTGAAAGTACAGTCATGGCCAAAAGTTTTGAGAATGACACAAATATTAATTTTTACAAAATCTACTGCTTCACTTTTTCTAATGGCAATTTGCATATACTCCAGAATGTTATAAAGAGTGATCAGCTTAACAGCAATTACTTGCAAGTCAATATTTGGCTAGAAAATGAACTTTATCCCCCAAAACACATTTCAACATCATTGCAGCCCTGCCTTAAAAGGACCAGCTAACCTCTTTTCAGTGATTGCTCCATTAACACAGGTGTGGGTGTTGATGAGGACATGGCTGGAGATCAATCTGTCATGATTAAGTAAGAATGACACCACTGGACACTTTAAAAGGAGGCTGGTGCTTGGTATCATTGTTTCTCTTCTGTTAACCATGGTTATCTCTAAAGAAACACGTGCAGTCATCATTGCAATGCACAAAAATGGCCTAACAGGGAAGAGTATCGCAGCTAGAAAGATTGCATCTCAGTCAACAATCTATCGCATCATCAAGAACTTCAAGGAGAGAGGTTCCATTGTTGCCAAAAAGGCTTCAGGGCGCCCAAGAAAGACCAGCAAGCGCCAGGACCGTCTCTTAAAAGTGTTTCAGCTGCGGGATCGGGCTACCAGCAGTGCAGAGCTTGCTCAGGAATGGCAGCAGGCAGGTGTGAGTGCATCTGCATGAACTGTGAGGCGGAGACTCTTGGAGCAAGGCCTGGTCTCAAGGAGGGCAGCAAAGAAGCCACTTCTCTCCAGAAAAAACATCATGGACAGACTGATATTCTGCAAAAGGTACAGGCAGTGGACTGCTGAGGACTGGGGTAAAGTTATTTTCTCTGATGAATCCCCTTTTCGATTGTTTGGGACATCAGGAAAACGCCTCATTCGGAGAAGACAAGGTGAACGCCACCACCAGTCTTGTCTCATGCCAACTGTTAAGCATCCTGAAACCATTCATGTGTGGGGTTGCTTCTCAGCCAAGGGAATCGGCTCTCTCACAGTCTTGCCTAAAAACACAGCCATGAATAAAGAATGGTGCCAGAATGTCCTCCAAGAGCAACTTCTCCCAACCCTCCAAGAGCAGTTTGGCGATCAACAATGCCTTTTCCAGCATGATGGAGCACCTTGCCATAAAGCAAAGGTGATAACTAAATGGCTCAGGGAACAAAACATAGAGATTTTGGGTCCATGGCCTGGAAACTCCCCTGATCTTAATCCCATTGAGAACTTGTGGTCAATCATCAAGAGACGGGTGGACAAACAAAAACCTAAAAATTCTGACAAAATGAAAGCATTGATTGTGCAAGAATGGACTGCTATCAGTCAGGATTTGGTCCAGAAGTTGATTGAGAGCATGCCAGGGAGAATTGCAGAGGTCCTGAAGAAGAAGGGTCAACACTGCAAATAATGACTTGCTGCATTAACTCATTCTAACTGTCAATATAAGCTTTTGTTACTCATATGTTTGCAATTATTATATTTCTGTTTGTGATAAAAACATCTGTCAAACACACACATAAAAACCAGAGGGCAGCAGATCATGTGAAAATATAATATTTGTGTCATTCTCAAAACTTTTGGCCATGACTGTATAGGGTCACTTTTCAATATGAACCAATATTTATTCAGAAGCTTTTGAATAACCGCATGAGAATGGTTAAATGTAACAAGACTCCATTTGGCAATATTTGAGGTTGCAGATTTCAAAACCTTTTTATTTTTAATTTTCTCTATGCAATCTTGTTGAGACAATGTGTTTGCTTTCAGATAGGCAGATAGGACCTTCCATCACATGCTGGAAGGCGTGGTCTGACTTTGCATCCCTTCCTGCACGGGTCAGGACCTTCTCTACCACTTGTCCCAGCCTTTACCACTCCTAGATGTCTGGCGTGGTGCAGTGTTGAACCCTCTTGGCACGCCTGGCAGCGCTTAACCCTTTGGGAGACTCCTGCCAACAACTGACTTTGGACTAGGCATCTTTCAATCAAACAGGGAGACTCACCCTGTGGCTATTGCCACACTCTCATGCTTTTATCGTTGTTATGCATGCAGCCAGGGCCGGCTCCAGGTTTTTATGGGCCCCAGGCGAAAGAGTCTCAGTGGGCCCCCTTAACACAGACCACGATTCATGATGCACAGATACTGCAGAGAAATATGGGTATAGCACAACGCCAAACACTTCTCTTCTTCCATTACATGACTGATACCTTTTGTAAATTGTACAATAGCTCAAAAACCGCCAAATCCTCACAGCGCACAGTACAGACTGGACAGTACAGTCCTCCATACAATATTATGGGCACCACATAGTCTCCCCCTCATCACCCATATAATACCCCATGCAGGATGTCACCCCACCATCCCCCATATAATGCTCCATACAGGATACTGGACCCAATATAATGCTCCATACAGAATACTGGACCACATGTAATGCTCCATACAAAATATGGAGCTCTCCTCTACACTGTGCTGCGTTCTGCACTGTTATGGCTCAGGAAAGGGCGCTGTGGAAAGACTCCCCATTATCATCATCATTGCCTCCCCTATCATCATTGCCTGCCCATCATCATCATCATTGTCTCCCTATCATCATCATCATTGCCTCACCATTAATATCATCATCATCATTGCCTTCCCATTATCATTACCTCCCCATCATCATCATTATCATTGCCTCCCCATTAATATCATCATCATCATTGCCTTCCCATTATCATTACCTCCCCATCATCATCATTATCATTGCCTCCCCATTAATATCATCATCATCATTGCCTTCCCATTATCATTGCCTCCCCATTAATATCATCATCATCATTGCCTCCCCATTAATATCATCATCATTGCCTTCCCATTATCATTGCCTCCCCATCATCATCATTATCATTGCCTCCCCATTAATATCATCATCATCATTGCCTCCCCATTAATATCATCATCATCATTGCCTTCCCATTATCATTGCCTCCCCATCATCATCATTATCATTGCCTCCCCATTAATATCATCATTTTCATTGCCTTCCCATTATCATTGCCTCCCCATCATCATCATCATCACTGCCTCCCCTCACCACAAATCACACATACAGCACCGCAGGCAGCACTCTCTCACATACACACACACTGGCAGACACACACACACACACAACCTCACCTGTCCGGCGTCCGTGCGCTCTCTGCCACAGCCGGCCGCTGAATGATGACGTCATTCAGCGGCGCTGCTGTGAGAGAAGAAGGGCCAGCGCAGGTGCCCCCTGGAGCTCGGAGCTGCAGCAGCGGAGGCACGGGGAGAGGTGAGCATTGCGCCGGCTGCTTCCGGGGCCCTGAGCAAGCGGGGGGGCCCAGTGGCGAGTGGGCCCCCCCGCCTGCTCAGGGCCCCGGCACTTGCCCGGGTGTGCCGGGTGCTGACGCCGGCCCTGCATGCAGCATAACCAATTCAGGTGAGTAGCCAATTTTCTCCCTGTCCTGATTAACCCACGGATAGTTCTCATCGGGTTTTTACTCTTTTCTTTTCACATGTTTGAGAATTATCATAAGAAGCCAACTATTGCCTAATTGAAGCTTTCTGATCAGATATGCAATGGCTGTTATACATAAATGCTTGACTAATGGATTAACTCCTTCTTTGGACTTTCCTCTGTTTTAACCTACTAATCTGCTAACAATAACCAGGCATGCAAGTGGCTGATTAATATTGAATGTTTAGCAAAGGACTAATATTTTATTAATATTGAGCTATCCTTGTTGTTTTTCTTCTCTGTACTAATTTATCCGATTGTTGACATTGCATATTAACCCATTAAAGCTGTTGACATTGTCTTAATAATTGTCCTATATAGTGTATTTCTAGACCCACAATCCAAGAATTGTGATAACTTGTAAGTTAACTGTTGCCTGGTACCCTCTCCTTTTCACTATGGAATGTCTTAAATTTATAACTGAATCACAAAGGATCATTAATATCACAGAGGCTTTAAGGGCTACAGTAAATTTTCCGGTTCCAACTGAACAAACCTCCCTTGGATGATATAGACAAAAAAGACATGATCAAATTATTTCTCGATTATGAGAATCAAAATAAAATTGAGATCACCAACCATATAGATGTCCTCTTCCTCAAACAATATATTGCAGAAGGCCTGGTACCTAAAGGCTTGATAATAGCTCAACAATCATCATTTTTAAATGATGCTGAATTCTCCAAACTGTGAGGTAATATAAGGCTAAAATGTTCCTTTGCTATGATGGAATTGCTTATTGTGAAAAGGATTTGATTAGCTGACTCCGCCTTGTTTGAGCTTAATATTCTTAAACAGAAATTGGCTCACTATGCAGCTTCAGCTAACTATAATGATTTTAATAATAAACTCTTTTCCAAATTAAATAATATAATAATAATCTTTATTTATATAGCGCCATCATATTCCGCAGCACTTTACAGTTTAACAGTTTCAAAACACAAGTCATAAGTAACAACGTTAACAATACAATAATTAAAGCAAAATAAGACGACCCTGCTCGTGAGAGCTTACAATCTACAATGAGGTGGGGGAGATACAAAGTACAGGTGTGTATATACAATGGTGCATTTACAATGATGGTCCAGCCATCTTGAGGGAGTGAGGGATGGATGGAGATAGTGAATGGGCTACACATACACACTTACACATAGAATGACTTTGATTAGTGAATGTGATAGGCCGCTCTGAACAGATGTGTTTTGAGGGAGTGCCTGAAACCATGCAAATTGTGGATAGTCCTAATTTCTTGGGGTAGAGCATTCCAGAGGATTGGCGCAGCGCGGGAGAAGTCTTGGAGTCGGGAGTGGGAGGTACGGATTAGTGCAGAGGTTAGTCGAAAGTCGTTTGCAGAGCGCAGCAGTCGGTTAGGCCGATAGATAGAAATGAGGGAGGAGATGTAGGGGGGTGCTGCACTGTGGAGAGCTTTGTGGGTGAGAACAAGTACTTTGAATTGGATCCTATAATGAATGGGCAGCCAGTGTAAGGACTGGCGAAGAGTGGACGCGTCCGAGTACCGATTAGCCAGATGGATGACCCTGGCTGCTGCATTAAGGATGGGATGAGGAGTATTTGATCAAAAAAAGGTAACTACGTTTTTAAGGCCTCTTTCACACATCCGGCGGGCGCCTGGCGGCGCCCCCGGCATTTTGCCGCAGCGCCGCATGTGAAAAGCTTTCACACTTCCGGCGCCCAAAATGCGGTTTTTTGCCGGATGGTTTCTGATGCTTGGAGAGATAAGAGACCATCCGGAAAAAAAAAAAAACGTTACATGCAGTGTTTTGTCCGGCCGCCGCAATGTACATTTGCGCCGCATCCGGACAAAACCGCATGCAACGCATTGACATGCGGCGCCATCCGGCGCTAATGCATGTCAATGCGAAAAAAGTCGAATGCGGCGCATCAGATTTTCAGATGCGGCGCTGCGGGAAAATGCCGGGGGCGCCGCAAGGCGCCCGCCGGATGTTTGAAAGAGGCCTAAGAGACAGAAAAAGACAGACTGCCACTACTGAAGTTGTTTCTGTGGAGTTGAGCACATTAACCCTCTGCTCCTTCTACTAATGAGAATTCTTTGCCTGCCTCAAATGTAAATAGCTCCCTTATGAGTCTTAAGAGCAAACAGCAAAAATTGTATTATAAACAACATAAAGATAGCTTGAAGGGTTGTATCAATATGAATGACAATTTTATTAGTGCTAAATTTTCTACACAAACTGAAAATGACTTGCCTTGTCCTGATCCTGCAATCAGTTCTGTTTTAGAAGTCGCTCCTACGGTCAGTTCAGACACAGGTGTATTTCTGAAGGTTACATCCACTGACCCAAATATAACTTTGGTGGATCACTTTCAAGGCCTATCCCAACTTACCCTCCATGATGAGTGTTCACCCTCTCTACCCCCTTCACCATCCACATCTTTTGTGTCCCTTCCAGGCACTCTAATTGCTCCAGCATCACTGCCGGTGATTGAGACCATTGAACCCATGAGTTTGCTTAGAAATGACTTAGTGGTCTCACACACAGTTGATACTTTATGTCTTTCTTCTTCTACCAAAATCTTGCAAAACTCCAAAATTACTCAGTTTTTTCAACTGGCGTCAGGTCAGCAACCGAAAAGAAAAAGGGAAAGCGTGGATGTAGGGGTAAGGGAAAACTAAAAAAAAACCCTTTGGACTATCTCTAAATCCCCTACTTAAGTAATAGAGATTAATGTGAATAATCATCATTCCAACATTTTCAACTTATTTGACTATAATTTAAATAATGATGAAAAATCTCTTCTGGAAAGGGGCTTATCTTTCTGTCCTGATTCACCATTAAATGCTTTCAATTTTTATTTGGATTTGAACGATTTCATTAGGAGACTTACTATACAACGCCACTTTCTAATCGAGAGTAAAAATAGGCCAGACCCTCCAGTGACTAAACTTTCATCCAAAGATGCAGATCCCTTTCTCCATGTCGATCCAAAATATAACTCAAGTAATTTTTTACCCCTTCCATCACAAAGGGTCTCACATTGAAACTTTCCAGCAACTCATCTTCAAAGATGTCCGGCTTCTATCATCTACTAAAAAGAAAAATAACAATTTGTTAGGGTCTGCGGAACGCACCAAATATATATAGTAGAGAGGTGCGTTCGCAGCCCGAGGTCCACCGTGCAAGCGAAGCCTGCTGCTAGTAGAAATGGCGCGAGAAGCAAACTCTGTTATCCCGCAGAGTTGCCCAAATAAACGCCGTAATGCGCTGTGGCAATAAGTGCGAACTCTGTTAATCCACAGAGACGCTAGAAGAGAGCCGCAGCGCTATATGGCGATGTGTGCGTACTCACTGAAACAACTGAGTCGCAAAGAAAACACGCTAGGGCGCTGTCTAGCGTTGAAAGCGAACCCTGTTACGTCACAGGGCCGCTAAAGAAAAGAACTGTGTCCTGTCAGGCTCTCAGGTACACAGTTAAGTGCTAAGCGTACATAATGTGTGATCGTGTGCTAATGTCCTCGCGGGAGTCACCCGCAATCTATGGCGTCTGAACGCCAGACCCTGAATACGGCAATCAAACTCCTCACCGGTTATGCCGGTAATCTAGGGCATCTAGGACACCGACCCTGACCAGCTAGCACACAAAACTCCTCACCGATTAAGTCGGTATTCTAGTGGCTTATTTCAGCCGGGTCCCTAACCACACACACGCATGACCACACTGGCGCATAGCATAAAATGGTTGATACTAGCGCATGGCGGCCAAGCCATGCTACCCTTTTATAGCAACCGCCACAGGACCTTCCAGGAACAAGGACCAATGAGAACCTGTTCAGAAGACTAGCAGTAACAGGGCCTTCCTGGCGGGCCAATAGAAGCTGCTGCAGTACCTGAGCATGTGACCCCTGATCTCCAATGAGAGATCTCACTCTGGGCACGCTCAGAAGGGAAAATGCAGGACTTTGTCCCAAAGACGTCTGCTCCAGAACTGGCTATAATAGCAGAGCCAGGAAAAGCAGCAGCAAGTCACTGCCCAGTAGTGGAGTGGGCAAGACGCCTGGAACGACGTCTCTGCTGAGGAGAATCCACTGCGGCCGGAGACGAATGGGAGACCGCAGCGGCACTGGTTCGAGACTCCCCCTGTGCAGGAGCGGGAACTCGAACCCTAACATTACCCCCCCTCCTAGGGCCCCCCCTTCTCTGGGCCTCGCTGCGTTCAAAGGCAGCGATGAGCTGCGGAGCGTGAACATGCTCGGCAGGCTCCCAAGACCTATCCTCAGGCCCATAGCCCTTCCAGTCCACCAAATAAAACTTTTTGCCCCGTACCACCTTACACCCACGATGGCGTTCACCTCATGGTCATCCGCAGATGAACCCGATGTCCCGACAGATGACTCAGAAAACCGGGACATGAGCACGGGTTTCAGGAGGGACACGTGAAAGGTGTCGGAGATACCCAGGCGTGGTGGAAGAGCTAAACGGTATACCACAGGGTTAACCTGCTCGAGGACCTTGAAAGGACCCAGGTAGCGGGGTGCCAACTTAGTGGACTCAACTCGCAGCCTGATGTTACGGGCGGAGAGCCACACCAAATCCCCAGGAGCAAATGTAGGAGCGGGGCGCCGATGGGCATCGGCCGAAGACCTCATCCTCTCTTTGGAGGCCTGAATGGCATCCTGAGTGCGGTCCCAAATGTCCCGTGCCTCCACAGCCCAGTCTGCCACCCTGGAATCGGCGGAAGACACGGGCATAGGCACTGGTACCCGCGGATGCTGACCATAGTTCAGGAGGAATGGGGTCTGTCCGGTGGAATCAGCCACAGCATTGTTTAATGCAAACTCAGCCCATGGTAGCAAGGATGCCCAGTCATCCTGCCTGGCTGAGACAAAATGTCGTAGATAGGTGACCAAGGTCTGGTTGGCCCTCTCTACCAACCCATTCGTCTCAGGATGGTACGCTGAAGAGAGATTTAACTCAATACTGAGTAGACGACAAAGCTCTCTCCAGAACCGAGACGCAAACTGGGGACCTCGGTCACTGACAATCTTGTCCGGCATGCCGTGCAAACGGAAGATGTGCCTAACAAACAACGCTGCCAGAGCCCGTGCAGAAGTTAACCGTGGTAGTGGCACCAGATGCACCATTTTAGAGAAATGGTCGGTGATTACCCAAATGATGGTGCAACCCCGAGACTTGGGCAAGCCCACCACAAAGTCCATCCCAACCATCTCCCAGGGCCTGTCTGCCACCGGCAAAGGGTAAAGCAACCCAGCTGGCCGTTGTCGTGGAGACTTATTTTTGGCGCAGGAGACACACACCCGAACATAGTCCCCAACATCACGGACCATATGCGGCCACCAATATGTCCTCGCCAGCAATTCAGATGTCCTCTTTGCCCCAAAGTGTCCACCCACCCTGGACGAATGTGCCCAAGAGAGTACCTCCGGTCGCAAATTAGTAGGCACAAAGGTCTTGCCCGGGGCACAGACTCTAGCGAAACCGGGGCCACTGTTCTCAGGCTCTCTGTGGGGACGATAAGCCGAGGCTCCTCCACCTCCTCCTCCGAGGACACCACAGAGCGAGAGAGAGCGTCGGCACGAATGTTCTTCTCTCCCGAGAGGAAATGCAGTGTGAAATGAAACCGGGAGAAGAACAAGGACCATCTGGCTTGGCGAGAATTAAGCCGCTGGGCTGTCTGAAGATATACCAGATTTTTGTGATCCGTGAAGACTTGGAAGGGAAAGCGAGCTCCCTCCAACAGATGTCTCCACTCCGAGAAGGCCAACTTCATTGCTAGCAACTCCCTGTCCCCGATGGAATAATTCCTCTCTGCTGGTGTGAAGGTCTTGGAGAAAATGAAGCATGGATGCTTCCGACCTTGAGCATCCTTTTGGAAGAGGACTGCTCCAGCACCAACAGACGAGGCATCCACCTCCAATAAAAATGGCTTATCAACATCGGGGCGATGTAGGATGGGAGCTCTAGCGAAATGAGACTTAATAGACGTGAAGGCCTTGGAGACCTCTTCAGACCACAATTTGGGATTAGCTCCCTTTTTGGTAAGGGCAACCACGGGAGCTACCAAAGTTGAGAAGTGGGGAATGAACTGACGGTAGTAATTAATGAACCCCATAAAGCGCTGCACCGCCTTTAGAGAGTGGGGTTCTTGCCAGTCCATCACCGCCTGTAGTTTGGCAGAATCCATAGCCAATCCCTGGGCGGAGATGATATAGCCCAGGAAAGGTAAGGACTCCTGCTCAAACACACATTTCTCCAACTTTGCGTAAAGGGAATTTGCCCGTAGGAGGTCGAAGACCCTGCCAACATCCCTCCGGTGGGAGTCAATATCTGGAGAGAAGATTAGTATATCATCCAGATAGACTACGACCGAGGTGGAGAGCATATCCCGGAAGATGTCATTGACAAAGTCTTGGAAAATGGCTGGAGCATTACAGAGCCCAAAGGGCATCACCAGATATTCGTAATGCCCATCCCTGGTATTAAAAGCCGTCTTCCATTCGTCCCCCTCACGGATGCGAATCAGGTTATAAGCACCGCGCAGATCTAGTTTAGTGAATACCCTTGCTCCCCGAAGCCTATCAAATAGCTCAGAGATCAGGGGCAACGGGTACTTGTTTTTAACGGTGATGGCGTTAAGACCCCTGTAGTCAATACACGGACGCAATTCTCCGTTTTTCTTCTGCACGAAGAAAAATCCCGCCCCTGCCGGTGACACCGACTTCCTAATAAACCCTCTTGCCAGGTTCTCCTGAATATATTGCGACATGGCCTCTGTCTCAGGAAGAGAGAGGGGATAGACCCTTCCCCGAGGAGGTTCTGCGCCAGGCAAGAGGTCGATAGGACAGTCATAGGGGCGATGAGACGGAAGAGTCTCCGCAGCCTTCTTGGAGAACACGTCTGCATAAGACCAGTAGTGCTTGGGAAGTGGAGTAAGATCTGCGGGTAACTCAGTAGTGGTAACCTGAACGCTACTTCTGACACATCTGCCTGTACATGCATCACTCCAACCCAGTATCCTACCCGAAGTCCACTCTATATGTGGGGAGTGGAAACGGAGCCAAGGTATACCTAATAGGATCTCGTCTATTCCCTCGGGAAGGACGAGTAGGGAAATAAATTCCTGATGGGAAGGAGATACAGACAATGCAAGTGGGACAGTCTGGTGTGTAATTTGTGAGGGCAAAGACGACCCATTCACTACCCGAACAGTCACTGATTTATCAAGCGCCACCAGAGGTATTGCATGACGGCGAGCAAAGCTAGAGGACATGAAATTCCCCTCTGCTCCTGAGTCCACGCAAAGGTCGGCGGTGAGAATGGAAGTACCAACAGTGATTGTCCCTTTAAGTGTCATCCTGGAGGAAAATACCGCTGTCTCTAGTGAACCTCCTCCCAGGGCCACTAGACGCGATCGCTTCCCCGATCGCTGTGGACATCTGTTGGCATAGTGTCCAGTCTGCTGACAATGGTTACAGACCACGGATACTCGAACGGACCGAGACTTAGGTCCTGCATGAGGAACTTCTGTGGCCTTTTGAGGTTCGGACGCCAGATCGGGGAATTCGAGAGGTTTGGCAAAGGTGGGAGCCAACCGAAACCTCTGCCTACACTGGGCCCGCTCCAACCTCCGCTCGTGAAAACGGAGGTCAATGCGGGTAGATATGGAGATAAGCTTCTCCAGTGTGGCGGGAATCTCCCTGGTAGCCAAAGCGTCTTTAACATGATCAGCCAGTCCCTGCCAGTAGATAGGAATAAGAACTTTATCAGACCAATCTAGCTCAGCTGCCAGAGTCCGAAACTGGACGGAAAACAGACTGACCAAAGACGAACCCTGTGTCAATGCCAGCAGTTGTAGCGCCGTATCGTGGGTGACCTGAGGTCCTAAAAAGACTTTTTTAAGAGCCTCCAAGAAACGAGAAGCACTCTGCACCACACGATCATCGCGCTCCCACAGCGGCGTTGCCCACTCCAATGCTCTGCCCGAGAGTAAAGAAAGTACAAAACCCACTTGTGCCCGATCCGTGGGAAAACGTGCAGCCAGAAGCTCGAGATGTATAGAGCACTGACTCACGAATCCCCGACATTGCTTGCTATCACCGGCAAACTTGTCAGGAAGCGGGAGGTGGGATAATGTAGGGGCAGAGGTAGCAGAGGACAAACTGGCTGCAGCCACGCTAGCAGCCTGAACAGCGACTGCGGTAACATCCACAGCTGAGGTTTTGAGCTCAAGAGCCTCCAACCTGCCCTTCAGCTGCTGGATGTACTGCAATAGATGCTGTTCATCCGCCATTTTACTAGCCAGACCCTGGCGTGCTAGTATTATGTTAGGGTCTGCGGAACGCACCAAATATATATAGTAGAGAGGTGCGTTCGCAGCCCGAGGTCCACCGTTCAAGCGAAGCCTGCTGCTAGTAGAAATGGCGCGAGAAGCAAACTCTGTTATCCCGCAGAGTTGCCCAAATAAACGCCGTAATGCGCTGTGGCAATAAGTGCGAACTCTGTTAATCCACAGAGACGCTAGAAGAGAGCCGCAGCGCTATATGGCGATGTGTGCGTACTCACTGAAACAACTGAGTCGCAAAGAAAACACGCTAGGGCGCTGTCTAGCGTTGAAAGCGAACCCTGTTACGTCACAGGGCCGCTAAAGAAAAGAACTGTGTCCTGTCAGGCTCTCAGGTACACAGTTAAGTGCTAAGCGTACATAATGTGTGATCGTGTGCTAATGTCCTCGCGGGAGTCACCCGCAATCTATGGCGTCTGAACGCCAGACCCTGAATACGGCAATCAAACTCCTCACCGGTTATGCCGGTAATCTAGGGCATCTAGGACACCGACCCTGACCAGCTAGCACACAAAACTCCTCACCGATTAAGTCGGTATTCTAGTGGCTTATTTCAGCCGGGTCCCTAACCACACACACGCATGACCACACTGGCGCATAGCATAAAATGGTTGATACTAGCGCATGGCGGCCAAGCCATGCTACCCTTTTATAGCAACCGCCACAGGACCTTCCAGGAACAAGGACCAATGAGAACCTGTTCAGAAGACTAGCAGTAACAGGGCCTTCCTGGCGGGCCAATAGAAGCTGCTGCAGTACCTGAGCATGTGACCCCTGATCTCCAATGAGAGATCTCACTCTGGGCACGCTCAGAAGGGAAAATGCAGGACTTTGTCCCAAAGACGTCTGCTCCAGAACTGGCTATAATAGCAGAGCCAGGAAAAGCAGCAGCAAGTCACTGCCCAGTAGTGGAGTGGGCAAGACGCCTGGAACGACGTCTCTGCTGAGGAGAATCCACTGCGGCCGGAGACGAATGGGAGACCGCAGCGGCACTGGTTCGAGACTCCCCCTGTGCAGGAGCAGGAACTCGAACCCTAACACAATTTATGTCTTGGGGAAATAGTGGTCTTTAAATCTCTGAGGGAAAATACTGACATCATTATAAAAATTGTTGATAAGGGAGGAGTGGTGGTTATGAACAGAAGATGGTACATCCAAAAAAGTTTCAGGATATTGGGGGACTGTGAGTATTATCTTAAATTAGATCATGATCCATCTCCGAAAATTTTTCTTGAAGATACTACATTTATAAAAGGGGCCAGTGCATCAGGTTTGCTTAATAACAAGGAATTCAGATTTCTTAATAACTCTCATTTCAGAACCTCTTTCTTATATTTTTTGCCAAAAATACACAAAAACTCCTCGAATCCTCCTGGTTGCCCCTTAATTTCTGGCATCAAATCTATCAAAAGTAATTTATCACATAATATGGATTTATTTCTTCAAAAAATATGTCATTAATCTTGATTCCTATCTTAAAAATTCTTCCCATCTTATTGAATTCTCAATAATCTGTCTCATCTGCCCAACTGTTTACTTTTGACAATGGATGTCCAGGCTCTTTATACTAATATACCACATGACTGGGGTCTTGAAGCAGTAGTTCAATTCTTTTCTGTGGACGAACAAATACCCATATTGCAGAGGGACTTCCTAAAAAATGCCATCAGTTTTGTTCTGAGTAATAATGTTTTCACCTTTGAGCAAATCTTCTATCATCAGATCAAGGGCTGCGCGATGGGGACGAGATTTGCTCCCAGTTATGCAAATTTGTCCATGGGGGCCTTTGAATCCGTCTTCATCGCGCAGTTCCATTTGGCTATTGGCAAAATAGCATTATATCGTCGATTCATAGACAACCTGTTCATAATTTGGACAGGCACTGAGATGGAAGCTTTGGAATTTGTCTAGGACCTAAATCTGAACCACTGGGGTCTTACCTTCACAGCAAACATGTCCTGCACCTCAATACAGTTTCTTGATTTGATTGTGCATGTTGACTCTGAGGGCTGGTTTTTCACTACTACACATTTTAAAAATGTAGATGTTAATAGTTATCTAAATTTCAATAGTGGGCACCACCTCCCCAATTGGATCCTTAATATCCCGTATGGGCAGCATTGGAGGATCAGGAAAAATTGCACAAATGATATTGATTTCAATAATGAAGCAAACATTTTAAAGCAGCGCTTCCATGTCAAGGGCTACCCAAAAAACTAGTTCAGGATGCCTATCTGAAAGCAAACACATTGTCTCAACAAGATTGCATAGAGAAAATTAAAAATAAAAAGGTTTTGAAATCTGCAACCTCAAATATTGCCAAATGGAGTCTTGTTACTACATTTAACCATTCTCATGCGGTTATTCAAAAGCTTCTGAATAAATATTGGTTCATATTGAAAAGTGACCCTATACTTTCAGGTCATATTCCCGATCAACCTAGAACAATCTTTAGAAGGAGTCGCACACTCCAGCAATACAATTACAACACCCAGTTTCCCAATTGAGGTTCAGTTAGCAAAGAATCCAGGGTGTTTTGCTTGTAACACTGCCAAGTGTCTGTGTTGTGCTTCCTTAATAAATGGTGCCAAAGAATTTAAATGAAATATTACTGGTATCAGTTACAGAATCAATTATCAGGTAAATTGTCATTCTATTTTTGTCATTCATTTAATAGAATGTAGCTGCGGGCTCCAATATGTAGGGTGCACTATGCAAACCATGCATGCTAGGTTGAACAAATATCGCCAGAATATTCGGAATGGTTTTGTGCTATACAGTTTGTCTAAACATTTTCTAATGTCGCACCAAAAGAATTGGAAATCTTTAAAACTGACAATTATCGATTTTATACCAGAAATTGTCCCTGACCGATATAGGAGTCTCATTAATAGAGAACGTTTTTGGATATATAAACTTGGAACATTGGCCCCTGAGGGCCTTAATCTCAGCATTGAAAAAGTCAGTAGATAATGTGTTTTTTATTGTCAATATTTTATTATTCATTTGCACCATAATTGGTTTTATTCTCTTTTTTTACACATTTCTGTCATATGTTTTTATTTGCATGTGTCTTTAACAAAAAATTTTTTGTTTTATCTTGTTTATTTATATAATATGTTCGTTTTAATTTGTGTATTTTACGTATCATGTGACCTGTTTTTTTCATTGTTTCCAACCCCTGATTGGTTGTATTTTGTTTAAATACTGCTTCGTTTGTATTGCCAATAAATTTCCACCTGATGAAGACGGGCGTACGTCGAAACGCGTTGTGGTTTCAAAAAAACTTCCTTGTCCTGGTCCTTTTTCTCTGAGCTCATGCGACCATTTTTATTTCATTGTTTTCATTGCTTCCTTTATCCTCCCCTGGAGGTACACAGCTGGAGCTGCTTTAGGATTGCACCTTAATCATCTCCCAGGCTGTTTTCCCAGAGCTTCCTTGTGACCGCCATCTATTGCCTTTGAGCAGGTTTTTGCTAGCTCATCTGAGAGGAGCATGATGTAGGCAAAGAGAGCCCAAGTCCAATGATGTATCACTTACAGTATAGCCTTACATATAGTTTTTAAATTTAGCAATACAGCAGAGCTGAGAAAGCTAACTCCTCCACCACCAGTAACTTTATGTACATGGTATATTGACTGAAGTTCATAACAAAGAAAATATGAGGGTGACACCATCCTGTAAAATCTGTTATTTATTCAAACAATTAAAAATTACGGCAGGATCCCACTAATAAATTCAAGGATGAGCTACTTTTCTCAGGAGACAAGTAGAACCGGGAATTTTGTCGAAAAAGAAGGCTGAGAAATTGCTACTCGTGTTCTCCCAAAAGCCTCATTGGTACCACATCCCCAAAATACACAAATCCCTAACCCAGCCTCCAGGCCGCCCCATTGTTTCTGGGATGGGGTCTCTCACGGAGCCCCTATCCCAGTACATGGACTGGCTTCTCCTACCTTTGTTATGAGATATCCCTTCATATGTTAAGGATACAAAAGATTTTTTTGAAAGCTTTACATGATTTTTCCTGGCAAGAAGGTTTCTCTCTGGTCTCTGTAGAAGTAGAGACCCTGTATACTAGAATACCACATTTTGATGGGGTTGAAGCGGTCAGGAAGGTTTTAGGGGGTACCAACAAGCGGACTGACTTTGGAGATTTTGTATGTGGAGGTTTAGCGTTTATCTTGAAATATAATGCGTTCAAGTTAATGGATACGTGGTACCTCCAAAGCATGGGAACCACAATGGGGACTCCGAGAGCTTGTACCTTCACTAATTTATATCAAGCTCTATTTGAAGAGAGGTACATTTATTCCCTGGATAATGGCTATTTGAGGCATATTAAGTTATATATCAGATATGTGGACGACGTCTTCATGGTGTGGGATGGACCTCAGGATGCTTTCACAAGGTTTGTGGAGCACCGGAATCTGTCCAATACCATGAATATGAAGTTCACATCTGTTTTTGGGGGCTCATCTTTAGAATTTTTGGATGTCAGATTATGGATTGAACATGGGGTCATTAATACAGAAGTTTATTGGAAACCATCTTCTACAAACTCTCCACTTAATTTTGATTGTGCTCATCCTCATTATACTAAACAATCTTTACCCTGCAGTCAATTTTTGAGAGTAAAAATAATCAATAGTAACTCTCTAGGCTTTGAAAGACAATCGTCAGATTTATATAAAAGATTTAGTAGTAGGGGTTATTCTTGATGCAGCACTAACTAGGGCAAACAATCACAAGCAGGATAACTCAGCTGCAAAAAAGAATGGTAAAGATAAGAGATTTGTGTTTTGTTTTAAATATGGCCCCATGAACAGCTATATTCGCTTAGTCATTAGAAAGAATTGACATATTTTGGAAAGGGATGCAGAGTGATTGCTTGCATCAGGGTAAATTTTTGAAAGATGTACTGGTGCATATCTGCATAAAAAATTAATGAAAAGATTGGTTAAAAACAGGTGTACCCAAAGGAAATTTTAGGTGTGGGCATTGTTCGTTTTGTTCCTTTCATGCCACAGGCTGCACCGTTAAAGTTAGATCTGTCTCACATCGGGTACGAGATTTTATCTCATGCAGAACTAGGTACGTTGTTTATGTGTTATTTTGCCCTTGCAAATTCTTCTATGTTGGTAAAACAATACGGCCATTATATGTCCGGTTCAGGGAGCATTTCAATTCCATTCATTCAGGAAAGGGAGTCCCACGTTTGATTAACCACATGAGAGTCTACCATGGAGGGAATCCAGAAGCATTACAATTTGCGGGCTTAGAGAGGGTCACCTTACCATTCCAGGGGGGCGATCTTCATAGGCTCCTTTTCAGAAGAGAAGCGAGATGGATCCTACGCACATGTGCATTGGAAGCAACATGCTTCAATGATAGAATTAATATGTCAGTTTTTTTTTGTGATATTTTATAACATGCTCCAATTGCTGTGCACACATGTATATTTGTTTGCTTTTTTAACAATTTGTTTGTATATGTTGTGTTTTCATTCTAGTAGGTGAGTAATTGGTATTAGCTAGCATGTGAAGACTTCAGGGGAGTGAGTATACCTGTTTCAGGTATATGGACCTCGTCATTTCCTCCCATCTCTAGGACCCATAGAAACACAATTACGCGAAATGGCCATCGTTCGAGTATCCTGCACGTTTCTCCCCTGCTGAAGATGTTTTAATTGTTTGAATAAATAACGGATTTTACAGGACGGTGAGTGCCACCCTCATCTTTTCTTTATTATGAACTGCTGGTGATGTTCCTTTCTTGGGTGAGCACCCGTAAGTCCAGGCACACATGCCTATAGAGTCTATGATCCCTAGACTGGGCGGACCAGCTCTAGTGGTGCAGTAGTGTGGATTACCTTTCTTCTATGTATGGACTTTGGTATATTGACTGAGCTTCTTTTCACGGGGGGGGGAGTTGGACAAGTGCCCATGCAAGAGATAGTCACAGCAATGATAATGTGCTAGTAGTAAAACCTTCAATGTAAGTAAATAATAGCGCACAGCCTGACCTCATTGAATTTTGTGTTTTATCCCCTACCTCATGCTGTCATCAGATTACATAGCAAAAACCTGCTGATGGATTCCCTTTAAGATAGCAGTTTGCACCAAAATATATCCTTGTATATATGCTTGATAAACTGTATTTTTGCACTTTATTGCATAAAATATTTCTATTTGAAGAATACATTTGTTTGGCATTTCAATTTATATGAGATTTTAGAGAATGTGAGATGCCTGACACATCGAATTCGACTTGCTGTGCTCGTTTCTGATTTTTTAAAATAATCTGTTCTACTTTACTCAAATATACCTTTACATCTTAACTAGAACTTTTGGATTTGAATAATTATCAACTATTAGAGATGAGTGGATTCATCTGCAGAAGATCGAGTTCAAGTTGAATTTCCTGAAATTCGTGGTTACATGCAAATTTGAACTTTGTAAATCTTTTTGCAAGGATCATCCAAAAAAAACATTAATGCTAGGCACCATTTCACACACTAATGACGACTTAGTGAGCGTGCTATAGTTATCTGCTATAGCTGTACAGCCACTCAGCATGATAGTGATTTGATTGAGCTGTAATATACTGCAGTAACAGCATCTTAATAGCTGAATTTTTAAATACAATGCAAGCAAGGAGGGTCAGTATTACTCCCCTCATTGCTAATTATGAAACTAAAATCAAACTTTAAATTCAGAACTTGTCTGTCACTAAAATCTCTATTAGGGTACAGTCAGAAGACCATATAATTTATACCAAAATCGGACCACAATGCATTTACTGGCTGGTGTCATTCATTGGCTGGTGTCTTTCATGACCGGAGCGTGACAGCTTCATGTATTTTTATGCAGCTGTCACATTCGGTTTGGAGAGCCGTGGCCAGTCCGAACATTGGTGTCCTGAAACTTAACATGCAACTGTTACCTACCAAATTAAATGCTAAGTAAGTTGTTTAAAACAATATTTTAGGCCTCTTTAATGCTCTAATAGACTACCACTAAATGTGTGCACACACGACCTGCAAACAGCAGCCAGTTGCAGTTGCTTCGATTTGGGACCTGATTATACATGTACCTATTTGGAAAAGGCACGTATCCATGTTATTTTTTATCTTTAATAAAAATGGTCTTTTATTTTTTCTGTTTTGTTTATTTTATATACCACTCAGCCCACAACCATACTGTCTGATGTTGAAACATGTTCGCTTCTTGTCGTGAACCTGCAAGTAGCAATTTAGCATTCTTATTTCTTTAATCCCTTAACCCCGGGAGCTTTGTTCGGTTTTGCGTTTTCATTTTTTGCTCCCCTTCTTCTCAAAACCATAACATTTTTATTTTCCATCAATATGGCCGTGTGTGTGTGAGGGCTTGTTTTTTGTGGAACAAGTTGTACTTTTGAATGACACCATTGGTTTTACCATGTCATGTACTAGAAAACAGGAAAAAAATTCCAAGTGCAGTGAAATTGCAAAAAAAGTGCAATCCCACACTTGTTTTTTATTTGGATTTTTTACTAGGTTCACTAAATGCTAAAACTGACCTGCCATTATGATTCTCCAGGTCATTATGAGTTCACAGACACCAAGCATGTCTAGCTTCTTTTCTATCTAAGTGGTGAAAAAAATTCATTTGTTAATGAAAAAAATGCCCCATTTTCCGATACCCATAGTGTTTCCATTTTTCACGATCTTGGGTTGGTTTAGAGTTTATTTTTTGCGTTCCGACCTATCATTTTTAATGATACCATTTTGGTGCAGATAAAATCTTTTGATTGCCCTTTATTGCATTTTAATGCAATGTCGCAGCAACCAAAAAAAACGTAATTCTGGCGTTTTGATTTTTTCTCGCTATGCCATTTAGCGATCAGGTTAATCCTTTTTTTTATTAATAGATCGGGTGATTCTGAAAGTGGCGATACCAAATAGGTGTATGTTTGATTTTTTTTATTGTTTTATTTTGAATGGGGTGAAAGGGGGGTGATTTGAATTTTTATATATATTTTTAGATTTTTAATAACTTATTTTTACTTTTGACATGCTTCAATAGGGAGACTAGAAGCTGCCACAACCCGATCGCCTCTGCTACATAGAGGCGATGATCAAATCGCCTCTATATAGCAGAATTGCTCAATTGCTATGAGCACTGACCATTGGGTGGCCAGCACTGACAACAATAGAGGTTTCCAGGAGACCTCTGGCTGTCATGCTAATGAACCGGTGACCGGCGATCACATGACGCGGGTCACCGGTGGGTGGGTTTCCGGCCCGATAACTGAAAGCACAAGTTAAATGCCGCTGTCAGAGTTTGACAGCGGCATTTAACTAGTTAATAGCCTTGGGTGGATCGTGATTCCACTGCGGCTATTGCGGGCACGTCAGCTGTTCAAAACAGCTGACATGTCCAGGGAAAGATGTGGGCTCACCGCCAGAGCCCACATTAAAGGGAGGGAGTCCGACTCTGCCTAAATGTATGCCCGATGTCGGAAGGGGGTTAAATTAGGTTTCAGTTTAGTTGAAGGGAGGGTATTGTCAATAGTTTAAAAAAAAATTCTAAAAATGGAAAGCAATATAAAAATCTGCCTGTGGCACTGCTGAGGTGTTATGGAAGCCCTCTCATCTCTCATCTTCCTCTGCCTTCTGAACATCTATCAAGTCAGCAATATTCCCATGATTGTGGAGCCTACTGAAACAGACTAAGAGACCTTTTTAAAAACTTAGGAAGCCTTTGCAGGTGTTTTTGTTAATTATTCTAATTTACTGAGATAATGACTTTTGGGTTTTCATTGGCTGTAAGCCATAATCATCATTAACAGAAATAAACACTTGTAATAGATCACTCTGTTTGTAATGACTGTATATAATATATGAGTTTCACTTTTTGCATTGAAGAACTGAAATAAATTTACTTTTTGATGGTATTTTAATTTTGTGAGAAGTACCTGTAACTACACACATTGACAAAATTTTTGATACTTTTCTGCTAAAGTAAGAAAAACTCAGAAAAGACACTGAAATAACATAAGCTGACACAAGTGTTTTCAATTTAAATGAACTATTGAAAATCAGACATTGCTTTGGAAATGTGGTACAACAGAATAATTAAAAAAACAAACTTATGAAGATGGCATGGACAAAATTGATGGTACCCTTAACTTAATATTTTTCTGCACAGCCTTTTGAGGCAATCACAGGAAACAAATGATTTCTGTAACTCTCTATGAGACATCTGTACTTGTGAGTAAACTGCTCCAGCTGTCTCAGGTGCAGGGCTGGCGTTATGGGCAGGCAGAACAGGCAGCCGCCTAGAGCCCCCACTCCTCCAGGGGCCCCCACTTAGTGGCACACCACGAGACCACTATGGGGCCCCTGAGTAAGAGGGGCCTGGTGCCACCCCCCGCATTGCGCACTCAACTTATCGGCATCACAGATGCCGATACAATTGAAAGCATTGATGGAGGAGAGATCGTCATGTGACGCTCCCTGTCCCATGACTCCCCCTCTGCCTGTGACTCAGCGTGTGCCAGCAGTGGAGCTGATCAGAGTAAAAGGTTGTAGCCAGCGGCACAGCAATTGAATGCACATTCAAAGTCCAATGACCCAATTGGAACGCAAACCATCAAATATAAGAAAGAACAACATTCTATCCGGGTGATTATGAAGAATTCAAAGACTTATTCTGCCATGATGCAACGTTTCAACCCAAATGGGTCTTGATCAAGACCCATTTGGGTTGAAACGTTGCATCATGGCTGAATAAAGCAGTGGAGCTGATGAGACGCTGAGCCACTCTGCAGAAGCCAGAGCAGCAGGGGAATGAGAAGGAGAGGTAAGCATTGTGTGTGTGTCTGTCTGTTTGTCTGCTGCACGATACTGTGTGTGAGGGACTGCACTAAACTGTGTTGTGTGTGTGTCTGCTGCACTATACTGTGTGTGGGGGGACTGCACTATACTATGTGTATGTGTGTAGTGGCTGCATTATATTGTGTGTGGGAGCTTCATTATTTTGTGTGGGGGGTTGCATTACACTCTGTGTGTGGGGGGCTGCATTATACTGTGTGTGTGGGGGCTGCATTATACTGTATATGTGGGGGCTGCATTATACTCAAGAGTGAGGCTGCATTATGCTCTATGAGGGGACTACATTATACTCTATGAAGGGGCTGCAGTATATTCTATGAGAGAGGCTGCAGTATACTCTGAGGGGGCTGCAGTATACTCTATGAGGGGAGCTGCAGTATACTCCATAAGGGAGGCTGCAGTATACTCTATCAAGGACCATGGGAAGTGCATTTTTCTATTTGTACTATATTGGACCTGCATTGTACTGTATCGAGGACTATCTGTACCCATCATTCTTCCTCAACTGGAGTAAAGGTAGGTGCAGACAGTCAATAAATGTGCGGGTTGGATGCTGCGTACTTGTGCAGCATCCAAATGTTACAGCATAGTGAATGGGATTTCAAGAAATCCCATGCCCATTATGCGTGTACAGACGTCCGTGGAGATGGACATGCGGTGCGTCTCTCCAGACCGCAGCATGTCTATTTATCTTGCGGAGACGCGAGCCTCCTCAAGATAAATTTCACCCGTACAATGTATTGGACATGGTGAATCCGCATGGTTCTATAAACACATGAAGATTCACCTGTGTTCAATAGCTGGCAGTGGACACATGCTGCATCCAAAGCACTGCCAATTACTGAACGTCTGTACCTACCCTAATGAGGCCGGAAAATAAGTGTCGAACGACTTCAATATTGTCAATCACGCTCGTTTTTTGGCCTGATCTCAGCGCTTGTAAATACAACAGAAATGTTTCTGTGTGATGGTGCAATATGTGAGCATTTGGGGCCCCACTTTAAACTTTTGTCCAGTGCCCCACTCTGTCTAAAACCGGCCCTGCTCATGTGTGAATGGTTTCTCCAGATTGCATGTTTCAGCTCCTTCCACAAATGTTCAGTTGGATTTAGATCAGGGCTCGTAGAAGGCCACTCCAGAATAGTCCAATGCTTTGCTCTTAGCCATTCTTGGATGTGTTAGTTGTGTGTTTTGGGTCATTATCCTGTTGAGGACCATGACCTGCGACTTAGAACAAGCTTTCTGACACTGGGCACTACATTTTGCTCCAGAATGCCTTGATAGTCTTGACATTTCTTTGTACTCTGTGCAGTCTCAAGACACCCTATGCAAGATGGAGCAAATCAGCCACAGAACTAAGTTTTGTTTCTACACTTGTAAGAAGTGTTTCTACCTCCTGGAATAAGTTTTTATATAGTCTTTTTACAGCCAGAGGGAATTTATGTGCGCTAACCCCAAATTTGTAGATAAATGATTAAAATAAATCTCTGAAAACCAACAAAGAAATCATCATTAAACCTGCTGACAAGGGAGGTGCAATAGTCATGATGAACACATCAGACTATATGAAGGAAGCAAACAGACAACTTACGGACACACGCTACTACAGAAAACTGGAGTCGGACCCTACACAGGACTATTACAAGGAACTAAGCAAGTTGGTATCTTGTCTGTCTGACAAATCCATAAGAGCTGATGACCTGATACCAGAAAGTCCAAGAACAGGGACATTCTACATGCTTCCCAAAATCCACAAAGCCGGAAATCCAGGGAGGCCGATTATTTCATGTGTGGACACCCTTACTGAGCAAGTATCTGGATGGGTAGAGGGTGTTCTTAAACCCCTGGTAAAGGATACACCCAGCTACATTCAGGACACAACTGACCTACTGAATAAACTAGCAGCAATAGGTTCTCTACCAGAAGGAACCATCCTGGCCACCATGGATGTGGAATCTTTGTACTCTAATATCCCACACCAGGATGGATTAAATGCCTGCAAAGTCTTCATGGGAAACACCGGGAATGATGCTGATTCTGTGGTGAAACTCACAAAATTCATCCTCACCCACAATTACTTTGAATTTGACAACAAGATCTATCTTCAGGAGACTGGCACAGCTATGGGAAGTAAAATGGCTCCACAGTATGCAAATCTTTTCATGGCCAAGCTTGAAAGCGAATTTTTGTCCTCATGCCCCATCAGGCCTCGGGCCTACTACCGCTACATTGATGACATTTTAATCATCTGGACGGAGTCTGAACAACAGCTAAAGACGTTCCATGAACAGTTCAATCAATTTCATCCCACCATCAACTTAACACTTAACTACTCCAGCACTGAAATTAACTTTTTAGACACCACCATTAAGCTAAAGAACAATGAAATAGAGACATCCCTGTATCAGAAGCCAATCAACCGTCCAACATATCTTAAATGGGACAGTTTCCATCCAAAACACATAAAAAACTCTATTGTCTACAGCCAAGCCATCAGATACAATCGTATATGTTCCAACCCCATGGATAGAGATGAACACCTTGGTCGCCTCAGAAAGACTTTTTTGAACCAGGGCTACCATCCAAGAACAATTGAAAACCAAATTACAAGAGCCACCAGAATATCAAGGAATCACCTGCTACATTACAAAGCTAAAGAAGAAAATAACCGGGTGCCTCTAGTGGTCACCTACAATCCAAGTCTGGAGATGCTAAGGGGAGCTGCACGGAAACTACAACCTTTACTACAAAAAGATGCCCGATTACAATCCATATTTCCAGACCCCCCACTACTATGTTTTAGGCAGCCCCCAAATCTAAGAAGCATCATTGTCAGAAGCTCCCTGTCCTCCCCAACAGCTGCAGGTACCTTTCCTTGCAAACAAAAGAAATGCAAAACCTGTGCATCTATAATGACCACGGACAGGATAAAGATCCCCAACTCCCATCAGGACTACAAGATACCAGGTACTTTCAGCTGCATCACATCTAATGTGGTGTACCTAATTATATGTACTAAATGTCCAACTGGGGGTCTGTATGTGGGGGAGACCGGGCAAAAACTGAGAACAAGGATGAATTCTCATCGCCACACAATAAGAGAAAAAAGAATGGATATACCTGTGGCAAAACACTTTTGTATGCCCGGTCATAGCATGACGGATATGGAATTACTTGTATTGAAATCTAACTTCAAATCTGAGAAGGATAGAAAAGTCTGGGAATATAAACTTATGATGACCTTTGACACTCTTAGTGCTGGGATGAATATATCCCAGAGTTTTATGTCTTTCTACAACAATTAAGGAATCTGATTCCCTGACCTTTTAGGGTCATCACAACACAATACCAGACCCCAATCAGAGGGTAATAAAACTTTCACTCCTTATCTATGAACTAGTCATATTTATGTTCATCCCTCTGCCATAATGACAGTTCTGCTTCACGTCACTTGTCTTACCTATTGCATTATTCCTGTGTCCTTTGTGTATATAAATATGTGATTCTTCAGCTTTTGTTTTAGTCTTTGCCTGATGAAGAGACCTGCGTAGTCTCGAAAGCTTGCAATTTGTTACCATCTTTTCAGTTAGCCATTAAAAGGTATCAACCACTGAGGACTCTCAAGTCTAAATATTTTTCTAAAATAAATCAATACATTTCACCAGGGGCAGGCAGGGCCGGGGGGCAGAGGGACATATGCCCCCTGGGCCGCTCCTCCAGCAGCTGTGCAGGGCCACAAGACCGGCTGCTTCTTCTGCCGGGACAGCCCTGCGAATTTAAATCTTGTTTGTGTGCAGCCCGGTTGCATCACAGCTAGCAGACACAGCCCTGTCTGCTAAAATGATACAATGTAGCGCGCCCTGCACTGCCGTCTTCCAGGTGGAGACAGGGGACCTTCAAAGGAGTATGTGGGCCAGAGACAAGTCAGGGGAAGGTAAAAAAAAACTCCCTTATATGTTGTTTCTGTAAATTTATATGTCTGTACATATGAGTTTTATAAGATTGTTTGTATATAAGTCTATAAATATGTATGTGACTCCATGTATATACAGTATATCTGTGTATGTGTGTCTCAGTGTATCTGCATGAGTGTGTGTGCTTGTCTATGTGCGTGTATGCATATAAGCGTGTCTGCACATGAGCGTGTCTATAAGCATTTCTATAACTGTGTGTTTATCCGTGTTGCGAGCATGTCTGTGGGTGTGTCTATAAGCGTGTCTGCATGCATGCGTGTTTATGAGCATGTCTATGGGCATGTCTATAAGCTGGTCTATAAGCGTGTCTGTGTGCATGCCGGTGCGTATATATAAAGGTATGTTTCCGTGGTTAGTATTGGCAGCTCTTTGTACACAGCACATGCCCGCTCCGTCCAAAGCGCAGCCGGCTTTTGGTGATTTTGCATGCGTTCATTGAACCGTGCGGAATCACCGCATCCTATACATAGGACGGTGTTATTAATCTTGCGGAGATTGAGCGTCTCCGCATCGTAAATAGTATAAATAAATAGTATAAAGCGCATGTCCGGTTACGCAAGGAAGCCGGATGCGGCCGTGCACACATAGTGGAGATAGGATTTCATAAAATCCCATCCACTATGCTGTAACATCTTGCCACTGCAGATTGGACACTGCGGCTGTACGCAGCATCCTGTCCGCAGCAAATATTGAACTTGGAAACATACCCTTAGTGTGTCTCCATGCGTGTGTCTGTAAGAGTGTCTATAAGCATGTCTGTCTGTGTGAATATCTATGTGCGTGTTTATGTACTTATCTAAGTGAGTGTGTGTGAGTGTGTGTGAGTGTGTGCGAGTGTCTCTGTGTGCATGTCTGCATCCATGTCTATGAGCGTGTCTGCGAGCGTATCTGTGTGTGTTTGCTTACATGTCTGCGTGTATGTGTGTATGTGTGCATGTCTGCGTGCATGTGTGCGCGTCCAAAGACTTGTGGGGAGAAAAGTGTGAAGAGGCACAGAACAGAGACTGGGTAGTGTGCAGGGGCGGTATAGAAAAGGGGTAGAATGGGGGGACAGTTTGCTGAGGAGGGGGGCATGATGAGAGGGCACAGTATACAAGGGACACAGTGTAAGAGAACAGTGTGAATAGGGGGCCCAGTGTGGAAATGAGAGGGCAGTGTGAACTGCATGTACGATTAGACGGACAGAGAATGGCGTCACATTTTTTGTAAAGTGAATACAGTGAGAGGCAACAATTTATTTAGGTGCTCAGCATAAGGCCAGTATCACACGTCCATTTATTTCCAGTACCTGAAAAAACAGCTCACATCATTCTCCCCTGCTCTGCCGGCGATCGCCGCAAGCAGAAGACAAGTACTCCACTGTACTATCACACTGAAGGCATCAAAAATATGAATTAACACATGTGGAATTATACATTACACTTTACAAAAAAGTGTGAAACAACTGAAAATATGTCTTATATTGTAGGTTCTTCAAAGAAGCCACCTTTTGCATTGATTACTGCTTTGCATGCAGAAAAGGTGAACGGATGGACTCTACATGCCTAGTTCCCACCGTGAAGCATGGAGGAGGTGGTGTGATGGTGTGGGGGTGCTTTGCTGGTGACACTGTTGGGGATTTATTCAAAATTGAAGGCATACTGAACCAGCATGACTACCACAGCATTTTGGTGTGGACAGTGTCTCTACAGGCCTGTTCACTGTGTTCAGGTCTCATGTGTTTCTGATTTCACCATTTGTTTTCTTGTTTCTACAAGAGTAAGGAGTTCTCCATCCCTCCCTTATGAGCCTTGCACATATAAGCTGTTCTATCATGTGTCCACATGGGACTTAACCTTTCTGAATCCTGCTCATACAGGTACTATACATATGACCAGGTTTATATGAAATATATACAGAGATTTCAAATGTTTTGACTATACTATATATACCTTGTATCTGCTGATACAGTACCCTTTTTCAGCTTTTCAAATTGTGGTCTAATCCATGCTGAACCTGTGAGCGTCTGTCTGGTACTTCGTAAATATATACGGAGATTTACAATGCCGCCTTGACTGTATTCAGCTGTCCGCTTCTGATACAGTCCCCTTTTTGCCATAAAGTCCTCCTCCACCCACCACTCTAAGTGCATCATCGTCACCGGGAACATTGGCCCACATGTGCGATTATTTCTTGAGGATCTTTTCATATTATTGTGTAATCCATACTGAGCCTTTGAGCGTCCGAGTCTGCCTCCTGAAATATATGCGGAGCTTTATAATATTTTCACTATACTATATATACCTTGTATCTGATGAAACAGTACCCTTTTTCAGCTTTTTATATTATTGTGTAATACATACTGAGCCTGAGAGCGTCAGTGGCTGCCTCCTGAAATATATCTGGAGATTTAGAATGTTTTGATTATACTATATATACCTGGTATCTGGTGATACAGTACCCCTTTTTATTATTCTATTCATGTGTAATCCAGACTGAGCCTGTGAGCGTCAGTGTCTGCCTCCTGAAATACATACTGAGATTTTGAATATTTGGACTATAATATATATACCTGGTATCTGCTGATACAGTACCACTTTTACTTCTTATTATATTCTTGTGTAATCCAGACTGAGCCTGTAAGCGTCAGTGTCTGCGTCCTGAAATACATACTGAGATTTTGAATATTTGGACTATACTATATATACCTGGTATCTCTTGATACAGTACCCCTTTTAATTCTTATTATATTCTTGTGTAATCCAGACTGAGCCGGTGAGCGTCAGAGTCTGCCTCCTGAAATATATACGGAGATTTATTATATTTTCACTATACTATATATACCTTGTATCTGGTGATACAGTACACCTTTTTCTTATTATATTCTTGTGTAATTCATACTGAAACTGTGAGCGTCAGTTTCTGCCTCCTGAAATATATACGGAGATTTATGATATTTTCAATACACTATATTTACCTGGTATCTGTGAAGCAGTACCTTTTTCATCTTTTTATATTATTGTGTAATCCATACTGAGCTGCTGAGCGTACGAGTCTGCCTCTGGAAAAATATACGAGATTTATTCTATTTTCACTATGCTATATATACCTTGCATCTGTTGATACATTACCCCTTTTTCTAATTTTTATATTATTGTGTAATCCATACTGAAACTGTGAGCGTCAGTGTCTGCCTCCTGAAATGTATACGGTGATTTAGAATATTTTCACTAAACAGGCGCTCGCTTGCCCTGAAAATAGTGTGCTATCATAAAGAGTCTTCTGGCTCAAAAAGGCCTGGAAGGCTCCCGTTCCTGGGAGTAGGTAAACTGCTTATATGGAGATTAAGAAGATTTTCAATATACTATATATACGTGCTATCTGGTGATTCAGTACCCCTTTTTCTTATTTTATTCTTGTGTAATCCAGCCTGAGCTTGTGAGCATCAGAGTCTGCCTCCTGAAATATATACTGAGATTTAAAATTCCCCCAACACTGTATAGAGCTGTACGCTACTGATAGAGTACACTTTTTCTGATTGTCATATTCTGGTGTTATCCAGACTGGGCCTCTGTCCGTTTGTGTTCCTCCTGAAATATATACATAGATTAACAATTTCCCCAACCCTGTATACAGCTGTACGATTCAAATACATTACCCTTTTTCTACTTTTTATATTATGGTGTGATCAATACTGAGCCTGTGAGAGCCAGTCTGTTACTCTGTCAAAATATACTGAGATTGACAATTTCCCCAACCCTGTATCCAGCTGTATGATTGTAATACATTACCCTTTTCCTACTTTTTATATTCTGGTCTAATCCATACAGAGCCTGTGAGCGTCTGTCTGTTAATCAATAAATAAATAAATAGGGAGATTTACAATTACACCTAGACTGTATACAGCTGGACGCTTGTTATACAGTCCCCTTTTTGCCATAAAGTCCTCCTCCACCCACCACTCTAAGTGCATCATTGACACCTCGAACATTGGCCCACTTGTGTGATTATTTCTTGCGGATCTGCTTTTTATATTCTTGTGTAATCCATACTGAGCTTGTGAGTGTCTTTGTCTGACTCCTGAAATATATATTGAGATTAAGAATACAGTTATATGAAAAAGTTTGGGCACCCCTATTAATCTTAAGCTTAACGTTTTATAAAAATTGGTGTTTTTGCAACAGCTATTTCAGTTTGATATATCTAATAAACTATTGGACACAGTAATGTTTCTGCCTTGAAATGAGGTTTATTGTACTAACAGAAAATGTGCAATCTGCATCCAAACAAAATTTGACAGGTGCATAAGTATGGGTACCCTTATCATTTTCTTGTTTTAAATACTCTTACCTACTTTTTACTGACTTACTAAAGCACTTTTTTTGGTTTTGTAACCTCATTGAGCTTTGAACTTCATAGCCAGGTGTATGAAATCATGAGAAAAGCTACTTAAAGTGGCCACTTGCAAGTTGTTCTTCTGTTTGAATCTCCTCTGAAGAGTGGCATCATGGGCTCTTCAAAACAACTGTCAAATGATCTGAAAACAAAGATTATTCAACATAGTTTTTCAGGGGAAGGATACAAAAAGCTGTCTCAGAGATTTAACCTGTCAGTTTCCACTGTGTGAGGAACATAGTAAGGAAATGGAAGAACACAGGGACAGTTCTTGTTAAGGCCAGAAGTGGCAGGCCAAGAAAAACATCAGAAAGGCAGAGAAGAAGAATGGTGAGATCAGTCAAGGACAATCCTCAGACCACCTCCAGAGAGCTGCAGCATCAACTTGATGCAGATGGTGTCACTGTGCATCGGTCAACTATACAACGCACTTTGCACAAGGAGAAGCTGTATGGGAGAGTGATGCGAAAGAAGCCGTTTCTGCAAGCACGCCACAAACAGAGTCGGCTGAGGTATGCAAAAGCACATTTGGAGAAGCCAATTTCTCTTTGGAAGAAGGTCCTGTGGACTGATGAAACCAAGATTGAGTTGTTTGGTCATACAAAAAGGCGTTATGCATGGCGTCAAAAAAACACAGCATTCCAAGAAAAACACTTGCTACACACAGTAAAATTTGGTGGAGGTTCCATCATGCTTTGGGGCTGTGTGGCCAATGCCGGCACTGGGAATCTTGTTAAAGTTGAGGGACGCATGGATTCCACTCAGTATCAGCAGATTCTTGACAATAATGTTCAAGAATCAGTGACAAAGTTGATGGATCTGAAATTTCAGCAAGACAATGATCCAAAACACCGCTCCAAATCTACTCAGGCATTCATGCAGAGGAACAATTACAATGTTCTGGAATAGCCATCCCAGTCCCCAGACCTGAATATCATTGAACATCTGTGGGATGATTTGAAGAGGGCTGTCCATGCTCGGCGACCATCAAACTTAACTGAACTGGAATTGTTTTGTAAAGAGGAATGGTCAAAAATACCTTCATCCAGGATTCAGGAACTCATTAAAAGCTCCAGAAAGCGACTAGAGGCTGTTATTTTTGCAAAAGGAGGATCTACTAAATATTAATGTCACTTTTCTGGTGAGGTGCCCATACTTATGCACCTGTCAAATTTTGTTTGGATGCAGATTGCACATTTTCTGTTAGTACAATAAACCTCATTTCAAGGCAGAAACATTACTGTGTCCAATAGTTATTAGATATATCAAACTGAAATAGCTGTTGCAAAAACACCAATTTTTATAAAACATTAAGCTTAAGATTAATAGGGGTGCCCAAACTTTTTCATATAACTGTATTTTCACTATACTATATATACCTGCTATCTGGTGATTCAGTACCCCTTTTTCTTATTATATTCTGGCGTAATCCAGACTGAGCCTGTGAGCGTCCGAGTCTACCTTCTGAAATATATACGGAGATTTAGAATATTTTCACTATACTATATATCCCTTGTATCTGGTGAAACAGTACCCTTTTTCAGATTTTTCTATTATTGTGTAATACATACTGAGCCTGAGAGCGTCAGTGGCTGCCTCAAGAAATATATACGGAGATTTTGAATATTTTCACTATACTATATATACCTGGTATCTGCTGAAGCAGTACCCCTTTTTCATCTTTTAATATTATTGTGTAATCCATACTGAGCCTGTGAGCGTCAGTGTCTGCCTCATGAAATATATTCAGAGATTTAGAATATTTTCACTATACTACCTTTTATCTGGTTATACAGTACCCCTTTTTTTTGGCCTCATCTTCCTCGGACTTCTCCAATTAATCCATTTACAGCTGCTTTATGTCCATTATACACCTCAACATATGACATTTTTGACACGTCCCTATCTGGGCTGTCCCCCCCTCCTCCACCACCCAACTTTTTATACCCTTGTGTAATACATACTTAGCCTGAGAGCGTCAGTGTCTGCCTCATGAAATATATCCTGAGATTTAGAATATTTTTACTATACTACCTTTTATCTGGTTATACAGTACCCCTTTTATTGTCCTCATCTTCCTCGGACTTCTCCAATTAATCCATTTACAGCTGCTTTACGTCCATTATACACCTCAACATATGACATTTTTGACACGTCCCTCTCTGGGCTCTTCTGGTGTGATACATACTGAGCCTGTGAGAGTCTGTTACTCCAGAAATATATATGGAGATTTACAATGACCCCTAGACTGTATACAGCTGGACGCTTGTGATACAGTACCCTTTTAGCTATAAAGTCCTCCTCCACCCACCACTCTAAGTGCATCATTGACAACATGAACATTGGCCCACATGTGTGATTATTTCTTGCGTTTCTGCTTTTTATATTCTTGTGTAATCCATACTGAGCTTGTGAGCGTCATTGTCTGACTCCTGAAATATATATGGAGATTAAGAATATTTTCACTATACTATATATACCTGCTATCTGGTGATTTAGTACCCCTTTTTCTTATTATATTCTAGTGTAATCCTGACTGAGCCTGTGAGCGTCCGAGTCTGCCTTCTGAAATATATACGGAGATTTACAATATTTTCACTATACTATATATACTTTGTATCTGGTGAAAAAGTACCTTTTTCAGATTTTTATATTATTGTGAGCGTACGAGTTTGCCTCCTGAAATATATACGGAGATTTATTATATTTTCACTATACTATATATACCTTGTATATGGTGATACAGTACCCCTTTTTTATCTTGTTATATTATTGTGTAATCCAGACTGAGCCTGAGAGCGTCAGTGTCTGCCTCCTGAAATATATACGGACATTTAGAATATTTTCACTATACAGGAGCTCGCTTGCCTTGAAAATAGTGTGCTATCATAAAGAGTCTTCTGGCTGAAGAAGGCCTGGAAGTAGGTAAACGGCTTTTAAAGCCGGAGTATCAGGAACAGATTTTGGCTTACATTGCCGAAACAGCCTCTATCTACAGTAGTTGTACAAAATAATGTTAACATCTGGAAACATCAACAAAAGTTAGTTTAATATGGTGTAGGTACACCTTTTCCGGCGATTACAGCCTCAATTCTCCGAGGTATGGATTCATACAAGGTGTGAATTTTTTTTCAAAGGAATTTTAACACATTCTTCTGTTAAAACAACATCCAGTTCTTTGAGCAACGATGGCGGCGGAAATCGACGTCTAACTTGAATCTCTAAAATCGAACATAAATGCTCTTTCTTGTTGAGGTCTGGGGATTGTGGGGGCCAGATGAGGAGCTCAACTTCATTACAATGTTCCTCGTGGCATGATTTTACGATTGTAGCTGTATGAATTGGTGCATTGTCATCCTGAAAGATGGCGTTCCCCTCCAGGAACAGTGCTTGAACCATAGGATGCACTTGGTCGGCCAAAATGCCTAAATAATCGTGGCTGTTAATTCTTCCATGAAGGGATATCATTGGCCCGGCGGATCTCCATGAAATAGCACCCCAGATCATCACAGAACCTCAGCCATGTTTTACGTTTGGGAGAAGGCAGTCTGGACGGAATGCTTGTTTCGGCTGTCTCCAAATGTACACTCAGCCGGAGGTCGGAAATAGGGTAAACGATGATTCTTCTGAGAATATCACGTTTCCACTGGTTGAGGGAACAATTCTGTAGGTTTCTACACCACTCTAAACTCTTGGAAACATTTTTCATTGAAAGCAGCAGTTTTGGAATAGCAGATCTTCCGTGGAATCCTGAATTGTTCATCTCCGGACGAAGCGTTTTCGTGGAAACTGGATTCTGTAGGTGTTCATTGAGCTCAGCAGTGATTTTCTGAGCAGTGGTCTTGCAATGCTCTCTCACAATTCGCTTTACAGTCCGACGGTCTCTCTCAGTCAACTTCGACTTTCGGCCGTACCTGTGCTTTACTGCTGACTTTTTTTCTTCTCTTTCTTTTCCAAAATTTTTATTAAGTATTTATGAAACCATAAGGGTGGGGAGAAGGGGAAAAGGGAAGGGGAAATACAACAAGGAAAGAAAGGACCAAGTGGACCTTGCGTCCCAATTTACAGGAAAATGACATATTAATTTATACAGGCATTACACATATTATATGACTACAAAGGCAATATTATAAATAGTAACCATTAATCAAGAAAGACGAAATAATATGGCTTATCTGAATATACTTTTAAGGGAATATATGTATCCAGCTGGACCATTTTCGAGAAAATTTGTCTAGGTTGTTATGTATCAGAGCTAGTTTGTGCTCGAAGGCTTTATGGAGGGTCATTCTGTCAATTACATCTTGGATAACGGGAGGGTCAGGACTCTTCCAATGGAAGGCAATTACCGTATATACTCGTGTATAAGCCGACCCGTGTATAAGCCGACCCCCCTAATTTTGCCACAAAAAACTGGGAAAAATTATTGACTCATGTATAAGCCGGGTGTATAAACTGCCTTCCTGCTCTGTGCTGCCCCCGTCCTGCTCCTTGCTCCCCCATCCAGCTCTGTGCTCCCCCATTCTCCTCTGTACTCCCCCCTCCTGCTCCGTCCTCCTGTGCCCTCCATCCTCTCCCCCGTTCTGCTCCGTGCTCCTCTGTGCCCTCCATCCTCCCCTGTCCTGCTCCATGCTTCCCCCGTCCTCCTCCACGCTTCCCCCGTCCACCGATCTCCCCCCCGTCCTGCTCCAGCTTCCCCGTCCACCGATCTTCCCCCCGTCCTCCTCTATGCTTCCCCTGTCCACTGATCTCCCCCCGTCCTGCTCCATGCTTCCCCCATCCACCGTTCTCCCCCCGTCCTCCTCTATGCTTCCCCCGTCCACCGCTCTCCCCCCCGTCCTGTTCCGTGCTCCTTGTCCTCTCCTCCATCATACTCACCCCTCCCCGTGCCATCGCTGAGCGTCCCTGCAATCCTGCGTTCTCCCCGTCTTCCTGCAGCTCTTCGGCACTGAGCGGTGATGTAATACCGCTCATTAAGGCCATGAATATGGAGGCCACGCCCATGGGAGTGGCGTCGCGTCCATATTACATGACCTTAATGAGCGGGTATTACATCACCCCTCAGTGCTGGAGAGCTGCAAGAAGACGGGGAGAACGCAGGATTGCAGGGACGCTCAGTGATGGCACGGGGAGGGGTGAGTATGATCCCAGCCACCGACTCCTGTCGCGGCATCCCCTCCCCCGCTGGTTTCTGCCCTATGACTCGTGTATAAGCCGAGGGGGCATTTTCAGCACGAAAAAAGGTGCTGAAAATCTCGGCTTATACACGAGTATATACGGTAGTTGCCTAACTACTAGAAGAACATGTACCACAAAGGGAATAGAGGAATGAGCAATTCCCTCCGAGTCTAAGTATAAAAGAGCTAGTTGCGGAGATAGAGTAATGGATTTTGTGAGTAATGAATTAATTAGAGATGCACTATTTTTCAAAAGAGGCCTAATATGGGGCAGTACCAGAGTATATGAAGCAAACTGCCATATTGGCCACAACCTCTCCAGCAGGATGAGGAGTGTTCTGAATTAATCCAAGAGACTCGGGCTGGAGTGTAATACCAACGCGTTAGTATTTAATAGTGAGTCTATTGGAGCGACATAGAGATAGAAGTGGAGTAGCAAATAAAACAAGCCTGCTCCCATTCTTGCGGACTTGGGGATATACAGTATGTAACTCTTGGTCCCATTTCCGAAAGTTATAGGCCTTGATGAATATATGACTTTTATTGAGCCACATATAAATGTAAGAGGTGCTCCAAAAAATTTTATGATTAACGTTGGTAATAAGGTTGGCGGCAGGCTCAGATAGGCTTGGTTTAGAGGCAAGAAATAGCACAATCAAATCCTTCAACATGAGATACTGGAGGAATGAAGAAGAGGAGACTTTAAATTTATCTTTGATTAGGGAGAAAGGGATAAGACTAGATTCACTGACCAAATCTTTGATATTTTTAACGTCATGTTCAGCCAAAATGGGATCGATGGCTGTATGGTATAGGGAGCAGATTAAGTGGAGAGGGAGATTTTGAAGGAAGGTTATTTATTTATTTATTAGTACCTCTTTTCTGTTTAGAAAATGTTTTACAGGCAGTCAGAGTAGCGCCAAATATGTGATGAGAAGAAGGGGGGGATTTTCACTTTCCAATGGGTGACTGTTCAGTATCCTCCCGCAGAGAATCCTTAGAATCTTCCTCTCCTGCGGATTCATATGCCTGTAGTATACTCTCAAGTATATTTTCATCTTCTATAAAATGTTCCTTTCTTTTTCAGTTGCTTTTTTTCCTTCTCTTTCAAACGCAGTCATTACTTTGGAGACAGTACCTCTTGCCAAGCATTCGGGCACTTTTGGTTACACTAGCGCCGGCCATCTGAGCAACAACATTTTTGCCTCTTTGAAAATCCGAGAGTTCTGCCATTGGTATCAGTTTCTCATCAATGTTCTTACAATTATGCAAAACAAACAGTTAATTGACATACACATATGACATAACACAAATAATCAACTACAAAACATTACCATATGTCACAGTTTGCATGTTTATAACATGTTCGAAGATGATGATGCAAAAACGTTAGGTGTTTCCATTATTTTCTATATATATCGCCTCCTCTTCTGAAGTTTCAAAAAATACAAGGACTGAGTCGTCAGTGCTGGCTCCTGGTCAGAAAAAACACCTTTCCTTATGTGCTTCACACCCACCAAAAGTTAAGGATGCGGCAGCAGACACTTTAGATTACTCCATGGAGCTCTTTTCACATACCATGCCTGGGTTATCAAGTCAAATCCTGAATTCCCCAGTCCAACATGAATCAGAGATGGAGTGCACATCATGATGCACAGCCACTGCTAGATGATTCTGCTGCTACATTCACCCAGAGCCCTACATTTCCCTCGCAATCTACTGATCCAGAATCTGACCCTGATGAAACTCAGGTGCCCCAGATTACATTGAAGAGGAGGTGATGGATGACCCATTTGTTGACACGGATTAGCATCCATTTGGGGAAGTGGGTGCCGCTGGCAATAGCTCAGAAGAGGAGAAGGATCCGCAGCAGGCATCAACATCGCAGCAGCGGTTATCTGGCAGGTCCGTAGCAGTCCAAAAAGTTGTTAAAAAACAAAAAGAGAGTTGCAGGACAGCTTGGCCAGATGGTCAAATTTGCACAGCGTTCAAGCCCTGAAAATTGACACCATAGTAGGAAAAGTCCAGTGTGGCAGTTTTTGTACTGAAATCCTATTGATGAGGCAAAGGTTATCTGTAAACAGTGTGGAAGGACCTTTAGCCGAGGGAAAAATCTCAGAAATTTGAATACCAGTTGCATGCTTAGACATTTCATGAACATGAACTTGTATCGCCTGCCTGGGTGGTGGGATACTCTGTACCGGGCCAGTGTCTTAAAGGGGATGTGTCACGGCGGCAGTGACCCGGTCCATGGCCCTGGACGTCCAATAAAAGGGGAATATGTACAGGGGATGATAGAATTTGTAGTAAGGTATTCGTGACGCCACCTGTTGTTTCTGGTCAGAGGTGACAAGCGCTGCAGTGCAGATCCTCTGGGACAGATGGTGTGATGCAGCAGAGTTGGAATAGCTTCCCACAAGTGAAGCTTGTCCCAGGGCAGAGAGATGGTATAGAAAGTAATGGTGCTGAAAGATGTAGCAGAGTGGAGTGTGTTTTGCAGGAAGGACTTGAGGAGACACAGTCAGATGCAGTTTCCAAAGCTTTACTCACAGTTTCTGCAGGCAAAGTGTCCATTGCACTGAGTACAGATGGTGCTGGAGTCGGTCGGCCTGAAAGCAATTTGGCATCCCCTTACTTCAGGGGGCATGTGAGGTCTCCTTTCTAGCACTATTCTCTGAGGCACTGGCAGCTATAAGCTCCATCCAAGTTCCTCTCTCTGCCTCTTGTCTAGGTAGAACTTCACTCTCATAACAGGCAGCTGTAACCTGCTTCAGGAATCACTCACTTATGGAGTTTCCCGCTCACATGTGCTGCTGCTGTGTAGTACAGTATTAGTTGGGGCAGAGAACTTGCTGTCTCCTGCCCTCCGGATTCTGCTGCTGGGACTTTAGTTTACCCACTCAGCCTCGGACACCGGGGGTCCGGTTTCTGGTGCTCCGACCTGGGGGTGAGCTCTCTATAGCCCCTCTTTTCCACAGCTTGTCTCCACATGTCTCTCCTCTCTTGTCCCTCCAGCCACACTCACTAACTCCTCCCCCAGCCAGAATGTTCTCGAGGAGCTCTCCTGAAATCAGATGTTGGATCTCCCCTTCTGGTCCGGAGTAGGAAAGGTGTTGTATGCTGTGTTACCTGTTAAAGGGATCCTTCCTTGCTTTCAGGCATGACATCACTCCCCCCTGGAGGGAGGCAAGGTCACTGTGGCAACCAAACTCCTGGGGTGTCACACACTTACAAGCGTGGACGGACAACAAAACGTACAAATCCCCCCCCCGGGCTGGCGTCGGCACCTGGCGCACCCGGGCAAGTGCCTGTTCCCTGAGCAGGTGGGGGGCCGACTCGTGGGCGATGGCACTGGCACAGGGCCCCTCATAGTACAAAAATTTGTCTCTGACGGTGGGATGGGCCCATTTGCTGTCAGACACACCGGCGTACTATGAGGGACCCTGTGCCAGTGATGTTGCCAGTGATGTCGCCACCGAGTCAGCCCCCCTGCTTGCTAAGGGCCCCAGCACTTGCAATACTTACCTCTCCATGCTCCACCGCTATGACGTCTTCCACTTTTTCTGACAGTAACATTCAAGTCACAGAGCGCAATGACGCCACGTCTGTACTCCCTCTGCCTAAACAGTCCAAGTGCAGAGAGCTGTAAGATGGCGACGCTGAGGAGTCCAGAGTAGAGCCGTGCACAGCGAGGAGAGGTATTTCATTTTTTGTAATGTTTGGAGGAATATATGGGGAGCATTTTACACTGGAGCATTAATAATGTGGCCCATTATATATGGAGCATTCTTTTGGGTCATAAGACACTGAAGCAGCATCCATGGGGCCCATCATAAACTGGAGTATTGTAAATGGGGGACATCAGACACAGGAGCAGCATTTACGTGGCCCATTACACTCTGGAATATTAATAATTGGGCCCATTATATATGGAGCATGATTTTGGCCCATAAGACACTGTAGCATCATCCATGGAGCCCATCATGTATTGAAGCATTCAAAATGGGGCAGATCAGACACTGCAGCAGCATTTACGGGGCCTATTATACCCTTGAACATTAATGGAGCCCATGATATGTGGAGCATTCTTTTGGCCCATAAGACACTGGAGAAGCATCCATGAGGCCCATCATATACTGGAGTATTGTAAATGGGGGACATCAGACACAGGAGCAGTATTTCCGGGGCCCATTACACACTGGAACATTAATAATTGGGCCCATTATATATGGAGCTTTCTTTTGGGCCATAAGACACTGGAGCATCATCCATGAGGCCCATCATGTATTGGAGCATTCTAAATGGGGCAGATCAGACACTGGAGCAGCATTTAAGTGGCCCATTACACACTGGAACATTAATAATGGGGACCATTATATATGGAGCTTTCTTTTGGTCCATAAGACACTGGAGCAGCGTCCATGTGGCCCATCATATACTGGAGTATTGTAAATGGGGGACATCAGACACAGGAGCAGCATTTCCGGGGCCCATTATACCCTTGAACATTAATGGGGCCCATGATATATGGAGCATTCTTTTGGCCCATCACACACTGGAGCATCATCCATGGGGCCCATCATATACTGGAGAATCATATGGGGTTCATTATTTATGGGGCATCATATAGGGTATGGAAAATCATATGGGGCACATATGGGACCAATTATGTATGGAGCAATATATGGGGCTCATTATTCTGTATGGCGCACTATGTGGTGGCCATAATACTGTATGGAGGAATACAGTGTCAGGTTTTTGAGCTATTGTAGATTTTAACATAGATATCAGTCATGTCATGTAAGAAGTAAAGTATTTTTCATTGTACTATACCTATATTTCTGTGCCGTATCGGAGCATGATGAATTGTGGTATGTGTTAAAGGAGCCCACTGACACTCTTTGGCCTGGGGCCCACGAAAACCAGGAGCCATCCCTACCCCCCCACAAGTTGAGCCAAATAACCCCCATTTTTCAATACGTAACCATTATTATAAAGTAAATTAAGGTTGCCAAGCTTAAGTAATAATGATTGATGTTGTTGCCATTCAAATGGGCACTGTAGGTGTGTTTACTGTCCTCCACTCCCTACCGACTTTGCTTCCCCATTGACTTGCATTGGTTTTCGTGTTTCGGTCGACCCCTGAATTTTCCCGATAGTCGGCCGATTTTACTCGACCCGACTTTTGCGAAAGTCGAGTTTCGTGAAACCCAACTTGACCCGAAAAAAGGGAAAGTCGCTCATCTCTAGTTGTCACCTTTCCAAAATGTGAATAAACAACTTTGCTCCAAGCATGTGAGGCTCGTTCAATCTCACCTGTGGCAAGTAACATTTGTGAGCAATATGAAAATCATACCTGAAACCAGATAAAAAGGGAGATGTTGACTCAATCTTTGCATTGTGTGTCATTGTTTGCCACACTAAGCAATGACATTTTGATCACTTTTTATTGCATTTCTAAGGGAGATGTGGGGACAAAAAAAAATGCAATTTTATCATTTTGATTTATTTTCTCTCTTACATCATTTATCATACAGGTTAAATAATTTTATATTTTGATAGAACAGCTTTTTATGGATGCAATAGTACTAAATTGTTTTTTTAATATCTTTATTTTTTTATAGGGAAAAGGTGAAGTAATTAAAAATGCTCATATTCTTAACATTTGTATTTTTTAAACTTTACTTAATTTTTCAATTTATTGTTTAGTCCACTTAGGGACGTTAAACCTGTGATCATTTGATCAATACTATATTGTTATGTTTCGGAAGCTGAGGAGAAATTGCAAAAAATAGCCAAAGCAGTAATACACCAGAGAGGCTGGAAGCTACTGGATTGCAGTACACCAAACTAACCGCCACACTAGAAGTAGCCGTGGAGAGTACCCACGGTGATCCTGGACGCCTCGTCACAGCCGGAGGGATAACTACACCTAAAGACAGAAAGATCAAAGCTATCTGCCCCGCAGCAGAATCCCCAAAGAAATAGGAAGCCCCCAAACATGTAATGGGGGCTAGACAAGAAGAAAACACGGACACAGACAGAAAATAGAACGAGCAAACACTGGGGCCCAATCTGTCTAGATAGAAAAGTATAGGAAAGAATTCTGACTGCAACCCAAAAAAACCCTGACAAAAATACCAACACTTCTGATTAACAAAAAACCTGAGATCACACAATCTCTACCACCTAAATCAGATCTCTGGTGAAACTCACAACAACTCAGCAAATAAAAAGTGACAAAGGAACAAAGCAAAAGTGCAAACACAAACTGAGCACAATTACAGCGCCAGACCCCAAAAAGGGGACCAGGCTGTAGTCCACTGCAGGCAGCAAATCAGCAGTGAAAATCCAACAGAGGAAAAAAAACAACAAAAGACTTATCTGAATGAGAGCAGGAAAGCAAGCTGTGCTCCAAGTAAGACCACGAGGAACAATTGATTACTGGCAAGGCTGATGGGATCTCAGGTCACTTATATCATACCATTCAGAGCCAGCTGAAGGCCATTCAGTAATTAGTTCATTACCGTCAGCAACCACCGGAGGGAGCCCCAGCTCAGAAGTCGCCTCCAAAGTATTCACAACACTATATTCTGCAATACCACAGTGAAAATCATATAGTCTCTATTAAAGCCCAGACTCACAGGATTAAAGGGAATCTGTCGCCATTTTTTTGGCATCTCATGTAAAAATATCATTCAATATAGTGTCAGCTCTGCATTATACAAGTACTTTTTATACCCCTTGACTCCCCACCAATGATACATAAATACCATTTTTATTCCTCCCGCGGTGTAAGTAAATATGCTTGGTCCGGTCCGATCGGTGGGGCTTATTGCCCGTCTCTCTCCCAGAGCTGACACTAAATTGAATTATATTTTTACATGATATGCCAAAAAAGTGGTGGCAGATTCCCTTTAACAAATGCCATGATGGGCCCTTCAGAAGGAACCCGACTGCCATGGTAACACATCAGTGCTCCCCAAATCACATTGCAGAGGTCAATAGGAACCGATGCGTGCAGCACCTGATATAATTGGACCTTTTAAATACCACTGTCAGTGATAGACAGTAGCATTTAAATGTTTAACAGTAACAATCGAAGAACAGCTTCAGTCACTTCTGTTAGCCCAATAGAGGTATGTTCACATTAGGTTAGGGACTCACCAGTATTGAGACCACCTTGACGATGGTTGGTGGCTTCAAAATGTTTGGCCAAATGTTTATACTAAGCGTCTCAAATTTTTCCTTATATTCCAAAGCCATATTGCTATTCCAAATTTCATGTATTCCATATTGTCATGCTTTAGTATGATAGAGTGCAGCCTTTTTTTGTATGTTTTACATGGGGTAGCTTCCCTTGGCTTGCACCTAGTTCACATTAGTCTGGAAGTGCCAGTCAGGTTTTTTTGTCTATTGTATGTTAGCTTGCTGACCGAGCACTCCGCCCCCACCAGGTGGTGATTTTAATTACACTAGGTCCCTACTTTACCCATAAATGCAGGCATTGCTGACAGAGGTGCATATTCACCCAGAAATTCAGATATCAGCCCAATAGAGGTATGTTCACATTAGGTTAGGACTCACCAGTATTGAGACCGTCATTAGACCCTGTGGAAAAGACTCAGTTTCTGACCTTTCTCCACACATAGCAGCACCCACAATGATGTACATGCACATTAATTTGCATTAAGGGTTAAAGAGAACGTGTCAAGACAAAATAACTATTCAAACTATGTCCAGCTCTCAATACTGTACACATTTGGCACGGTGGAATAGTTTAGTGCACTTTCATACTTATTTTCCATCGATCTCTGCCCTTCTCTGGCTCCTGTGGTGATAGATGAAAAACAAGTAGGTGGGAAGATGCACTGAACTCTTTGGCTATGCAAAGGGTGCACCATGGTCCTGCGCTTGGTTTGGACAGTCCTTTTAAGCTCATTTGTGCCTCCAGACTAGATTTAAGAATCAGCAATTCTAACTGAAGGCCCAGATGCCGAAAAATGGTGGTAATTTGGAAAATTTAGAACAGATTTAAACTGCCATCATGATCATCATGACAATTTTGGAGAAAGTGTTAACAATGATCCTGATCATAAACCGAAAGATAGTGTATTTAAAAGATTGTTGGAAAACTTTATAGACCTCGGCTCATGTCTTTACATAAAATCCTGTGGCTAGAACCTGATACACATTCGATAATATGGATCTGCTATCAATGTGGATGTAAAATGTAACATACAAGTGCTTCTCACAAAATTAGAATATTATCAAAAAGTTAATTTATTTCAGTTCTTCAATACAAAAAGTGAAACTCACATCTATATATATAAGAGGCATCGTGATTACTCGCTAATCCCGCCCCCTGCACAGTAGCTCTGCCCCCACCACATTACCAAACACAAACACATCACCACACACAATCCCGGCCCCCCACCACATGGCCACACAAGGCCCATTCATACAATAAAAACCACGTAGGCAGTAAATCCTTTAAATGGCAGAAATGGCCGTGATATTTATTTTAGGTTACATAAATTAATAAATTATTTTAATAAATAAATCCATATTAATTAATAAATTAACAATCCAACAACCAATCCACCCATCATGGGCGATTTTCCCACAAATTAACATCACGACTGAGAATAGAGGAGGGCGGGAGGGATCTTCTTTTCTTCTCAGACGCTGACTGAGATCGTATAACACTGCAGGGCTATTTATAGCACACAACAGCCGCCAGAATCAAAGTCCGCCAATAAACATCCTTTAAAACTGGGCGCCAAAAACTGGCTCAAACCGGTTTAACCCTTTCCCGACCCATGATGCCTACGTTGGCGTCATGAAAACCAGTGGCATCCCAACCCATGACGCCAACGTAGGCATCATGCTTTAAATCTTGTTCCTGCGGGTCGGGTGACCGGGGTCACTGAAAGGTCACCCGACCCGCAGGCACAGGACCCTTAGTGCATAACCACAGGGGGGTGACTTAACCCCCACGTGGCTACGATCGCTCTGATTGGCTGTTAAAAGTGAAACAGTCAATCAGAGCAATCTGTAATATTTCACCAATTAAATTGGTGAAATATTACAATCCAGCCATGGCCGATGCTGCAATAGCATCTGCCATGGCTGTAGACCGCGATCTGACCCCCCCCACATCGAGTCACGGCGGCGATCGGCCGCCGTCACTATCTGCTCCCCTCCTCCTGGCCTCCGCTGCCCCCACCTTCCGATCCCCCCCCTCATCTTCCGACCCCCTACTCACCTCTCCCGGTCTACCGATGTCCCTGGATCCGTCCCGGCGGCTGCTCGGGATTCTTCATGGGCGCCGCCATCTTGGAAAATGGCGGGTGCATGCGCAGTGCGCCCTGCAGAGTCCAGAAATTTATTTTAATCACTGTGATAAACTGTCACAGTGATCAAAATAAAAAAAAGTAAATGAACCCCCCCCTGTCATAGGTAGGGACAAATAATAAAATAAAGAATTTTTTTTTCCTATTAGGCCCTGTGCACACGTTGCGGATTTCGTGCTGCGGATCCACAGCAGATCCAGAAACCATGTACAGTACAATGCAAATAAATGGTAAAAAAAACGCTGTGCACATGCTGCAGATTTGCTGCGGTTTTAAATCCGGATTCCGCAGCGATTTTACACCTATTCCATTATAGATGTAAAACCGCAGGGAAAAACCGCAGCAAAACCGCAGTAAATCTGCGCTTAATACGCAGGTAAAACGCAGGTCATTTTACCTGCGGATTTTAGAAAAATCCGCAAGTGAATCCGCAACGTGTGCACAGGGCCTCAGGGTTAGGGTTAGGCTGGGTTCAAATTGCATTATGGCAGTCCGTTAGATGGACTGCGTTTCAACCGCGGTATAACGCGGGTTAACGCAGTCCGTTGACGCTGCCATTCACCCCATTTGTGTGCGCATCGCAATGCATGCCGTAAAGCGGCATGCGTTCGCGACGTGCCGTCATTCAGTGACGGAGCCTAGGACACGGCTGCAGCGTCTGGGCTGCGTCACCGCTAGCACAGATGAATCATCGCTGATTCCTCTGCGCTAGCGGTATAGCATAACGCGATCGCGTTATGCTATACCGTTACCAGCCCATCAACGCTACGTGTTGAACGGGCTGGTAAAACGCAATATGAACCCAGCCTTAGGGTTAGGGTTAGAACTAGCGTTAGGTTATCATTAGGGTTAGAATTAGGGTTAGGGTTAGAATTAGGGTTACGGTTAGAATTTGGGTTAGGGTTGGAATTTGGGTTAGGGTTGGAATTTGGGTAAGGGTTGGAATTAGGGTTAAGGTTGGGATTAGGGTTAGGTTTGTGGTTAGGGTTAGAGTTAGGATAAGTGTTAGGGGTTTTTAGGGTTAGGGTTGGGATTAGGGTTAGGCTTGTGGTTAGGTTTATGGTTAGAGTTGGGATTAGGGTTAGGGGTGAGTTGGGGTTAGGTTTATGGTTAGGGTTTGTATTAGGGTTAGGGGTGTGTAGGGGTTAGGGTTGGGGTTAGGGGTGTGTTGGGGTTAGGGTTGGAGTTAGAATTGAGGGGTTTCCACTATTTACGCACATCAGGGGGTCTCCATATGCGACATGGCGCCACCATTGATTCCTGCAAATTTTGCGTTCAAAAAGTCAAACAGTACTCCCTTTATTCCAAGCCCCGACGTGTGCCCAAACAGTGGTTAACCCCCTCATATGGGGTATCAGCGTACTCGGGAAAAATTGCACAACAACTTTGGGGGTCTAACTTCTCCTGTTACCCTTGGGAAAAAAAAATGGGGTCTAAAAAAGTTATTTTTGTGGAAAAAAAATGAATTTTTTATTTTCACGGCTCTGCGTTATAAACTTCTGTGAAGAACTTGGAGATTCAAAGTGCTTACCACACATCTAGAGGAGTTCCTTGGGGGATCTAGTTTCTAAAATGGGGTCACTTGGGGGGGTTTCTACTGTTTAGGTACATCATGGGCTCTGCAAACGTAACATGACACCCGCAGGCCATTCCATCAAGTCGGCATTTCAAAACGTCACTACTTCCCTTCCGACAAATTGGACAACAACTTTTGAGGTCTAATTTCTCCTGTTACCCTTGGGAAAATAAAAAAATTGGGGACTAAAAGATCATGTTTGTGGAAAAAATGATTTTTTTATTTTCATGCCCCGGCGTTATAAACTTCTGTGTAGCCCTTGGGGGTTCAAAGTGCTCAGTACACATCTAGATAAGCTCCTTGGGGGTCTAGTTTCCAAAATAGGGTCACTTGTGGGGGGTTTCTATTGTTTAGGCACATAAGGGGCCCTGCAAACGCAACATGATGCCCGCAGAACATTCCATCAAGTCTGCATTCCAAAATGGCACTCCTTCCCTTCTGAGCTCTCCCATGCGCCAAAACAGTGGTTCCCCCCCACATATGGGGCACCAGTGTACTCAGGACAAACTGTACAACAACTTTTGTGGTCCAATTTCTCCTGTTACCCTTGTGAAAATAAAAAATTGCGGGTTAAAAAAATCAGTTTTTGAGGAAAAAAATGATTTTTTATTTTCACAGCTCTGCATTATAAACTTCTGTGAAGCACGTGGGGGTTCAAGGTGCTCACCACACATCTAGATAAGTTCCTTGAGGGTCTAGTTTACAAAATGTGGTCACTTGTGGGGGTTTCTACTGTTTAGGCACATCAGGGGCTCTGCCCGCCCGCAGACCATTCCATCAAGTCGGCATTTCAAAGCGTCACTACATCCCTTCCGAGCCCTGACGTGTGCCCAAATAGTGGTTCCCCCCTCAAGTGGGGTACTAGCGTACTTAGGACAAATTGGATAACAACTTTTGGGGTCCAATTTCTCCTGTAACCATTGTGAAAATAAAAAATAGTGGGCTAAAAAATCATTTTTTGAGGAAAAAAAATGATTTTTTTATTTTCACGGCTCTGCGTTATAAACTTCTGTGAAGCACCTGGGGGTTAAAAGTACTCACTGTGCATCTAGATAAGTTCCTTAGGGGGTCGAGTTTCCAAAATGGAGTCATTTGTGGGGGAGCGCCAAAGTTTAGGCATACAGGGGCTCTCCAAACACGACATGGTGTCCGCTAACGATTGGAGCTAATTTTCCATTCAAAAAGTCAAATGGCGCTCCTTCCCTTCTGAGCCCTACCGTGCGCCCAAACAGTGGTTCCCCCCCACATGTGGGGCACCAGCGTACTCAGGAAAAACTGGACAACAACTTTTGGGGTCCAATTTATCCTGTTACCATTGAGAAAATAAAAAATAGTGGGCTAAAAAATTATTTTTGAGAAACAAAAATGATTTTTTTATTTTCACTGCTCTGCGTTTATAAACTTCTGTGAAGCACTTGGGGGTTCAAAGTGCTCTCTACACATCTAGATAAGCTCCTTGGGGGGTCTAGTTTCCAAAATAGGGTCACTTGTGGGAATTTCTACTGTTTAGGCACATCAGGGCTCTGCAAACGCAACATGATGCCCGCAGAACATTCCATCAAGTCTGCATTCCAAAATGGCGCTCCTTCCCTTCTGAGCTCTCCCATGCGCCAAAACAGTAGTTCCCCCCACATATGGGGTACCAGTATACTCAGGACAAATTGCACAACAACTTTTGGGGCCAATTTCTCCTGTTACCCTTGTAAAAATAAAAAATAGCGGGCTAAAAAATCATTTTTGAGGAAAAAAAAATTTTTTTTTCACTGCTCTGCTTTATAAACTTCTGTGAAGCACTTGGGGGTTCAGAGTGCTCAAAACACATCTAGATAAGTTCCATAAGGGGTCTAGTTTCCAAAATGGCATCACATGTGGGTTTTTTTCACTGTTTAGGCACACAGGGGCTCTCCAAAGGCGTCATGGTGTCCGCTAAGGATTGGAGCTAATTTCCATTCAAAAAGTCAAATGGCGCTCCTTCCCTTCTGGGCCCAGCCGTGCGCCCAAACAGTGATTTATGACCACATGTGAGGTATCTGTGTACTCAGGAGAAATTGCCCAACAAATTTTAGGATCCAATTTATACTGTTGCCCATGTGAAAATGAAAAAACTGAGGCTAAAAGAAAATTTTTGTGAAAAAAAAGTACTTTCTTTTTTTTACGGATCAATTTGTGAAGGACCTGGGGTTTCAAAGTGCTCACTGTGCATCTAGATAAGTTCTTTGGGGGGTCTAGTTTCCAAAATGGGGTCACTTGTGGGGGAGCTCCAATGTTTAGGCACACAGGGACTCTCCAAATGCGACATGGCAACCGCTAAATATTCCAGCATATTTTCCATTCAAAAAGTCAAATGGCGCTCCTTCCCTTCTGAGCCCTGCCGTGCGCCCAAACAGTGGTTTATGACCACATATGAGGTATCGGTGTACTCAGGATAAATTGCAAAACAAATTTTAGAATCCATTTTATCCTGTTGCCCTTGTGAAAATGAAAAAACTGAGGCTAAAAGAAAATTTTTGTGAAAAAAAAGTACTTTCTTTTGTTTACGGATCAATTTGTGAAGCACCTGGGGGTTCAAAGTGCTCACTCTGCATCTAGATAAGTTCCTTGGGGGTCTAGTTTCCAAAATGGGGTCACTTGTGGGGGAGCTCCAATGTTTAGGCACACAGGGACTCTCCAAATGCGACATGGCAACCGCTAAATATTCCAGCATATTTTCCATTCAAAAAGTCAAATGGCGCTCCTTCCTTTCTGAGCCCTGCCGTGCACCCAAACAGTGGTTTATGACCACATATGAGGTATCTGTGTACTCAGGAGAAATTTCCCAACAAATTTGTGGGTCCATTTTATCCTGTTGCCCATGTAAAAATGAAAAAATTGATGCGAAAAGAAAAATTTTGTTGGAAAAATTAAAATGTCCATTTTTTCCTTCCACGTTGCTTTAGTTCCTGTGAAGCACCTGAAGGGTTAATAATCTTCTTGAATGTAGTTTTGAGTAGCTTGAGGGGTGCAGTTTTTATAATGGTGTCATTTTTGGGTATTTTCTGCCATATAGATCCCTCAAAGTGATTTCAAATGTGAGGTGGTCCCTAAAAAAAATGGTTTTGTAAATTTTGCTGTAAAAATGAGAAATCGCTGGTCAACTTTGACATTACCACTCATAATACCGCCCCACCACATTACCGCTCATAATCCCGCCCCCACCACATCACCACACATAATCCCACACCCCACCACATTACCGCTCATAATCCCGCCCCTCCCACCACATTACCGCTCATAATCCCGCCCCCCACCACATCACCACACATAATCCCACTCCCCCACCACATTACCGCTCATAATCCCACACCCACATCACATTACCGCTCATAATCCCCCCACCCACCATATTACCGCTCATAATCCCGCACCCCAACCACAATACTGCTCATAATCCCGCCCTCCCACCACAGTACCACACATAATCCCGCCCCCCACCACATTACTGCTCATAATCCCGCCCTCCCACCACATTGCCACACATAATCCCGCCCCCACCACATTACCACACATAATCCCGCCCCCTCACCACATTACTGCTCATAATCCCGCCCTCCCACCGTCCCCCCACCACATTACTGCTCATAATCCCGCATTCCCACCACATTACCACACATAATCCCGCCCCCCACCACCTTACCACACATAATCCAGCCCCCTCACCACATTATTGCTCATAATCCCGCCCACCACCACATTACTACACATAATCCCGCACCCCACCACATTACCGCTCATAATCCCGCCCTCCCACCACATTACTGCTCATAATCCTGCCCCCCACCACATTACCGCTCATAATCTCGCACCCCCACCACATTACCGCTCATAATCCCGCCCCACCACATTACCGCTCATAATCCCGCCCCCCACCACATCACCACACATAATCCCAACCCCCACCACATTACCGCTCATAATCCCACACCCCCATCACATTACTGCTCATAATCCCGCCCTCCCACCACATTACCGCTCATAATCCCGCCCCCCCACCATATTACCGCTCATAATCTCGCACCCCAACCACATTACTGCTCATAATCCCGCCCTCCCACCACAGTACCACACATAATCCCGCCCCCCACCACATTACTGCTCATAATCCCGCCCTCCCCACCGCCCCCCCACCACATTACTGCTCATAATCCCACCCTCCCACCACATTACCACACATAATCCCGCCCCCACCACATTACCACACATAATCCCGCCCCCTCACCACATTATTGCTCATAATCCCGCCCGCCACCACATTACCACACATAATCCCGCACCCCCACCACATTACCGCTCATAATCCCGCCCCCCCACCACATTACCGCTCATAATCTCGCACCCCCACCACATTACCGCTCATAATCCCGCCCCCACCACAATACTACACATAATCCCGCCCCCCACCACATTACTGCTCATAATCCCACAACCCACCACATTACTGCTCATAATCCCGCACACCCACCACATTACCGCTCATAATCCCGCCCTCCCACCACATTACTGCTCATAATCCCGCCCTCCCACCACAGTACCACACATAATCCCGCCCCCCCACCACATTACTGCTCATAATCCCGCCCTCCCACCGCCCCCCCACCACATTACTGCTCATAATCCCGCCCCCACCACAATACTGCACATAATCCCGCCCCCACCACATTACTGCTCATAATCGCGCAACCCACCACATTACTGCTCATAATCCCGCACCCCCACCACATTACCGCTCATAATCCCGCCCTCCCACCACATTACTGCTCATAATCCTGCCCCCCCACCATATTACCGCTCATAATCTCGCACCCCCACCACATTACCGCTCATAATTCCGCCCCCCACCACAATACTACACACAATCTTGCTCCCCCACCACATCACCGCACACAATCCTGCCCGCCACCACATTATCACATTATCACACATAATCCCGCCTACCACCACATTACTGCTCTAATCCCGCCCCCCCACCACATTACCGCTCATAATCCTGCCCCACCACATTACCACACATAATACCGCCCCCACCACATTACCACTCATAATCCCATTTTTTCCTTCCACGTTGCTTTAGTTCCTGTGAAGCACCTGAAGGGTTAATAATCTTCTTGAATGTAGTTTTGAGTAGCTTGAGGGTGCAGTTTTTTATAATGGTGTCATTTTTGGGTATTTTCTGCCATATAGATCCCTCAAAGTGATTTCAAATGTGAGGTGGTCCCTAAAAAAAATGGTTTTGTAAATTTTGCTGTAAAAATGAGAAATCGCTGGTCAACTTTTGACATTACCACTCATAATACCGCCCCACCACATTACCGCTCATAATCCCGCCCCCACCACATCACCACACATAATCCCACCCCCACCACATTACCGCTCATAATCCCGCCCTCCCACCACATTACCGCTCATAATCCCGCCCCCCACCACATCACCACACATAATCCCACCCCCCACCACATTACCGCTCATAATCCCACACCCCACATCCCTACCGCTCATAATCCGCACCCACCATATTACCGCTCATAATCCCGCACCCCAACCACAATACTGCTCATAATCCCGCCCTCCCACCACAGTACCACACATAATCCCGCCCCCCACCACATTACTGCTCATAATCCCGCCCTCCCACCACATTGCCACACATAATCCCGCCCCCCACCACATTACCACACATAATCCCGCCCCCTCACCACATTACTGCTCATAATCCCGCCCTCCCACCGTCCCCCCACCACATTACTGCTCATAATCCCGCATTCCCACCACATTACCACACATAATCCCGCCCCCCACCACCTTACCACACATAATCCAGCCCCCTCACCACATTATTGCTCATAATCCCGCCCACCACCACATTACTACACATAATCCCGCACCCCCACCACATTACCGCTCATAATCCCGCCCTCCCACCACATTACTGCTCATAATCCTGCCCCCCACCACATTACCGCTCATAATCTCGCACCCCCACCACATTACCGCTCATAATCCCGCCCCACCACATTACCGCTCATAATCCCGCCCCCCACCACATCACCACACATAATCCCAACCCCCACCACATACCGCTCATAATCCCACACCCCCATCACATTACTGCTCATAATCCCGCCCTCCCACCACATTACCGCTCATAATCCCGCCCCCCCACCATATTACCGCTCATAATCTCGCACCCCAACCACATTACTGCTCATAATCCCGCCCTCCCACCACAGTACCACACATAATCCCGCCCCCCCACCACATTACTGCTCATAATCCCGCCCTCCCACCGCCCCCCCACCACATTACTGCTCATAATCCCACCCTCCCACCACATTACCACACATAATCCCCCCCCACCACATTACCACACATAATCCCGCCCCCTCACCACATTATTGCTCATAATCCCGCCCGCCACCACATTACCACACATAATCCCGCACCCCCACCACATTACCGCTCATAATCCCGCCCCCCCACCACATTACCGCTCATAATCTCGCACCCCCACCACATTACCGCTCATAATCCCGCCCCCACCACAATACTACACATAATCCCGCCCCCCACCACATTACTGCTCATAATCCCACAACCCACCACATTACTGCTCATAATCCCGCACACCCACCACATTACCGCTCATAATCCCGCCCTCCCACCACATTACTGCTCATAATCCCGCCCCTCCACCACAGTACCACACATAATCCCGCCCCCCCACCACATTACTGCTCATAATCCCGCCTCCCACCGCCCCCCCACCACATTACTGCTCATAATCCCGCCCCCACCACAATACTGCACATAATCCCGCCCCCACCACATTACTGCTCATAATCGCGCAACCCACCACATTACTGCTCATAATCCCGCACCCCACCACATTACCGCTCATAATCCCGCCCTCCCACCACATTACTGCTCATAATCCTGCCCCCCCACCATATTACCGCTCATAATCTCGCACCCCCACCACATTACCGCTCATAATTCCGCCCCCCACCACAATACTACACACAATCTTGCTCCCCCACCACATCACCGCACACAATCCTGCCCGCCACCACATTATCACATTATCACATAATCCCGCCTACCACCACATTACTGCTCTTAATCCCGCCCCCCCACCACATTACCGCTCATAATCCTGCCCACCACATTACCACACATAATACCGCCCCCACCACATTACCACTCATAATCCCATTTTTTCCTCCACGTTGCTTTAGTTACCTGTGAACACCTGAACGGGTTTAATAATCTTCTTGAATGTAGTTTGAGTAGCTTGAGGGGTGCAGTTTTATAATGGTGTCATTTTGGTATTTTCTGCCATATAGATCCCTCAAAGGATTTCAATGTGAGGTGGTCCCTAAAAAAAATGGTTTGTAAATTTGCTGTCACAAATGAGAAATCGCTGGTCAACTTTTGACATTACACTCATAATACCGCCCCACCACATTACCGCTCATAATCCCGCCCCACCACATTCACCACACATAATCCCACCCCCCCACATTACCGCTCATAATCCCGCCCTCCCACCACATTACCGCTCATAATCCCGCCCCCACCACATCACCACACATAATCCCGCCCCTCACCACATACTGCATCATAATCCCGCCCCCTCCCACGTCCCCCCCACCACATTACCACCCACCATATACCGCTCATAATCCCGCACCCCAACCACAATACTGCTCATAATCCCGCCCCCACCACAGTACCACACATAATCCCGCCCCCCCACCACATTACTGCTCATAATCCCGCCCCCCACCACATTGCCACACATAATCCGCCCCCCACCACATTACCACACATAATCCCGCCCCTCACCACATTACTGCTCATAATCCCGCCACCTCCCACACGTCCCCCACCACATTACGCTCATAATCCCGCATCCCACCACATTACCACACATAATCCCGCCCCCCACCACACTTACCACACATAATCCAGCCCCCTCACCACATTATTGCTCATAATCCCGCCCACCACCACATTACTACACATAATCCCGCACCCCACCACATTACGCTCATAATCCCGCCCTCCCACCACATTACTGCTCATAATCCTGCCCCCACCACATTACCGCTCATAATCTCGCACCCCCACCACATTACCGCTCATAATCCCGCCCCACCACATTACCGCTCATAATCCCGCCCCCCACCACATCACCACACATAATCCCAACCCCACCACATTACCGCTCATAATCCCAACCCCCATCACATTACCTCATAATCCGCCCCTCCACCACATTACCGCTCATAATCCCGCCCCCACCACCATATTACCGCTCATAATCTCGCACCCCAACCACATTACTGCTCATAATCCCGCCCTCCCACCACAGTACCACACATAATCCCCCCCCCACCACATTACTGCTCATAATCCCGCCCTCCCAACCGCCCCCCCACCACATTACTGCTCATAATCCCACCCCCCACCAATTACCACCATAATCCCCCCCCACCACATTACCACACATAATCCGCCCCCTCACCACATTATTGCCATAATCCCGCCCGCCACCACATTACCACACATAATCCGCACCCCCACCACATTACCGCTCATAATCCCGCCCCCCCACCACATTACCGCTCATAATCTCGCACCCCACCACATTACCGCTCATAATCCCGCCCCCACCACAATTACACCATAATCCCGCCCCCCACCACATTACTGCTCATAATCCCACACCCACCACATTACTGCTCATAATCCGCACACCCACCACATTACCGCTCATAATCCGCCCTCCACCACATTACTGCTCATAATCCCGCCCTCCCACCACAGTACCCACATAATCCCCCCCCCACACACATTACTGCTCATAATCCGCCCCCCACACGCCCCCCCACCACATTACTGCTCATAATCCCGCCCCCACCAATACTGCACATAATCCCGCCCCCACCACATTACTGCTCATAATCGCGCAACCCCACCACATTACTGCTCATAATCCCGCACCCCCCACATTACCGCTCATAATCCCGCCCTCCCACCACATTACTGCTCATAATCTGCCCCCCCACCACATTACCGCTCATAATCTCGCACCCCCACCACATTACCCTCATAATTCCGCCCCCCACCACATACTACACACAATCTTGCTCCCCCACCACATCACCGCACACAATCCTGCCCGCCACCACATTATCCACATAATCCCGCCTACCACCACATTACTGCTCTATAATCCCGCCCCCCCACCACATTACAGCTCATAATCCTGCAACCACCACATTACCACACATAATACCGCCCCCACCACATTACCACTCATAATCCCACCCCCCCACATTACCACCAACAATCCCGCCCCAACACATTACTGCTCATAATCCGACCCACCACCACATTACCGCTCATAATCCGCCCCCCCACCACATCACCACCACAACACAATCCTACCCGCCATCACATTACTGCACATAATCCCGCCCCCCACCACATTACTGCTCATAATCCCGCCCCCACCACATTACCACACATAATCCGGCCCCCCACCAAATTACTGCTCATAATCCCGCCCCCACCACATTACCGCTCATAATCCCCCCTCACCACATTACCACACATAATCCCACCCCCCCACCAAATTACCACTCATAACCCTGCCCCTCACCACATTACCACACACAATCCCACCCCAACCACATCACCACACATTATCCCGAACCCACCACATCACCACACATAATCCGGCCCCCCACCACATCACCTCACATAATCCCGCCCCCACCACATTGCCGCTCATAATCCCGCCCCCACCACATGACCGCTCATAATCCTGCACCCCCACCACATTATTGCTACATAATCCTGCCCTCCACCACATTACCGACCTAATCCTTCCCCCACCACATTTACCATACACAATCCCGCCCCACCACATCACACACTAATCCCGGCCCCCACCACATCACCACACATAATCCTGGCCCCCCACTCACATCACACACTCAATCCTGCCCCACACACCACATTACCACACATAATCCCACCCTCCACCACATTACCACACATATCCTGCCGCCTCACCCCATTACCACACATAATCCCTCCCCCACCACATTACCACAATTAATCCCGCACTCCCACATTACCACACGAGGCTCCGTCCCACACACATTACCACCGAGGCTCCGTCCCACACACATTACCACACGAGGCTCCATCCCCACACATTACCACACGAGACTCCGTCCACCCACATTACTACACAGGCTCCGTCCCCCACCTTACCACACGAGGCTCCATCCCCCCAATTACCACACGAGGCTCCGTCCCCCCACATTATCACACGAGGCTCCGTCCCCACACATTACCACACGAGGCTCTGTCCCCAAACATTACCTCACGAGGCTCTGTCCCCACACATTACCACACGAGGCTCCGTCCCCCATATTACCACACGAGGCTCCGTCCCCCACATTACCACACGAGGCTCCGTCCCCACACATTACCACACAAGACTCCGTCCCCACACATTACCACACGAGCATCTTACTGAATCCACTTTGTTTTCGAATTTACACTGTGAATAAAATGTATCATTAGTATTATTCAGATTTTTGATGATTATTATTGTTATTAACTTAATTTTAATTTAATTTACCACCTGCGTAAGCGCTATTGAATGTTGTCATTATTTACTTTAGTTAACCAGTAGCGTTAATTAGATAGCAATGAGCGTGCCGAGCCTTAGCTGGCTGGAAACAGCTAGTATTATATAGAGTCATTAGAAACAGAGTGATCTATTTCAAGTGTTTATTTCTGTTAATGTTGATGATTATGGCTTACAGCCAATGAAAACCCAAAAGTCATTATCTCAGTAAATTAGAATACTTTATAACACCAGCATGAAAAATGATTTTAAAATCTGAAAAATTGGCCTACTGAAATGTATGTTCAATAAATGCACTCAATACTTGGTCCTTTTGCATCAATTACTGCATCAATGCAGCGTGGCATGGAGGCAACCAGCCTGTGGCATTGCTGAGGTGTTATGGAAGCCCAGGTTGCTTTGATAGCAGCCTTCAGCTCGTCTGCATTGTTGGGTACGTTGTCTCTCATTTTCCTCTTGACTATACCCCATAGATTCTCTGTAGGGTTAAGGTCAGGCGAGTTTGCTGGCCAATCAAGCACAGTGATACTGTTGTTTTTAAATCAGTTATTGGTACTTTTGGCAGTGTGGACAGGTGCCAAGTCCTGCTGGAGAATGAAATTTCCATCTCCAAAAAGCTTGTTGGCAGAGGGAAGCATGAAGTGCTCTAAAAGTTCCTGGTAGATGACTGCGCTGACTTTGGTCTTGATAGAACATAGTGGACCTACACCAGCAGATGACATGGCTCCCCAAACCATCACTGATTGTGGAATCTTCACATTAGACCTCAAGCAGCTTGGATTGTGGCCTCTCCACTCTTCCTCCAAACCCTGGGACCTTGATTTCCAAATGAAATGCAAAATTTACTTTCATCTGAAAACAACACCTTGCACCACTTAGCAACATTCCACTTCTTTTTCTACTTGGCTCAGGTAAGACGCTTCTGGCGTTGTCTATTGGTCATGAGTGGCTTGACACAAGAAATGTCACCATGTCCTGGATACGTCAGTGTGTAGTGGCTCTTGAAGCAATGACTCCAGCAGCAGTCCACTCCTTGTGAATCTCCCCCAAATTTTTGAATGGCCTTTTCTTAATCCTTTCTAGGCTGCGGTTATCTCAGTTGCTTGTGCACCTTTTTCTAACACACTTTTTTTTTCCTTCCACTCAACTTTCCATTAACATGCTTGGATACAGCACTCTGTGAACAGCCAGCTTCTTTAGCAATGACCTTTTGTGGCTTACCCTCCTTGTAGAGTGCGTCAATGACTGCCTTCTGGACATCTGTCAAGTCATCAGTCTTCACCATGATGATGGAGCCTACTGAAGTAGCAAAAAGGGACCTTTTTAAATGCTTAGGAAGCCTTTGCAGGTGTGTTTTGTTAATTATTCTAATTTACTGAGATAATGACTTTTGGGTTTTCATTGGCTGTGAACCATAATCATCAACATTAACAGAAATAAACACTTGAAATAGATCACTCTATTTGTAATGACTCTATATTACATATGAGATTCACTTTTTGTATTGAAGAACTGAAATAAATTAACTTTTTGATGATATTCTAATTTTGTGAGAAGCACCTGTATGACACATCAGACAAATACAACACATCAGACATACAAAACATCAGACAAATTTAACATATCAGACACATACAACACACCAGACACATACAACACATCTAGAATCATATACATACGATACATCAGACACATACAACACATCTAGAATCATACACATACAACATATCAGACATATACAACATAATCTAGAATCATACACATACAACACATCAGACACATACAACATAATCTAGAATCATACACATACAACACATCAGACACATATAACACATCAGATACATACAACATACCAGACACATACAACACATCTAGAATCATACACATACAATACATCAGACACATGCAACACTTCTAGAATCATACACATATAACACATCAGACACATACAACATAATCTAGAATTATACACATACAACACATCAGATACATACAACATACCAGACACATACAACACATATAGAATCATACACATACAATACATCAGACACATACAACACATCAGACACATACAACACATCTAGAATCATACACATACAACACATCAGACACATACAACACATCTAGAATCATACACATACAACACATCAGTCACATACAACACATCTAAAATCATACACATACAACACATCAGTCACATACAACACATCTAGAATCATACAATTACAACACATCAGACACATACAATGCACCAGACACATACAGTACATCTAGAAACAACACATCTATAATCATACACACGCAACATATCAGACACATACAACACATCAGACACATAAAACACACCAGACACATACAACACATCTAGAATCATACACAAGTCAACTGCGAAAGTAAAAATGGAAACCTACTGGTGCCAAACGAGAAACTGATCAATGACAATACTTTCTTGAAGGTGAGATTATTTTAGATCTCTTAAATATTTTTATCATTTGAGTTATCCAGATCCACACATTACCTTCAACAACCTACATTAGCATTTCCAATGATACAGCATCAGGTGGAAAAATACAAAACATAAGTAATAACCTCACTTGGTAGTAATGCCATGAGCTTGGATGGTGATGGGCAGTCTAATAGCTCTGGTTTCTCTGCCAAGTTTTGCATCTTCAGCATGATGGAGAAAGAGAACAGTGAAAAGTCAAAGTCTGGATTTTACAGTGGAGTAAAACATTTTGCCTGCTACATTGGGTTATTTGGAAAACAAGGCTTTTAAAAAGCAAATCGCTGAGCGACATGTAGGCATCAGAAAAACATTCAAAGAGGAATATCTACACATCAAATATTAATTTATTGTGTGGCACCTTGTAAAATTAATTAGACAAATGTTTTTTATTGCTTCAGAATCGAGAAATTATGTCGGTTTCCGTGTCGTTAGCACCGATTAAAAATAATTTATGATTGTGCATGAGAAACTGCAATAAAAAACCTGCTGAATTAGTACAGAATTGGAGGTCCATAAAGGTTCATATGAAGACTCTGCATGAATAGTGAGTTCAATATTACTATATTTTGCAGTTCTAATTTCTACTTTTCATGCATATGAAATGAAATAAGGATAACTAGCTTGGCCCTTGCAAAATTTTCACACATTGGTCGTCGGGGGCACAGGCAATTTCAGAAAAAGCAAACTGGTCAATTGCAAATGTATTTCATGAGATGATGAACACAGACAGGTATTAATATATGTAGCTTGGTAATACAATAAATTGGTTTGATAAGTATAGGCCAAAAAAGTCTTCCGGTTGAGGTGCCACCTGCAGGTCATTGTTTCTTTCTGCAGGTTTATGAAAATAAATGTTTAAACTGTATTTAGTGATAAAATCGTGAATGTATGGTTTGTTTGGCTCTTTTCTTGCTGAAGGGGGCAAGTTTACCTTTCAAATGGTGTATCATTTGTGTGTGTGGGGCGAAGTAATTAGTGAAAAAGCAGTGCATGTTTACAAATGTGTTTGCATATGTGACTCACCTGCAGTGAAGTGTGCAATCCTACAATGTGCCTGAAATAGGCTGGGCAAGCACTTGGGAAAGACCCCAAGGCAAATGTTTGGATTTGATTGTGATGTCTGTAAGCAGCTTTGTGGTAGTGTGCTTTGGTGTAGTGTGCTGCCACCGGCAGTTCATTTGACCTTTCAAATGGTGTATCATTTGTTTGTGTGGGTGGAATATGAACGGAGCAAGTGTGCAATTCAATAGGCAGTGTATGTTTACAAATGTGTTTGCATATGTGCCTCACCTGCAGGGAAGTGTGTAATCCTTCAATTTGGCTGAAATAGGCTGGGCAAACAGTTCAGCAAGCTGGAATGCACCCAAGCCAAATGTTTGGATTTGTTTGTGATGTCTGTAAGCAGCTTTGTGGTAGTGTGCTTTGGGGTAGTGTGGTGCCACCTGCAGGTCATTTTTCCTTACTGCAGGTTTATGAAAATTAATGTTTAAACTGTATTTTGTGATGAAATTGTGGATGTGTGGTTTGGCTATTTTCTTGCTGAATGGGGCAAGTTTACCTTTCAAATGATGTATCATTTGTGTGTGTGGGTACAGTATGAACGGAGATACAAAGTAATCACCAATAAACAGTGTTTAGAAATAATAGAATAGATAATGCATACTAGTTATTAGCCGCATGATAAACAACATTTGCTATCTGGTTTTTATTACCTCCAACATGTTACATGACAAACACGTCATGTTGTGCTGACTACTCTGTTCTAAAATAACATTTCAGAGTGGTGTGGTCCATAGGAGGGAAATTTAAAAGCAACACCATGCTGAGTCATTGCAGGAAACCACTTCCTGACATGGACTATTTTTGTTTTTTTCACACTTTATTCTAAGGGCCATACTATTTTATTTTTACTTCCACATAGATGTATGAGGGCTTACTTTTTGTGAGACAAGTTTTACTTTTGAATTATATCATTTGTTTTAAAATAAATTGTACTGACGAATGAGAAATAAATTCCAAGTGTGGTGAAATTGCAAAGAAAAAATTGTGTAGAAAACAGGCAAATTGTGTGGCAAAATTGACCTGGCATCATAGATGTTAGTACAATTACGGCAATACCAAACTTGTCAAGCTTTCTATTATCTTAATGGTGAAAAAAATGTTAAATTTGCAAAAAAAAAGTTTTTTGATGGTTGTGTCGTCTTTTCCAAGACCCATAACTAATCTATTTTGCAGTTGATGGAGCTATGTGAAGCTCCATTTTTGCATAGCAAGCTGACATTATTGATACCATTTTGGGATAGATCTGATATATTGATCGCTTTTTACTGCATTTTTTTGTAACATTGCCAAGAACAAACAAAAAAACTCACAATTTAGGTCTTTTTTTTTTTTATTTATTGCGTTTACCAAATGGGTTAATTAATTTTATATTTTGATAGATCACACAGATAGTAAAAATCACTGCCTCCTTTGAAGCCCAGCCACAGGCTGGTTTTCAATGATGCACCATGGTGGCTACCATAGCAACCCAACAGTGCCCCATCATCAGCTCGCAGGGCATTTGATGGGTGCACAGAATATGGAATGATATTCCTTCTTGCTGACATGCTGTTAATTCCGCTATCAGTTTGACCATGACATTTAACAGATTAACACTCATGGGCGGAGCTTTTTCTCCATCTATGGCTGTTAGACGCAGACCCTGGCTGTGACACACAGCCATTATGTACATGTAAAGCTGATGTCAGGATGGAGTTAAACAGTAACCAGGAATATATAACCAAAAACAAGTCATTAAGGATGATTAAGGCTTTTCTCTACCTAGCTTCTTTAATTGATGGGTCCCTCTTTAATCATAAATACATTTTGTTAGAAGTGAGCAGGGACCTTTCCGGTTAACTAGTCTTCTCAATCGTAATTCAGAATAAGGTGATCTCACATGGCTGTTGTTAAAAATGAGCCTTTACCATCTGCAAATTGTTGATGAAACTACAACTCCAATTCCCCAAAAAGTTGGGACACTGTGTAAAATGAAAGAAAGAAAGAATGCAATGATTTGGAAATTCCTTGTAACCACATTTTATTTCTAACAGAACATAAAAAAACATAATAGAACTTCCACATTTTTCCATTTCATTTCAAAAATTAACTTATTTAAAAATTGATGGGGAGCAACCTATTTCAAAAAAGTTGAAACAGGATTAACAAAAGGCTGGTTAAGTAAGTGGTACTAAAAAAACAGCTGAAGAGTCACTATTCAACTAAGTAGCATGGCTTTATAAAAGCATATCAGAGAGGTAAAGTCTTTCAAAAGCAAAGATAGTCAGATTTTCACAAATTTGTAAACAATAAATTGAGAAAAAAATTCAGAAAAATGTTACTCAATGTAAAATTGCAAAGACTTTGATTATTCTACCATCTACAGAATATAATATCAACAAAAGATTCAGAGGTTTTGGAGAAATCCATGTGCACAAAAAACAATATGGTCAATATTGGATGCTTGTGATCTAACGACCTTCAGATTGAACTGCATTAAAAGCATGTAGGTGCAATAACAGTGGGTTAGTATACTTTACACAATTACTTACCATTAGTGATGAGTGAGTATGCTCATTGCTCGGGTTCCCGAGCACGATCGGGTGATCTCCGAGTATTTTGACATGCTCGGAGATTTAGTTTCTGTCAACGCAGCTGTATGATTTGTGACTGCTGGACAGAATGAATACATGTGAGGAATACCTGTTTGTTAGGAAATTCCCACATGTATTCAGGCTGTCAAGCAGTCACAAATCATGCAGCTGCATCGACAGAAACTAAATCTTCGAGCACGCCAAAATACTCGGAGATCACCCGAGCGCACTCGGGAAAACCCGAGCAACAAGTTTACATTTGGTTACTTTCTGCCATCTACCTATTTTCACACTGTTGCATATACTCTTGGAGCTGCTTATACATATGGTATTGTCTCTGGCATGTGAAAATCTTTTATGCTTATCTCTGGCCACAGTTTTTTATCATTATTTGTATCTATGTAATTAATTTGCAATTTATTTGAGCTATTTATTATCTATTTAATATACTATGCACACATAGTGCTTCAGTGTAGCCATATTGGCACCTGATGACCTTGATATCCAATAGCCCCTGCTTATGCACTCTTATGAGGTCCATTTTACCCTTTTTCCTTTTCTTTTAATTACTTTTAAATTGCATGACTAAAATCATGCATTCAATAAATTACTATATTGTTTTTCGAATATCTGGCTATGTATCATGTTTGTGGGCTTTATACTGTTAATGGATACACAGTAGCAAGTTACTCTAATGTTTTTGTGTTTAGAATACAATATCAACAAAAGATTCAGAGATTTTGAAGAAATCCATGTGCACAAGAAGCAATATGGTCAATACTGGATGCTTGTGATCTACGGACCTTCAGATTCAACTGCATTAAAAGGATGTATGGTACAGTCCTTCAGTACACTGCATGAGCTCAGAAATGCTTCCAGAAATCAGTTTCTATTAACCATGCAATTCATACATGCAAGTTAAATTTCTATCTTGCAAAGAATAAGCAATATATCAACACCATCTAGAAAGTTTGCCTTCTTCTCTGAGTCAAAGCTCATTTAAAATAGACATAGGCAAAATGGGAAACCATTCTGTGGTCAAATGAATCAAAATTTGAAACTTTTCAAGGAAACCATTGGTGCCAAGTCCTGTGCACTCAAGAGGAGAAGGACCATCGAGCTTGTTATCTGTGCACAGTACAAAAGTCTACATCGCTGATGCTATAAGATTGCATTAGTGCCTACTCTTGCAGACAATGACTATTTCGGGGAAACCATTATATATTTCAGCAAGACAATGCAAGACTACATGCTACATCTATTACAACAGCATGGCTTTGCAACAAATTTCGGGTGATGAACTGGCCGCCTGCAGTCTAGACCTTTTACCAATTGAAAATATTTGGCACATTAAGAAATGAAAAATCATGAAAAGAAAGCACAGTAATTATTTTATGATCTGTGAGCCAGATCCAGCTGTCACTATGTTATTGTATCCATTTACTTGTTTATGAAAGGTAATGATCTCTGTAAATTGTTTGCATGTTAGAAAAATGTGGTGCAATGAGACGTCACAGTCAACAATCCACTAGCCTGTCCATGTCCAGTGTAGTCTCTTGATTAGTGACATTAACTATGCTTGAGACAACATCTGATTTTCTTTTATTGGGTGATCTATCCAAGGACTTAAATAATCCTGAGACTGGAGAAAGCACGTGTTATATTATTTGAGTTGAGCTATGTACATTGTTCTTGTTTGATTTATTGCATACAGTAGAAAGTTTGCATATTTTGCTAATAAACCTAATTTGCAATGGAGGATGAATAATTTTGATTACAACTCTACAAGACTGCACTTAATATGACGCAATACAATATGCCCAATTAATATTATTGCACTAAAAGATTTTTTAACATTTGTATATACTCCTCTATGCTTATGTGAGGGCTAAAGCCTCTATAAACAGCTGATTAGCGGGGGTGATGAGAGTCAAACCTTCATCAATCCAATCCAATATGAATTAATGACCTAAATTCAGGCTAGGCCATTCAAAATATTTGGATAACCACCTATTTTTAATTATGTGAAAATATGTAAAATTATGGAAATGACTGGCATATTGGTGTTATCAATATCTTTTGTGCTGAAATAAATTTTGTTACAATTTAACTACATCTCAGACTATGTTTAGAGCAAAAACGATGTCTAAAGTATATAAAGTTTTTTCAAAGAGGTTGTAAATCGTACAGCTCACAATGCAATCATGTAAGACCTTTATGAAATATCTTATAAAGAAATGCAGTAGTGCCATCTAGTGTATATTTTAAAGAAAGTCAAGAATTCTAGCTTTGTGCATAAGTCTGGTCCATAAGAATATACTGTACATTATGTAAACAGCTATATACAATTCTTACTATGGCGTGTATGTTAAATAGTTTTCCTTCTCCAGCAATTAGCATTTCTCGTGCCCTACATTCAATATAATGGACTGTGATTCACAGAAAATGAGGACTACTACCACACTGCCAATCAGTCTTCTGCCTGTCTGGTTTAGTCAAGACAATATTTGCAAGCATGGTGCACCTATAGCTAAGTATAAGAAAGTAATAATAATTTATAATAAATAATAAAAGTAATAATAAATAATAATAAATACATTCTTTCCCAATGTGCTCTTCTGGACAGCAGCTGTAGCTCGATATCACTAGCAAGTCTGTGTACAGCCTCCATCTTAGACGCCCCATCACACATCCTTTGCTTTTCACCATTTACAGTAAATTTGAAAATTGCAACAGGCATTTGTATTCAGCCTGTATGTTTAGCTGCTTGCATTCGGTGGTGTACAGAAGTCTTGCCCAATCCAGCCCTTGTTCATTTTTATAAGAGTCAGCCTGTCTGCATTGTCAGTTGACAGGCAGATGTGCTTATCTGTTATAATTCCCCCAGCAGCACTAAAAACTCGCTCTGACGGAACGCTAGCGGCAGGGCAGGCCAGGACCTCCAAGGTATAGAGAACCAGTTCATGCCATATGTCCAGCTTGGCTACCCAATAACTAAAAGGCACCACGGAGGACGTTTGTATGATCTACAAGGTACTCCTCCACCATCTTCCCAAACATTGCACCTCTTGCCTCTGTGGTGGCACGATGGAAGGGTCTGATAAAACTGTCCCAGAAATTTGCCATTGTTCCCCTGCCTGAGCTGGATTGTACTTCTGTCTCTCTCGCTTGGACTCCTTGGCTGTGCAACAAACTGACGTCTGCTGCAGTGTTCTCACATGGGAATTTTTTCAGTAATTCCGCGACAAGGGCCTTCTGGTACAGCAACATTTTTGTACACCTGTCTGCCTCTGGAAAAAGAGATTGAAAGTTTTCCTTGTAGCATGGGTCTAGAAGTGTCACCAACCAGTAATGAGTGTCACCGAAAATTTGTGTAATGTGAGGGTCACGGGAAACGCAGCGCAACATTAAATCAGCCATGTGTGCCAGACTACTAACAGGCAAGACTTCCGTGTCCTCACCAACAGGATGCCTGACCATGCTGTCCTCCTCCTCCTGGTCCTCCTCCTCCCCCTGTCCTCAGGCCATCCCAGCTGTGCTTGTTGTACCGTCTGTAGCGCATGAAAATAGCTCCTGTTCTTCCTCCTCCTCATTGTCTAACAATCCATGTTGCGACTACATGAGGCTGGGCTGAGTGTAATCACCCTGTATGAGTCCTTGCTCAATGTACTCGTGCTCTGCCTGCAATGCATCATCTTTAATTGTGAGCAGAAAGGTTTTCAGAATGCTGATAAGCGGGATGGTGATGCTAATTAAAGCATCATCGCCGCTCACCATCTTGGTGCAGTCCTCAAAGTTATGGAGGATGGTACATATGTCTGACATCCATGTCTACTCCTGAGGTCTTATGTGTGGAGTCTGAACTGAATATTGATGGCCTTGTTGATGCTCATAGTCAACAACTGCCCTCTTCTGCCCAAAAATCCTTTCGAACATATGCAGTGTAGAGTTCCAACGTGTGGGGACATTACACGACAGTCGGTGAGCCTGAAGATACAAAAGCTGCTGAAGCTGAAGCTGCTAGAAACTGGGACCGGAAGGTCGAGTGCGAAGATGTGGGTCTTTGCTGTGGCTCACTTTCAGCTTGCCCATGACCTCGTCCTCTGCATGCACCATCAACATCACATCCACTTCCCCGTCCCTTGCCTTTCCCATTTTACATGGACTACTGAAATATTTGAAAAGCTCACTACAAATGGATTTATTTTTAGAAAAATTATATGTGATCAGGATGCCTGCAAAGCGAAGATTTTTCGACCACAGATACACCAGGCCTCAGCCTGAGATAACAGGCTGTATTAATTATTTTTTAGGTTTTGTGTTAATTTTTGAAAGCACAAAATAATGAGTAGAACAAGGCTAGAAGACAGAACTATGCAACGTATGCCTGTGAAGCAAAGATGTTTACACCACAGATACACCAGGCCTCAGCCTGTATAACATTTTTTTATTTTTGTGACAAAAAATACTGCTGGATATAACAGGCTGCCCAAAAAAGTGAAGTTAGGCCTAAAATGCCCCATTTTTGGCACACGGATGTATGAGGCATGTCACAGATAGACCCCACTGTAAAATGTGGCTTGTTTTTTAAAATAATGCAACATAGTGCTGTATATAAGTACAGTCACACTAAGGGCAAAAGAAAAATGGCGTACACTGACCAAACATTGAGCACTCACAGATATGAGCTGGCACGGAGATACCACACCAGAACATGTGTGGCCTGTTATATTTTTATTTTTGGCTAAATACTGGTGTATATAAGTGCTGTCACACCCAAGCCACACCCACACCCACACCCAGGCCACCCAAAACACCCACCCTTGTTAGGATTCAGACACTGGCTGTAGCAGCACGTAACACATTAACCCTGACACATTAACACGCCCCTGAGGAAGCACTTAGCGCGCGTCGGGGCTTTCCTGTCCGTTATTCAGTACGTTTTGGATGCCTTCTATATATCTCTGTCTACTGTCTATACTTGCTGCTGATCTAACATACTGTCATGGCATTTATGGCCACATGGGAAGAATTTTCCTGTAATATGTTTGGGGTTGCAGCCTTTAACCATGATAGCAGTGTTTGCACATATATATGATAGTGCGTTTATGACAATAGCAGCACATGCATTCTTCTGAGATATATACTTAGTATTACAGGGACAATACATATATGGGATTATAGCCTTCAGCAGTGTTATATAGCAATGTTATATAGCAATGTTTGCACATATATATGATAGTGCGTCAATGACTATAGCAGCACATGCATGTACATAATCTTTTTTGATAAATCCTTTGCAATATATATGGGATTATAGCCTTTAGCAACTTTGGTAGCATCTGCACATGCGCAGTCGACTGTCATACTTACCTTGCGTATTGATTGATGCCTATATACTGTACATCTGTATGGTTTTTTACATGCGCATTTCCTTGATATATATTGGTATTGGTTTATAGGATATAGGCTTTTTGCCTGGTCCTAAATACATATGTGTATGTATACATTCATATATATATATATCTATATAATATATATATATCTCTGCATGCTGATATAGGCTTTTTACCTCCCTATATTTACATCCATATTGGATACACAACTATAGGATGCTATGGTAATATATCAGAACTGTCCGCCTCTATATTTATTATTTCAGTATTTAGTGCAGTTTTGCTTCTTTATTGTTCATTTTGAGCACTTAATATATTATTTTTCTTTCTTGCATTATGCACTTTTTGATAATTTCTATATCGATAGGATAATAAAAATATTATATTTATCATTTCTATATAATGTGCACTGTGCACTTTATTATTTTTTATTTTCTATTGATGGACAGTTCTAAATATTCATATCACAGCATCGTTATGTCTATTTTTCCTGACACTATACTGAGTATCTTGTGATATATGACTTTATGCATTCATTTTTCTGAATAACGGTATCTAGGGTTTTTTTGCCTTCTCTTTTGTCATTAATATTGTGTATAATGATTGTTACTTCCTTTAAAATTGTTTTGTAACTTAATAAAATTGTTTTTGCATTTTTCTATAAACTGGCTCTGTTTTTCATATACTTTTTTGGGTATTTAACCCTGGTGTTGTAGTGGCGGTGGATGACGAGACGTGGAGGAAAACCTGATTAAAAACTAGGCACAATTTAAAGGAGCGGATCTCAGACTCGTAATGCCCATACACTAAGTGCATGGGCTGACAAACATTTCCCCCTGGGGGAATAAAATTGTTCAAAATAATTTATGAGCATCATAGACACCCTTGCCAAAATTTGGACTGACTGTAGCACCACAGAACACTAGTTATGAGCGAACGCGCTCACCACTACTCGTTACTCGCCCAAGTATCACGGTACTCGTCATGCTTGGCGAGCACCGAACATTTCCGTGATTACTCGGCGGGAACTCGGGTCTCCACCCAGCATTTTTGGCGGACTTTAGAGACCCAATCACGCTGCAGGGATTGTCTGCCAGGCAATGAAAAGTCGTAGCCGTCTTTGTTGTGGTCGTGCAGTGATTGGCTGGCCACACAGCATCATCAGGGGTTTAAGAGACTGGACGCCGACCTGATCGGCGCATTTAGCTCCGGATTGAGATAGTGTATGGAAAGCTGCTGGGTCAGATTTGGCGAATTCTTAGCCACAAATCCTGATAACTCAACAGTCCTTCCAAGGACTAATTCTGGAGTATCTAGGTTCCAGTGTTAGGTAGGCAGGGAGTGTATGTCGCTCTATACAGATCAGTGCAGAGCCTGCAGGCACTGTATGTGTGTATTTAGATCATTGCATATGGATCGCCCACCAGGGCAGTGGGATACCCGGTACCGGGCCAGTGTATTAAAGGGATGTGTCACGGCTAGAGTTGAGCAAAACAGGTCGGTCAGATTCAAAAGTCGCCGATTTTAGCCAAAGTCAGGTTTCGTTGGCTGAAACCCGACCATAGCGTGCAGTCGGCCGAGCGGTCGTCGACCCGAGCGCCCAAGTCGGATTTCCCTGACTGCTTGCAGGCGGCTTTTTTTCACCAATGAGCAAGGATGTACACTGTGGGCAATAAGATGACATGTGCAGCGGTGCCGCGCGGCTTTGAGCGGCGCGGGATTCAAATCCCCGCCAAAGCCGTGCCGGCACCACTCGTTGGCTGAGCCGCTCACAGGCTCAGCCAATGAGCGGCGCGTGATTCAAATCCCCCGCCATTGGCTGAGCAGTGTCGCTCGGCTTTGGTATGTGTGTGTGTGCGAGGCTGTGTGTGTGTGTGTGTGTGTGTATGCAGGCATCGTCCGATGGGACTACAAGTCCCATCCGGCAATGCCTGCTACACTGTCAGTGAGTGACACATTAGTCAATGATGGGACAGTAGTGGTCCCATCATCTGGCTAATGTGTTGAATGTAAAAAAACATACATTACATACACAACATACAGAACATACAACATATAACACAGAACATACATATAACACAGAACATACATCTAACATACAACACATAACATACAGAACATACATATAACATACAGAACATACATCTAACATACAACACATAACAAACAGAACATACATATAACATACAACACATAACATACAGAACATACATATAACACATAACATACAGAACATACTATAACACATAACATACAGAACATACATATAACACATAACATACAGAACATACATATAACACATAACATACAGAACATACATATAACACATAACATACAGAACATACATATAACATACAACACATAACATACAGTACATACATATAACATACAACACATAACATACAGTACATACAGTACAGACCAAAAGTTTGGACACACCTTCTCATTAAAAGATTTTTCTGTATTTTCACGACTATGAAAATTGTAGAATCACACTGAAGGCATCAAAACTATGAATTAACACATATGGAATTATACATTACACTTTACAAAAAAGTGTGAAACAACTGAAAATATGTCTTATATTCTAGGTTCTTCAAAGTAGCCACCTTTTGCTTTGATTACTGCTTTGCACGCAGAAAAGGTGAATGGCTGGATTCTACAAGCCTAGTTCCCACCGTGAAGCATGGAGGAGGAGGTGTGATGGTGTGGGGGTGCTTTGCTGGTGACACTGTGGAGGATTTATTCAAAATTGAAGGCATACTGAACCAGCATGGCTACCACAGCATCTTGCAGCAGCATGCTATTCCATACGGTTTGCGTTTAGTTGGCCCATCATTTATTTTTCAACAGGACAATGACCCCAAACACACCTCCAGGCTGTGTAAGGGCTATTTGACCAAGAAGGAGAGTGTTGGGGTGCTACGCCAGATGACCTGGCCTCCACAGTCACCAGACCTGAACCCAATCCAGATGGTTTGGGGTGAGCTGGACCGCTCACCGCTTCAATTTTGAATAAATCCCCAACAGTGTCACCAGCAAAGCACCCCCACACCATTACACCACCTCCTCCATACTTCATGGTGGGAACCAGGCATGTAGAGTCCATCCGTTCACGTTTTCTGTGTGCAAAGCAGTAATCAAAGCAAAAGGTGGCTACTTTGAAGAACCTAGAATATAAGACATATTTTCAGTTGTTTCACACTTTTTTTTTATGTATAATTCCACTTGTGTTAATTCATAGTTTTGATTCTACAATTTCAGTGTGATTCTACAATTCTACAATTTTATAGTCATGAAAATTCAGAAAAATCTTTGAATGAGAAGGTGTGTCCAAACTTTTGGTCTGTACTGTACATCTTATATTAATAAAGGGTTAAAAAAAAACACACGCATATGAATAAAATATTTTAATGAAATAAAACACAACACGGTTTTCATATCTTTATTACACGCTCAGATACAAGCGAGTTCATTCTCTCACTTTATGCCAATGCTGCATGGGAATTTTCTCACCCAGCATTGCCAGTGAGAGAATGAACGTAAGTGACGTCATTCTCTCCCGGCATCTAAGCGATACACACAGCAGAGGATTACCTCCGCTGTCAGCGTATCACAGGAGCGGTGTAGAGCGCTGACATCACCCGATGTCAGCGTTCTATACCGGAGATCGTTGTGGGACACTCGGTAATAACTGGACTACAACGGACAGGTGATGTATAAGTTGCTTTATTGTTTTATTTTTATTACAGGAGATGATGGCATAGGGGAATAGGTGATTGGTGAGTATGTACTCTATGTTATGTGTTGCATGTTATGTGTATATTCTGTATGTTATGTGTTATATGTATGTTCTGTATGTTATGTGTTGTATGTTATATGTATGTTCTGTATGTAATGTGTTGTATGTTATATGTATGTTCTGTATGTAATGTGTTGTATGTTATATGTATGTTCTGTATGTTATGTGTTGTATGTTATACTGTATGTATGTTCTGTATGTTATGTGTGGTATGTTATATGTATGTTCTGTATGTTATTTGTTGTATGTTATATAAATGTTCTGTATGTTATGTGTTGTATGTATGTTCTGTATGTTATGTGTTGTATGTTATATGTATGTACTGTATGTTATGTGTTATATGTATGTTTTGTATGTTATGTGTTGTATGTTACATGTATGATCTGTATGTTATGTGTTATATGTATGTTCTCTATGTTATGTGTTGTATGTTATATGTATGTTCTGTATGTAATGTGTTGTATGTTATATGTATGTTCTGTATGTTATGTGTTGTATGTTATATGTATGTTCTGTATGTTATGTGTTGTATGTTATATTTATGTTCTGTATGTTATTTGTTGTATGTTATATGAATGTTCTGTATGTTATGTGCTGTATGTATGTTCTGTATGTTATGTGTTGTATGTTATATGTATGTACTGTATGTTATGTGTTATATGTATGTTTTGTATGTTATGTGTTGTATGTTACATGTATGTTCTGTATGTTATTTGTTGTATGTTATATGTATGTTCTGTATGTTATGTGTTGTATGTATGTTCTGCATGTTAAGTGTTGTATGTTATATGTATGTACTGTATGTTATGTGTTATATGTATGTTTTGTATGTTATGTGTTGTATGTTACATGTATGCTCTGTATATTATGTGTTATATGTATGTTCTGTATGTTATGTGTTGTATGTTATATGTATGTTCTGTATGTTATTTGTTGTATGTTATATGAATGTTCTGTATGTTATGTGTTGTATGTATGTTCTGTATGTTATGTGTTGTATGTTATATGTATGTACTGTATGTTATGTGTTATATGTATGTTTTGTATGTTATGTGTTGTATGTTACATGTATGTTCTGTATGTTATGTGTTGTATGTTATATGTATGTTCTGTTTGTTATGTGTTGTATGTTAGATGTATGTTCTGTATGTTATATGTATGTTCTGTATGTTATGTGTTGTATGTTATATGTATGTTCTGTGTTATATGTTGTATGTTCTGTATGTTGTGTATGTAATGTATGTTTTTTTTACATTCAACACATTAGCCAGATGATGGGACTACTACTGTCCCATCATTGGCTAATGTGTCACTCACTGACAGTGTAGCAGGCATAGCCGGATGGGACTTGTAGTCCCATCGGACGATGCCTGCATACACACACACACACACAACACAGCCTCGCACACACACACATACCAAAGCCGGGCGGCACTGCTCAGCCAATGGCGGTGGAATTGAATCCCACGCCGCTCATTGGCTGAGCCGCCCGCCGGCTCTGCCAATGGGTGGTGCCGCACCGCTTTGGCGGGGGATTTGAATCCCACGCCGCTCAAAGCCACGCGGCACCACTCATTGGCTGAGCTGCCGCTGGCAGCCATGCTCCATTACACACACAGATAGACAGATAGATAGATAGATAGATAGATAGATAGATAGATAGATAGATAGATAGATAGATAGATAGATAGATAATAGATAGATAAATAGATAGATAGAAGATAGACAGATAGATAGATAGATAGATAGATAGATAGATAGATAGATAATAGATAGATAGATAATAGATAGATTGATAGATAATAGATAGACAGATATATAGATAGAAGATAGAAAGATAGAAAAGAGATAGATAATAGATAGATAGATATTACATAGATAATAAATAGAATGGTACATCAATAGTTAAAGACACACATGCACACACACACAAAATCTTCATGCAATAGCGTTAATTTATAAAAAAATGGGAAAAAAATGGCTACGCAGACAGCTGCGGGCTGATATTCATAGCCTAGGAAGGGGCCATGGATATTGGCACAGCCCCCTGGCTAAAAATACCAGGTGAAGCCACTGTTCTGTAGGGCCTCCCAGTGATGCACTGACAGGAGACAATGGCTCCTGCCGTGCATCACTGAGGTTACCTGAGTTCATTCTCTCACTTTATGGCAATGCTGCATGGGAATTTTCTCACCCAGCATTGCCAGTGAGAGAATGAACGTAAGTGACGTCATTCTCTCCTGGCGTCTAAGCGATACACACAGCAGAGGATTACCTCCGCTGTCAGTGTATCACAGGAGTGGTGTAGAGCGCTGACACTCGGTAATAACTGGACTACAACGGACAGGTGATGTATAAGTTGCTTTATTGTTTTATTTTTATTACAGGAGATGATGGCATCGGGAATAGGTGATTGGCGAGTATGTGCTCTATGTTATGTGTTGTATGTTATGTGTATGTTCTGTATGTTATGTGTTATATGTAGGTACTGTATGTAATGTGTTGTATGTTATATGTATGTTCTGTATGTTATGTGTTGTATGTTATATGTATGTTCTGTATGTTATGTGTTGTATGTTATATGAATGTTCTGTATGCTATGTGTTGTATGTATGTTCTGTATATTACGTGTTGTATGTTATATGTATGTACTGTATGTTATGTGTTATATGTATGTTCTGTATGTTATGTGTTGTATGTTACATGTATGCTCTGTATGTTATGTGTTATATGTATGTTCTGTTTGTTATGTGTTGCATGTTAGATGTATGTTCTGTATGTTATATGTATGTACTGTATGTAATGTGTTGTATGTTATATGTATGTTTTGTATGTTATGTGTTGTATGTTATATGAATGTTCTGTATGTTATGTGTTGTATGTATGTTCTGTATGTTATGTGTTGTATGTTATATGTATGTACTGTATGTTATGTGTTATATGTATGTTCTGTATGTTAAGGGTTGTATGTTATATGTATGTACTGTATATTATGTGTTGTATGTTATATGTATGTACTGTATGTTATGTGTTATATGTATGTTCTGTATGTAATGTGTTGTATGTTATATGTATGTTCTGTATGTTATGTTCTGTATGCTATATGTATGTTCTGTATGTTATGTGTTGTATGTTATATGTATGTTCTGTATGTAATGTGTTGTATGTTATATGTATGTTCTGTATGTAATGTGTTGTATGTTATATGTATGTTCTGTATGTAATGTGTTGTATGTTATATGTATGTTCTGTATGTTATGTGTTGTATGTTATACAGTGCCTACAAGTAGTATTCAACCCCCTGCAGATTTAGCTGGTTGACACATGCGGAATTAACTTGGCATTGTGACATTTGTATTGTAGATCAGCCTGGAAGTGGGAAATGCACTGCAGCAAAAATTTTTGTTTTAATTTTTTTTTTTTTTTTTTTAAAAACGTTAAAAGTTAATTCAGAGTGTCATTTATTATTCAACCCCTCAAACCACAAGAATTCTGTTTGGTCCCCCTAAAGTATTAAGAAGTAGTTCAGGCACCAAGAATAATGAGCTTCACATGTGTGGATTAATGATCTCTTTTGCCAGCCTTTTCTGACTATTTAAGACCCTCCCCAAACTTGTGAACAGCACTCATACATTGTCAACATGGGAAAGACAAAGGAGCATTCCAAGGCCATCAGAGACAAGATCGTGGAGGGTCACAAGGCTGGCAAGGGGTACAAAACCCTTTCCAAGGAGTTGGCCCTACCTGTCTCCACTGTTGGGAGCATCATCCGTAAGTGGAAGGCTTATGGAACTACTGTTAGCCTTCCACGGCCTGGACAGCCTTTGAAAGTTTCCTCTCGTGCCGAGGCCAGGCTTGTCCGAAGAGTCAAGGCTAACCCAAGGACAACAAGGAAGGAGCTCCGGGAAGATCTCATGGCAGTGGGGACATTGGTTTCAGTCAATACCATAAGTAACGTACTCCACCGCAATGGTCTCCGTTCCAGACGAGCCCGTAAGGTACCTTTACTTTCAAAGCGTCATGTCAAGGCTCGTCTACAGTTTGCTCATGATCACTTGGAGGACTCTGAGACAGACTGGTTCAAGGTTCTATGGTCTGATGAGACCAAGATCGAGATCTTTGGTGCTAACCACACACGTGACGTTTGGAGACTGGATGGCACCGCATACGACCCCAAGAATACCATCCCTACAGTCAAGCATGGTGGTGGCAGCATCATGCTGTGGGGCTGTTTCTCAGCCAAGGGGCCTGGCCATCTGGTCCGCATCCATGGGAGGATGGATAGCACGGCCTACCTGGAGATTTTGGCCAAGAACCTCCGCTCCTCCATCAAGGATCTTAAGATGGGTCGTAATTTCATCTTCCAACAAGACAACGACCCAAAGCACACAGCCAAGAAAACCAAGGCCTGGTTCAAGAGGGAAAAAGTCAAGGTGTTGGAGTGGCCTAGTCAGTCTCCTGACCTTAACCCAATTGAAAACTTGTGGAAGGAGCTCAAGATTAAAGTCCACATGAGACACCCAAAGAACCTAGATAACTTGGAGAAGATCTGCATGGAGGAGTGGCCAAGATAACTCCATAGACCTGTGCCGACCTGATCAGGTCTTATAAAAGACGATTATTAGCTGTAATTGCAAACAAGGGTTATTCCACGAAATATTAAACATAGGGGTTGTATAATAATTGACCCACACTTTTATGTTTAAAATTTATTAAAATTCAACTGAGCAACATAACTTTTTGTTTTGTAAGATTTATGCTTCTGTTAATAAATCCTACTCTCGTTTGCAGTTTGAAGGCTCTAACTTATTTGCATCTTATCAAACCAGCTAAATCTGCAGGGGGTTGAATACTACTTGTAGGCACTGTATGTATGTTCTGTATGTTATGTGTGGTATGTTATATGTATGTTCTGTATGTTATTTGTTGTATGTTATATGAATGTTCTGTATGTTATGTGTTGTATGTATGTTCTGTATGTTATGTGTTGTATGTTATATGTATGTACTGTATGTTATGTGTTATATGTATGTTTTGTATGTTATGTGTTGTATGTTACATGTATGCTCTGTATGTTATGTGTTATATGTATGTTCTCTATGTTATGTGTTGTATGTTATATGTATGTTCTGTATGTAATGTGTTGTATGTTATATGTATGTTCTGTATGTTATGTGTTGTATGTTATATGTATGTTCTGTATGTTATGTGTTGTATGTTATATTTATGTTCTGTATGTTATTTGTTGTATGTTATATGAATGTTCTGTATGTTATGTGCTGTATGTATGTTCTGTATGTTATGTGTTGTATGTTATATGTATGCACTGTATGTTATGTGTTATATGTATGTTTTGTATGTTATGTGTTGTATGTTACATGTATGTTCTGTATGTTATGTGTTGTATGTTATATGTATGTTCTGTATGTTATGTGTTGTATTTATGTTCTGCATGTTATGTGTTGTATGTTATATGTATGTACTGTATGTTATGTGTTATATGTATGTTTTGTATGTTATGTGTTGTATGTTACATGTATGCTCTGTATGTTATGTGTTATATGTATATTCTGTATGTTATGTGTTGTATGTTATATGTATGTTCTGTATGTAATGTGTTGTATGTTATATGTATGTTCTGTATGTTATTTGTTGTATGTTATATGTATGTTCTGTATGTTATTTGTTGTATGTTATATGTATGTTCTGTATGTTATGTGTTGTATGTATGTTCTGCATGTTATGTGTTGTATGTTATATGTATGTACTGTATGTTATGTGTTATATGTATGTTTTGTATGTTATGTGTTGTATGTTACATGTATGCCCTGTATGTTATGTGTTATATGTATGTTCTGTATGTTATGTGTTGTATGTTATATGTATGTTCTGTATGTTATGTGTTGTATGTTATATGTATGTTCTGTATGTTATTTGTTGTATGTTATATGAATGTTCTGTATGTTATGTGTTGTATGTATGTTCTGTATGTTATGTGTTGTATGTTATATGTATGTACTGTATGTTATGTGTTATATGTATGTTTTGTATGTTATGTGTTGTATGTTACATGTATGTTCTGTATGTTATGTGTTGTATGTTATATGTATGTTCTGTTTGTTATGTGTTGTATGTTAGATGTATGTTCTGTATGTTATATGTATGTTCTGTATGTTATGTGTTGTATGTTATATGTATGTTCTGTGTTATATGTATGTTCTGTGTTATATGTTGTATGTTCTGTATGTTGTGTATGTAATGTATGTATTTTTTACATTCAACACATTAGCCAGATGATGGGACTACTACTGTCCCATCACTGGCTAATGTGTCACTCACTGACAGTGTAGCAGGCATAGCCGGATGGGACTTGTAGTCCCATCGGACGATGCCTGCATACACACACACACACACACAACACAGCCTCGCACACACACACACATACCAAAGCCGGGCGGCACCGCTCAGCCAATGGTGGTGGAATTGAATCCCACGCCACTCATTGGCTGAGCCGCCCGCCGGCTCTGCCAATAGGTGGTGCCGCACCGCTTTGGCGGGGGATTTGAATCCCACGCCGCTCAAAGCCACGCGGTACCACTCATTGGCTGAGCTGCCGCTGGCAGCCATGCTCCATTACACACACAGATAGATAGATAGATAGATAGATAGATAGATAGATAGATAGATAGATAGATAGATAGATAATAGATAGATAAATAGATAGATAGAAGATAGACAGATAGATAGATAGATAGATAGATAGATAGATACATAGATAGATAGATAGATAGATAGATAGATAGATAGATAGATAATAGATATATAATAGATAAATAGGTGATAGATAGATAGATAGATAGATAGATAGAAGATATACAGATAGATAGAAGATAGATAGATAATAGATAGATAGATAGATAGATAGATAGATAATAGATAGAAAATACAGTAGATAGATAGATAATAGATAGATAGATAGATAGATAGATAGATAGATAGATAGATAGATAGATAGATAGATAATAGATAGATAGATAATAGATAGATTGATAGATAATAGATAGACAGATATATAGATAGAAGATAGAAAGATAGAAAAGAGATAGATAATAGATAGATAGATAGATATTACATAGATAATAGATAGAATGGTACATCAATAGTTAAAGACACACATGCACACACACACAAAATCTTCATGCAATAGCGTTAATTTAAAAAAAATGGGAAAAAAAATGGCTACGCAGACAGCTGCGGGCTGATATTCATAGCCTAGGAAGGGGCCATGGATATTGGCACAGCCCCCTGGCTAAAAATACCAGGTGATGCCACTGTTCTGTAGGGCCTCCCAGTGATGCACTGACAGGAGACAATGGCTCCTGCCGTGCATCACTGAGGTTACCTGAGTTCATTCTCTCACTTTATGGCAATGCTGCATGGGAATTTTCTCACCCAGCATTGCCAGTGAGAGAATGAACGTAAGTGACGTCATTCTCTCCTGGCGTCTAAGCGATACACACAGCAGAGGATTACCTCCGCTGTCAGTGTATCACAGGAGTGGTGTAGAGCGCTGACATCACCCGATGTCAGCGTTCTATACCGGAGATGGTTGTGGAACACTCGGTAATAACTGGACTACAACGGACAGGTTATGTATAGGTTGCTTTATTGTTTTATTTTTATTACAGGAGATGATGGCATCGGGAATAGGTGATTGGCGAGTATGTGCTCTATGTTATGTGTTGTATGTTATGTGTATGTTCTGTATGTTATGTGTTATATGTATGTACTGTATGTAATGTGTTGTATGTTATATGTATGTCTTGTATGTTATGTGTTGTTTGTTATATGTATGTTCTGTATGTTATGTGTTGTATGTTATATGTATGTACTGTATGTTATGTGTTGTATGTTATATGTATGTTCTGTATGTTATGTGTTGTATGTTATATGAATGTTCTGTATGTTATGTGTTGTATGTATGTTCTGTATGTTATATGTTGTATGTTATATGTATGTACTGTATGTTATGTGTTATATGTATGTTCTGTATGTTAAGGGTTGTATGTTATATGTATGTACTGTATATTATGTGTTGTATGTTATATGTATGTTCTGTATGTTATGTGTTGTATGTTATATGTATGTTCTGTATGTTATGTGTTGTATGTTATATGTATGCTCTGTGTTATATGTTGTATGTTCTGTATGTTGTGTATGTAATGTATGTTTTTTTTGCATTCAACACATTAGCCAGATGATGGGACTACTACTGTCCCATCATTGGCTCATGTGTCACTCACTGACAGTGCAGCAGGCATAGCCGGATGGGACTTGTAGTCCCATCGGACGTTGCCTGCATACACACACAGACATACCAAAGCCAGGCGGCACCGCTCAGCCAATGGCGGTGGAATTGAATCCCGCGCCGCTCATTGGCTGAGCCGCCCGCCGGCTCTGCCAATGAGCGGTGCCGCACCGCTTTGGTGGGGGATTTGAATCCCGCGCCGCTCATTGGCTGAGCCAGCAGGCGGCTAAGCCAATGAGCGGTGTCGGCGCGGCTTTGGTGGGGGATTTGAATCCCCGCCGCTCAAAGCCACGCGGCACCGCTCCATGGCTGAGCCGCCCGCCAGCTCTGAAAATGGGCACTGTAGGTGTGTTTACTGTCCTCCACTCCCTGCCGACTTTTATTTCCCATTGACTTGCATTGGGGTCGGATTTTCGACTCCGACCTGACCATTTCTGTTAGTCGGCCGACTTCGTTCGACTTGACTTTTGAGAAAGTCAGGTTTCACGAAACCCGACTCGACCCGAAAAAAGGAAAAGTCGCTCATCTCTAGTCACTGCAGCAGTGACCCGGTCTGTGGCCCTGGGCATCCAATGAAAGGGGAATATTTACAGGGGATGATAGAGTTTGTAATAAAATGTTCATGATGCCACCAGTGGTTTCTGGTCAGAGGTGACCAGCGCTGCAGTGAAGATCCTCTGGGACTGATGATGATGCAGCAGAGTTGATAAAGCTTCCCACAGGTGAAGCTAATTCCCAGAGCAGATGTAATGCAAGGGAGATGGTAAAGGTGTAGTATTTAGCAAGGGATGTAACAGTGCTTAGTGAGTGTTGCAGGAAGAACTTGAGAGGACACAGTCAGATGCAGTTTCCAAATCTTTACTCACAGTTTTGCAGGCAAAGTGTCCAGGGATCAGGTTACAGATGGTGCTGGAGTCGGTCAGCCTGAGAGCAATTTGGAATCTCCTCATTCAGGTGGGATGTGAGGCCTCCTTTCTAGCGCTTGTCTCTGAGGTACTTGCTGCTGTAAGCTCTGTTCAAGTTCCTCTCTCTGTCTCTTATTTAGGCAGAACTTCACTCTCATAATAGGCAGCTGTAGAGCACTTCTGGGATCGCTCCACTCTGGAGTCTCCGGCTCACATGCGCTGCTGTGTAGTTGAGTATTAGTTGGGGCAGAGAACCTGCTGTCTCCTGCCCTCCGGATCCTGCTGCTGGGGCTTTATTTTACCCACTCATCATTGGCACCCCTCCAGCCTGCAATATGATGGGTATGTCCTAGCGACTTCATCTTTACTGACTTCATCTCCCCATTCCTTTCTTTGGGCACTTTTTGCACTTTATATAGTGTATGCATATTGTGATTGTGGTGACTCCTCCCTTTTGAATCCAGATCAGATTCATTAACTGTGAGGTTGCCATTATATGGCGCTTATGTGCCCAATATGATATAATAATATGATGATTCATTTCTGAGTCTGCAGTGGGGATCACAACCTCGGCATTTGTATACAAGTATTTAGTCCTGTATTTGGGACTTTATTATTATACGATTGCCATAGTTGTTGTTTTCTCTCCCACCTATGACATCAGTATTTTATGATGTAATCTTTGGGGCAAAGTGGCCCTGGCCTTGGCACACGGGACGGAGACTGCAGCTCCATCAGTAAGGTAAGAAAACTTTGTCATCTTACCTGAATGTTCCCTGTGCCTAGTCCTAGCCTACACTTCCAGCCGGTCGGACGTGGTCATCACCGCATTCCCAGGTTGTGTAAAAAGTCCATACCCTTATCCAAAAGCCCTGGGATATAAGCCGAGTTGGTTGCTGCTGTGCTGTATATGTTTCATGTTTTATGTGAACCGGGAGAAAGTTGGAACGGTGACTGTGTTTTTGCTTGCTGATCTCTGGAGGCTGTATAGCAAAAGACAATTGCTGCATAAGTTCCCGCAGTAAACTTTCACGCACCGGGAGGCCATCCCAGTCAAATCAGACATGAAGGGCGGGAGCTTTGTTTTGGATAAGTCCACGCAGATATTCTTCACACATTGGAGGGAGGTTATCCCAAAAAATCCAGTTGTGGAAGCGAGGGCTTTGTTCGGTTAAGTTTCTGCAGTAAACTTTCACGCACTGGGAGGCCATCCCAGTCAAATCAGACGTGAAGGGCAGAAGCTTTGTTTGGATAAGTTCTCACAATAATTGTCCACGCACCGGGAGGCCATCCCAGTCAAATCAGACGTGGATAGTGAGAATTTTGATGAAGGCTATTGCAGATTACTGTGACCGGCGCACCAGCCAGGGCGTACGTACAGAGCGATAGAACCTTGAGCCTCACCGCGCTCAGTGCAATTGGTGAGTTATCAGTTACCAGAGCAGCTTGTATGTGTCACAGATCATCAAAAGAGGGATTCGTATTCTCCCGGGTGTCTGTCTCACTGTCTGTATCAGGTACTGTCGCTTTAAATCACATCTCCGTGCGCTCTGTTAGTATCTCATTCAGAGCAGTGTGCTGGCTGCAGCAGCGAGAAAACCCCTTTGACCCCCCCTCCTCTGCTAATCACGTTATCAGGCATTCTGTTTCTTGGCTTTGATTTTTATTTTTTTAAGCTAGTTTTTTGGCTACAGGTTTTAACGTGAGAATTATCAGGCATTCAGACTGAACTATATTCATTTTTTGCTATTCTGAGGAATAATTTTTTTTTTTTTTTTTTGATACGTGATTTCAGTGCCTATAGAGACAGCAAGCAGAGATATAAGGAAGGGAGGGGGGAAGCAGCCAGCTGACATTCCAGAGATTTATAATTAGCTGTTTTAGTAACAAGGGTTGTTTTTCAGAGTTTTATGATTAATACGGTTTTTTTTTCTCCCCTTTTTGGTGAATTTATTTTTTTTTGTTTTCTTTTTCTAGAGTTTTTTTACTAAATCTAACTTTTGTTTTTAAAATTTTTCTTTTAAGTACATTTTTAAATGATTTTGGAGAGATTTTTTCTCTAAGCAATTTATTTTAGAGCTTTATTTCTCCAGCCATTTTTTTTTTCTACAAGCTTGCTTTAGAACAAGGTCACATAGATAAGGAGAATTACAGGCTGAGGGAGAGAGCAGACACAAACTACGCAGTGGTCTGAGTAGCCCCTCCCGTCGGGCATTCGGCGAGGAAATAATTTTTTTTTTTTTTTTTTATGTGAATAAGTTTGAAAAGGTGTTAAATCATCTGTGAGAAAAAGATCACTGACATGTCACAAGAGCAGAATTCAGAGTCACACACATCACATGTCCATCATGTGGAGACACGGGACAGGTGTAGGCTGCTCTCATTGAGTAAGGAGCCTTGTACAGGGAAAAACGCTCCCCGCCTCTCTCCACAGGGAGAAGGCATTTTTGTTTCAACCATCCCCTCTCAAGAGTCACAGGGGGGACACCCTCTCCTTTTTCTTCTCTCAGTCCCTTTCTCTTTCTTCTTCAGACTTTTCTCCTCTTTCCTCGCTGCCATCCCTCTCATTCCTTCTTTTCCCTCCATCACATCTCTGACACATCCATTTTCTTCATCTTCCTCTTCTTTTATCTCTTCCTCTCCAACTCTCAAATCTTGTTCTTCATCTTCTTCTACTTCTCCCCCTCCATCTTTCTTCTCTCTCTCTCCTCTATCTTTCTCTCTTTTCCCCCTTTCACTCTTCTCTCCTCCCCTCCTCTTTCTCTCGCTCCTCCCTCACACCTCCCTTCTCTTCCTCTTTTTTCTACTTCGTCATCAACTGGGTCAACGCCCAATCCAAGCAATGTGGTGTCCCTGTATTCAGTGTCTCCAGCACAGGGCACCTTGTCTATCCCAAGCACAGTACAAACATTGCCAGTCATTATATCAGGAGAAGAAAGTACAGATCTCCCTACACAAAACGCTACATGTAGCCCCCAGACACAACAGTCCACTGCTAGGGCTTCACAGGGGAGTGGTATAGCTACAGGGCTGCTAGCATGGAACCATGACACTGATCCACCGCAGCCTCAGCAAGGAAGTGGGAAATCCCCATGCAGCAAGACAACTTTAAAGCCCAAATCTCACCCAGTGTATGCACCAAGTACACCATGTCACTTCTTATCTGATGAAGATGAAGATGCAACGTCACACATGCTGCCCAATACTAGGGAAGAAAACACACAAGCACCAATAGAGCAGGGACAGGTAGAGGCACCATCCTATGAGCCCTTCATCCCAAGCCAGGTGATCAGTATGCTGCCAGACCCAGGGATACACCCCATGCCATTTTGCCAAAAAATGCAGCAGATCCAGCGAACGTATGCAGCAGCCTGGACTGATCTCTGGACCGTAATGGAAATAAAAGCAGGTGATGCATTCTGGCCAATTATGAGAGAACACTTCAAGCTTCCAACAGAGTTAGATGCGTATGCCTGGGAGACAGGACCAAAGCTAATTGAGCAACTCAGAGAATGGGCCAAAAGCAGACTGACAGGACAAACTCTCAGCCTACATGTCACGAGTCAAGACAAGACAGAGTCTGTGGAGAAGTTCCATGACAGAGTAATGCAAGTGTTTCAAGATTTGGGCCTCATTACCCATGATCAGACACACAGACGGATGTTGGCACAGGCTTTTGTGCATGGACTGAGAGAACCAATCAGGAAACCACTGGTAGCAGCCAGGCCTGAGTACACGTCAATAGCAATGGACACCCTTCTCACAGTCGCAAAAGGGATAGAATCCCAGCCAGGAGTGCGCAAAACAGCTCCCCTGATGGTGGTCTCAGAGCCAGATGGCCAACCACGTTTTAAAGACAGAAGAAATGTCAAGTGTTACAAATGTGGCAAGCTTGGCCATTACCGGAACCGCTGCCGAGAACCCCTACGACCCACCACTTTGTCTAGAGAAGCAAGCCAAGGAAGAAACACAGAAAGCAGTGAAGAACCCCGTCCATAGGACAAGAGCACACCAAGTCCACAAGGAACCCCACCAGTGATATTTCCAGATTATGAAGCCCCTGAGCGTGTGGACACAGCCAGAACACTCCATCATGTCCCAGTTTGTTGTGTAAAAAACCTGCACCCTCAACCTATTGGGAGTGGACCTACTGCAGAAGCTGAAAGCGACCAGAGGGTTCCAGGAAGATGGGACCATGACACTTTCTTCACCCCTGACCCAAGAAGAAACAGGTACCTCAAACAACCACACTGCAGACCTATCACAGGAGGTGCTGGACATAGTACCAGAAAAACCACTCCATCACCCAGGGTCAAGATGTCTCTGACCAACTGAAGGTCTAAGTGAGCTCGCCTAAGAAGACGGCCTGAGAACTTTGACATTGGCCAGGATATTCAACTCAAGAAGGACTCTACTCGCTTCATGGAATGGCAACACCTCATCCAGCTCTAACGCCAGAGGTTCATCTTTTGCAAGCACCAGGAGGTGCCCCCTGCAATCAACCAGTTCACCCAGGCCCTAGACCGGAAAAAGGCCACTCAGCTCTTCAAACTTGTGCACAAATACTGACCTGAGACCGAGCTGGAGAAAAAGAAACTACTGATGGCCCGTGCTGAGAAAAAAGCAGCCGTTTAAGGAGACGTCCCAACAAGAAGACCCCTGTGACCAGAGCAGGTGCTAACACAGTGACTGTCTTGGTGGAGAACAAGAAAGCCAGCTGGTCGTCATCTCTCATGATGTGGATCCTAGTAGACGGCTTGTTTTCCCGCCAGCTCTGCACCAGCAGATGGGAGTCCCCTGCCGCATACTGAAGGACAAGGCCAAACTGGGCTGCCTCGCCCATCAGAATCAATCCCAGCTTTCCACAGTGAAGAAAAAGATTGTAAACCCCACTGAGTTCAGAATGGTGCAAGGCCTGGAGGCCGCGAAAGAGGCTACGGTATTTGAAACCCCAACAGTGCTGAACCATCACACTCTGCTCTCAAGAGTCCCAGTCACCGCAACGGTATTCACGGTGATCAACCTGGCCAGTACCTTCTTCAGTGTTTCCCCTCCACCTGGAGGCCTGCTTTCACGCACCAGTGCAGTGCATATGGACAATGTTGCCTCAAGGTGCTCAAAACAAGCCCTTCAAGTTTCACCAAGACAATGTCCTCCATCTTCGTCAACTGGATTGCAGAATATGCAAGAGTCACTCTTCTACAACACGTGGATGACTTTCTCTTTTGTGTGGTTGACATCGACACCTGCACAGCCTATTCCTTATCTCTCCTACTCTACCTGGAAGAACAGCAACGCAAGGTCTGGAAGAACAAAGTCCAGTGATGCCAGAAGCAAGTTACATCCCTGGGACACTGTATTGCCCACAAGACGAAACACATGTCAAAAGACTGGAAGACCACTGTGGAGAAGATGGCTCCCCCAACAACTCCAAGAATGCTGCAGGCCTTCCCTGGTCTAGTGTCATATTGCAGAACCTGGATCCCTGATGCCTCAGACCTAATGCAGCCTCTGTGCGCTTGCATCAACGCAACCCCGCTCCTTCTATCAGACGCAGCCTTCAACCCATTCAGGAGATTGGAAGAACTCCACAGTCTCAGCGCCAATACCAGGCCTACCTGACTATGAAAAGTCTTTCCGTCTACCTGATGGAAGAAAGAAGGTCATGCTATTGGAGTCCTGGCACGGATTCACGGGGAAAACAGAGACTTTTAGGCTGCCTCTCAGCCCGCTTGGATCCAGTTGCAAGAAGAGCACCCTCCTGCCTGATGGCAGTATCTGCAGCACACACCCTCCTGGACAAGGTTGCTGAAATCACTCTTGGACAGCCACTGGAAACTCTCACTCCACATGACATCTTGGCAGTCTTCAATCAAGCTCAACCAACAGTAATCTCTCCACCGCCAGGCATCTTTGTGGCGCCTCTATTGCCTTTGTCTCATAATGTCACTGTCTCCAGACCTACAGTCCTCAGCCCGGCCACTCTACTCCCACTCCAAGGGGGGATACTTGGATGGCTCCAGAAGAAGTTTCAACACAGGAAGTGCAGTGACCAGCAATCAAGAAATCCTGTGGTCCAGAAGTCTGTCACCTAGCCTGTCAGCCCAGGAAGCAGAATTGATAGCGCTGACGAAGGCCTGCCAGATGGCAGAAGGCAAGACTGCAAACATCTACACGGACTACAGGTACTCGCATGGCATAGCACACGACTTTGGACCCATCTGGGCTACAAGGGACTTCATCACAGCAAACGGGACAACCGTGAAGCATCATGGAGCCTTCAGGGACCTACTGGGTATACTCCAACTTCCAAAATGGTGGCAATTTGAAAAATCAAAGTGCATGGAAAACTGAAAACAGAAGAGGCATGAGGCAATAACATGGCGGACATGGCAGCCAAAGAAGCAGCCAAAGGAAGACAACATGGAGAAGTGGGAGAGGTCGTAGAGCCGGACGGCTACTACATGACGACTGAAGACAAGAAACCTGACAAACAGACGTCCTGGGATCTGCTCAAGAAGTTACAAGACCAAGCTTCAAAAGGAGAAGAAGAGCTGAATGCGAAAAAAAAGCAACACGTGAAGAAGGAAGGCTATCAATAATAGACTTCAAACTCTGCCTACCACAAAGTATGCACCCTATGGTGGTCCAATGGGTACATGGACCCACATCCACATATCAAAGACACAGATGAATGATCTGATTGGTGCTTACTGTTTCGCTTCAGGGATCTCCACCCTAACAGCCAAATTCACCAGCAGCTGTCTGACCTGCGGCAAATGCAAGCCTGGACGTATGGAAGAAAGACCCCCTCACCTCATCTGGAAAGACCACTCTACCAGCTTCAAAGGATCCAGATAGACCACATCCAGATATCGCCAAGTGAAGGATTCAAATACGCCATTGTGGTCAAAAGAAGTATTTTCAAGATGAACAGAAGCCTTCCAAGTCAGCAAAGACTACTGCAACAAGCTACTTTCGGAAAATAGTGTGCAGATACGGGGTTCCAGAAATGATAGAAAGTGATCAGGGACCCGCATTCACAGCAAATCTGACACACAAGACCCGATTAGCAGTAGGGTCAGATTTAGGCCTACACACTCCTTACCACCCCCAGAGCAGCAGGAAGGTAGAAAAAACTGAATGAAACACTTAAGAATAGAATGCTGAAAAATTGCCCAAGAGACACGCAAACCATGGCATGACACACTCCTAATTGCACTGTTTAGCGTAAGGCACACTCCCAGAGACCCAGAAAAGCTGTTTCGTGCCTGCATCTTCTGCTAACAGATAAGACATTTTCTTCTTTTAGTTTTTTGGTGCCTGCATTTTGTCCTGCACTTCTGTGGGGGTCTGCCGGGTCCCCTTCGGGGGGCTTATGCTCCTCTCAGTTTAGTTCAGCCACTGTTTGTTCATTTGCCTTTTCCAGTTTTTTCAGTGGTTGCGGTTTAGTTTTTGTTAGACCAGAGAACTAATTTAGGTGGTAGAGGTCGTGTGATCTCAGGTGTTTTTATAATTAGTAGAGTTGGTACTTTTCAGGGTTTTTTGGGGTTGCAGTAAGTGCCTTTCCTATCCTCTTCTATCTAGACAGATTGGGCCCCAGCGTTTGCTCATTCTATTTTCTGTCTGTGTCTGTATTTCCTCTTGTCTAACCGCCATTACATGTTTGGGGGCTTCCTATGTTCTTTGGGGATCTGCTCCGGGGCAGATAGCTTTCCTTTTCTATCTTTAGGTGTAGTTAGCTTCTCAGGCTGTGACGAGGCGTCTAGGACCAACGTAGGAACGCTCCACGGCTGCCTTTAGTTGTGGTGGTTAGTCAGGGTACTGCAATCCCATAGATTCCAACCTCTCTGGTGTATTGCTTTTTTTGCCTGCTCTCCTCAGCTACCAAATCATAACACTTATGTAATTGAATTGGTCAAAAACTAATGTCCATTCTCGAGTTTTTCTCCTCACTGCCAGATTTGATGATCCTGTCCAAGAGCCCCAGATGACATCAACCTCTGTGTAACTAGAGGGAAAGCCTGTTTGAATCCACGTATCGCATTGCAAGGAAGCTCACGTACCAGGAGAGACACCTAAGCCATGAAGGATGTCGTGGATGCTCTGACTGACCAGACAGATGACCAGATGACCTACCTGATGAGTTCAAGGCCAGAGACCAAGTTAAAGCAGGATTTGAGTCACTATAAACAAAAATGTTGATTGGATAAATTACATCTATTATAACCAGCAGAGATTTGTTAACTTCACCATAGATGCTGTAAAAGGTTTGGCAGCACAGTTAGGCCCCACTTCCATTATGGCATTCCAGAATAGAATGGCTTTGGATATGATTCTAGCTGAGAAGGAGGTGTTTACAAAATGATCAAAGACACCTGTTGCACCTACATCCCAGACAACACTGGCCCAAATGGTAAAGTCACAATGGCAATACAGAAACTTACTGAGTTATCAGAGGAACTGAAACAGAACTCAGGTGTCACTGACCCATGGGATCGATACTTTGGGTGGATGAGTGGGTGGCAGAAAATGTTGGCACAGGTTGGGACAGCCATTATGGGGGTTCTCATTTTTGCATTAATTACTGGTTGCTGTGTTATTCCTTGTATCCGCAGGATAATGGAAAAAACTGTTCAGGAGACAACCAATTTGATGCCACTCACCATCTTGGACCTCGCACCAGTCCGGATGGAACTGCCTGGCTTGACCAGATCTCCGAACTACCTCCAGACTGAGAATACACATCCTTGATGAAACATCATATCAACTATGAGATTATGATTGCAAACACATAAACCCCTGACAGGGACAGTCCTCCTGACCGCCCATTTGCGAAAAGTCTGTATTCGGTGGGGGAGGCATGTACTAGGGGTGTCTCAACTCACCGGCAGCATAAAAGAGTTGCAGCGCTTTGGGCCAGGAGCAGGTTTTTAGGGCAAGTGGTATCTAAGGGGGGACTGTCATGGAAATATATATGTATTCCATATATTCAAAGTATATTCACATATATGTATTCACAGTTCACAGTTAGATAGATCTCACTTGCTAAAAAACCCTGTGCTCACATATTTCTAGGCCAGCTATAATCAGTCGTTTTAAAGAAATCTGGCCTTCATAAGAGGCCTTCGTAAAGGAACAAATGCATGAAGTACAAAAAGTCCTATTAGATATCTGTTGTTTACATTATAGTTATGCAAGACAACTAGGTCACAAGAATATAAACAATAATTCTGCAACTTCAGCTCTTTTAATCATAATTATCATATTTACACTAGAACAGCCAATAATCTAGCAGCTTTTAATTGTATGTTAATTGACTAACCAGCCCCTTTTTGTAAACGTATAAAACCTTGAATGAATAATAAATGTATGTCTTTGACGAACTGTTATACTGACACTTGCGTTATGGACAGTCCTCATTTCGTTCTGAGAGCTCAAAAAGACATTATATAGAGATTTGGAGAAGCAATCAGCAAACACAGAAGGATATTTTTATCCTAATTAAATTTCCATATCACAATATGGTATGTACAGTACAGACCAAAAGTTTGGACACACCTTCTCATTCAAAGATTTTGCTGTATTTTCATGACTATGAAAATTGTAGAATCACACTGAAGGCATCAAAACTATGAATTAACACATGTGGAATTATACATTACACTTTACAAAAAAGTGTGAAACAACTGAAAATATGTCTCATATTCTAGGTTCTTCAAAGTAGCCACCTTTTGCTTTGATTACTGCTTTGCACGCAGAAAAGGTGAACGGATGGACTCTACATGCCTAGTTCCCACCGTGAAGCATGGAGGAGGTGGTGTGATGGTGTGGGGTGCTTTGCTGGTGACACTGTTGGGGATTTATTCAGAATTGAAGCTGTGAGCGGTCCAGCTCACCCCAAACCATCTCGATTGGGTTCAGGTCTAGTGACTGTGGAGGCCAGGTCATCTGGCGTAGCACCCCAACACTCTCCTTCTTGGTCAAATAGCCCTTACACAGTCTGGAGGTGTGTTTGGGGTCATTGTCCAGTTGAAAAATAAATGATGGTCCAACTAAACTGCAAACCGGATGGAATAGCATGCTGCTGCAAGATGCTGTAGTAGCCATTCTGTTTCACTATGCCTTCAATTTTGAATAAATCCCCAACAGTGTCACCAGCATAGATGATGTCTATGGAGGCATTAACCCTCACAAAGCAGGGGTTTTTGGCTTTATTTATATGGGTTGCTGATCTGTTGTTTTCTGTGGTTCTGGGCTATTAACCATTTGAAAGCCTTTAATATATTTTTACTCGTCCTGTTTCTCACATGGGTGTCTTCTTGCACTAATAAAAACATTTGATATTTAAATAGTTTTGAACTCAAGTCCTCTTTTGTTCCACTTCTATCTATGCCTCTTTTCCGCACTCATTTGCAGTTTTTTTTCTACGCACTGATAAATTAAGCCCACAATTTAACACTTAAAAAATGAGTACAAAACAAACATTGCTGGAGATGGAGAGCTTATTTGAAAAGGGAAAAAGATGCAATGATAAGACAGAAAAAAATCAAAAACTACCAAAAAAAGAAACCTGCAATTAAAAGAAAATGCCAAGTTACAGGTTCATCGCAGCAGGTGATTCACATGCCCCAAAGCCAGCTCTGTCTTTTATGTGGCAAATGCCAATTAAACAAGGCAATGAAGTCATGAAAACTGTTTTGCCACTTAGAGGCCAAGCAACTTGCATCACAAAACAAGTCTTTGGAGGATTTTGAAAGAAAAAACACAAAGTGCAGAAGCAATTATTGACAGTCAAAACATTATGAACTGTGTGCAGTATGAGCAACACTCTTAAAGGCTAACTGCTTTTCCAAAGCTAAGAAGCTCTTCACTTTTGGTGTAGAGTTGGTCATGCCTGCCACTAAGGACTCTTGCTGTCAACATTTAGGAGAGGCTTCAGTTAAAAAGGTAGCATAGCTTCCTCTTTCAGCTAGAATTGTAAGTAGACAAATTGATGAAATAGCAGAGGACATTGACATACAATTGCTGGAGAGGAGTAATGCATCACCGTAGCACACAATCCAGGTTGACGCGGCTTCTCATGCTGACAACAATAATGCTTGCTTTAGTGCAGGGGCTGGACCCTTTTTGGCTAAGAGAGCCATGAACGCCACATATTTTAAAATGTAATTCCGTGAGAGCCATACAATATGTTTAAAACTAAATACAAGTAAATGTGTGCATTTTATGTAAGACCAACACTTTTAAAGTACAAAAAGTCTCTGAATTCTTTTTAATAACGTTGTTATGCCGTTGCTAACCAATGATGAATAAAGTACAGTACTTCTTACCATTAATGTGACTTCTGGTGCTGCATGGTTTTGCTGATGGCTTTGTAGTCTGGTTGATACATGACGAGATTAAGCTTCATGCAGGCACTGAGACTTCCATCTATTAAACGTGATTGTAGGTTCGTAATAATGTTCTTCAGATGTGAGAAAGCCTGCTCACATGCATACGTAGAGCCAAACATTGTCAGTACAGCAATACTCACACGCTGCAGTGTGTGGTATGTAACGGGAAGTGAATTCCAAGTTTTGACAGTCAGCTAGTTTTTCATTTCTCCAACTTGTATTTGCTTCCCAACTCTGCTTGCTGTCATGCAAGTCTTTCTAAACCTTCATTCAGTGACTTGAACTTATGCACCCACATGTCTGGCCTTCAGGTCAGCAGCTTGTAGCTCAAAATCTCTGACGGAGACATCAGGGATATAACTCAGGTCAGCGCTGTCCACTGCAGACTTGTGTGGATGGGTGATGAACTTAAAAAGACGAGTGCGCTCATGAAATTCTCCAAAGCGTGCTTTGAATGACTGCAGATTAGATGTGAAGCCCGCTAGCTGCTGAAGATCAAGATGTTGAGCAGCAGGGCCTGTGTCAGCACCCGGCATACCCGGCAAGTGCCGGGGCCCTGAGCAAGCGGGGGTGGCCCACTCGCCGTCAGGCACCCCGGCGCCCGTTGGCGGATGAGAGCGGTACCAGCGCCATCACTGGGCCCCCCGCTGGCTCAGGGCCCCGGAAGCAGCCAGCGCAATACTTACCTCTCCCTGTGCCTCCGCAGCTTCGGGCTCCAGGGAGCACCTGCAGGGCGCCCGCATTCAGCGGCCAGCTGTGGCAGAGAGAGCGCGGACGCCGAACAGGTGAGATGTGAGGTGTATGTGTCTGTGTTTGTGTGTGTGTGTGTGTCTGTCTGTGTGTATCAGTGTGTGTGTATGTAGTCCGGTGCTTTGTGTGTGTGTATGAGAGAAAGTGCTGTGGTGCTGTCTGTGTGTGGTGCTGTATGTGTGATGGTGGTGGGGATAGGCAGTGATGGTGGTGAGGAGGCAATGATGATGATGATGAGGAGGCGGTGATGATGGGGAGGCGATGATGATGGGGAGGCAATGATGATGGGGAGGCAATGATGATGATGATGGGGAGGCAATGATGATGATGGGGAGGCGATGATGATGGGGAGGCAATGATGATGGGGAGGTGATGATGATGGGGAGGCGATGATGATGGGGAGGCAATGATGATGTTGATGGGGAGTCTTTCCACAGCGCCCTTTCCTGAGCCGTAACAGTGCAGAATGCAGCACAGTGCAGAAGAGAGCTCCATATTTTGTATGGAACATTATATGGGGACCAGTATCCTGTATGGAGCATTATTTGGGGTCCAATATTCTTTATGGAGCATTATATTTGGCCCATAATACTGTATGGAGGACTGTACTGTCCAGTCTGTACTGTGCGCTGTGAGGATTTGGTGGTTTCTGAGCTATTGTAGAATTTACAATAGATATCACTCATGTAATGGAAGAAGTGAAGTGTTTGGCATTGTGCTATACCCATATTTCTCTGCCGTATCTGTGCATCATGAATCGTGGTCTGTGTTAAAGGGGCCCATTGAGACTCTTTCGCCCGGGGCCCATAAAAATCTGGAGCCGGCCCTGTTGAGCAGGGTCACTTGCTGTGCATGAATCTTTAAACTCTCCCAGTTTTTCAAAGTATAGTAAACGACCAGTTTCAATGTTGGCTTTGAAAAGTTCTAGCTTGTTTTCAAATGCAAACACTTTCTGTTGAAGCGATAAGACTCTATTTCCAACGCCTTGCATTTTCACATTGAGCTGGTTCAGATGTTCAGTCATGTCCACAAGATAGTAGAACTTCAGGAGGCACTCAGTGTTAGCTAACTCAGGATGCTCAACATTCTTAATTTCAAGAAAAGTCTGAATTTCACTCAGACAAGCCACAAAATGGCTGAGCACCCTCCCTCTTGACAACCAACGCACATTGTTGTGCAGAAGCAGACCAGGATAATTATTACCAGCTTCATCCATCAGTGTTTTAAACTGGCGATCATTTACAGCTCGGGCAACAATAAAGTTGACCACCTGAATGACCAGCAACATCACCTCATCAAGCTGCTCACCACACATCTGAGCACAAAGTGCTTCCTAATGTAGGATGCAGTGAAAACTTAGGATAGTTTTCATGCCTTATTGACACCTATTCATTACTAAGCCTGGCTTAATGTCACCTTACAATAGAAAGGTGATATTAACCCTTTATTAACTCCACTTGCCACAGCTACAGGGCAAGTGGGAAGAACCCGACAAAGCTCCAGAATAGGCACAACTAATAGATGCGCCTTTTATGGGCAGCTGCGGGCTGCTGTTCTTAGGCTGGGGGTGCCCATAATCATGGCCCCTTACCACCCTGAGAATAGGAGCCCACAGCTGTATAGTTTTGCTGGGTTGGTTCAAAACCTAAGGGGGACCCCACGTCGGGTTTTTCATTTATTCTCCCTGCTCACTGTTGCCGGCAGAGCAGGAAGAATAATGACAGGGAGCTTCAGCACCACAGGCAGGGGACATCTCTTACTGTAGCTGTCCGTGCCATCGTGTGGTCCTGATGAGGCACACGTGTGTCACACGGATATAGCACGTATTTACACGGACACAGATATCTCCGGTACCATGTTTACCGATATCGGAAATATCTGGACATGTGAAACTGGCCTAATGGAGCAAACTGTACATTAGGAACACACATCTATTTTCACTGTCTCTCATCATTTCTAGATGGGATTGTCTTGTTGCAGGGAAACAAGATCAAGTGAATATTGCATTATGGTGAGTTGAGTCACCTCTCACATACAATCTCTTGCCCGCTCTTGCCGCCTACACCTAAAAAACATCTCTAGAATCTGCCCTTTGCTCACCATGGAAACAACAAAAACCCTCACTGTAGCAATGATCCACTCCTGCCTGGACTACTGCAGCACTCTATTAATTGGCTTCCCCGCTACTCGACTGTCCCCTCTCCAGTCCATACTGAATGCAGCAGCCAGGGTCATCCATCTGGCTAATCGGTGCTCGGACGCGTCCGCTCTTCGCCAGTCCTTACATTGACTGCCCATTCATTATAGGATCCAATTCAAAGTATTTGTTCTCACCCACAAAGCTCTCCACAGTGCAGCACCCCCCTACATCTCCTCCCTCATTTCTGTCCATCGGCCTAACCGACTGCTGCGCTCTGCAAATGACTTTCGACTAACCTCTGCACTAATTCGTACCTCCCACTCCCGACTCCAAGACTTCTCCCGCCTGTGCCAATCCTCTGGAATGCTCTACCCCAAGAAATTAGGACTATCCATAATTTGCATGGTTTCAGGCGCTCCCTCAAAACACATTTGTTCAGAGCGACCTATCACGTTCACTAATCAAAGTCATTCTAGGTGTAAGTGTGTGTGTAGCCCATTCACTATCTCCATCCATCCCTCCCTCACTCCCTTAAGATGGCTGGACCATCATTGTAAATACACCATTGTATATACACACCTGTACTTTGTATCTCCCCACCTCATTGTAGATTGTAAGCTCTCACAAGCAGGGTTGTCTTATTTTGCTTTAATTATTGTATTGTTAACGTTGCCACTTATGACTTGTGTTTTGAAACTACTGTAAAGCGCTGCGGAATATGTTGGCGCTATATAAATAAAGATTATTATTATTATTGAGTTGGAACACCCACTAGGGCCGAGGGGTACATGGTACTGGACCAAGCAGTTCTTAAAGGGATAGTCACAGCAGCAGTGACCCGGTCTATAGCCCTGAGCGTCCAATAAAAAGGTTAAAAAAAGAAAGTAAAGTAAAAGGGGATAGTTATAGGGGATTAGTTTGTGACGCCAGCCGTGGTGTTCGGCAATAAGATACAGATTCACTGGGGCAGTTGGTGATGCAGCAGAGATGTTACAGCTCTCCACGGGCAGAGCTAGCCCCAGAGCAGTTATAGGGTTAAAGATGTTGGTAACGGTTATAGTGCATGGTAAGTGACACAGTAAATTAATCTGAGAACACAGCAGGGAAACAGTCTTCACACTTTACTCACAGTTCCTTCAGGTTACAATCCCCAGCCTGGGTGCTGTGTCCTCCGGGTCGGTGGTCCAGCCAGCTCTCAGGTAGTTTGGGGTGCACTTTGCCAGAACTCCCTTCTGATGTTCCTTTCTCTGGCCGTCTCCCTGCGCTGGCTCATTCCCTCCTGCCCTGTGCCTCACACACAGTGTCTCAAGGCAGCAGTCTCAGATCCTGTCAGGCAATGTCCCCTTCATCCTACGTGGCAGGCTTTTCAACGAATGTGTATGGATGTGGCTGTAGCACATACAGTTATCACAGCCTCCGGTTTGTTAGCTGAGTCTTACAGATTCTCCACTAGTCTGGGGCCGGTCCCCTTACTGCAACCTGGTCCCTTCACCCAACTCCGGTCAGCGTGGATTCAGGTGCCCACGGTGGATTCCTCACTTCCCTGGCCCTAGGACCCCTTCTTCCTTCTAGAAGCTTCTCTCCTCTACACTGCTCCTGTCAGTAGCTCCACTCTCCTCCTCATCGACTGCTCTCCTTCCAACTGTCACACTGCCTTACTGCTCTAACTGGGGCTCCTCCCTCTAAGCCTGAGGTCATGTGATCTGTTTTGGATGCAAATATGCGAGTTCTGGATAGTGCCCCCTCCTTACCCGAGAGTGGAGTACCACACCTCTGGCTGAGGTGCAGTACCTCTGAGGCGACTGGACCCTCTGGGGCGCCACAGAGTCACATATACATTATAAATGTATTAAATTATAAAAATATACATTTTGTGTTTTGTGCTGCGTATGATTCTCCCCACCACCACTATCTGTGGAAAATTTGTCTTGCATGAAAATGGTCCATGGTGCAAGAACGGTTGGTGATTGCTTTTGTAAGATACAGGCCAGCAGCCCCTCTAGTGTATTATAGTGAATCCTGCAAATGATTGAGTGAATTTTCATTTGTATGGTCACAATTAATAACAATCAGGGGTGGCTAACTATGGAGTCTTCCTTTATGAATATAATGCTTTATGTAACTACAACAGCCTTATGTACAGTACATGGTTTATGTTGTGCTAAATATGGACTTTTTACCATATGTTTTTTTGTTGAGTAAATGGACTGCATAAAATAAACTCCTTTAGAATTATTTTTCAGCAATCAAGTACTATCATTTTGAAAGTACTATGTACCACATATGGTGTCAGAAGTCAATAATTTTTGAGTACTTCTCCAAATACTCACATTTAAGGCAAAAAAAAGCTATGTAAAAGATCTGTTCCTGGCATTAAACCTATAGAAACCCTAACTGCAAAGCAAACTGTATAGATATGGAACGTCGAAGTGCCAGTCCTAAAATCAAACCAATGGCACAAAGAGATGATGAAGCAAAGGTGCTGGTGCTGTAGAAGTTCCAATTGCTGCTAAAACATTTAAAAAGACTTCACCTGAAAGCATTGCTAATCAAACAAAATGGCTAGCTGTGCTGCAGATTGAAGCTGAAAAAAGACAACAAGAATAAGTCATTGTGAAGAGTTGCGATGTCAAAATAAATGCTGGAGGGAGTTGTTAAAGATGCTAAAAAAGAACCAACAATTGATTCCACCTCTAGAAACACCCTCACATGAGAAGACTTAAGGGCCCGTCTCACATAGCGATATCGCTACCGAGATCGGTGCTGAGTCACTAGTTTTGTGACGCAGCACCGAGCTCACCAGCGATATCGCTGTGTGTGACATTCAGCGACGATCAGCCCCCCTGCTGGGTATCGCTGATCGTCGCTTAAATGTCAGAACATTTTTTTGATCGCTGGTCTCCCGCTGACAGGCACGCATCGCTGCATGTGACAGGCGGGAGACCAGCGATCCGCTGGTAACCAAGGTACACAGCGGGTTTCCAGGCGCGGGGCTGTGCCTAGAAACCCGCTGTGTACCTTGGATACCAGCGCCCTGATGCAGGGAGCTGGTATCCAAGGTACACAACGGGTTTCCAGGCACCGCGCAGCGCTTGGAAACCCGCTGTGTACCTTGGATACCAGCTCCCTGCATCAGCGCGCTGGTATCCAAGGTACACTGCGGGTAACTAAGCGATGTTACCCGCAGTGTCGCTGTCCCAGATCGCTGTCTGAGCTGCCTGTTTGGCAGCTCAGCAGCGATCATGTAGCGATACACCAGCGATCCTGACAAGTGCATATCGTTGTCGGGATCGCTGGTGTATCGTTATGTGAGACCCAGCCTTTAGTCCACATGATGATATAGAGGTTTACTTATCTACATTTGAGAGAATTAAAAGCACCTGTCAGTGTCCTAAGAAGCAGGTTGTCAGACTGGCACCACCTCTTACAGGAGAAGCCAAGCTAGCATACAGTCATGCGAATATACAGGATGCAAAAATCTATGATTTGGTTAAAGAGATAATAAAAAAATCGTAAAGCGAGGAATCTTTGATAGACAATAATGGAACTCAAATACTGCTATACTGATAATCCAAGAGAAATTTTTATCCACCTGCAATATTTGTATATGAAACCAGAAACTTGATACATTCAATAAATCAGTGAAGATATCATGCTTCCACAGTTTATACAAGTTATTCCGTTGATCTTAATGCTTAGTTTAAAAAATAGACCCAATATTGCTGACCATGCCATTTCTATGGCAGAGGACTTTCTTATTGCAAAAAGAAATATAAACAGTTTAGAATATTCTTTGAGAAGAGAAGTCAAGATACCAGGACATCATTGACGTGGACTAATGAGAGAATGCTATATCAGAAGCTGGGGATGAGGCTTTTTCTCCAACATAATATAATGATATTTGTTCTGCCCATTCATGTGCAGCAAGAAATTTCTTAAGTGTTGTTCCAGCTTTGACCATTAGATGTCATAGTTGTTCTCTTCTATGCCTACTCATGGGTTTAGAAGCCTTTTCCTTTAATAGTTGTTCAGTTAGAACCGCCCCTTCATCTTTCCCGGGCTAGGGAAGTTGTAGCCATTTTCTTCCCGGATCTCTGAACTACACACACACGTGTCCTGCTCTCTGCAAATCACTGCTTCTGTGAAGCGGATTCCGGTGAGGGTTTAATACAGTTATGTGTTGTGCTATGTATCTGTGTTAGCTAGCCATAATGCAGCCCTCGTGATATGTGCAATGTATTTTCAGCTTGTTGTAATGCTCTTTCACTGCATGTAGTTAGATGCATCCCTGTTCAGTTAGTGTAATGCTGGCAGCCTAAGTTGCTTAGATGTCTCTCTTCACTGCTTTGTGTGTTGTATTACTCAACCTCTGTAATAATGCCTTGTACAGATGTAATAGCATCCTGTATTACTGCTGTTGTTGTTATTTGACAGTACTGATATACTGTACTATTTTATTTGTAGTTTTTACCCGATCTCATCCACTATTGTGTTCACCAATCTCCTGCACTATATCATCCGTTATCATCTACCATTGTTGTTCACATCATCTCAATAAATCTAGACTTAACCCCTCTCTGACATTAGACGTACTATCCCGTCCATAAAACCCGTGCCATTCTGACCATGGACGGGATAGTACGTCATGCCCTTTAATGCGACATCGCGACTTAAGTAGCGGTGATCGCATTAAAATTCCGACGCCAGCTTACTCTTGGAAGTTGGCGTCGGCATCCCGGGCTGCGTCCTCCCCCCTCAGGCCTCCCGATCGCTGTGATTGGCTGTTGAATTCTGAACAGCCAATCACAGCCTTTCTCACTGTTTCAGCCAATCAGAGCGGCTGAAACAGTGAGATCGCAGGCTAGGATCGAGTACCGATGTACTCGATCCTAGGCCTGGGCCTAGGAAGGTCCAGACCCCCCCGGATTGGCGCGATCGCCGATCACATCGATCGCGCCAATCGCAGGGCACAGCCGCGGTATATCCGCGCTGTGCCCTGCCTGTACCTGCCTGGATCGGTGCAGTAATAGCACCGATCCTAGGCCAGGGCCTGTAGGGCATGAAGGAGCTGATTGGCGCGATCGATGTCATCGACGATCGCGCCAATCACAGGGCACAGCTGCGGTGTGACCGCTCTGTGCCCTGCTAGGTGACCTGCCGGTGACCTGCCTAGGAATCGGAGCTGTGAGCTCCGATTACTAGGCCGGTGCCTAGCAACCGGCAATGCAGGGGTCTCCTTTGGTGGGATTGATGTGATCATCGATCCCACCAATGACAGGTCACAGCAGCGATGTGACCGCTCTGTGACCTGTCTGCAAACTGGATCTGACCTGTCTAACCGCACTGCAGGGGTCCTCACACTTGCTGAGGATTCCTGCTGTGCGGTCACACTGCCAGATCTCCTCCTGTGCTGGGCCTTGTGGTGCCACAGTAGCCTGTGACACCACAACTCCTGCTGAAGAGAGAAGAAAGAAGAGAGAAGAAAGAAGAGAAAAGAAAGAAAAGACTACAAACGTGAGTTTTTGAGCCCCGATCCACCCAATCCCCCCATTCCCCCCTCCCCCCTTCCCTTCCCCCTCTTTTTACCCCCCTTTGCGCCGCCGAGCGTTGATTGGTGACGCAGTTCACCGATCAACACTTTCGCACCCCCCTCCGTGCGCACATCCAGCAGCCGCAAACTTTGATAAGTGACAGCGGTCACTTATCAGAGCTCGTGCCTGCCGTTTTTTTTTTCACCCCCCCTTTCCGCCACTCCCATGCGCACATCCAGCAGCCACGGAACTTTGATAAGTGACACCAGTCACTTATCAGAGCTCGTTCCTGCCGTTTTTTGTTTTTTTTCACCAACTTTTCCGCCACTCCCGTGCGCACATCCAGCAGCCACGGAACTTTGATAAGTGACACCAGTCACTTATCAGAGCTCGTTCCTGCTGATTTTTTTTTTGTTTTTTTTCACCAACTTTTCCGCCACTCCCGTGCGCACACCCAGCAGCCACGGAACTTTGATAAGTGACACCAGTCACTTATCAGAGCTCGTTCCTGCTGTTTTTTTTTTTTTTTTTCCACCAACTTTTCGCCACTCCCGTGCGCACACCCAGCAGCCACGGAACTTTGATAAGTGACACCAGTCACTTATCAGAGCTCGTTCCTGCTGTTTTTTTTTTGTTTTTTTTCACCAACTTTTCCGCCACTCCCGTGCGCACACCCAGCAGCCACGGAACTTTGATAAGTGACACCAGTCACTTATCAGAGCTCGTGCCTGCCAGTTTTTTTTTTCACCCCCCTTTCCACCACTCCCGTGCGCACATCCAGCAGCCGCGGAACTTTGATAAGTGACACCGGTCACTTATCAGAGCTCGTGCCTGCCAGTTTTTTTTTTCACCCCCCTTTCCGTCACTCCCGTGCGCACATCCAGCAGCCACGGAACTTTGATAAGTGACACCGGTCACTTATCAGAGCTCGTGCCTGCTGGTTTAGACTTTTTTCACAGGCCTTTTTTTTCCCTATTCGCTTTCTTTTCTTTTAGCTTTTTCTTTTCAGCTTAGTTTACACCAATCACTATCCCCCCCCCCCACACACACACAGTTATAAATAAAGTTCACACAAAGCACCACATTCACAAAAAAAATGTCCCGCTCGTCACGCTCATCCAACAGCGCTATTCAGTGGAGGAGGCATACGCTTTCCTTGCCTCCGACACTGATAGCGAGGGAGAGGATCCCACATTTCTTTATTTTTCAGATGAAGATTCTTCTTCCTCCTCATCTTCCTCCTCGGGTCCTGCGGAACCGCCACGCAGACGCCCCAGGACAGAACATGAGGCAGCGCCCGCCCCTGAAAATGAACCAGCGCACCCCTCTTCGGACCCCGTATGGACCCCGGCCCCGAAAATTACGAGCCACTGATTCCTGATTTTGTGGCAGAATCAGGAATCAGGTTTGACTCCACCGGCTTCACAGAAATAGACTTTTTCAAAGTCTTTTTCTCTGAGGATTTAATTAACCTCATGGTGGAGCAAACAAATTTGTACGCTCGGCAATTTTTGGCGCAAAACCCCCGTTCATCATTTTCCAACTGGTCTCCTGTAGACTCAGTTGAAATGATGCAGTTTTGGGGCCTGGTCCTCCATATGGGGATCCTGAAGAAGCCAGAAATTCTGCAATATTGGAGTGTTGATATTTTATACAACACTCCACTGTTCTGAATGGTCATGGCTCGGACGCGTTTTGAGGCCATCCACAAATTCCTGCATTATAATGATAATGCACAGTGTCCCCCACGAGATGACCCCAACTTTGACCGCCTGTTCAAAGTTCGGCCAGTCATCGAACACTTCAACAAAAAGTTTGCTGAAGTGTACGTGCCCCAAAGGGACATCTGCGTGGATGAGTCCTTGGTTCATTTTAAGGGACGGCTCGCATTCCACCAGTACCTGCCCAGCAAGAGGGCAAGGTACGGAATCAAACTCTACAAGCTGTGTGAGAGTACCTCAGGGTACACACACAGCTTTAGAGTTTACGAAGGAAAGGACACCAGGATTGTACCCCCTGAGTGTTTCCCCCGTCCTGGGAGTGAGTGGGAAAATTGTGTGGGATTTGGTGCACCCACTGCTGGATAAAGGTTATCACCTTTACACTGATAACTTTTATTCCAGCATCCCACTCTACAAATCCCTCTTTGCGCGAGGTACAGCAGCCTGCGGTACCGTCCGCAAAAATCAGAGAGGCCTCCCAAAGACGCTACTTGGGCTGATGCTCAGAAAGGGTGAGAGCAGAGCCCAATGTAGCGACCACCTGTTGGTGGTCAAGTACAAGGACAAGAGGGATGTCCTTCTCTTGACCACCATACATGGTGATGGCAGCGCCCTCAGCACTGTACGGGGTACCTCTACACAGGTCCGCAAACCGGACTGTGTACTGGGGTACAATAAATACATGGGGGGTGTTGATCTCTCTGATCAACTCCTCCAACCGTACAGTGCTTTGAGAAAGGCCAAGGTGTGGTACAAGAAGCTGTCCGTGCACATCGTCCAAATGGCAATGCTTAACGCTTTCCTGCTGTCACGATGTGCACGCAACAGCGATACGACGTACCTTCAGTTTCAGGAGGTAGTGGTTAAGGCCCTGATGTTTGGCGCTCAGGAAACCGCGGGCCCCAGTACTTCCGGAACTGAAGGTGCTCGTATCATACCAGGTCAGCATTTCCCGGGGGTGGTCCCGCCAACTGGAAGAAAAGGTAAGCCGCAAAAAAGGTGCCGAGTGTGTTACAAAAGGGGAATACGCAAGGACACCACTTACCAATGCGACACCTGCCCCGAAAAACCTGGCCTGTGTATGAAGGATTGTTTCAAATTGTACCACACCTCCATGCACTACTAATTTACTTTACAGGAAAGATTAGTTCCAGAAGGGGGGCACATTTAGAAAAGTTCCTTGGGAGTCTACTTTCCAAAATTATGTCACTTGTGTTTTTTTTTTACTGTTTAGGCACATCAGGGGCTCTGCAAACGGAACATGACGCCCGCAGACCATTCCATCAAAGTCTGCTTCCAAAACGTCACAATTTCCCTTCTGAGCCCCGAATTGTGCCCAAACAGTTTTTTCCCACATACGGGGTACCAGTGTACTCAGGACAAATTGGACAACAACTTTTGGTGTCCAATTTCTCCTCTTAACCTTGGGAAAATAAAAAATTGGGGACTAAAACATCATTTGTGTGAGGTAAAAAGTAGGATTTTTTTTTCACACCTGGGCATTATAAACTTTAGTGAAACACTTGGGGGTTCAAAGTGCTCATCACACACCTAGATAAGTTCCTTAGGGGGTCTAGTTTCCAAAATGGGGTCACATGTGGGGGTTTCCACTGTTTAGGCACATCAGGGGCTCTGCTAACGGAACATGACGCCCGCAGACCATTCCATCAAAGTCTGCATTCCAAAACGTCACTGCTTCCCTTCCGAGCCCTGCCGTATGCCCAAACAGTGGATCCCCCCAACATATGGGGTATCAGCGTACTCAGGACAAATTGGACAACCACTTTTGGGGTCCAATTTCTCCTCTTACCCTTGGGAAAATAAAAAATTGGGGACTAAAACATCACTTTTGTGGAAAAAAATATATATATTTTTTTTCACGCCAGGGCATTATAAACGTTAGTGAAACACTTAGGGGTTCAAAGTGCTCACCACACACCTAGATAAGTTCCTTAGGGGGTCTAGTTTCCAAAATGGGGTCACATGTGGGGGGTTTCCACTGTTTAGGCACATCAGGGGCTCTGCTAACAGAACATGACACCCGCAGACCATTCCATCAAAGTCTGCATTCCAAAACGTCACTGCTTCCCTTCTGAGCCCTGCCGTATGCCCAAACAGTGGATCCCCCCAACATATGGGGTATCAGCGTACTCAGGACAAATTGGACAACCACTTTTGGGGTCCAATTTCTCCTCTTACCCTTGGGAAAATAAAAAATTGGGGACTAAAACATCACTTTTGTGGAAAAAAAAAAATTTTTTTTGTTTTCACGCCAGGGCATTATAAACGTTAGTGAAACACTTGGGGTTCAAGTGCTCACCACACACCTAGATAAGTTCCTTAGGGGTCTAGTTTCCAAATGGGTCACATGTGGGGGTTTCCACTGTTTAGGCACATCAGGGGCTCTGCTAACGGACATGACGCCCGCAGCATTCCATCAAAGTTGCATCAAAACGTCACTGCTTCCTTCGAGCCCTGCGTGTGCCCAAACAGTGATCCCCCAACATATGGGGTATCAGCGTACTCAGGACAAATTGACAACCACATTTGGGGTCCAATTTTCCTCTTACCTTGGGAAAATAAAAAATTGGGGACTAAACATCATTTTGTGGAAAAAATTTATTTTTTTTTTTCAGCCAGCTTATAAACGTTAGTGAACACTGAGGGTTCAAAATGCTCACCACACACTAGATAAGTTCCTTAGGGGTCTAGTTCCAAAATTGGGTCACATGTGGGGGGTTTCCACTGTTTAGGCACATCAGGGGCCCTCCAAACGCGACATGGCGTCCGTTCGCAATTCCAGCCAATTTTGGTTTGGAAAAGTCAAACGGCGCTCCTTCCCTTTCAAGCCCTGCCGTGCGCCCAAACAGTGGTTTCCCCCCACATATGGGGTATCAGCGTACTCAGGACATGTTGGACAACAACTTTTGTGGTCCAATTTCTCCTCTTACCCTTGGGAAAATAAAAATTTGGGGACTAAAACATCATGTTTGTGGAAAAAATATGATTTTTTTTCTTCACGGCTCTACATTACAAACTTGCGTGAAGCACTTGAGGGTTCAAAGTGCTCACCACACATCTAGATAAGTTCCTTAGGGGGTCTAGTTTCCAAAATGGGTCACATGTGGGGGGTTTCCACTGTTTAGGCACATCAGGGGCCCTCCAAACGCGACATGGCGTCCGTTAGCAATTCCAGCCAATTTTGGTTTGGAAAAGTCAAACGGCGCTCCTTCCCTTTCAAGCCCTGCCATGCGCCCAAACAGTGGTTCCCCCCCACATATGGGGTATCAGCATGCTCAGGACATGTTGGACAACAACTTTTGTGGTCCAATTTCTCCTCTTACCCTTGGGAAAATAAAAATTTGGGGACTAAAACATCATGTTTGTGGAAAAAATATGATTTTTTTTCTTCACGGCTCTACATTACAAACTTGCGTGAAGCACTTGAGGGTTCAAAGTGCTCACCACACATCTAGATAAGTTCCTTAGGGGGTCTAGTTTCCAAAATGGGGTCACATGTGGGGGGTTTCCACTGTTTAGGCACATCAGGGGCCCTCCAAACGCAACATGGCGTCCGTTCGCAATTCCAGCCAATTTTGGTTTGGAAAAGTCAAACGGTGCTCCTTCCCTTTCAAGCCCTGCCGTGCGCCCAAACAGTGGTTCCCCCCCACATATGGGGTATCAACGTACTCAGGACATGTTGGACTACAACTTTTGGTGTCCAATTTCTCCTCTTACCCTTGGGAAAATAAAAAATTGGGGACTAAAACATCATGCTTGTGGAAAAAATATGATTTTTTTTCTTCACGGCTCTACATTACAAACTTGCGTGAAGCACTTGAGGGTTCAAAGTGCTCACCACACATCTAGATAAGTTCCTTAGGGGGTCTAGTTTCCAAATGGGTCACATTGGGGGGTTTCCAGTGTTTAGGCACATCAGGGGCCCTCCAAACGCGACATGGCGTCCGTTCACAATTCCAGCCAATTTTGGTTTGGAAAAGTCAAACGGCGCTCCTTCCCTTTCAAGCCTGCCGTGCGCCCAAACAGTGGTACCCCCCCAAATATGGGGTATCAGCGTGCTCAGGACATGTTGGACAACAACTTTTGTGGTCAAATTTCTCCTCTTACCTTGGGAAAATAAAAATTTGGGACTAAAACATCATGTTTGTGGAAAAAATATGATTTTTTTTCTTCAGGCTCTACATTACAAACTTGCGTGAAGCACTTGAGGGTTCAAAGTGCTCACCACACATCTAGATAAGTTCCTTAGGGGTCTAGTTCCAAAATGGAGTCACATGTGGGGGTTTCCACTGTTTAGGCACATCAGGGGCCCTCCAAACGCGACATGGCGTCCGTTCGCAATTCCAGCCAATTTGGTTTGGAAAAGTCAAACGGCGCTCCTTCCCTTTCAAGCCCTGCCGTGTGCCCAAACAGTGGTTTCCCCCCACATATGGGGTATCAGCGTACTCAGGACAAGTTGGACAACAACTTTTGTGGTTCAATTTCTCCTCTTACCCTTGGGAAAATAAAAATTTGGGGACTAAAACATCATGCTTGTGGAAAAAATATGATTTTTTTTCTTCACGGCTCTACATTACAAACTTGCGTGAAGCACTTGAGGGTTCAAACTACTCACCACACATCTAGATAAGTTCCATAGGGGGTCTAGTTTCCAAAATGGGGTCACATGTGGGGGGTTTCCACTGTTTAGGCACATCAGGGCCTCTCCAAACGCGACATGGCGTCCGTTCTCAATTCCAGCCAATTTTGGTTTGGAAAAGTCAAACTGCGCTCCTTCCATTCCGAGCTCTGCCGTGTGCCCAAACAGTGGTTTTCCCTCACATATGGGGTATCGGCGTACTCAGGAGAAATTGCACAACAACTTTATTGGTCCTTTTTCTCCTTTTTCCCTTGTGAAAATAAAAAAAATGTTTGTAAAAGATCATTTTTGTGACTAAAAAGTAAAATGTTCATTTTTTCCTTCCACGTTGCTTCAGCTCCTGTGAAGCACCTGAAGGGTTAATAAACTTCTTGAATGTGGTTTTGAGTACCTTGAGGGGTGTAGTTTTTAGAATGGTGTCACTTTTGGGTATTTTCTGCTATATAGACCCCTCAAAGTGACTTCAAATATGAGGTGGTCCCGAAAAAAAATGGCTTTGTAAATTTTGTTGTAAAAATGAGAAATCGCTGGTCAACTTTTAACCCTTATAATTTCCTAACAAAAAAAAATTTTGTTTCCAAAATTGTGCTGATGTAAAGTAGACATGTGGGAAATGTTATTTCTTAACTATTTTGTGTGACATATTTCTCTGTTTTAAGGGAATAAAAATTCAAAGTTTGAAAATTGCAAAATTTTCAAAATTTTTGCCATATTTGCGTTTTTTTCATAAATAAATTCAAGTTATATGGAAGAAATTTTACCACTATCATGAAGTACAATATGTCACGAGATAACATTCTCAGAATCGCGAAGATCCGTTGAAGCGTTCCAGAGTTATAACCTCATAAAGAGACAGTGGTCAGAATTGTAAAAATTGGCCCGATCATTAACGTGCAAACCACCCTTGGGGGTGAAGGGGTTAAGCACCCATACAGTCTTTTTACTGGGCGTGGATGAAGGGTTTAGCCATGTGGTGGAATTCACACAGTGTCATACGTGGAAGAAGGCAGAGCAATATTGTATCAATCACGTTATGTACACATGATAACCATATCAATGACAGGTGTTGCCATCTATGCATTAGATTTAGTTCATCTACCGTTGTGATTTTCCCCTGAAAAATTTCAAACTCTAGCCCGCAGGCCAAATCTGCCACTCAGGATAATTAAATTTGGCCGCGAGGAAATACCCAATGTCTGCTAGAGCTGGCCTTTTCTAATAGACAGAGCATGCTCATTTCACAACTCATTTGATAAAGGGAACCTGTCAGCAGGATTATGCATACAGTAGTAACCTACACACAATGTCAGGTTGGCGCTGTTCAACTGACCAGGCCGGGGTCAGACACGCGAGAAACTCGCACGAGTCTCGCATATCAATGCTCGGCACTGCCGCCGGCACTCGGGACCGAAGCGTGCGGCTGCATAGAAATACATGCAGCCACATGCTCCTGTCCGAGTGCCGGCGGCAGTGCCGAGCATTGATATGCGAGACTCGTGCGAGTTTCTCTCATGTCTAACCCGGCTCTATAATAATACATTGGTTGATGAAATCTGTCTTGTGGCTGTTTCTTAATATTTATTTTCAGTTTTGTGTCAATGATATGCTCGTGTCCTAAGGCGGGGTTGGTGTATGTGTGCTCTGATTAGATATTCATGATGCAGACTGCTGACAGGTCACTGCTCCCTCACTGACCTGCCCCCTAGTTTGCATAATGAATACCATCACATACTGAGGAAAAAAACGCTTATACAGGTAGGTGCCGTGGCACCTGCGCTGCAGCATATTTGCATGGTTATTGTGCAATTAATCCCTTTTGCAGATTTACTTGAGCGAAGAAACAAAAAGTCATTTTGAAAATGGCGCCCGGGGCGCCAGCACAGTAGCAGCTATCAGTTTCTTTAGAGATCCGGTAGCTGCTGCTGCGCAGGCGCCATCGGCGCCATCTTGCTGGAGAAGAAAAAAATGTCCTCCACCAAGATACCACTGCCTGTGCCTGCGCAGTAGCTGCTCTCGTAGATCGCCGACAGCTTCTTTTGCGCAAGTGCGGGCTGAGCCATCTTCTGTCAAGCTACTCATGAACAAGAGACGATGCCAGAAGTGTCTTACCTTGGCCAAGGAGAAAAAGAACTGGACTGTTGCTAAGTGGTCCAAGGTGTTGTTTTCAAATTAAAGTAAATTTTGCATTTCATTTGGAAATCAATGTCCCAGCGTCTGGAGGAAGAGTGGAGAGGTACACAATCCAAGCTGCTTAAGGTCTAATGTGAAGTTTCCACAATCAGTGATGGTTTGGGGAACCATGTCATTTGCTGGTGTAGGTCCACTGTGTTTTATCAAGACCAAAGTTAACACAGCAGTCTACCAGGAAATTTTAGAGCACTTTATGCTTCCCTCTGCCAATAAGCTTATTGAAGATGGAAATTTCATTCTCTAACAGGAATTGGCACCTGTCCACACTGCCAAAAGTACCAATTTCTGGTTTAAAAACAACAGTATCTCTGTGCTTGAATTGGCGAGCAAACTCGTCTGACCTTACCCCCATAGAGAATCTATGGGGTATTGTCAAGAAGAAGATGAGAGACACCGGACCCAACAATGCAGACGAGCTGAAGGCTACTATCAAAGCAACCTGGGCTTCCATAACACCTCAGCAATGCCACAGGCTGATCGCCTCCATGCCAAGTCGCATTGATGCAGTAATTGATGCAAAAGGAGCCCCAACCAAGTATTGAGTGCATTAACTGAACATACATTTCATTAGGCAAACATTTCGGATTTTAAACTAATTTTTCAAGCTGGTGTTATAAAGTATTCTAATTTACTGTGATAATGTCTTTTAGGTTTTCATTGGCTGTAAGCCATAATCATCAACATTAACAGAAATAAATACTTGAAATAGATCACTGTTTGTAATTACTCTATATAATATATGTGTTTCTCTTTGTGAAGAATTGAAATAAGTTAACTTTTTAATGATATTCTAATTTTGTGAGAAGCACCTGCACCTGAACTACAAGTAATCCTGGCATAACTCCTGGATTCAAGGAATTGCTAAAATGAGAAACCCATCTCTCTATTTCATGAAGACCTTATGGATCGACCATTCCCAAAGTGTCAGTGTGCCAGTATAGCAGTATTTCTTCAGGAAAAGAGTGGCCAAGGATAGCAAGTATGTGAATGCCGGACTGTGGGATATTGATATTGCAGTTGTTCTGAAACTGGATATTGATGTGTATCCATTATATGACCAAGTGTAAGGTTCTTTGTACATGTTTCTTGAAACTCAGTTTTTCCGTCGGCCATTTTGCTTTCTGTCTTGCTGCAGCTATCTTGCCCTCAGTCAATATGGAGTTTCCAGCTTTCATGTTCCCGCCCTGATTCTCTCCCTCTTGCTTCTTAAGCAGCCTCAGCTGAGCAATCAGTGCTTCAGAATCAAGCCTGCAGTGAGCCTGTGACCTGACTCCTGGAAAACCTTGGACTTTGTACTCCAGCTATTTCTGTCACGCTGTATAGCAGATATATATATGTGATGACAGTAATCTATATCAAAAGGGCAACATACAATATAACATGCGCATAGATATATGATAACATAGAATTACCTGACAGAAAGTCCAGTGGGTCAATACGGAATCCGTTATACGCTGTCTCCGGCTAGAGGGTGACCGGGGTCTATGCTGACCCTAAACTGGGGTCCTAACTAATCCCTCTACCTGGAGGTACTGTTAAAGGTACAGAGGTCCAGGCCACCAGCGTAAACCCTGTCTCCTATAAATCCCTGCCAACTGTAATCTAGTCCTAAGAAGGACCCTGATTACCACCAAAGGGAATGAACAGGTAACGGTTAATGAACAGAAAGACATACAAGAAAGACAAGAAATAAAGTAAATAAAGTCTTACATACAACACTCACACACAGTAGGAACACCTAAGGTCTCAGAGATAAACTATAAGCTATAAGAGTAAAAACAACTAAGGAGCTCTTAGCTTAAGTATTCTCAGAACCAATCCAGTCTGCTAGACTACATGAATGCTTTCACCGGCATCTAACACCCAGACTGGCAGGGATATAAAGGAAGCTAATTAGAACATAATCAAAAGCAGCCGGGCGAGGCTGGACCTAGTCTTAGCAAAGAGCTAGGTAAAATTAACTCCCTCATTATCAAACACAAAGAAACAGCAACTCGGCTGTGAGAAGTCAGAGTGTGTAATCGCGACGATCCTTGTGGCGATACACCCATGACAATTTCCTACTGAGGAACTTTGGAACACTTGTGGACTCTGGAAACCTGCTATTTGATAAATCCACGTTTGCATGGAATTACGGTAACAGAGAAGAGATCCTGAACCTGTTGTGGAGAGTTATTGCTGAGCTTAAGTTACTCTGGCCTGCTGTGTCTCCTGCTTCTGTACCTGCAAACTGTGTGACCATTTTTAATAATAATAATCTTTATTTATATAATAATCTTTATTTATATAGCGCCATCATATTCCGCAGCGCTTTACAGTTTAACAGTTTCAAAACACAAGTCATAAGTAACAACGTTAACAATACAGTAATTAAAGCAAAATAAGACGGCCCTGCTCGTGAGAGCTTACAATCTACAATGAGGTGGGGGAGCTACAAAATACAGGTGTGTATATACAATGGTGCATTTACAATGATGGTCCAGCCATCTTAAGGGAGTGAGGGATGGATGGAGATAGTGAATGGGCTACACACACACACACTTACACATAGAATGACTTTGATTAGTGAATGTGATAGGCCGCTCTGAACAGATGTGTTTTGAGGGAGCGCCTGAAACCATGCAAATTGTGGATAGTCCTAATTTCTTGGGGTAGAGCATTCCAGAGGATTGGCGCAGCGCGGGAGAAGTCTTGGAGTCGGGAGTGGGAGGTACGGATTAGTGCAGAGGTTAGTCGAAAGTCGTTTGCAGAGCGCAGCAGTCGGTTAGGCCGATAGATAGAAATGAGGGAGGATATGTAGGGGGGTGCTGCAGTGTGGAGAGCTTTGTGGGTGAGAACAAGTACTTTGAATTGGATCCTATAATGAATGGGCAGCCAGTGTAAGGACTGCGAAGAGCGGACGCGTCCGAGTACCGATTAGCCAGATGGATAACCCTGGCTGCTGCATTAAGGATGGACTGGAGAGGGGATAGTCGAGTAATGGGGAGGCCAAGTAATAGAGCGTTACAGTAGTCCAGGCGGGAGTGGATCAATGCTACAGTGAGGGTTTTTGTTGTTTCCATGGTGAGAAAAGGGCGGATTCTAGAGATGTTCTTTAGGTGTAGGCGGCAAGAGCCACTTGTATGAAGTAATACAAGTCCTTCTATATCAAACCTGTGTCTCATGTGTTTTCCTCGCACCCAAGCACAAGACGCTATATGAACTGTACACCATACATTACAAGATTCTGAAGCCAAACGTTAGTGTCTGCTGGGTCTGGGAAGGCTGTGTCTGCTGTGACTGTGGATATCAGATGTCTGGTTATACTTTCTGTGATGACAGTGGTTGTGACTTCTCACAACCATTCCAGGTGAGCAATTCCCTTAATTTTACTCTGCAGTGTTACCACAGGTAAACACTATTGTTTTTTTTTTTTTTTCTCTTCTCCTTCCAGTACTCCTGTCTTAAAAGATCTGGAAGATGGAGACTCGCATAAAGGAGCTTTGCGGAGTGACTGATACAATCCTTGCAGATATACAGACTATAAAGACCCGTTTTGCAAACCTACAGGACCTCACTAATCACAATTTGCAAGTGTTTGGACAAACTACCCAGGATTTACGAGCCAGGATTGAGGTTCTAGAGGAACGAGTCCAGGCTCCTGCCATAACCCCGAGTTCTGGGATTCCCAAGTTACCCCCTTTTCATTTTGGCGGTGAACGTGAGAAATTCAGGGGATTTATTAACCAATGCAATCTTTTTTTTTCTGCACATGCTTCACAATTTCCCACTGAACGATCTAAAGTGCTTACTATAATCATGTTGCTTACCAACAAGGCTTTGATGTGGGCAAACCCTCTGATTGAGACTGAGGATGAATGTTTGGATCATCTTGATGCTTTCATTTCAGCCATGGGGCAGGTGTTTGATGACCCCAATCGAGGTGCAACAGCTGGAGCAGCCATGTTAACTTTGCGCCAAGGTAAGCGCTCAGTAGCCGAATATGCCTTGGATTTCAGGAGATGGGCCCTCGATACCACTTGGGACAGTTCCGCCAAAAATCTATTTTTCGAAAAGGGTTGTCTCCACTGATTAAGGATGAACTTGCTCGTGCCGACCCTCCCACTGCGTTAGGTGACTTTATTAACTACTGCATCCGTATTGATGCTCGTCTGACTGAACGCAGGCAAGAGAGATGGTTCGAAAGTAATCGCACTAACCTTTTCCTACCTTCCTCCCCAGCTAAGGAACCTTTGAGTAGGATCACACAGGAACCTGAACCTGAACCCATGCAGGTGGACTCTTTACAAAGAAGGGTTAGTGATGCACGCAAAGAACATCGTTTAAAGGAAAATCTATGTTTCTACTGTGGTAAGTCAGGGCACTTCATTATAAACTGCCCCAGCGTTCTCGTAAGACTACTGCAGCACGTCATTCACTGTGAGTGTTGCGAGAGGAGATCTGTCAGGTCCGAGCCTCAGGCTCCAGAGAGATCTGCAGCAACAGATATTGATTTCTCGGACTTAAACTCCGTCACTTCTGAGGACGATGACTGTGTAAACGCTGCAATTTTTCAAGTTTCCTCAGCGGTGTCCCAGCTGAGTTGTAAGAAAAACAATTCTCATTGCTTCCTTTCCATCAAACTCTGGGTTGACTCAGTCTGGGTGTCTAGCTCTGCTATGATCGACTCAGGGGCAAGTGGAAATTTTATGGATATCTCCTTTGCTCTGAAACAGGGGATACGTTCAGTGAAGAAGGCTACTCCAGTACAGATGGAGACTGTGGATGGCTCCCTGCTGACCTCTGGACCAGTGGATCAGGAAACGGAGCCTTTGAGGGTCCTTATGGGTAAAGATCATCAAGAGAAACTGTCCTTTATGCTTATCTCTTCTCCCCACTTTCCCATTATTCTAGGGCTACCATGGCTGCAGGCTCAGAACCCTACCATTAACTGGGAGACCAAGGAATTACACTTTCCAGAGAAACAGATGAGTCCAGAAGTTTCAGCTTGCTCTGTTCCTAAAGGAACCATGTCAGTCCCTGAACTACCAGCTGTATACCAGGACTATGTGGATTTATGTGACAAGAAGAACGCTGACCAGCTTCCCCCTCACCGTCCATATGATTGTCCAATTGAATTATTGCCTGGAGCAGAGATACCTTTTGGTAAGATCTACCCCTTGGCGGGGCCCGAGCTAAAGGCTTTAAAGGATTACATAGACGAAAATCTAGCCAAGGGCTTCATACGCCCCTCTTCATCTCCTGCAGGTGCACCCATCTTCTTTGTGAAGAAGAAAGATGGATCTCTGAGACCCTGCGTAGACTATAGGGAACTCAATAAGGTTACTATTAGAAACCGTTATCCATTGCCTTTAATCCCTGAGTTATTGGAGAGAGTGCGGCATGCCAAAATTTTCTCTAAACTGGATCTCCGTGGGGCCTATAACTTGGTCCGTATTAGACCTGGGGATGAATGGAAGACTGCATTCAGGTCACGCTATGGACACTTTGAATATCTAGTTATGCCTTTTGGTCTGAGTACCGCCCCAGCCACTTTCCAACACTTGGTGAATGACATCTTCAGGGATCTTCTAGATACATTCGTGGTGATTTATTTGGATGATATTCTAATTTTTTCTAACTCCACAGAGGAACATCATGGACATGTGAGAATGGTCTTAGAACGTCTAAGACAAAACCATCTTTACATCAAACTTGAAAAGTGTGAATTCCATAGGACCGAAATTCAATTTCTGGGGTATGTACTGTCTACACAAGGAATTAGTATGGATGGAAGCAAGACCCAAGCCATCAAGGATTGGCCAATTCCTAGAAATGTGAAGGAGGTGCAGCGCTTCATCGGGTTTGCCAACTTCTATAGACGTTTCATTAGGAATTTCTCTGAGGTAGTGTCACCTATCACCCAACTTACCCGGGAAAGAGTCTAGGTTCTCCTGGACCCCCCAAGCCCAGGAAGCATTTTCCCGTCTAAAGGATAAATTTACCACCGCACCTATCTTAGTACATCCCAACCCGAACTTGCCTTCATAATAGAGGTGGATGCTTCAGACTGTGCCGTTGGAACTATACTCTCTCAGAGAACAGGTGAGAAGAATGTCTTGCATCCCTGTGCCTTCTTTTCCCAGCAGTTGTCTTCGGCTGAGAGGAACTACGATGTGGGCAATAAGAGTTGTTGGCCATTATTGCCGCCTTCAAAGAATGGAGACACCTTCTTCAGGGAGCTGCACAGCAAATAGTCGTCCTGACAGACCATCGTAACCTTGAATTTATCAGGTCGGCTAAGTGCCTGACTCCTCGCCAGGCTCGCTGGAATCTTTTCCTAAACCAATTTAATTTTGTAATTTCTTATAGGCCAGGATCGCGCAATGGAAAGGCTGATGCACTCTCTAGGATTCATTCAGCAGAGACCCGTCCACTTACTCCTCCTAAGACTATTCTTCCTGACTCTAGATTCCTGGGAGTGATTCATAATCAAGACCTACTTAAGGACATCAAGGAAGCATACCATGCGGATTCCTTGTTGGCACAACCCCCAAGGGACGTAAGTCTTGTCTTTAAGAATGGTGTGTGGATTCAGGGACAACGTCTGTATATACCTGAAACAGTCAGATTGAGAGTATTGCAACTCATCCACGATTCCAAGATAGCTGGGCATAGAGGAATTCTAAAGACACAGGAATTTCTTTCTCGTTTCTTTTGGTGGCCCACTTACAGGAAAGATGTTTTAAACTATGTCACTTCATGTGAAGTCTGTGCAAGATGCAAAACACCTCGCTCCTCACCAACTGGTCTGTTGCAACCCCTTCCCACCCCGTCCCGCCCGTGGGGATCCATTTCTATGGACTTCATTGTGGAGTTACCAACCTCTCAAGGGAAGAACACCATTCTAGTGGTGGTTGATCGTTTAACAAAGGCAGCTCATTTTATCCCTTGTGTCGGCTTACCCACTGCAAAACAAACATCAGATTTGATGATTAAGAATGTGTTTCGCTTACATGGAGTACCGGATGAGGTTATTTCGGATCGAGGGGTGCAATTCACTTCAAGGTTTTGGCAAAATTTCTGTGCCGCATTGGACATAAAAGTAAACCTTTCTTCTGCTTTTCATCCCCAGACTAATGGACAGACAGAACGAACCAATCAGACCCTGGAGCAGTATCTCCGCTGCTTTATCTGCCACCTACATGATGATTGGGTGGATCTACTTCCACTGGCTGAGTTCTCTTATAACAACTCTCAGAGCGCCTCCACTAAGCAGTCTCCTTTTTACTCCAATTTAGGTTATCATCCTAACATTCTTCCTCGATTTCCCATAGAAACGCCCTTGCCAGCAGTGGCTGAAAGAATCACGTCTTTACAAAAGAATATGGATCTTCTAAAGGAAAATCTGGAATTGGCTCAGGAAAGGTACAAGAAAGCAGCAGATAAATTTCGTAAACCTGCACCAGCTTTCAAGGTAGGAGACTTGGTCTGGCTGTCAACCAGAAATCTTAAGTTAAGGATTGTCTAAGTTGGGACATAAGTACATTGGACCCTATAAAATCAGTAAAATTATAAGTGCCGTTGCTTGTCGTCTTCAACTGCCCAGAACTATGAGAATCCACCCTGTCTTTCATGTATCCCTACTAAAGGCTGCAACACCCAATACGTTTCCTGGACGTTCTTCTCCTTGCCCTGACCCAGTGCTAGTCGATGGTCAGGAAGAATTTGTGGTGGAAAGGATTCTAGATTCCAGGTTGTACAGAAATCAGTTACAATATTTGATTAAATGGCAGGGCTACCCAGTGGAGGACAACTCATGGGAACCAGTCAATAACGTTAATGCTCCTCGCTTGCTCCGCCAGTTTCATCAGAGGTACCCAGACAAGCCTGGTCTGAGGTCATCCGGAGGTTGTCCCTAAGGGGGGGGTAATGTAAGATTCTTTGTACATGTTTCTTGAAACTCAGTTTTTCCGTCGGCCATTTTGCTTTCTGTCTTGCTGCAGCTATCTTGCCCTCAGTCAATATGGAGTTTCCAGCTTTCATGTTCCCGCCCTGATTCTCTCCCTCTTGCTTCTTAAGCAGCCTCAGCTGAGCAATCAGTGCTTCAGAATCAAGCCTGCAGTGAGCCTGTGACCTGACTCCTGGAAAACCTTGGACTTTGTACTCCAGCTATTTCCTACTGAGGAACTTTGGAACACTTGTGGACTCTGGAAACCTGCTATTTGATAAATCCACGTTTGCATGGAATTACGGTAACAGAGAAGAGATCCTGAACCTGTTGTGGAGAGTTATTGCTGAGCTTAAGTTACTCTGGCCTGCTGTGTCTCCTGCTTCTGTACCTGCAAACTGTGTGACCATTTTTGCCACTTGTATGAAGTAATACAAGTCCTTCTATATCGAACCTGTGTCTCATGTGTTTTCCTCACACCCAAGCACAAGACGCTATATGAACTGTACACCATACATTACACCAAGGTTTAAAGAATTGCAAAGTGATTGAAAAACTGATAGACAACCTAGTGCACCCTTTTTCTTAGTTAAAGGGGTTGTCCAGTACTATAACTTTTTTTCATAAATCTTGCTATTATGTGCCACTAAAAACATCCACTGTGTTTATTTTAGCAATATTACCATTTATCATGCTGTAGCAGCTCATCCTCAGTGCTGGCTCCAGCTCTCACGGGGTTAATTGACAACTTCCTTTCTCCTGACTTCCTGTACTCTAATACTACAAGTTCCATGATGCATTGCACTGGCCTGTAAGCCAGCACTTAGCACACCAACTCCAAAACACACCCAAACCCCTCCCTCCTCTATCTTCAATCTGAAGCCTCTTATTGTAAGGCTAGGTTCACATAGTGTTAATACAGTCCGTTCAACGCATAGCGTTGATGGACTGCATTAACGCTAGTGTCATTTTGTGATCGCGTTATGCGATAATGCTAGCGCGGCACCTCTATTCTCAGCTAGCAGTGACGGACCCCGAACGCTGCAGACCGCGTCCGAGGTCCATCACAGAATGACGGCACATCGCTAACGCATGCCAATTTCGGCATGCATTAGGATGCGCTATTGCTATTGCGGGCAATGGCGGCGTTAACGCATCCGTTACATAGCGTTAGTGCCGCTATGTGACGGATGCCGTCAGCGCATTGCCCGCAACGCAATGTGAACACATTGCAAGCACCTAGGCTGATGAGAAGAGGTCACATCATGGTCACAAGCTCAAAAGCAGCACCAAGGACTGCACAATCATGGTGATAACGCTTTTAGGTTTTTCTCTTTATCATCTATTTCATAGTATATATAGTTTAGTATACATATATGATATAAAGAGATTTCACTGCACATGTCTTAGATACAGTATGTAAATACACAGTACATGTGTGGGTATATGAAACAAAGAGTGAAACATTTAAAGGAATCTGAATACTTTCCGTATCCACTATATATATATATATATATATATATATATATATATATATATATATATATATATATATAATATATACCGTATTTTTCAGACCATAAGACGCACATTTTGCCCCCAAATTTGGGAGGAAAATGGGGGTTGCGTCTTATGTTCTGAAATAATAAGCTATATTCTGTGTGTATATATATATATATATATATATATATATATAATATATTATATATATATATATATATACATATAAATATTCCGCATTCACTCACTTATAGGGGTGGTGGCGGTGAGGTTTCAGTCACCTGTCTGTATTTACGGTCTCTTTCACACATCAGTGTTTCCAGTAAGTGTGGTGAAAGTTTCCACAGCACCAAAGATACTGACACATGCAGACCTATTCTAATGAATAGGTATGTGCACATGTCAATGTGTTTACACCGACCATGTGTCCTTGTGCAAAACACGATGACATGTATGTTTTTTACCCGCTGCACGGGCTGCAAAATGTCCAACCCTAATGACACAATGATGACATCCGTATATCATCAGTCTGACACGTCCTAGCACTTGGAAATCAGCCTATAATTAGCACTGTTCCCAAGCGACGGGTGCTGAACAATGCCCTTTTTGTTGTCCCCTGCCGGCACTGCAAGCGGCATGAGCAAGGGACTATGATGAGAGTGTCACGCTCACGCCCTAACTGGTGGGCGTGAGCCAGGGGGTTGTGGCCCCACTGTGCCCCAAACCAGATTACCCTGGAAGGGGCGTGACTAGGACAGCTGCCTTGGTTTTCACTGAAGCCTCTGATGGTCAGGCTTGTGCGGCAGGCAGCTCCAAGGTGTCACTCCAAGGCGGTGTCTGGCTGTGGTGCTGATCCCACTTGGGGAGATGGTGGCAAGGCTGAGACACTGACAGGCAGGCACGGCTGAGACACAGGGCTGGCAGACATGGCTGAGACACAGGGCTGGCAGGCACGGCTGAGACACAAGGTAGGTAGGCACTAACTGGAAGGCACAGGGACACGAAGTAGTGTGTGAAATGGGTAGGGTCCTGTTCACACAGCATGAGCAGGTACTGGTACAGACTGGAAGGAATGGTGTATGGAGGAACAGGTAGAGACCTGTTCATAAAGCAGGAGCCTGTACTGATACAGACTGGAGGGAATGGTGTATGGAAAAACAGGTAGAGACCTGTTCACACAGCAGGAGAACCACAAGGCTGCGGAGGACTGTAGAGCAGCAAGAGGTTCTGCAGCAGGAGAGTTGCAAAGCGGAACCGCAAGGTATGCGGAGAGGAGCTGCAGCAAGAGGTTCTGCAGCTGCAGGAGTGAAGCAGAGCGGAACCACAAGATATGCTGAGAGGAGCTGCAGATAGAGACTACTAGAGCGGCAGGAGCAAAGCAAAGCGGAACCTGAAGGGATGCGGAGAGGAGCTGCAGCAAGAGGTTCTGCAGCTGCAGGAGTGAAGCAGAGCGGAACTGCAAGATATGCGGAGAGGATCTGCAGCATGAGATTACTGCAGCAGCAGGAGCAAAGCAGAGTGGAATGGAGCAGAACCGCAGGAGTGCGGACAAGAGACAGAAAGTGATACAGAGAGAACACAAGGCAAGACACAGCAGGGAAGGAAACCACAGACAAGGATACTAAAGAGACAGAGGTAGAACAGAGTTCAGACAAGGAAATGACATGAGACAAGGTACAGGGACAAAGACACAGGGACCAGGATATTCTGCCTCCTGGAGGGCTGCAAGGACAAGTACAAGATAAGGTCAAAAGCAAGAGCACAGAGACCAGGATGTTCTGCCTCCTGGAGGGTGGACAAACAGGTACAAGGCAAAACTAGGATTGAAGCCTCCAAAGATGGAGGAACACAGAGCAAGACCTGGCAGCTCAATAGCAAAACACTAACTGAGTTAACACATTGCACAGGCAACATCCACAGGGTGGAGCTGCCCTAAATACTAGAGGGCTAATGGTAATTGGTCAGGAACATATCAGACAGGTGCACCTTGACTCCATAAGAACCAGAGCATTCTGGCGCCACCCCCTATGTACACAGCCAGGAAACATGCACAGAACAGATCGAAAGCAAGAGGTACTGAGCATGGAGCTGGCAGCAGACACAAAACACAGCATGACCTATAGCAGTGAGCAAGTTGGTATGTGGGGAATGGGAGGCCATGCAGAGATGCCAGCAGGGCTGTTACAGAGAGTAGTAGTCAGATACTGCTGTGTCATGGTGTATAAGAATAAAAAAATAAAATTAATAATAAAATAAAAAACTATACTCAACTGTCAAAGTGTCCTAAGTGTCCCCTGCTGTAACCCATGTGACAACTCATGCCGAGAAGCATACGCACGTATGAGCATGAACACCCACGCATGCAAGCATCATGAGCACACACACGCACAAGCATGCACAAACAGACATTCTTTTTTAAAAAATAATGAATATGTACCCATGTACATACCTTTATATAGATATATCCATAGATATATCTATAGATATTTCCATAGATATATCTATGGATTGTAGTGTAATGACCCCTGATGCAGCTAGGGGGCACTGTGTATGGCCCTCGGGATATGCATGGAGGCATGTGATGGATGGACGTTATGTATCACAGAGGTGGGTGGCCCTGTGATGGAAGCCTGGGCATGTTTTGTTCAGCAGATCTACTGCTGGGAGTTGTGCTATATATTGGGAGGCTTCCAGGTGACTAGGAGAGCTGGGCGGGTCCAGTCACCTACAAACCCACCCAAGGGGTATGTGTCTGAATACCCAAGATAAAGCCTGTATGTGTTTGTGTATCAAAAGGACCTGTGGTGAGGTCATAACCATGTGATCCTGACCTCCCCTGTGGGCGTGGTTACGCCTATGTAACGAAGTGTGCTTGGCACCTGTGAGAGAGTGTGTGGGAGTCTGCCAGTGTGGACAGGCTTCCATGTGTCCAAGGCAGGACATTACAGAGAGGTCTCTGTGACTGAAGAGCGAGGCTCCAGGCAGGAGCTGAAGCATTGAAGAATGTATTGTATGTTACCATATGGTTTATGATGCAATAAACCTAAAGACTTTTTGCATAAGAAAGTGTCTCCTGAATTACCTCTGAAGCAGCCGAGTGAGGAAAACCTTACAGGATATATCCATGGATATATCTATGGAAATGTCCATAGATACAGTATATCCATAGATACAGTATATCTATAGATATTTCCATAAATGTATCTATTGATATTTCCATAGATATTTCCATAGATATTTCCATAAATATATCTATAGATATTTCCATAGATTTATCCATAGATATTTCCATAGATATATTCATGGATATATCCATAGATATTTCCATAGATATGTCCATAGATAGAAATAGATAGATAGATGGATAGATAGATAATAGATAGATGATGGATAGATAGATAGATAACATAGATAATAGAAAGATAATAGATAGATAATAGATAGATAATAGATAGGTAGATAATAGATAGATAATGGATAGATAGATAGATAGAGATAGATAACTGGATGGATAGATTGATGTTAGATAGATATGGGATAGATAGGTGGATAGATAAAATGGTACATAAATAGATAAAGACACACACACAAAATCTTCACGCAATATCTTTAATTAAAAAAAAAAATGGAAAAAAAATGGCATGGCCTCCTGCGCAATTTTCTGTGCCAGAGCCGATGGACGGGGCCAATATTTCTAGCCTGGGAAGGGGTTAATACCCTTGGAGCTTCCCAGGCTATGAATATCAGCCCACAGCTAGCCTTTACTGGCTATTAAAATAGGAGGAACCCCCAAAAAAGTGACGTGGGGTCTCCCTTTAATTTATAGCCAGAAAGGCTACGCAGACAGCTGCGGGCTGATATTCATAGCCTAGGATGGGGCCATGGATATTGGCGCACCCCCCTGGCTAAAAATACCAGCACCCAGCCGCCCCAGAATTAGCGCATCTGTACAATGCGCCAATTCTGGCACTTAGCCCCTCTCTTCCCACTGTCGTGTAGTGGTGGCAAATGGTGTAATAAGGGGTTAATGTCACCTTGCTATTGTAAGGTGACATTAAACCCGGTTAATAATGCAGAGGCGTCAATAAGACGCCTATCCATTATTAATCTTATAGTATGAAAGGGTTAAAAAAATACACACATAATAATAAAGTATTTTAATGAAATAAAACACAACACGGTTTTCATATTTTTATTGCATGCCCAGATCCAAGCGACGCCCTCGGTCTCCTCTAATAAAAAGTAAAAAAAAAACATATACTTCCTGTCCGACGCAGTCCAATTAATAACGAGTGTCCGACGACGATTTCCCCTATAGAACAGTAACATCAGGTGATGTCACAGCTCTACAGGGCCTCCCAGTGAGGCACTGGCAGGAGATAATGGCTCCTGTAGTGCATCACTAAGGTTGCCTGAGTTCATTCTCTCACTTTATGGCAATGCTGCATGGGAATTTTCTCACCCAGGATTGCCCGTGAGAGAATGAACTGAAATGATGTCATTCTCTCCTGGTGGCGGAGGGATCCACCGTGGAAGGTTCCCTCCCCTGTCAGTGCATTGCGGTGGCGTTGTAGAGCACTGACATCACCCGATGTCAGTGTACTACACCGGAGATCGTCATGGGACACTCGTTAATAACTGGACTATGGCGGAAAGGTAATGTATAGGTTGTTACATTATTTTATTTTTATTACAGGAGATCGAGGGCTTCTGGGAATTAGGTGATTGGTAAGTATGTACTCTGTTATGTGTTGTATGTTATGTGTATGTTCTTTATGTCTTTTTTTACATTCAACACATTAGACGGATAATGGGACTACTGCTGTCACATCATTGGCTGATGTCATTCACTGTCAGTGTAGCAGGCATAGCCCGATGGGACTTGTAGTCCCATCGGATGCCCGCATACACATAAACACGCACACATGCACACACACATACCCCCGCACATCCTGCAGACCCCCACACAGTCCACAGACCACCCAGACAGCCCCCAGACCCCCCGGACAGTGCGCAGACGACCCGCAGACCCCGCACAGCCCGCAGACCACCCGGACAGCCCGCAGACTCCTGCATAGCCCCGGCAACCCCCGCAAAGCCTGCAGACCACCCGCACAGCCCCGGCAACCTCCGCAAAGCCCTGTCACTCTTGATGGGAGTGGCGACAAGATTTGCAGAGCTCCATACTGGTCTGTGACGTGTGGTGCAGCACCGCTCACAGCCCAGTCACTCTTGATGAGTGACAGCATTATTTGGATTGCTGGGTCATGCCTGCTGATGATGTCACGTCAATTTCCAGAGTCAGGAACTTGCCGTGACATCAGCGGATATTAGCGGTGTCTGCAGCCTGGGGGTCACGTGACCCGCACTCAGCCGCCGTCATAGCGCCGCTCACAGGCAGTATTGCCAACAGAAGGTATATACAAAGTTCATTAAGGGCCCCGGGGGGATACAATGGGGGTTAATGTGAAGTAGTGGACAACCCCATTAACATCTGGTATAGAGTGTTTAGTCATCCAAAGATGGGAACAAATATAATATGCATAGAAAAGGAGAAACTGAGTCACCATATATTACAGATTTTTTCATTCCTTAATATGTATGGATATGAAAAGTGGTGATCCACAAGAAAATAATGGCCGTAGACTACGGGCAGGAAAGTATAGCGAGACTTGTTGATCATATATATTACATAATTGTATTAAGCAATGGCCACAAAGTGAGCAAATGAGATAAATCAAAACAGCCCACTCTAAAAAAAAAAGAGAAAAGACTGACCGAATCATCCCAAATCAAACTAGGCCACAATAATGCCAGTTCTATAAAGTGTCTCCAAGGAAGCGACCGTAACGCTCGCGAAGCACGTGTCGGGGTACGTGGCCGCAGCACGGACAGGAGCTATTGCACTCATGGGTAATTAAACCTTTTATGTTTTATGATCTTGCATGATGAGCACTGTATCACTCTAGCACTTTATAGAACTGGCATTATTGTGGCCAGAAGTCTCTATGGTTGTCACTGCTGGCTTGCTGTGAGCGCCGCCTGGTTTTCGGCACTCATAGCAAGTGAGGTATTCTACTACATACAGATGATCTGATCATCGCCTGTATCTAGCAGAGACGATCGGCTTATGGCAGCTTGTAGTCTCCCATGGAGACTATTGACGCATGCCAAAAGTAAAAAAAAATGTTTTTAAAAATATTAAAAAAATATAAAAGTTTCAATCACCCCCCTTTCACCCCATTCAAAATAAAACAATAAAAAAAATCAAACATACACACATTTGGTATCGCCACATTCAGAATCGACTGATCTATCAATAAAAAGAAAGGATTACCCTGATCACTAAACGAAGTAGCGAGAAAAAAAGTAAAAATGTCCAAATTGCGACTTTTTATTTTGGTCGCTGCGACATTGCATTAAAATGCAATAACGGGCGATCAAAAAAACATATCTGCACCAAAATAGTATCAATTTAAACGTCAGCTTGGCACGAAAAAAATAAGCCCTCACCCAACCCGAGATCACGAAAAATGGAGACGTTACGGGTAGAGATGAGCAAATATTTCAATATTCGATTCAGATAACGATCGCTGAATTTTAAATATCCACCAATTAATTAGTCGAATATTAGTCAAACATTACCAAATGCCATTATAGTCAATGGGAGTCAAAAAAAAACGCATGCACAACACCCTAGAACGGTCCCGAATGCTGCCAAAACACATCAAATGAGGGACAGACACGAGGAAAGTGGCCTCAAGTCACCCACAGTACAAATTGCAGCATGATGCTGCAGCAATCAGCCAGGCATAAGGTATTGGGGTCTGGGACAGCATTTATAGCTTTCCAATGAACGTCACAGTAAGACGAGGTGGGTGAGGGATCGCTGTAGGGCCCCTTTGCTGGGAGCCCTGATACCACATGCAATATCTCTACCTGCTTTCATGCAGAGCCACACACAGGTTGTACAAATATCAGTTTTCTAGACTAACATTGTCAGAAAAATTTAAGGATAGTAACACGGGTAGTTGAGTTCAAGGAAGTGGAGGTGTGACGCTCTCGGAGGACTACTGCTACAGGCAACACGCATGAAGGAGACATAACCAGGAGTGTTCACATTTCCAAAAATTATTGGCAGACACCATAAAAGTGGCCTAAATTTCACCACAGTAGAAATAGTATAATAGGGACTGACAGATCTTCCAGTAAACCCAATCCAGCAGATGGACACCCAACAAGGAGTGTTCACATTTAAAGAAATGAGGGCCTTACACCACAGAAGTTACATCAATTTCACCACAGTAGAAATAGGGACCAACAGGTCTTTCACAATACCCAAAGCAGCATATGGACACTCAACAAGGAGTGTACACATTTAAACAATTGAGGCCCTTACCCCACAGAAGTGGCATCAATTTCACCACAGAATCAATGCCCAGCAAAGGAATAGACTTCCGCAGGGGTACCATGGGAAACCCACAACGTTTGGCAAAGTCAAAATCCATCAGGTTAATAGCTGCTCCTGAATCAACAAAAGCCTGAGCCAAAAATGTGAACAGGGAGCAAATCAGGGTAACAGTCAACAGAAATTTAGTCTGAACACTACCCAAGACAACTGAGCGCGCAAAACGTATTCCCCGCTTAGGGTAAAAGGAAATAGCATGAGAAGCGTCACCACAGTAGACACATAACCCATTGCGCTTTCGAAACTCATGACACTGAGCCCCAGAAGTCACTCCATCACACTGCATGGGCTCAGGAGCTGGCTCACAAGGCAACACTATCTCACGCATACCTCTGCACTCACGCAAACGTCTGTCAATTTGAATAGACAAAGACATAGAATCACTGAAACCAGAGGGAACAGGGAATCCCACCATAACGTCCTTTACATTTTCTGAGAGACCCTTCCGAAAAAGGGCTGCCAAAGCATCATCATTCCATTTGGTCAGGACTGCCCACTTTCGGAATTTCTGACAGTGCAGCTCAGCGTCTTCACGACCCTGATTTAATGCCAACAAGGTCTTTTCAGCTTGATCAGTGACATTAGGTTCATCGTACAATAACCCCAGAGCCTGAAAAAATACATCAACATCATTCAAAACAGGATCCCCAGGTGTCAGGGAAAAAGCCCAATCCTGAGGGTCGCCGCGCAGCAGAGAGATGACAATTTGAACCTGCTGTGCTGCGTTCCCTGAGGACTTAGGCTTCAAGGCAAAAAACAACTTACAGTTATTTTTGAAATTCAGAAATTTACACCGATCCCCCAAAAATAAATCTGGTATGGGGATCCTAGGTTCCACAACCGGCAACCTAGCAAGATAGGTAGCAATACTCTGAACCTCAGCGGCAAGCGGCTCCACACGGCCATTCAACTGTGCAAACTCCATTGAGGACAAAGAAAAATTCCTCCTCAGCACCCAGAGAAAAAGAGGGAAAAAATGCAACAAACAGAAAAAAAAAATTTTTCTAACAACTCCCTTTTTTTTTTTTCCTTTTTAACTATTTTTCCCTTCTGTTGAGTACCATTTAATTTTCAGTGTGGCCTGTAATATTGTTATGTTTCGGTAGCTGAGGAGAAATAGCAAAAATAGCCAAAGTAGCAATACACCAGAGAGGCTGGAAACTACTGGGTTGCAGAACCCTAAACTAACCGCAACACTAGAAGTAGCCGTGGAGCGTACCTACGGTGATCCTAGATGCCTCGTCACAGCCGGAGAGATAGCTACACCTAAAGACAGAAAGATGAATGCTAACTACTCCGTAGCAGAACCCCCAAAGAAATAGGAAGCCCCCAAACATGTAATGGCGGTTAGACAAGAAGAAAATACGAACACAGACAGAAAATAGAATGAGCAAACGCTGGGGCCCAATTCTGTCTAGATAGAAAAATATCGGAAACAATTCTGACTGCAACCCAAAAAACCCTGACAAAAATACCAACACTTCTGATTAACAAAAAACCTGAGATCACACGATCTCTACTACCTAAATCAGATCTATGGTGTAACACACAGCAATTCAGCAAATAAAAAGTGACACAGGAACAGAGCAAAAGTGCAAGCACAAACTGAGCACAAATGCAGCACCAGGCCCCAAAAGTGGACCAGGCTGAAGTCCACTGCAAGGCAGTAAACCAGCAAAGAAAATCCATCCAGAGGAAAAAAAACAGCAAGTCACTTATCTGAATGAAAGCAGGAATGCAAGCTGAGCTCCAACCAAGACCTGGAAGAACAATTGATTACCGGCAAGGCTGATGGGAGTTCAGGTCACTTATATCCGACCATTCGGACCCAGCTGAAAGCCATTCAGCAATTGGTTCATTACCCTCAGCAACCACTGGAGGGAGCCCCAGCTCCGTAGTTGCCTCCAACTTGTTCACAACAGTGCTGTGCACAGTGTCAGATCGGCAATCTGACCTTATACACGGATGTCCCACTCTAAGACAAAGTAAAAAAGTAAACAAAAATAAAAATGAAATGTGTAAAAAAAATTCCTAAATAAAGAAGAAAAAAAAAAAACGAGCCACCATACAGCATCATCAACGAAAAAAATAAAAAAGTTTTATAGCTCGCAGAATAAAGCGATATAAAAGCACGAAAACATGAAAAAAAATTAAGAATGTGGTATCGCTGTAATCGTACTAACCCGAAGAATAAAACGGTTTTATCAATTTTACCACAAGTGGAACGGTATAAACGCCCCCCCAAAAGAAATTTATGAATTGCTGGTTTTTGTTCATTCTGCCTCCAAAAAATCGTAATAAAAAGCGATCAAAAAATGTCATGTGCCCGAAAATGGTACCAATAAAAACGTCACCTTGTCTCGCAAAAAATAAACCTCACATGACTCTGTGGGCCAAAATATGGAAAAATTATAGCTCTCAAAAAGTGGTGATGCAAAAACAATTTTTTGCAATAAAAAGTGTCTTTTAGCATGTGACAGCTGCCAAACATAAAAACCCTCTACAAATAGTAAATCAAACCCCCTTTTATCACCCCCTTAGTTAGGGAAAAATTATAAAATTTAAAAAATGTATTTATTTCCATTTTCCCATTAGGGTTAGGGTTCGGGCTAAAGTTAGGATTAGGGTTGGGATTAGGGTTAGGGGTGTGTGACGGTTAGGTTTGTGGTTAGGGTTATGATTAGGGTTGGAATTAGGTTTAGGAGCATGTTGGGGTTAGGGTTGGAGTTAGAATTGGGGGTTTCCACTGTTTAGGCACATCAGGTGCTCTCCAAATTTGACATGGCGTCTGATCTCAATTCAGCCAATTCGGCGTTGAAAGATTCAAACGGAGCTCCTTCCCTTCTGGGCTCTGCCATGAGCCCAAACAGTAGTTTACCCCCACATATGGGGTATAAGCGTACTCAGGAAAAATTGCACAATAACTCTTGGGGTCCAATTTCTTCTGTTACCCTTGGTAAAATAGAAAATTGGGGTGAAAGTATCATTTTTGGAGAAAAAAGTATGATTTTTTATTTTATGGCTCTACGTTATAAACTTCTGTGAAGCACTTGGGGGTTCAAAGTTCTCACCACACATCTAGATAAGTTCCTTTGGGGGTCTAGTTTCCAAAATGGCGTCACCTGTGGGGGATTTCCACTGTTTAGGCACATCAGGGGCTCTCCAAACGCGACATGACGCCCGCAGACTATTCAAAATGTGCAATGCAAAACGTCACTACTTCCCTTCCGAGGCCTGACGTGTGCCCATACAGTAGTTTTCTCCCACATATAGGGTATCAGCGTACTCAAGACAAATTGAACAACAACTTTCGGGGTCCAATTTCTCCTGTTACCCTTGGGAAAATAAAAAACTGGGACTAAAAGATCATGTTTGTGGAAAAAATATGATTTTTTTTATTTTTACGCCCGGGCGTTATAAACTTCTGTGAAGCACTTGGGGTTCAAAGTGCTCACCACACATCTAGATAAGTTCCTTTGGGGTCTAGGTTCCAAACTTGGATCACTTGTGGGGGGTGTCCACTGTTTAGGCACATCAGGGGCTCTTCAAACGCTACATGACACCCGCAGACCATTCCATCAAAGTCTGCATTACTAAACGTCACTACTTCTATTCCGAGCCCCGACGTGTGGCCATACAGTAGTTTTCTCCCACATGTAGGGTATCAGCGTACTCAGGAAAAATTGGAGAACAACTTTTGGGTCCAATTTCTCCCGTTACCCTTGGGAAAATAAAAAATTGGTGACTAAAATATAATTTTCGTGGAAAAAAATAGGCTTTTTATTTTCATGCCAGAGCATTATAAACTTGTGTGAAGCACTTGGGGGTTCAAAGTGCTAACCACACATCTAGATAAGTTCCTTAGGGGGTTTAGTTTCCAAGATGGGGTTACTTGTGTGGGGTTTCCACTGTTTAGGCACATCAGGGGCTCTGCAAACGGAACATGACCCCCATCAAAGTCTGCATTCCAAAATGTCCTTACTTCCTTTCCGAGCCCTGCCTTGCTCCCAAACAGTTTCCCCCCCCCCACATATGGGGTATCAGTGTACTCAGGACAAATTGGACAACAACTTTTGGGGTCCAATTTCCTTGGGAAAAATCAAAAATTGGGGACTAAAAAATCATTTTTGTGGAATTTTTTTTTTCACACCCTGGCATTATAAACTTTAGTGAAACACTTGGGGGTTGAACGTGCTCACAACAGATCTAGATAAGTTCCTTAGGGGGTCTAGTTTCCAAAATGGTGTCACTTGTGGGGGTTTCCACTGTTTAGGCACATCAGGTGCTCTCCAAACACGACATGGCGTCCAGCCAGTTCTGCGTTGAAAAACTCAAACTGCGCTCCATCCCTTCCAAGCTCTGCCATGCACCCAAACAGTGGTTTACCCCCAAATATTGGATATCAGCGTACTCAGGAAAAATTGCACAATAACTTTTGAGGTGTTTTTACCCTTGGGAAAATAAAATTGGGGTGAAAAGATCATTTTTGTGGAAAAAATATGATGTTTTAATTTTACGGCTCTACGTTATAAACTTGTGTAAAGCACTTGGGGTTCAAAGTGCTCACCACACATCTAGATAAGTTCTTTAGGGGGTCTAGTTTCTGAAATGGGGTCACTTGTGTGGGGTTCCCACTGTTTAGGCACATCAGGAGCTATCCAAATGCGACATAGCATCCTATCTCGATTCCAGCCAATTTTGACCAAAAAGTCAAATGGCGCTCCTTCCCTTCCGAGCTCTGCCGTGCGCCCAAACATTAGTTTACCCCCCACATATGGGGTATCAGCGTACTTAGGAAAAATTGGACAACAACGTTTATGGTCCAATTTCTCTCTTTGGGGTTCAAAGTGCTCACAACAGATCTAGATAAGTTCCTTAGGGGGTCTAGTTTCCAAAATGGTGTCACTTGTGGTGGGTTTCCACTCTTTAGGCACATCAGGGGCTCTCCAAATGCGACATGGCGTCCAATCTCAATTCCAGCCAATTTTGGTTTGAAAAAGTCAAACGGCGCTCCTTCCCTTCCAAGCCCTGCCGTGCGCCCAGACAGTAGTTTTCCGCCACATATGAGGTATTGGCGTACTCGGAATAAATTGCACAACAACTTTTTCTGTCCATTTTCTCCTTTTACCCTTGTTAAAATGAAAAAAATTGTTTGTAAGAGATCATTTTTGTGACTAAAAAGTTAAATGTTCATTTTTTCCTTCCAAGTTGCTTCAGCTACTGTGAAGCACCTGAAGGGTTAATAAACTTCTTGAATGTGGTTTTGAGTACCTTGTGAGGTGCAGTTTTTAAAATGGTGTCACCTTTGGGAATTTTCTGCCATATAGACCCCTCAAAGTGGCATCAAATGTGAGGTGGTCCCTAAAAAAATGGTTTTGTATAATTTGTTGTAAAAAGGAGAAATTGCTGGTCAACCTTTAACCCTTATAACTTCGTAACAAAAAAAATTTTGGTTACGAAATTGTGCTGATGTAAAGTAGACATGTGGGAAATGTTATACAGTAACTATTTTGTGTGTCATATTTCTGTTTTAAGGTAATAAAAATTCAAAGTTTGAAAATTGCAAAATTTTCAAAATTTTCACCATATTTTTATTTTTTCATAAATAACCGCAATTTATATCGAAGAAATTTTACCACTGTCATGAAGTACAATATGTCACGAGAAAACTTTCTCAGAATCGCTAAGATCCGTTGAAGCATTCCAGAGTTATAGCCTTATAAAGAGACAGTGGTCAGATTGTAAAAATTGGCCCGGTCATTAAAGTGCAAACCACCCTTGGGGGTTAAGGGGTTAAAGAATTGAGGGCCTTACCCCACACAAGTGGCATACATTTTACCACAGTAGAAATAGTAGAATAGGGACCAACAGGTATTTCACAACACCCAAACCAGCAAATGGACATCCAAATTTCCAACAATTATTGGGAGACACCACCAAAGTGGCATCAATTTCACCAAAGTACAAATAGTAGCATAGGGATCAACAGGTCTTTCACAACAACCATTACAGCAGATGGACATCCAACTTGGAGTTTTCAAAGTTTTAAAAATGAAGGCCTGACACCACCGAAGTGGAATAACTTTCACGAGAATAGAAAATTATAGTATAGTATATAGTATTGCATAATTGGGACTGACACGTCTTTCACTACAGCTAACACAGCAGATGTAGACCAATGATTGATGACTGTTAAAATTTCCACAAATTTGCATTAACATCAGCAGAAGCAGCCACAGAACTGACACTAATGATATCACAGAGTGCAGTTACGTGACATTAATGCATAACACTAAAAAATGCAATATCACCTAGTCTGTACAGTCTGTGATTGGGGAGAAAAAGTATTTGGAGATCCATGACTTGCTCATCTTGATGAAAGTAAGCTTGTCAACACTTTCAGAGGACAGCCGTACGCGCTTATTCGTCAGGACACCACCAGCAGCGCTGAAGACACGTTCTGATAGAATGCTGGCTGCCGGGCATGATAAAACCTCCAATACATGTGAGGCGAGCTCAGGCTCTCCTCCACTTTGGAAGACCAAAATGTGAAAGGGTCCAAACCCTCCCTGACGGTATCGATATTTAATTCTAGATACTCCTCCACCATTCTCTCCATTCGTTCACCACGTGTAAGACTTGGACTCTGTTGTCCTGGCATACGAGTTGATCTAAAAAAAAGTGTCAAAGGACTGACAGAAATTACTTCTTCCACTTCCACCACTGCTGCTGCTAATGTTTTGGAGTTGACGAATTAACGGGCCGGAGGTTGGAAGTGTACAGCTGCGATGTAAACTGTGTGCTTCACTGCTGTCTTGGGAAACGATCTCTTAAGGTTGTATATAAGTGTGTTTCGATACTCCAGCATTCACGGGTCTCTTTCTAGGGCAGGAATCATCTGGTAAAATTTTGTTTTATAACGTGGATCAAATAAAGTGGCAGCCGAGTAGTCAACATTATTCCTAATCATAGCTATACGGGGATCATGTTGCAGATAGTGCAGCAAGAAGGCACTCATATGTCTGGCTCTACCATGAGGTCCGAGACCATGCTGTGTTGGTGGCTGTGTAACTATGAGTCTCGTTTCCTCCATACACTCCTGCCAACCCTGAACAACAGACAGGGGAGGATTATCCTCTTCATCCGACAGTTGCTCACCCATCATCTCTTCTTCGTCCATTTGGTCCTCGGATTCTGCACCTTCGATAACAGTTTGCCTGTTATCATTATCACCAGTCCCCCTCGATCGCAGTACTCCACCCTCTCTTGCCACCCACCTGTGTGACGACAGTCTTTAACTTCCAGACAATATTATCCCTCCGCAGCCTCCTCTGCTTCCCCTTCTTCTGGGACCACTATCACCTCCACAGGATATTCAAAGTCTGCTCCAGTATATAAATGACCAGAATAGTGATGCTGATGACAGCATCGTCAGCGCTAACAATCTTAGTAGCCATTTCCAAACTGTGCAGAAGGGTGCAGAGGTCCTTAATCTGTGCCCACTCTGTAAACGTAATATACGCCACCTCTGTACTGCGTTCGCCCAGGCTATACGACATGACATACTGCATTAGTGCTTGTTGCTGCTGCCACAGTCGCTGCAATATGTACAGAGTGGAATTCCACCGTGTCGGCACATCACATATCAATCTGTTAACTGGCATGGACAAAGACCTCTGTATCGATGCAAGTCGATGAGCAGATGGGTGCGAACGGTGGGAATGAGCACACAGCTTACGTGCTTTCTGGAGCAGGTCACCCAGGCCAGTATAGTGGCTGAGAAAATGCTGCACCACCAGGTTGAGGATGTGAGCAATGCAAGGCTCGTGTGTGAGCTTGCCTCGCCATAGAGCCGCCACCAGGTTTGCACTGTTACATGGCCTTCCCTGGATGCAAGTTCAGCGGAGACAGCAACTGATCAAATTCAGCCTAGAGAGCTGTCCACAACTCTTCAGATGTATGACAGCGATCTCCAAGGCATATAAATTTTAAGACTGCCTGATTTTGGTGCGCCCTGGCTGTGCAGTATGGAGGTGGGGGGGTTCACTATTCACTGTTGGAACGCGTGTCTCATGAAGACAGAGTTTGAGGGTGCAGGTGGAGGCCCCAGAGGAGATAGAGGAGGCAAAAGCAGTGGAGGAAGTGTTTAATGCTACATGCAGGTGTAGCACTGGCACAGCTTTCTTTGAAAAATAATGGCAACTGGGTAATTGGTACTGGGGGACTGCAACGGCCATCAGCTTTTGGAAAACTTCGGTATCCACCAGACAGAAAGGAGGCATTTTTGTGGCCAATAAATTCGAGATGGTGGAGTTTAACCTCTTAGCTTTGTCATGTGAAGGAGGAAGCAATATTTTCCGTGACCACAACTGCGGAACCGTGGGCTGGCTGCAGTGATGTGAGAGACAAATTGCTGGACCGAGAGAGAGGTTCAGACGGAGATGTTAGTGTGCATTGAGAAACTTCTGGTGTGATCGTTCTCTGAGATCAGTCAAAAACAGCAGGCATGTCCGCTTCTGTTACAGCTGAAGGCAGCCTCTCAGTCAGCGTGACTCAATCAGGTAAAGAACCCGAAGTTCTACGGTCAAAGACCTGCGTCTCAATAGTTGGTACGGTAACAGAGGAGGAGGAAAAGCAGCAGTGGCGATTGATTGGGCTGTTGATGGTGGTTGATGTCCACTGGTCCGAATTTTTGCACAGTGGTATTCACACACTAAAGTATGTTGATTGTGCATGTGAAGGTTCATATGTGTAGTAGTCAAATTATTGCAGTTTTTACCTCGAATCAGGTTTTTTTTTTTGCAAAGTTGGCAGATTACGTGAGTTGGCTCATCCTTTGAGTGTCAAAAAAGGCTCAAGCTAGGCAACCGTTGCCACCCATGTAAGCTGCAGACCCACGGACACTGCTGGTCAGAGGCACAGTTGTGGCTGTGGATGCATCGCTCATCGTGGCTGCACCACTACGTGTCTGCGACGGACGGCGCAACGTAACATCCTCGTCTTCCTCTCAGATGACCTACTCACCTGTGTGCCTCTATGTTCCCGCCAACTGGGATCTAACACCTCATCATCATCTTATGTGTTATCACATTCCTGGCCATTGGAGTCACTCACCTCTGTTGTGAACACTTTTGATCTGACTTCTGAGTTTGGGCTCCCTCTGGTGGTTGCTGCTGGTAATGGAGCTGGTCTAGCTGACAGAAATCAATCACCTTAAGAGGATGATTTGAGATAAGTTTTTACAGAATGGAGAGATTTAAGTGAGAAGCCTTCCCTTAGTTGTGCCGGTGATTTGGTCTTCTTCCTGAGCCTTCTGGAAGTCTGCTTGCTACCTGCTTTGTCCTTCATCTTTCAGATAAGTAATTAGTCTGTTTTTTCTGTGGCATTTTTTCCTTTTTGCTTTTCACTGTTCTCGGCCTTGCTGGTGTGAGTTCAGACAGGTTCTCTGCGGGGACCTGTGTTGGACTCTGTTTTCCTTTGCCACAGCTTTTGTCAGTCTTTTCTGTATTTCTAGTCCACTGTTATTTTTGTATCTGTTGTTTTGCGTCCAGTTCACACCAGAATTCTGATTTAGTGGGGGGAGGTTGTGTTGCCTCAGTATTTTTGCATATCAGACGTGTTGGAATTTTTTCTTAGGGTTTTTGCGAGATTTCAGACAGTATCCTTTCCTGTCCTATTCTATCCAGACAGTTTGGGCCCCAGCATTTGCTTACCCTATTTTCTGCCTGTGTTTTGTACTTCATCTGTCTCACCGCCAATATATGTTTGGGGCTATCTATTCCTTTGGGGCACTACTCCGGGGCAGTTTAGCTTTCCCTTTTCTCTCTTTAGGCTTAGTTAACTCTTTGGCTGTGTCGAGGCGTCTAGGGCATCGTAGGTACGTCCCACGGATAATTCTAGTTGTGTTGTCAGTTTAGGGGTCTGCAATCAGCTAAGTTACCAACCACTCTGGGTGTCTGGTTGCCTAGCCTATTTCGTTATTATTCTCCTCGGTTACCGAATCATAACACTCCTCCTCTTCTTGCCCTGACAGCACTGTACAGTCCAAATGAGCCTCAGATATCTGAGTCTCATTAGGTTCACCTCCCCCCGGGGTTAACGCCTGATGATGAGGGTCAGGATGCGGTTCGGACCATATTTCTTCCTGCTCCGGATCCCAGCCAAAAAAATTTTGTGCATCAGTGCAGATTTCCTCAGCTTGACTCTGCAAAGCTTTTGAGTACACTTCTGATGAACATGGCATAGAATGTGTAAACAGCCCTTCAGAATCACCCATCTGTGGTTCCGTACAGTCAGTTGAACGTTTGGATAGTTGGGACGCGGAAGGAAGCAAGGGGAATTTGGGTGACATACAGTACAGACCAAAAGTTTGGACACACCTTCTCATTCAAAGATTTTTCTGTATTTTCATGACTATGAAAATTGTACATTCACACTGAAGGCATCAAAACTATGAATTAACACATGTGGAATTATATACTTAACAAAAAAGTGTGAAACAACTGAAAATATGTCTTATATTCTAGGTTCTTCAAAGTAGCCACCTTTTGCTTTGATTACTGCTTTGCACACTCTTGGCATTCTCTTGATGAGCTTCAAGAGGTAGTCACCGGAAATGGTCTTCCAACAGTCTTGAAGGAGTTCCCAAAGATGCTTAGCACTTGTTGGCCCTTTTGCCTTCACTCTGCGGTCCAGCTCACCCCAAACCATCTCGATTTGGTTCAGGTCTGGTGACTGTGGAGGCCAGGTCATCTGGCATAGCACCCCATCACTCTCCTTCATGGTAAAATAGCTGCTAGGAAACCACTGCTAAGGACAGGCAACAAGCAGAAGAGACTTGTTTGGGCTAAAGAACACAAGGAATGGACATTAGATCAGTGGAAATCTGTGCTTTGGTCTGATGAGTCCAAATTTGAGATCTCTGGTTGCAACCACCGTGTCTTTGTGCGACACAGAAAAGGTGAACGGATGGACTCTACATGCCTGGTTCCCACCGTGAAGCATGGAGGAGGAGGTGTGATGGTGTGGGGGTGCTTTGCTGGTGACACTATTGGGGATTTATTCAAAATTGAAGGCATACTGAACCAGCATGGCTACCACAGCATCTTGCAGTGGCATGCTATTCCATCTGGTTTGCGTTTAGTTGGACCATCATTTTTTTTTCAACAGGACAATGACCCCAAACACACCTCCAGGCTGTGTAAGGGCTATTTTACCAAGAAGGAGAGTGATGGGGTGCTACGCCAGATGACCTGGCCTCTACAGCCACCAGACCTGAACCAAATCGAGATGGTTTGGGGTGAGCTGGACTGCAGAGTGAAGGCAAAAGGGCCAACAAGTGCAAAGCATCTCTGGGAACTCCTTCAAGACTGTTGGAAGACCATTTCCGGTGACTACCTCTTGAAGCTCATCAAGAGAATGACAAAAGTGTGCAAAGCAGTAATCAAAGCAAAAGGTGGCTACTTTGAAGAACCTAGAATATAATACATATTTTCAGCTGTTTCACACTTTTTTGTTAAGTATATAATTCTACATGTGTTAATTCATAGTTTTGATGCCTTCAGTGTGAATGTACAATTTTCAGTCATGAAAATACAGAAAAATCTTTGAATGAGAAGGTGTGTCCAAACATTTGGTCTGTACTGTATATGCCCAACATCAAGAGTCTAAACACCAGTCTCTAATTTATATATAAATTTCAAACAAATTGCAACAAAATACCTTATTATATTTGTCAGATCACTTTGTAGTACAGTTGTGGCCAAAAGTTTTGATAATTGACAGTAATGTTGGTTTTCACACAGCTTGCTGCTTCAGTGCTTTAAGATCTTTTAGTTAGATGTTTCTATGGTTACTGAAGTACAATTATCATTTCATACATTTTCTCAACTTTTACTGACAAATGCATCAAGTTTATGCAAAGACTCAATACTCACAATGTTAACCTTTATTTTTCAAGACTTGTGTAATTCGCCCTGACATGCTTGAAGTTTGTTACCGTGTTTCCCCAAAAGTAAGACAGTGTCTTACATTCTTTTTACCCCCAAAAGTACCAATATGTCTTACTTTCGGGGTATGTCTTATATTGGAAAATAAATGTCGATTTTTGTCATCAATGCCTCCCATTGTCATCAATGCCTCCTCATTATCACTGCCCTCCCCCCTCACACATGCAGCACACAAGCACTCTCTCACATACACACACACTGATGCACACAGGCACACACGCACGCACACACACACACATCTCACCTGTCCGCCGGCGTTTGCGCTCTCTGCCACAGCCGGCCGCTGAATGATGACGTCATTCAGCGGCGCTGCTGTGAAAGGAAGCGCCGGCGGCCCCTGGAGCCCGGAGCTGCGGCAGCGGAGGCACGGGAGAGGTAAGTATTGTGCCAGCTGCTGCCGGGGACCTGAGCAGGCGGGGGCGGGTGGCGGCGCTGACACCGCTCTCCTCCGCTAACGGGCGCCGGGGTGCCCGACGGCGAGTGAGCCCCCCCGCCTGCGTCCGCATCCCGCAGTTAATGCAAAAGGTACCAGTATATAGCTATTTTTCCAACGTACAGTTTACTACCGGTATGTCTTACTTTCGGGGTACGTTCTACATTAGCCGATCCCCCTAAAACCCCCACTACGTCTTACTATCGGGGTGTCTTACTATCGGGGAAACACGGTACAATTTCTGTGTTTTTGTTTGTCCAGCTGCTTTTTAAAGATTGACCACAGGACTGAGATTTGGGAAGTCTACCGGCCATGGACCCAACATTTCAATGTTTTGTGCACTTAATTATCATTTTTGCCTTATAACATGATGATGAGCCATCATATTGAGAAAAACATTACTCATCAGGAAATTGCTCCTGGATCGTTGGAAGAACGATGCTTTGGAGAAGGTTTAGATACCAATCATTATTCATGAAAGTGTTCTTAGACAAAATTGTGAGTGAGCCCACCCCAGAGAAGTCCTCATTTGCCAAGGCACAGATGGTGGTTGATTGCCTTCGTCAGGTGGCCCATAGAGACATGCGACCCGTTCAAACAGAGCTGTTTTCTCCGGTGGATAGAGTGTTGGTGAGAGCCGTAAGAGAGTCAGGGAAGCTGGGTGACCGGTGGGAGGTGACTCCGTACCTGATAAAAAGACAGGTGAACCCTGAGATTCAAGTCTACGAGGTCAAACCAGTGGGGACAGGGGGGCCAACCCGTAATCTTCACCGTAACTTGCTACAACTGTGCTGGTTTGAAGATTCAATCCCCATTCCCATGGAGCCAGACGCTGCATCCCAAGAGATGGGTACTCTTAGTGCTCTTGAATTTGATACCTCTTGAATTGATATGTGCCGGACTGATCTCTGACCCCATCTCTTGGTATCAGTCTCTGCTGCTACGTTCTCTGTCAGGCTTTGATTCCCTGGCTTGTACCCCGACCACGTCTTCCGTCTCACGTTTATGGGCACAGCGCTCATGTTTGGCTTTTTGACCCTCGGCTTGGTATTTTGACTACATGTATTGCTGCTTCTTCTGGTACAGTCATGGCCAAAAGTTTTGAGAATGACACAAATATTATATTTTCACATGATCTGCTGCCCTCTGGTTTTTATGTGTGTTTGACAGATGAGTTAATGCAGCAAGTCAATATTTGCAGTGTTGACCCTTCTTCTTCAGGACCTCTGCAATTCTCCCTGGCATGCTCTCAATCAACATCTGGACCAAATCCTGACTGATAGCAGTCCATTCTTGCACAATCAATGCTTTTATTTTGTCAGAATTTTTAAGTTTTTGTTTGTCCACCCGTCTCTTGATGATTGGCCACAAGTTCTCAATGGGATTAAGATCTGGGGAGTTTCCAGGCCATGGACCCAAAATCTCTATGTTTTGTTCCCTGAGCCATTTAGTTATCACCTTAGCTTTATGGCAAGGTGCTCCATCATGCTGGAAAAGGCATTGTTGATCGCCAAACTGCTCTTGGAGGGTTGGGAGAAGTTGTTCTTGGAGGACATTCTGGTACCATTCTTTATTCTTGGCTGTGTTTTTAGGCAAGACTGTGAGAGAGCCGATTCCCTTGGCTGAGAAGCAACCCCACACATGAATGGTTTCAGGATGCTTAATAGTTGGCATGAGACAAGACTGGTGGTAGCGCTCAACTTGTCTTCTCCGAATGAGGCGTTTTCCTGATGTCCCAAACAATCGAAAAGGGGATTCATCAGAGAAAATAACTTTACCCCAGTCCTCAGCAGTCCACTGCCTGTACCTTTTGCAGAATATCAGTCTGTCCATGATGTTTTTTTCTGGAGAGAAGTGTCTTCTTTGCTGCCCTCCTTGAGACCATGCCTTGCTCCAAGAGTCTCCGCCTCACAGTGCGTGCAGATGCACTCACACCTGCCTGCTGCCATTCCTGAGTAAGCTCTGCACTGCTGGTAGCCCGATCCCGCAGCTGAAACACTTTTAAGAGATGGTCCTGGCGCTTGCTGGTCTTTCTTGGGCGCCCTGAAGCCTTTTTGGCAACAATGGAACCTCTCTCCTTGAAGTTCTTGATGATGCGATAGATTGTTGACTGAGGTGCAATCTTTCTATCTGCGATACTCTTCCGTTAACAGAAGAGAAACAATGATGCCAAGCACAAGCCTCCTTTTAAAGTGTCCAGTGGTGTCATTCTTACGTAATCATGATAGATTGATCTCCAGCCATGTCCTCATCAACACCCACACCTGTGTTAATGGAGCAATCACTGAAAAGAGGTTAGCTGGTCCTTTTAAGGCATGGCTGCAATGATGTTGAAATGTGTTTTGGGGGATAAAGTTCATTTTCTGGCCAAATATTGACTTTGCAAGTAATTACTGTTAAGCTGATCATTCTTTATAACATTCTGGAGTATATGCAAATTGCCATTAGAAAAAGTGAAGCAGTAGACTTTGTAAAAATTAATATTTGTGTCATTCTCAAAACTTTTGGCCATGACTGTACATCTGCTCCTGATCGTTTCTGACTTGGTTCGTCTGACCACTCTCTCATTACCTGTGACACCTGTGCTGTTGCTTTGTGTCGCTACACTCAGTTTGTAACCTCTCTTCCCTCACCAGCTCCCCCTGGTGGAGGTTTCATTACATTATCACTAACCATACATTTAAATGGGATTTTGCATTTTTTTTCTCTGGTCATGGATCTGCTGCATAACTCGGTGGATCAAGTGTCCAGTTTGACACAGATGGCGCGGGATTTTTCTGTGAAACATCAGTCCCTTGTCACCCACTTACAGAAAAAACTAAGACTATTAAGACCGTGCAGGAAAACACCTCTCATATTGTTAGTCTACTTGGTGACTCTGTAGATGTTGTTTTGCACTCTCCTGAACCCTCGGTTAAATTTCCTGACACTTTTCTGGCGAAAAAGATAAATTTTGCCTATTCACGGAGAATTGTAATTTATGTTTTTTTCTTAGACCCTGATCGTCTGGGAATGAGACTCAGCGGGTAGGGATTATTATCTCCTTACTTAGGGAGGGTCCCCAATCCTGGGCTTTCTCGCTGCCCCCTACCGCCCCTGAACGGAGATCGGTAGATAGGTACTTTGGGGCCCTAGGACTTATCTATGATGAACCGGACCATGTTAGGGTGGCAGAGGACACCATTATGGGTCTGGTTCAGGTGAAGCACTCAGCCGAATGGTACAGCTCCGAGTTCCGTCGATGGTCCACTGACTCCGCACTGAGATGTCAATTCGGGAAAGGAGTGTGGATTGCTTGAAGGACTCTCTGGCTCTCCATCCACCTCCTAGCTCTTTGGAGGAGGCTATGACTCAGGCTATCCATATGGATCAGAGGCTACGAGAGAGAGGTGTTACACAACGAGGGATACCGTTGGTCCCTGCTAACCCTGATGTTTTGCTTCCGTCTGAATCTATGGAGGTGGGAGCCACCGAACTCCAGGAGAAAGATAGGAAACGGCGGCATGATGGAAAGCTGAGTTTTTACTGCGGAGATCCCGGACATTGGAAAAAGGACTGCCTCTCCTGTCCACCAACTAACAAGCGGCTGAGTCTGGGTGATCACCGTGGAGGTCACTCAGACTCTCAGGTACCTTTTTCTTCATTTGCAAAGATACTGTTAAAGGTGGAACTTGGTGTTGAGAATTCCTTTGTCCATACTTCGGTTTTGTAGACTGTGCGTCATCCCTGAACCTGATTGACTCTCAGCTGGTGGTCCGCTGTAGATTAGGGACAGTTAGATTGGAGACTCCCTTTAAAATTGTGGCTATTGACTCTACACCTCTCACAAAGGATGGTCTCCATTTCATTTCTAAAGAATTCACCCTTAGGGTGGGGGCCCTGCACCAGGAGCGCATGTCATGTTTTAGATAACCTCCCTGCTGGCCTGGTGTTAGGGTTTCCAACGGTATAACCCAGTTATTGACTGGGGGTCCCGGGATATTGTCAAATGGGGACCTAGTTGTTCTGAAAATTGTCTTGCTACTGTGTCTATGTCATCCGTCAGTCTGGAGGGTATTCCGGAGTACCTGAAGGACTTTGAGGATGTGTTCTCCGAAAAGGGAGGCTGAGGTTCTACCACCACACCGCCCATTCGATTGTGCTGTTGATCTTGTTCCCGGTGCCAAATTGCCCAAAGCCCATCTGTACAATCTCTCCGGCCCTGAGCGGGCTGCTATAAAGGAGTATATCTTTGAAAGCCTCCGTAAAGGGCATATTCAGCCATCTGTCTCTCCCATGGCGGCGGGGTTTCTTTTTTGTAAAAAAAAAAAGATGGTGGTTTACGCCCATGCCTCGATTTTCAAGAACTGAATAAGATCACCATAAGAAACACTTATCCTCTCCCACTGATACCTGATTTGTACAATCAATTGTCGGGGGCCAGGTGGTTTTCTAAGTTGGACCTCAGGGGAGCATACAATCTCATCCGTATCCGGGAGGGTGATGAGTGGAAAACTGCGTTTCTCCCCTCTGAGGGTCTGTTTGAAAATTTGGTCATGCCGTTTGGGTTGACTAAAGCACCAGTGGTATTCCAGAATTTCATTAACCATGTTTTTTCTGACTTTAGTGGATGCTTTGTGGTAGTTTATCTTGATGATAAATTCATATATTCTTCTGATAGACAAAGTCACATGGGTCATCTTCGTGCGGTTCTCCAGAGGCTCAGGGAGAACTCACTCTTTGCCAAACTGGAGAAGTGTTCATTTTTTACTCAAGAATTGTCCTTTCTAGGGGTCATTTTGTTCGCTGAGGGTTTCGCATGGACCCTAGGAAGGTACAGGCCATTGTGGATTGGGTGCAACCCAGAGATCTCAAGGGTCTTCAGCAATTTCTGGTCTCGCCAATTACTATAGTAAATTCATCAAGGGGTTTTCTCAACTGGTCAAACCCCTCACTGATCTCATTCGAAAGGGGGCTGATCTTAAAAACTGGTCAACTCCAGCTGTGGTGGCGTTTTCTTCATTAAAAAAACGTTTCATGACTGCCCCTGTACTGGTTCAACGCAATATGTCTAAACCATTTATCATAGAGGTGGACGCCTCTGAGGTGGGAGTGGGGGCTGTGTTGTCCCAGGGGCCCACCACATTAACTAAGTTAAGACCCTGTGCCTTCTTTTAAAAAAAAAATTCCTCTGCTGAGAGGAATTATGATGTGGGTAACCAGGATTTGTTGGCCATTAAATTGGCATTTGAAGAATGGAGGCATTTTTTGGAGGGGGCAGTCCATCGTATCACTGTCATTACAGATCACAAGAACCTGTCTTACATCGAGTCCACCAAACGTTTAACTCTGAGACAGGCAAGGTGGGCACTTTTGTTTCCCAATTTCAGTTTTCCATCACTTTCAGACCAGGGTCCAAGAATGTGGAGGCGGATGCATTGTCTTAGATCCAGTATCACCTCCTGAGCCTCCTTCCTCCATTCTTCAGCGTGGGGTGGTACAGGAGATTCGTGAGGCCCAATCTCTTGCTCCGGTATCCATACCTGAAAATAAGCCCTTTTGTGCCTGTTCAGTATCAGTTAAGGGTGCTTCGGGAGTTCCACGACTCTGCTCTGAGTGGGCATCCGGGAATCTCGGCCACTCGTAAAGCCATCATTAGGCTGTTCTGGTGGCCCTCATTGACTTCTGACATCACTGGGCTTGTGTCCTCCTGTGAGACTTGTGCCCGTGCAAAAACCTCCTGCAACCGGGCGCCCGGGGAATTGGTGCCACTGCCAATTCCAGATAGACCGTGGACTCATCTGTCCATGGATTTTATCACCGATCTTCCTCCCTCTAATGGCAAAACCGTGATCTGGGTAGTTGTTGATAGGTTCAGTAAACAAGCACATTTTTTACCATTAATGGGCCTCACTAATGCTGAGACTCTATCTAAACTTTTCATTGAGCATGTGATCCGGTTGCATGGTGTGCCTGTCAGTGTGGTGTCTAATAGAGGGGTGAAATTCGTGGCAAAATTCTGGAGAGCTTTTTGTAAAACCTGGCATCAGTCTGACCTTTTCATGGGCCTATCATCCCGAGACCAACAGTCAGTCTAAAAGTACCAATCAGTCTTTGGAGCAGATTTTACGGTGTCTTGTCACGTCTAGACAGGATGATTGGTGCTCTGCGATACCGGAATTCGCTTTCAATAATCGTGTCAATCAGTCCACTGGTACTTCTCCATTCTTCTGCAACTATGGGTTTCACCCCCATTTTGGTGAGTTTTCCCAGCTGGATTCGGGGTATCCAGAGGCTGATTCAGCCTTTCTGCGGTTGGGGGTGGTCTGGAGGGAGGTTCAGAGAAATATTGGGGAGGTTCAGGGCAAATATAAATTTTTGGCGGATAAACAACGTTCTGTGGGGCCGGCTTATCAGGTGGGGATAAGGTATGGTTATCCACCAAAAATATAAGGCTGAGAATTCCCTTGGCTAAGTTGGGTCCCAAGTATATTGGTCCGTATGAAATTTTAGAGATGATTATTCCTGTGGACTTTCGCCTGCATTTGCCTCCGTCGCTGAGGATCCCCAGTGTGTTCCATAAGGCGCTTCTGAAGCCATTGGTGCCTTCCTCTGGTGATTCTCCCTCACACCCGCCGCCTGTTGTGGTAGATGGACAGACGGAGTACGAGGTGAAACAGGTGGTTGATTCTCATATGCTCCGCCGTTCACTTCAGTACTTGGTCCATTGGAAAGGGTACGGTCATGGGTGGCGGCGAGTTCGGTCCATGAGATCGGTTGGTCCGGGCCTTTCACGCTCGTCTCCAGGGAAGCCTGGGGGTCCTGTGGCCCCCATTGAGAGGGCGGTACTGTCATGGTCCAGTCCGGAGTTTATTTTCTGCTGTCCTTCCCCAGGACTGGTCATGCGGGAGTAAATCTCCTTGGCCTCGTTCTGGAGCTAGCTGGGCTATTTCAGTCAGTCACAGCCTGCTGACCAGTGTTAGTGATAGCTCAAGCTTCCAGTTTAGAGCCTCTGACCCTTGTACCTTGGTAATCCTCCTGCCTTTGACTTGTATTCACGTGTGTGACCCGGACTGATCTCAGACCCCGATTCTTGGTATCAGTCTCTGCTGCTACGTTCTCTGTCTGGCTTTTGATTCCCTGGCTTGTACCCCGACCACGTCTTCCGTCTCACGTTTATGGACACAGCGCTCATGTTTGGCTTTTTGACCCTCGGCTTGGTATTTTGACTACGTGTATTGCTGCTTCTTCTGGTACATCTGCTCCTGATCGTTTCTGACTTGGTTCGTCTGACCACTCTCTCATTACCTGTGACACCTGTGCTGCTGCTCTGTGTTGCTACACTCAGTGTGTAACCTCTCTTCCCTCACCAGCTCCCCCTGGTGGAGGTTTCATTACATTATCACTAACCATACATTTAAACGGGATTTTGCATTTTTTTTCTCTGGTCATGGATCTGCTGCATAACTTGGCGGATCAAGTGTCCAGTTTGACACAGATGGCGCGGGATTTTTCTGTGAAATATCAGTCCCTTGTCAACTCTCTTCCCTCACCAGCTCCCCCTGGTGGAGGTTTCATTACAATGGTGTCCTGTAATATCCATATTGAGAGGGATCCTGACAAGCCATGTTGAAGTGCTATCCCGGACCATACCCTGAGGCTACTGAACTGTAAGTCCCCGGCGTGTGGGCTCAGCATCGTCTGACAGGACACAGATCCTTGTTTTGCTGTAGTTGTTTTGGCGCCGAAGATTTTTGGGACTGGCTGCAGCCAATGCAAATCATAGGCCTGTGTGGGGATCTACCACACGTTAACAGTACTGTAGAAATAGATACCCAGGTATCGCTAAATTACGTACATAAGTATTATTGTTATATTTACAAATATATTCCTATTGTCGGTTTTTGATAAGTTTATAGTCAGTGTGCCATCCCAGAGGCTCCTACAAGACCTCTTCATCAGATTTACACCTGCTTCTCAGATAGTTTATTAAAGACCCTGTCAAACTTAGTGGTTAGATAAATTTCTTCTGGAACCTTTTTGTATTACACTTATATCGGAGACTTGAGTGTAAATAATAAGGGAATCTCAGGCTGTTTCATACAATCTTGAATTTCTCCAACTCCTATTCCAGTAAAGGAAGTGTTTGTTATTTCTGTCTCTCTCAGTTTGTGACTCACTGGATCTTTTTCGGACCTCTTGTCATTAAAGGAGCTGCTTCCCTTCCAAGCCCTGTCATGTACACAAAAATAGTTTTGTGCCCACATGTGGGGTATCAACGTATTGCACAACAAATTTTGGGTCAATTTTCTCCTGTTAATCTTGTGAAAATAAAAAAATGGGTCTAAAATAAATTTTTTATGAAAAGTTAAATGTTCATTTTATCATCCCACATTGCTTCGGTTCCAGTGCAGCACCTGAATGGTTAATAAACTTCTTGAATGTGGTTTTGAGCAGTTTGAGGGGTGCAATTTCTAGAATATTGCCACTTCTGGGTATTTTCTGTCATATAGACCCCTCAAAGTCACTTTAAATGTGATTTGGTCCCTAAAAAAATGGTTTTCTAAATTTTGTTGCAATAATGAGATATCCCTGGTCAACTTTTAACCCTTCTAACTGCCTAAGGCCGGAGTCACACTCAACGTATAAAAAAATCGGTCCGATTTTGACTGCCGAGAATCGCACCAATGTTCTCCATACGGTGATCCGTGTGTAATCCGTTTGCAATGTGAGGATGCAATTTCCTCACATCTAAGTATCCGTGTGACATCCGTATGGCATCCATATGTGATGCGTATGACGTGATTTTATCGCATACTTGCAAAATGGACATATAACGGATCCATGGCCGGAAATTAATTTAAATCCTAATCACCAACCCTATTCATTGGCTCAACAACAGGTTCCACCCTCCAATCTTTGCATTAGAGTCCGTGCTTGTGTTGTGGTATTGCTGCTTTGTGTTAAACATGTCAGACAGGCTTACTTTCAACTAGTGTTGAGCCACCCCCGTAGTGTTCGAGTTGGTACGGTTCGACGAACACCCGTATGTTCGATGAACTGTTCGTCGAACACCGTTAAAACCAATGGCAGGCAAACAAAAACACATAGAAACACATAGAAAACACTTAAAGGTGGAGGAGTAAAAGGAGTAGGAGACACAGATATAGGCATGTCATGCCCTTCTAAAACCAAAAAAGTGAGAAGCCGACACGGCCAGTCCGTTCGTGCCCGTGCGACCTGCGTATCGCCGGGTTTGTGCCAGAGCTGTGGTGGTCCCTGACGGCCAGCCCCCCTCTCCCAATACTGGTGCCTGTCCGCTGGTGGGTCGAGCAAGCCCCCCTGCGGTGGAGGCAGGTCTAATCATTTTAATTTAAATTGTCTCTCTAATTTGAATAAGTACACTTTAAATCCTTTTACAAGGATCTATTGGAGGCCAAGTCTCATGCCAGCAACTGCAGTGGTTCCAGCTCCACCCAGGAAGTGGAGAGGTGTGGTTGCTGGAGGTGTGGTTGCTGCTGGTGGAAGCAGAGAGCAAGGCTGCTAGGAGCTAAGTGCCTGGGAAGGAGGATTTTTTTTTTCTCTATCTGGACTGCTACCTGCCCCTTCCCAGGCAGAGAGACTTCCCTGGGACTGAGCGTCGGGGCTGTGCCCCTGGCTCCCACCCCCCGGCAAGCTAGCTGGGGGTGGGGGCCTCACATAACATCTAGAGGCCCACGCTACAGCAAGCCAGTCCCGGGATGAATAGGAGGAAGATACCGGGGGGCCGCAAGGCTCCAGGATCCAGGACCCCTGAAGCCGGGGCCGTGGCATCTCCTTCTCCCGGTGAGGAGGCTGCAGGCAGAGGTGCGGCAGGAGCCCCCCTTAATATCTGGGGCTCCAAGGCTGCGGGAGAGCCGTCCACCATCTATGCCTCCCGCATCCATGCCCACCTCTGTGAGTATGAGGAGGCAGCTAAGCAGCTGAGGATACTCCGGGAGAGGTTGAGGGGAGCTCGAGTGACAGCAAAAAATAAGCTCCCTGCCTCAAAGAGAGCGGAGGTATCTGCCACGGTCGGAAAGCTGAAGGGGGAGATAAGAGCACTGGGGGAGAGGAGGAAGATCATCCTGGAGGGAAGCGGCCCCTTTGAGGAGAAGTTAAGGAACGATGACCGGTTCAGAGCCCTGACCGGGGGTCTCCTGGGGGGTCAGGAGGCTCCAGCCAGGTGGAGGACGAGGAGGAGGAAGATGGCGGAACATCTGCGCCAGCTCCACCTGGGGACCTGGTGAGTAAGAGCGCCCAGGACCTGGTGAGTAAGAGCGCCCAGGACCTGGTGGGTAAAAGCTCCCAGGTATCGCACAGCGGGATAGCCCCCGAACAAGTGGCTCTCCCACCGGACTCCAGTGACATGGAGGAAAGTGGGAGTGAGGGGAGGATGGAGGGAGCGGGAGAAATAACAAGGGGGGCTGCCTCATCCTACAGCAAGTGAGGCAGATTGAGTCCCCGGCACGGTTTGGCACGCTGTTGTTTGGGGACGAGGTCTGCCTTGAGGATGAGGCAACTGGGAAGAGGGGAAGAAGGCATAAGGCGAAGCAAGTGGTGGAGGAGAAGCTTGTTTTTGTCCCTCTTTCCGGGGCCCCCCCAGTCCCGCTGTGTGGAACCCGCTGCCCACCCCAGCCCGGGCCCTGTGGTGGGTCCGGTGCAAGGGAGCGGGGAGAGAAAAGTCTGCCTGGGTCTTGCTGACACTTCTGGTGGTGGCAGTTCGGATTCAGGCAGCGATATGGAGATCGGTGCTGGTACTGGTAATGGTGGCGTTAGTGGGGGTGCTTGGGCTCAGTCCCCGGTGGCAGGGGGGGCTGGCCCAGCACCTGGTAAAGGTAAAGCCAGGGCCGCATCTCCAATTGCGGTGAGAGCAGCTTCTGGGCCCCCCACGAACAGATCCGTTAAGTCTGGATCACTTATGGGGGTCCAGAAGCATAGAAGGGGCGCAGATACTGCTGTAAAGCAGCAATTAAAGACCTGCAAGGAGTTGGTAGCTCCCCTGGAGGCGACCGTGGTGAAGCCGGGGCACTCGGCACGTAGACCCCAAAAGAGGTCCGTGCGGGGGACCCCGCCACCACTGGATGCCGAAGGGGAGTGGCCAGCCTTGCCTACAGCAGGGGGTGGGTACAGAGCGGTAGTGAAGGCCTGTGGGGGGGGCGTGGCCTCCCTGAATGTTGCCCTGTCTGCAGAGGCATGCAGGGGGGGCGTGCTCTCCCTGACTGAAGTCCCGCCCGCCGTGCTCGCATCATCTGGGGTGGGTGTGGCCTCACAAGGGGCTGCTGCCCAGCCTGGAGGGGCTGTAGCCGGTGGGGGCGTGGCCTCGGCGGCCGTGGCTCCGCCCACTGTGCCCGGGTCATCTGGGGTGGGCGTGGCCTCGCAAGGGGCTGCTGCCCAGCCTGGAGTGACTGTGGGCGGGGGGGGGGGGGGGGGCGTGGCCTCGGCGGCCGTGGCTCCGCCCACTGTGCCCGTGTCATCTGGGGTGGGCGTGGCCTCGCAAGGGGCTGCTGCCCAGCCTGGAGTGACTGTGGCCGGTGGGGGGGGCGTGGCCTCAGCGGGTCTGCCGCCCTCTGTCTTGCCCACCCATACCATTGGGTCTGCAGCCCCAAAAGCCGGTAGGGAGTTGTCGGGGTCCCCAACCCACTTACCGTCATCTGGTGGTGCGGGGGCTCCGGCGCTCCAGGTAAAGCCGGCGGGGGAGGTGTGTGGAGGGCAGGGAGCGGTGGCAAGATCCGTCCCTGCCCTAGGAAGCACAGGAAAAAAAAAAGAGAAAAAAAAAAAAATGTGGTTCCAGAGAGCCCAGGAGCTGCTGCTGCTCCTGAGCCCAGGCAGGGTGTACTAAGTGCACTCTGCTCTGGTGCATTTAAAGGGGCAGTGGCACTCCTGGGTAGAGGAAAAAAAAAAAATGATGAAGACAAAGACATCATTATCCAGCCAGGGCCCCCAGCAGGAGATGTTGAAAGCCACAAAGCTACAAGCAAGGCTAAAGGCAATGTAGGCAATGTAAATGATGTAAATAATAATGTAAATAATATAAATAATGTGAATTATATGGATAGTATGGATAGTGAGGATGATAGTGATGGTGCGAGTGACATTTTTGAAGAACTGTTTGCGGAGGTGGTGCATGGAGGTGTGAGTGATGGCGAGGGTGGTATGAATGGGGGAGTGAGTTTGGGAGTGAATGCCAGGGTGGATGCAGGTGTGAATGTGGGAGCAAGTGTGAGTGGGGTAAAGGCTGGTCCATCTGCCTCCCCAGCCGTGGCTCCCAGGCGTTCATATGCGGGGGTCACGGCTGGGGGTAGGGGGGGCTCCCGGGGGGGTTCTCAGGGGGTCTCCTCACCTCTGGACTCCGGGGACGGCGTTTTGCACCGCCGTTTCCTGGAGGCCCTCAAAAGGGGAGAAAGGTCGATAATTGTAGAGGGGAGGACGGTGGACTTGTCTTTCTGGATAGAGAGGTAGATAAACTTGGCACTCAACTTATAGATGATAATCCCAATTTATTTATTGCAGTCACAGAACAGATGAGACGTTTCGGTCCACATAAGGGCCTTCCTCAGTCTGACAGCAAAATTTGAAAGATATTATAAACAAAAGAAAACCAATAAATAAAATTCTAACAAAAATAAAATTCTAACAAAAACCATACCAAAGAGTACTATATACATATTTACATATGTCCAAGAGACCAATCTAGAGAGGAGTAACAAGGAGGAGAGCACCTATGGTGGATTTATTGTATATTAGGTGAGGGTATAGTTTAGTAATGTGATAGGAAGGTACCTATACTTACCCGACTGCTTGTGGCAAGAAGAATAGTGTGATTGAAGGCAGCTTGCCTGAGATGAGGATATAGTATTGTATTACATTTAAAAGCAGGTGTAGTCCTAAATAGGACAATCAAAGGTATATACCTAGTCATGAGTAGAGATTTAATACTAAATACCTTAGTAGAAAGACACTCATATAGTTAATTCCTGGTCGGCCTTCATATGAGGTGATCTCAAGATAAGATCTGGGAAGTAAAGTAATAAATACTCTTGTCTAATCATAAAAATGAAAATAAATAATATTTATAAATATTTATAAATATATAAATAAAATTTATTTATTTTCATTTTTATGATTAGACAAGAGTATTTATTACTTTACTTCCCAGATCTTATCTTGAGATCACCTCATAAGAAGGCCGACCAGGAATTAACTATATGAGTGTCTTTCTACTAAGGTATTTAGTATTAAATCTCTACTCATGACTAGGTATATACCTTTGATTGTCCTATTTAGGACTACACCTGCTTTTAAATGTAATACAATACTATATCCTCATCTCAGGCAAGCTGCCTTCAATCACACTATTCTTCTTGCCACAAGCAGTCGGGTAAGTATAGGTACCTTCCTATCACATTACTAAACTATACCCTCACCTAATATACAATAAATCCACCATAGGTGCTCTCCTCCTTGTTACTCCTCTCTAGATTGGTCTCTTGGACATATGTAAATATGTATATAGTACTCTTTGGTATGGTTTTTGTTAGAATTTTATTTTTGTTAGAATTTTATTTATTGGTTTTCTTTTGTTTATAATATCTTTCAAATTTTGCTGTCAGACTGAGGAAGGCCCTTATGTGGACCGAAACGTCTCATCTGTTCTGTGACTGCAATAAATAAATTGGGATTATCATCTATAAGTTGAGTGCCAAGTTTATCTACCTTACTATACACGGGTTGGGAAACCTACTTGTGCACCACCACGGGAGTGCGACGATATATTTTCACTTTTCTGGATAGAGAGACATGGTTTAGCCGCCTTCCAAGAGAGAAGAGAGGGAGGGACTGTCTGGTCTCTCCCAACAGCCGGGCAAGGGCTGGTAAGGAGGAATGTGGTCCGTCTTCGGTGGGGGGGCAGTGAAGCTTGCCCACCCAGGAGTAGGGTGGTGGAGCTCCTCCTGAAGATGGGCTTCAGGGCAGATGACATCTTTGCCCTGATCCATCCCACATCAGCCCGTTTCTTTGACATCAGCTTTGTTCGGCCAGAGGGGCTTGAGCTCTTCTGGTCAAATTATGAGCTGGTGAAAGGGGAGCCCGGATGGCGAGGCTTCGTCGTACAGGCGGTGTCTCGCCAAAATTCCGTCAAGAGAGTGACCGTGGTGACATGTAACGAGTCACTCTCAGGCGTGGACATAATGACGTGGCTTTCCCGGTATGGGGAAGTCACTGAGGTCCCAAAAAAGAACAGGGACGAGTTTGGTATTTGGTCGGGGGGCTGGACCTTCATGGTTAAGTTGAAGGTCTCAGGCGATACGGTCACCCACATCCCTTCCTCGGCATTCCTGGGAAGGGACAGGATCCTGATCTTCTACCAGGGGCAGCCGAAGGTTTGTCACAAGTGCGGCGATCCCCGCCACTTCAGCGCAAGCTGCAAGGTGCAGAAATGTGCCTTGTGTGGCGGGGTGGGCCATCTCGCCGCTGCGTGTAGGGACATTCGGTGCAACCTGTGTGGTGACTTAGGTCACCCGTATAGCCGCTGCCCTCGCTCCTTCTCCAATACTGCTGCGGGCCCGGTGGGGGGAGACCGTGGGGGGGAAACCTCCGGCGTGGCTTCCTCTGTCCGCGGCGAGCGGTGGTGGCGGGGAGGGGGCTGAGGGGCCAGTGAGGAAAGGCAAAGTCACTAGAGGCCCCTCATATCAGCGGAGGCAGGCGGCTCGCCAGGGGGGTAAGGAGCAGGTGGAGCCTCGGGTAACTGGGGTGATGCCTGCTCCTCCCTCTGGGTTGGTGGCTAAAGCCTCTGAGGCCCTGGGGGAGGAAGCGGTGAACGAGGAGATCAGGAGGATGGAGAGGGAGGATAAAGCGGCTGACTCAGACAACTCCTCTCAGTATGAAAGTGTTGATGAGGAATCTTAGAGCAGCCTACAATATCAAAGGGTGGAAAAAAGCGCAACAACAGGAGGGGGAGGAAGAGGCTGAATAAGTCTTCCAAATCCCCCCCACTCCCGACCGTGAGGGTACCAACGGAAGTGCCCACCGTTCCCCCTCTGATCACACTCTCCAACCGGTTCCAGGCCCTTGAGGACTCTGCTAAAGAGTCGCCGGACGAGGGCAGGGGACCGGGGGCGGCATCGGGGGGTCTTTTAGGGGATGGCGGAGTCCAACCCTTGGGGGACGTTGTTTCTCCCAAGGGGGGGACAGACCTGGAGTCCGAAGGTGAGGACACCAGGGAGGAGGAATGGACACCTCGTCCACCTTAAAAAGGAAGGGTTCCGACTCCTCCCCAGAGGGTGGTGGGAGTGGGGTGGGTAAGAAGAAGGCCGTCGAGCTTGATCACTCATGATGGCTGAACTCGCTCCGTTGACGCTGGCGTCCATTAATGTCGCCAGCATTAAATCAGATGCGGCTAGATTTACGGCCTTTGATTTTCTCACCCGAATTGAGGCTGAAATTTTATTTTTGCAGGAGACCAGACTAACTGACATGGGGCCATACATAAAGCACGGAGAGAGTGGAGGTGCGGGCCCTCATACTGGTCTCTTGCGGCCGAGCCGTATAGCGGGGTGGCAGTCCTCTTTAAGACTGCAGATGTGGAATGCAGACGAGTGATCGAGCTAGAAATGGGGAGGTGCCTGGTCCTTGACGTCTTCATGAGGGGACAAGAGCTACGGCTCATAAACATCTATGGTCCACAATCAAAGTGGGACCGGAAATGTCTCTTCCTGAGGATTAAGCCCTTTCTTTTTACAAGCCGGCAGGTGGTCTTCGGTGGGGACTTCAACACCATTACGAGGTCCCGTGATCGGGGGGTCCTGGAGGTCGCCTGCCTTATGACAGTATCACGCTCAATAGCATAGCCAGTGAAGCTCGCCTGGTGGATGTCCACATCCGGCACACCCCAGGTCACGGGGGTTTCACCTATCATAGGGGTAGCTGTAGATCTAGAATAGACAGGTTTTTTTTAAAGGAGGATGCCATCTTTTCTGCTGTGTCCGCCGTTGAGGTGGAGTTCTCCGATCACTGTCTAATTTTCTTTTCTCTGAATGTTGCAGAAACTCCCCGGATGGGAGGAGGGCTGTGGAAGCTGAATTCGTTCTTGCTGGAAGAAGCGAATGTGAGACAATCCTTCGAGGATTTTCTTCAGAGCCAGGTACCGCTTTTGGATCTCTGTAGTAGTAAGTCAGAGTGGTGGGAGATCTTCAAAAAGCGGGTGGCGGGGTTCTTCCGCAAGCTCTCGAGCCTCAGGAGTCTTAACAGGCATCGCTTGTATCAGGCTCTGGGGAGGAAACTCGAGCAGCTCGTCTCGACTGGAGGTGACCGTGAGGAAATCTCCAGAGTGAAGTCTTTGCTTAAGAGGTGTCAGTATGATAGGCACACATCTTTGGTTTTTGAGAGGGATTTCGGGAAGTACCGCTCACCCGACCCCTACAGGAACTGTAAGATGTCAGTGAATTGTAAAATGGTGACAGGACTGATCGATAGTACGGGGTCCCTGAACAGATCCAAATCAGGGATCCTGGAGGTGGTCAGGTCCTTTTACTCACACCTCTTGGGAAAGAGGGATCTAGATCGGGATGAGATGTCGGCTTTCCTGGCTGAAACCATCCCTGAGCCAGGGGATGATCCCTCTCTTGGTGTTTTGGCAGAAGCAATCAGGGAAGAGGAAGTGAGACTGGCCATTGATGGGCTTCGGCCCAAAAAATCGCCAGGTCCGGATGGCTTAACATCCGAATTTTATAAGACCTTTAGGGACTCCTTGGTCCCCCTCTTGACTGGGTGTTTAATGAGTGTCTTTCCTCGGGTACTCTTCCCGGTTCAATGAGGAGGTCAGCCCTGATTATTCTGTCAAAGGGTAAAGACTCGTCCCGTATTGAGAATTGGCGTCCCATAGCGCTTCTCAATACGGACCGGAAGGTTCTGGCGAAGGTGTTGTTTAACCGGCTGGTCAAGTTTGCACCCCGGCTCCTTTCGGAGGCCCAGCACTGCTCTGTTCCAGGCCGCAGCACCTTTAGTGCTGTGCTCGGTGTCCGAGAGGCAGTGGAACAGGGTAGGGCAGGTCACTGGAAGGGGTATCTACTGTCATTAGACCAAGCAAAAGCCTTTGACCGGGTTAACCATGAGTACCTCTGGTCTGTCCTTTTAAGGTACGGTCTGCCTGGGAGGTTTGTAAATTGGCTAGAGATCTTGTACCAAGGGGCTGAGACTTTCCCGCTCGTGAACGGTTGGTCGGGGCGCCCTTTTGAGGTGGGTTCTGGGGTCCGTCAGGGCTGTCCTCTGAGCCCACTTTTATACGCGTTCGCGATCGATCCCTTCCTGAGGAGGGTAGATCGTGGACCGTTGGTGGGAGTCGGGATGGACCAGGCAGGCTCTGGGCCCCCTCTGAGGGTGGTGGCGTACGCTGACGATGTTTCCCTTTTCGTATCCTCGAGAGGGAGGCGGATTGGGTCATGTCCGAGGTCGTGCGTTACTCGGAGGCATCTGGGTCCATGATCAACCGGGAAAAGTGTGAGAGTCTCTGGCTGGGAGGGGAGATCCTAGTTTTGATCTCCCGGGCACCCTTCCAGAACCCTAGGCCTCCGCCAAAATTCTAGGCATCGAATTTGGTCCCGGGGACTATCCCCAGCAAAATTGGGAGGGCAGACTCAAGATTGCCGCCCAAAAGGTGGACCAGTGGAAGGGTTGGTCTTTAACCCTGAGGGAAAGGGTTAGCTTGGCTAAAGGCTTTCTGCTTCCCTTGTTAATTTACCTGGGCAGTGTGTGCATCTTGCCAGAACCTCTTTGGACACGGGTTTACAGCCTGTTCTTCCAGCTGTTATGGGGGAATAGGCTCAACCTAATCAAGAGAGAGGTCACGTACCGTACGAGGAGACTAGGTGGGTTGGGTATGGTCAACCCAGTAGTGTTCTTAGTGAACACCTTTCTTAAAGCCAATGTTTCCAACCTCTGGCTAGAGAGGGCTCCTCCATGGGTATTCTCCTGCAGGGGTTGGTTTCGGCCCTTCTTCCAGGAGTGGGAGACAGGAGGGCAAGTGAAGGATCTCCGTACACCTCACGGACATCTTCCGGCTTACGCTACCCCGGTTCTGAAGGTAATCCGCCGGTGGGGTCTGGAAATGAGGGAAATCAGGACCATGTCGAGACAATGTCTTGACAGAAGGGTTCTGTTGACCCATTTCCAGAAGCCCCTGGTCCTCAGGGATTGCCCAGGCCGGGATCTGGAGGTGGGGCTCGGGCTTTTAAATTCAGAGCGGATCCCCACGAAGTTTTGGGACTTGTCCTGGCGCTGCTTTCACGGGAGACTGTATGTGAGGGACAACTTGAAGTACAGGAACTCCGATGATCGGGGTTGTCCTCGTGAGGAGTGTGGCGACGTGCTGGAAAGCATGGAGCACTTCCTCCTTCAGTGTCCCTTTAATGCAGAGGTTTACAACAGGGTGGGTGCTTCCATACGTTGGCCGCGGCTAGCGTCCCTTTCCTACGCCGAGTGGGTCTATGGGGCGTTCAGATCCCTGGGTGGCCGAGAGCGGAGCACTTTATTCTTAGTTAGCGTAGTGGTCAGGTTTTACACGTGGAATGCACGGTGTTTAGTTTCGACGCAGCAGAAAGCCCTCCCCGGGATGAGGTGGTTAGTAACATCTTGGGTGACCTGGGGAAGGTGCGTTCTTTGGAGTTCGAGAGGTTGGGTGTGAGGAGGGGCCTCTTGGCTTTGAGGGGCTTCTCCTTTTTTAGGAATTAGAAAGGGGGTGGGGGTAAAAACTCTGGAAAAGGAAAAAGAAAAAGGGTTTAAATTTTTAAGGGGGGGGAAAGGGGGGAAAAACCCCAACCCGGGGGGGGCCCGGGCCCCTTCCAGGATCCGGGACCTAGGGGCCGGGGTTTTTAAATTCCCTCCCCGGTTTTGGGAGGGCCCCCCAGGAGATTTTTAAAGGCCCCTTAATAAGGGGGCCCAAGGGTTCCCCGGGAGGGGCCTGCAAAAAGGGGCCTTTCCCCTTCATGCCTTTTTTTGGGAATTTTAAAAAAGGGGGGGGGCCCTAGGGCTGGGGTTTTTCCCCGGAGGGTTAGGGGAGCCCGGGTCCGAAAAAAGCCCTTTTCTAGAGGAGGGAGGTTTTTTCACGTGGAAGAAAGGGGGGAAAGAAAAGGGGCCCCCCGGAAGGGAGAAATCCCCGGGGGGAAGGGCCGGTTTTCCGAAGGGGGGTGGGGGAAAGGCCCGGTTAGGGGCCCCCCTTTTTTAAAAATCGGGGTCTTTTTGAAGGTGGAGGAGCAAAGGTGGGGGGGGGGAGGAAGGGGGGAAAATTTCGGGGGGTCATGGGGAAAATTTGGGTTTAAGAAGGGGAGACTGGGATAAAGGGCGCCCGGGGGAAAAGGGGGGTTTTTAAGGGGGCCCAGTAAGGGGTTTGGGAAGGACAAGGCCCTTTTCCCACCCGGGGGGTTTTTCATGCAAGAGGGAAAAATGGGATTTGAGGGGGAAAAATGGGGGAAAAGGGGAAAAATAAAAGGGTTTGTTTTAAATTTAACAAGTAGGATTGTTTTTTTGAGTGTTTGAGTTTTATAGGGTTTTTTTTTGAGTCGGGGCCCTTAGATAGGATTGGGGAAAAGGGGGTGGGGGGGGGGGGGGTGGGGGGGGAAAAAAATTTGTTTTGGGCCCTCCGGGGCCGCCCCCCCCGGGGTTTTTGCTTGTGGGGAAAAACTTTTGGCCCCATTGGGCCCGGCCCTGTGGGGGGGGAAAAAAAATTTTTGAAAAAAAAAAGGGAAAGGGGGGGAAAAAAGGGGTTTTGGCCGGGTTTTTGTTGACAATCCGGTTTTGGTTGCTTTTTTTTTTAAAAAAAAGGGGAATGGGGGGTGTGGTATGAATGGTGGGTTAAAATGGTTGTTTGGGTTTCCCCCTTTTTTCAGGGGGTGGGGCCCAGAAAAGTAAATTTTAAAGCCCGGGGATTAATGGGAAAGAAATTTTTCCTGGCCCCCAAAATTTTTTTTTAAATTTTATTTGGTTTAAAGGGCATGAAGGGGGAGTTTTTAAAGTTTTAAGGGAAAAAATTAAAATGAAGTTTTCCTCCCCCGGAAAGGGAAAGGGGGTTGGGGGTGGGGGCCCTGGGGGGGGGCCGGCCCCTGGGCAAGGGGTTTCCACGGGCCTTTGGTCCCCCCTTCGAGGAGATTTTTGGGGGTGGGGGTGGGGTGGCCCCTGGCTCCCCCCCCCCCCCCACCCCCACCCAACCCCCCGCCCCCCAAAAAGGGAAAAACCCCCCCCCCCCCAAAAACCCCACCCCCACCCCCCCGGGGGGCCACCCCCCCCCCCCCAACCACCCCGCCACCCCCCCCCCCTGCCCCAAAAAGAAACACAAACACAAACTCCAGAAAACCAACACAAAAACCCCCCCCAAAAAAACGGAAACCACCCAACTAGGGGAGAAACCGAAAAGAACACCAAAGGGGAAAAAAAAAAAAGGGGACCCAAAACCCCCCACCCCCCCACCCCCCAAAAAACCTTCCCCCCCCACCAAAACCCCGGGGGGAAGAAACCCAAACCGGGGGAAAGCCCCAAAAAACCCCCCCAACAACCCCCCCACCCAACAAAAAAAAAAAACCCCAAAAAACCCCCCCACCCAAACCCCCCGGGGGCAAAACCCCCGGGAAAAAAAGGGAAAAAAAACCAAAGAGATTTAGAGAACGCCCCCCCCCCCCCCCCCCGGGGGAAACCCCCCCACCCCCCCCCCTTTTCCCCCAAAGGGGGGTGGGGGGCCCCGCCAGGGGGGTTTGGCCGGGGAAGGGGAATTGGAGCTTGCTACGGGGGGGGCAGGGGGTGGGGTACCCGGGGGGGGGGCGGCCCCAAGGGTGGAAAGGGGCCTTTTGGGGGGCCTTTGGGCCCCCCAAAAATTTTTCCCGGGTCCTTTGGGGGGGGGGGGCCCTGCAAAAGAAAATTTTGCAAGGGGGGCCCCCCTCCCTTAAAAGGGGGGAATGGGCCCTGCCCCGGGGCTCCCCGCCACCATGGGGGGGGGGGGCCCCCTTTCCAAGGGGGGGGGTTTACCGGGGGGCTGAGGCCCGGGGGGGGGGGCGGGGCCCCCCCTTTTTAAAGGGGGGGTTCCCCCAAGGCTGCTGGGGGCGGGGCCCGGGGGGGGCGGGGCCTCCGGCCGGGGCCCGCCCCGTGCCGGGGTTCATCTGGGGGGGGGGGCCTCCAAAGGGGCTGCTGCCCAGCCGGGAGGCGTGGGCCGGGCGGGGGGGCGGGCCTCGGGGGCCCGTGGCTCCGCCCACGTGCCCGGTCTTTTTGGGGTGGGCGTCCCCTCGAAAGGGGCTGCTGCTCAGCCTGGAGTGGCTGTGGCCAGTAGGGGGGCCTTGGTTCGGCGGGTCCGCCGGCCTCTGTCCTGCCCACCATACCATCGGGTCTGCAGCCCCAAAAGCTGGTAGGGAGTTGTCGGGGTCCCCAACCCACTTACTGTCATCTGGTGGTACGGGGCTCCGGCGCTCCAGGTAAAGCCGGCGGAGGAGGTGTGTGGAGGGCAGGGTGCGGTGGCAAAGTCCGTCCCTGCCCTAGGAAGCACAGAGAAAGGAAAGAAGAAAAAAAAAAAAAAAGTGTTCCAGAGAGCCCAGGAGCTGCTGCTGCTCCTGAGCCCAGGCAGGGTGTACTAAGTGCACTCTGCTCTGGAGCATTTAAAGGGGCAGCGGCACTCCTGGTAGAGGAAAAAAAAATGATGAAGACAAAGACATCTTTATCCAGTCAGGGCCCCCAGCAGGAGGTGTGGAAAGCGGCAGACCTAAAAGCAAAGATAAAGGCAATGTAAATATTGTAAATAATGCAAATATTGTAAATAATGAAAATAATGTAAATAATAGTGTATATATGGATAGTATGGATAGTGAGGTTGATAGTGATGGTGTGAGTGACATTTTTGAAGAGCTGTTTGCGGAGGTGGTGCATGGAGGTGTGAGTGATGGCGAGGGAGGTATGAATGAGGGAGTGAGTCTGGGAGTGAATGCCGGGGTGGATGCAGGTGTGAATGTGGGAGCAAGTGTGAGTGGGGTAAGGGCTGGTCCATCTGCCTCCCCAGCCGTGGCTCCCAGGCGTTCATATGCGGGGGTCACGGCTGGGGGTAGGGGGGGCTCCCGGGGGGGTTCTCAGGGGGTCTACTCACCTCTGGACTCCGGGGACGGCGTTTTGCACCGCCGTTTCCTGGAGGCCCTCAAAAGGGGAGAAATGTCGATAATTGTAGAGGGGAGGACGGTGGACTTGTCTTTCTGGATAGAGAGACATGGTTTAGCCGCCTTCCAAGAGAGAAGAGAGGGAGGGACTGTCTGGTCTCTCCCAACAGCCGGGCAAGGGCTGGTAAGGAGGAATGTGGTCCGTCTTCGGTGGGGGGGCAGTGAAGCTTGCCCACCCAGGAGTAGGGTGGTGGAGCTCCTCCTGAAGATGGGCTTCAGGGCAGATGACATCTTTGCCCTGATCCATCCCACATCAGCCCGTTTCTTTGACATCAGCTTTGTTCGGCCAGAGGGGCTTGAGCTCTTCTGGTCAAATTATGAGCTGGTGAAAGGGGAGCCCGGATGGCGAGGCTTCGTCGTACAGGCGGTGTCTCGCCAAATTCCGTCAAGAGAGTGACCGTGGTGACATGTAACGAGTCACTCTCAGGCGTGGACATAATGACGTGGCTTTCCCGGTATGGGGAAGTCACTGAGGTCCCAAAAAAGAACAGGGACGAGTTTGGTATTTGGTCGGGGGGCTGGACCTTCATGGTTAAGTTGAAGGTCTCAGGCGATACGGTCACCCACATCCCTTCCTCGGCATTCCTGGGAAGGGACAGGATCCTGATCTTCTACCAGGGGCAGCCGAAGGTTTGTCACAAGTGCGGCGATCCCCGCCACTTCAGCGCAAGCTGCAAGGTGCAGAAATGTGCCTTGTGTGGCGGGGTGGGCCACCTCGCCGCTGCGTGTAGGGACATTCGGTGCAACCTGTGTGGTGACCTTGGTCACCCGTATAGCCGCTGCCCTCGCTCCTTCTCCAATACTGCTGCGGGCCCGGTGGGGGGAGACCGTGGGGGGGAAACCTCCGGCAGGGCTTCCTCTGTCGCGGCGGGCGGTGGTGGCGGGGAGGGGGCTGAGGGGCCAGTGAGGAAAGGCAAAGTCACTAGAGGCCCCTCATATCAGCGGAGGCAGGCGGCTCGCCAGGGGGGTAAGGAGCAGGTGGAGCCTCGGGTAACCGGGGTGATGCCTGCTCCTCCCTCTGGGTGGTGGCTAAAGCCTCTGAGGCCCTGGGGGAGGAAGCGGTGAACGAGGAGATCAGGAGGATGGAGAGGGAGGACAAAGCGGCTAATTCAGACAGCTCCTCTCAATATGAAAGTGTTGAGAGGAAGTCTTAGAGCAGCCTACAGCATCAAAGGGTGTAAAAAAACGTAACAACAGGAGGGGGAGGAAGAGGCTGAATAAGTCTTCCAAATCCCCCCACCCCCGACCGTGAGGGTACCAACGGAAGTGCCCACCTTTCCCCTCTGATCACACTCTCCAACCGGTTCCAGGCCCTTGAGGACTCTGCTAAAGAGTCGCCGAACGAGGGCAGGGGACCGGGGGCGGCATCGGGGGGTCTTTTAGGGGATGGCGGAGTCCAACCCTTGGGGGACGTTGTTTCTCCCAAGGGCGGGACAGACCTGGAGTCCGGAGGTGAGGACACCAGGGGAGGAGGAATGGACACCTCGTCCACCTTAAAAAGGAAAGGTTCCGACTCCTCCCCAGAGGGTGGTGGGAGTGGGGTGGGTAAGAAGAAGGCCGTCGAGCTTGATCACTCATGATGGCTGAACTCGCTCCGTTGACGCTGGCGTCCATTAATGTCGCCAGCATTAAGTCAGATGCGGCTAGATTTACGGCCTTTGATTTTCTCACCCGAATTGAGGCTGAAATTTTATTTTTGCAGGAGACCAGACTAACTGACATGGGGGCCATACATAAAGCACGGAGAGAGTGGAGGTGCGGGCCCTCATACTGGTCTCTTGCGGCCGAGCCGTATAGTTGGGTTTAAGACTTTAAGACTGCAGATGTGGAATGCTGACGAGTGATCGAGCTAGAAATGGGGAGGTGCCTGGTCCTTGACGTCTTCATGAGGGGACAAGAGCTACGGCTCATAAACATCTATGGTCCACAATCAAAGTGGGACCGGAAATGTCTCTTCCTGAGGATTAAGCCCTTTCTTTTTACAAGCCGGCAGGTGGTCTTCGGTGGGGACTTCAACACCATTACGAGGTCCCGTGATCGGGGGGGTCCTGGAGATCGCCTGGCTTATGACAGTGTCGCGCTCAATAGCATAGCCAGTGAAGCTCGCCTGGTGGATGTCCACATCCGGCACACCCCAGGTCACGGGGGTTTCACCTATCATAGGGGTAGCTGTAGATCTAGAATAGACAGGTTTTTTTAAAGGAGGATGCCATCTTTTCTGCTGTGTCCGCCGTTGAGGTGGAGTTCTCCGATCACTGTCTAATTTTCTTTTCTCTGAATGTTGCAGAAACTCCCCGGATGGGAAGAGGGCTGTGGAAGCTGAATTCGTCCCTGCTGGAAGAAGCGAATGTGAGACAATCCTTCGAGGATTTTCTTCAGAGCCAGGTACCGCTTTTGGATCTCTGTAGTAGTAAGTCAGAGTGGTGGGAGATCTTCAAAAAGCGGGTGGCGGGGTTCTTCCGCAAGCTCTCGAGCCTCAGGAGTCTGAACAGGCATCGCTTGTATCAGGCTCTGGGGAGGAAACTCGAGCAGCTCGTCTCGACTGGAGGTGACCGTGAGGAAATCTCCAGAGTGAAGTCTTTGCTTAAGAGGTGTCAGTATGATAGGCACACATCTTTGGTTTTTGAGAGGGATTTCGGGAAGTACCGCTCACCCGACCCCTACAGGAACTGTAAGATGTCAGTGAATTGTAAAATGGTGACAGGACTGATCGATAGTACGGGGTCCCTGAACAGATCCAAATCAGGGATCCTGGAGGTGGTCAGGTCCTTTTACTCACACCTCTTGGGAAAGAGGGATCTAGATCGGGATGAGATGTCGGCTTTCCTGGCTGAAACCATCCCTGAGCCAGGGGATGATCCCTCTCTTGGTGTTTTGGCAGAAGCAATCAGGGAAGAGGAAGTGAGACTGGCCATTGATGGGCTTCGGCCCAAAAAATCGCCAGGTCCGGATGGCTTAACATCCGAATTTTATAAGACCTTTAGGGACTCCTTGGTCCCCCTCTTGACTGGGGTGTTTAATGAGTGTCTTTCCTCGGGTACTCTTCCCGGTTCAATGAGGAGGTCAGCCCTGATTATTCTGTCAAAGGGTAAAGACTCGTCCCGTATTGAGAATTGGCGTCCCATAGCGCTTCTCAATACGGACCGGAAGGTTCTGGCGAAGGTGTTGTTTAACCGGCTGGTCAAGTTTGCACCCCGGCTCCTTTCGGAGGCCCAGCACTGCTCTGTTCCAGGCCGCAGCACCTTTAGTGCTGTGCTCGGTGTCCGAGAGGCAGTGGAACAGGGTAGGGCAGGTCACTGGAAGGGGTATCTACTGTCATTAGACCAAGCAAAAGCCTTTGACCGGGTTAACCATGAGTACCTCTGGTCTGTCCTTTTAAGGTACGGTCTGCCTGGGAGGTTTATAAATTGGCTAGAGATCTTGTACCAAGGGGCTGAGACTTTCCCGCTCGTGAACGGTTGGTCGGGGCGCCCTTTTGAGGTGGGTTCTGGGGTCCGTCAGGGCTGTCCTCTGAGCCCACTTTTATACGCGTTCGCGATCGATCCCTTCCTGAGGAGGGTAGATCGTGGACCGTTGGTGGGAGTCGGGATGGACCAGGCAGGCTCTGGGCCCCCTCTGAGGGTGGTGGCGTACGCTGACGATGTTTCCCTTTTCGTATCCTCGAGAGGGGAGGCGGATTGGGTCATGTCCGAGGTCGTGCGTTACTCGGAGGCATCCGGGTCCATGATCAACCGGGAAAAGTGTGAGAGTCTCTGGCTGGGAGGGGGAGATCCTAGTTTTGATCTCCCGGGCACCCTTCCAGAGCCCCAGGCCTCCGCCAAAATTCTAGGCATCGAATTTGGTCCCGGGGACTATCCCCAGCAAAATTGGGAGGGCAGACTCAAGATTGCCGCCCAAAAGGTGGACCAGTGGAAGGGTTGGTCTTTAACCCTGAGGGAAAGGGTTGGCTTGGCTAAAGGTTTTCTGCTTCCCTTGTTAATTTACCTGGGCAGTGTGTGCATCTTGCCAGAACCTCTCTGGACACGGGTTTACAGCCTGTTCTTCCAGCTGTTATGGGGGAATAGGCTCAACCTAATCAAGAGAGAGGTCACGTACCGTACGAGGAGACTAGGTGGGTTGGGTATGGTCAACCCAGTAGTGTTCTTAGTGAACACCTTTCTTAAAGCCAACATTTCCAACCTCTGGCTAGAGAGGGCTCCTCCGTGGGTATTCTCCTGCAGGGGTTGGTTTCGGCCCTTCTTCCAGGAATGGGAGACAGGAGGGCAGGTGAAGGATCTCCGTACACCTCACGGACATCTCCCGGCTTACGCTACCCCGGTTCTGAAGGTGATCCGCCGGTGGGGTCTGGAGGTGAGGGAAATCAGGACCATGTCGAGACAATGTCTTGACAGAAGGGTTCTGTTGACCCATTTCCAGAAGCCCCTGGTCCTCAGGGATTGCCCAGGCCGGATCTGGAGGTGGGGCTCGGGCTTTTAAATTCAGAGCGGATCCCCACGAAGTTTTGGGACTTGGCCTGGCGCTGCTTTCATGGGAGACTGTATGTAAGGGACAACTTGAAGTACAGGAACTCTGATGATCGGGGTTGTCCTCGTGAGGAGTGTGGCGACGTGCTGGAAAGCATGGAGCACTTCCTCCTTCAGTGTCCCTTTAATGCAGAGGTTTACAACAGGGTGGGTGCTTCCATACGTTGGCCGCGGCTGGGTCCCTTTCCTACGCCGAGTGGGTTTATGGGGCGTTCAGATCCCTGGGTGGCCGAGAGCGGAGCACTTTATTCCTAGTTAGCGTAGTGGTCAGGTTTTACACGTGGAATGCACGGTGTTTAGTGTCGACGCAGCAGAAAGCCCTCCCCTGGGATGAGGTGGTTAGTAACATCTTGGGTGACCTGGGGAAGGTGCGTTCTTTGGAGTTCGAGAGGTTGGGTGTGAGGAGGGCCTCTTGGCTTTGGAGGGGCTTCTCCTTTTAAAAACACACTCAAGGGAGAGTTTTTGTGTGTGAATGGTGGTAGGGATAGCATAAGGTGGTGTGGGTGTTGAGGGAGAGAAGTAGGGGTAGATAGGGTCAGGGAGGGTCAGTAGGAGGGATAGATTGAGAGTTAGTTAAGTTAGGTAGATTAGGGACAGATAGGGATAGATAGGGACAGTCGGTTAGGGAAAGAAGTAGGGACAGTTTTAGTTGATGAGGGACAGGATGAATGTGTGGTTGGTAAGGGACAAGGCCTCTTAGGGCTCCAGTCTCCTGGTGGTGGGCTATTGCATGACACAATGTAGCTTTTTGTTTTGTAATAAAATAAAGAATGGATATTGAGGCTTACAGGCACCGAACTTGGGCCTTGTAAAATAGGAAATGAAAGGAAAAATTAAGATTAGTTAAGTAGTTATGGCATATATTGATAACATTGTAGATTGTATTTTGTATATGTATTATATTGAGTGTATTGTATTGTTATATATAACGTGTTTTGTTTTTGATTGTCTGAGTGTCTGTAGATAGTAGTATGTGGGGGTATAGTTAGGTTGGGTGGGGGTTGTCTGGGGGGGTGGGGTGTGGAGAAAGAAGATGTTTGAAGGGCAGTGGGCAGGAAACTTGCCATGGACCCACGGACCTGAAGAGAAAAAATAAATTTTGCTGTGAAAAGGGCATAAACATTATATGGACCCGGGTTTTTGTTTTCAGTTAGGCCATGAACTTATGGACCGGAGGTGTGGTGGGGGGAATATATAAAAAAAAAAAAAAATGCATATATAATTTTTGTGTGATTTGTATTAGGGTGTTTAGCGAATGGTTAAGGGGAGTTGTTAAGGCCAGAATGGCATAATTTTTGTTGGAGGCAATGGGCCAGAATGTTGTGTAATAGTCTTTTGTAAATTATGTAAATATGTAAATAGGTGTGAATGGGGGGTGAATGAGGTATGAATGTGTGTGAATGGGTAAATAGGAATATGATTTTGTTTCCCCTTTTCTTTTCCCTTTTTTTCATTTGAAGAAGGTTCCTGCTGGGGTCCCTGAAGAAGAGCTGGAAAGTTCTAAAAGGACCTATAAAGTGAGGACTTTGGAAGATGGCGTAAGAGAAGTGGATTTGAACTGGTTCCTTGTTTTTCTTTAAAAAGTTTCTTTGGTAATATTTACTTATGGTATAACGTGGTCATGGAAGTAGGTTTTGATTTTGATTTTAATATGTGTTATGTTGTATGGTTTTCGTATATTTATAATAAAATAGAGTTCCAGCTCCACCCAGGAAGTGGAGAGGTGTGTGGCTGGAGGTGTGGAAGCTGTGTGCAAGCCAAGTCCTGGGAGGAGGACTTTTCCACCTGGACTTTTTGCCTGATCCTCCCCAGGAGAGAGAAGCCTTCCCTGGGACTGAGCGTCGGGGCTGTGCCCCTGGCTCCCACCCCCGGCAAGCTAGCTGGGGGTGGGGGGCCTCACATACATCTAGAGGCCCACGCGTACAGCAAGCCAGTCCCGGGATGAAAGGAAGAAAGACATCGGGGGGCCGCAAGGCTCCAGGATCCAGGACCCCTGAAGCCGGGGCCGTGGCAGCTCCTTCTCCCGGTGAGGAGGCTGCAGGCAGAGGTGCGGCAGGAGCCCCCTTAATATCTGGGGCTCCAAGGCTGCGGGAGAGCCGTCCACCATCTATGCCTCCCGCATCCATGCCCACCTCTGTGAGTATGAGGAGGCAGCTAAGCAGCTGAGGATACTCCGGGAGAGGTTGAGGGGAGCCCGAGTGACAGCAAAAAATCGGCTCCCTGCCTCAAAGAGAGCGGAGGTATCTGCCACGGTCGGAAGGCTGAAGGGGGAGATAAGAGCACTGGAAGAGAGGAGGAAGATCATCCTGGAGGGAAGCGGCCCCTTCGAGGAGAAGCTAAGGAACGATGACCGGTTCAGAGCCCTGACCGGGGGGTCTCCTGGGGGGTCAGGAGGCCCAGCCAGGTGGAGGACGAGGAGGAGGAAGATGGCGGAACATCTGCGCCAGCTCCACCTGGGGACCTGGTGAGTAAGAGCGCCCAGGACCTGGTGAGTAAGAGCGCCCAGGACCTGGTGGGTAAGAGCTCCCAGGTATCGCACAGCGGGATAGCCCCCGAACAAGTGGCTCTCCCACCGGACTCCAGTGACATGGAGGAAAGTGGGAGTGAGGGGGAGGATGGAGGGAGCGGGAGTAATAACAAGGGGGGCTGCCTCATCCTACAGCAAGTGAGGCAGATTGAGTCCCCGGCACGGTTTGGCACGCTGTTGTTTGGGGATGAGGTCTGCCTTGAGGATGAGGCAACTGGGAAGAGGGGAAGAAGGCGTAAGGCGAAGCAAGTGGTGGAGGAGAAACTTGTTTTTGTCCCTCTTTCCGGGGCCCCCCAGTCCCGCTGTGTGGAACCCGCTGCCCACCCCAGCCCGGGCCCTGTGGTGGGTCCGGTGCAGAGGGGAGGAGCGGGGAGTAAAGTTCTAGGCCGGGTCGTGTGCTGTAATCTTGGCTGGGGTCAGTTCGGTCAGGCAGCGCAACTGGAAGGTAACCAGGGCGCACTGTAATGGGTGGGTTAGGGGGTGCTTTGGGCTCAGACGTCCGTAATTGGCAGGGGGTGCCAGAACATAGAAGGGTGCAAAGCCTGAAGGCAGCATTAATGCCTGCAAGGTGTTGGCGCCCCCATGAACGGATCCGTGTGAAATCTGGATAACTATAGGGTGTCCCCCGAAGCATGAAGGGGAGTGACTGCCTAAGCCTTGACCTACAGCAGGGGTTGGTACGTCGCGTGAGGCACTGTGGAGGGGGCATGGCACGTGACCCAAAGTGTTGCCCGCCCAGAGCTGAAGGGGGGGCGCTTGTTCCTTCGACAGCAGGTGGTCAGACCCGCGTTGCTCTCATCTGGGGTGGGGTGTGGCCTCCAGCGCTGCTGCCCAGCTGCCTGCAGGGCTGCTAGCCGGTGGGGGGGCGTGGCCTCGGCGCCGTGGCTCCGCCCACTGTGCCCGTGTCATCTGGGGTGGGCGTGGCCTCGCAAGGGGCTGCTGCCAGCCTGGGGACTGTGGCCGGCGGGGGCGTGGCCTGGCGGCCGTGGCTCCGCCACTGTGCCGTGTCATCTGGGGTGGGCGTGGCCTCGAAGGGGCTGCTGCCAGCCTGGAGTGGCTGTGGCCGTGGGGGGCGTGGCTTCGCGGGTCCGCCGCCCTCTGTCCTGCCCACCCATACCATCGGGTCTGCAGCCCCAAAAGCCGGTAGGGAGTTGTCGGGGTCCCCAACCCACTTACTGTCATCTGGTGGTGCGGGGGCTCCGGCGCTCCAGGTAAAGCCGGCGGAGGAGGTGTGTGGAGGGCAGGGTGCGGTGGCAAAGTCCGTCCCTGCCCTAGGAAGCACAGAGAAAAAAGAAAAAAAAAAAAAAGTGTTCCAGAGAGCCAGGAGCTGCTGCTGCTCCTGAGCCCAGGCAGGGTGTACTAAGTGCACTCTGCTCTGGAGCATTTAAAGGGGCAGCGGCACTCCTGGGTAGAGGAAAAAAAAAATGAGAAGACAAAGACATCTTTATCCAGCCAGGGCCCCAGCAGGAGGTGTGGAAAGCGGCAGACCTAAAAGCAAAGATAAAGGCAATGTAAATATTGTAAATAATGAAATATTGTAAATAATGAAAATAATGTAAATAATAGTGTATATATGGATAGTATGGATAGTGAGGTTGATAGTGATGGTGTGAGTGACATTTTTGAAGAGCTGTTTGCGGAGGTGGTGCATGGAGGTGTGAGTGATGGCGAGGGTGGTATGAATGAGGGAGTGAGTCTGGGAGTGAATGCCGGGGTGGATGCAGGTGTGAATGTGGGAGCAAGTGTGAGTGGGGTAAGGGCTGGTCCATCTGCCTCCCCAGCCGTGGCCCCAGGCGTTCATATGCGGGGGTCACGGCTGGGGTAGGGGGGGCTCCGGGGGGGTTCTCAGGGGGTCTCCTCACCTCTGGACTCCGGGGACGGCGTTTTGCACCGCCGTTTCCTGGAGGCCCTCAAAAGGGGAGAAAGTCGATAATTGTAGAGGGGAGGACGGTGGACTTGTCTTTCTGGATAGAGAGACATGGTTTAGCCGCCTTCCAAGAGAGAAGAGAGGGAGGGACTGTCTGGTCTCTCCCAACAGCCGGGCAAGGGCTGGTAAGGAGGAATGTGGTCCGTCTTCGGTGGGGGGGCAGTGAAGCTTGCCCACCCAGGAGTAGGGTGGTGGAGCTCCTCCTGAAGATGGGCTTCAGGGCAGATGACATCTTTGCCCTGATCCATCCCACATCAGCCCGTTTCTTTGACATCAGCTTTGTTCGGCCAGAGGGGCTTGAGCTCTTCTGGTCAAATTATGAGCTGGTGAAAGGGGAGCCCGGATGGCGAGGCTTCGTCGTACAGGCGGTGTCTCGCCAAAATTCCGTCAAGAGAGTGACCGTGGTGACATGTAACGAGTCACTCTCAGGCGTGGACATAATGACGTGGCTTTCCCGTATGGGGAAGTCACTGAGGTCCCAAAAAAGAACAGGGACGAGTTTGGTATTTGGTCGGGGGGCTGGACCTTCATGGTTAAGTTGAAGGTCTCAGGCGATACGGTCACCCACATCCCTTCCTCGGCATTCCTGGGAAGGGACAGGATCCTGTCTTCTACCAGGGGCAGCCGAAGGTCTGTCACAAGTGCGGCGATCCCCGCCACTTCAGCGCAAGCTGCAAGGTGCAGAAATGTGCCTTGTGTGGCGGGGTGGGTCCCTCTCGCCGCTGGTGTAGGGACATTCGGTGCAACCTGTGTGGTGACCTTGGTCACCCGTATAGCCGCTGCCCTCGCTCCTTCTCCAATACTGCTGCGGGCCCGGTGGGGGGAGACCGTGGGGGGGAAACCTCCGGCGGGCTTCCTCTGTCGCGGCGGGCGGTGGTGGCGGGGAGGGGGCTGAGGGGCCAGTGAGGAAAGGCAAAGTCACTAGAGGCCCCTCATATCAGCGGAGGCAGGCGGCTCGCCAGGGGGGTAAGGAGCAGGTGGAGCCTCGGGTAACCGGGGTGATGCCTGCTCCTCCCTCTGGGTTGGTGGCTAAAGCCTCTGAGGCCCTGGGGGAGGAAGCGGTGAACGAGGAGATCAGGAGGATGGAGAGGGAGGATAAAGCGGCTGATTCAGACAGCTCCTCTCAATATGAAAGTGTTGAGAGGAAGTCTTAGAGCAGCCTACAGCATCAAAGGGTGTAAAAAACTAACAACAGGAGGGGGAGGAAGAGGCTGAATAAGTCTTCCAAATCCCCCCACCCCGACCGTGAGGGTACCAACGGAAGGCCCACCGTTCCCCCTCTGATCACACTCTCCAACCGGTTCCAGGCCCTTGAGGACTCTGCTAAAGAGTCGCCGGACGAGGGCAGGGGACCGGGGGCGGCATCGGGGGGTCTTTTAGGGGATGGCGGAGTCCAACCCTTGGGGGACGTTGTTTCTCCCAAGGGGGGACAGACCTGGAGTCCGGAGGTGAGGACACCAGGGGAGGAGGAATGGACACCTCGTCCACCTTAAAAAGGAAAGGTTCCGACTCCTCCCCAGAGGGTGGTGGGAGTGGGGTGGGTAAGAAGAAGGCCGTCGAGCTTGATCACTCATGATGGCTGAACTCGCTCCGTTGACGCTGGCGTCCATTAATGTCGCCAGCATTAAGTCAGATGCGGCTAGATTTACGGCCTTTGATTTTCTCACCCGAATTGAGGCTGAAATTTTATTTTTGCAGGAGACCAGACTAACTGACATGGGGGCCATACATAAAGCACGGAGAGAGTGGAGGTGCGGGCCCTCATACTGGTCTCTTGCGGCCGAGCCGTATAGCGGGGTGGCAGTCCTCTTTAAGACTGCAGATGTGGAATGCAGACGAGTGATCGAGCTAGAAATGGGGAGGTGCCTGGTCCTTGACGTCTTCATGAGGGGACAAGAGCTGCGGCTCATAAACATCTATGGTCCACAATCAAAGTGGGACCGGAAATGTCTCTTCCTGAGGATTAAGCCCTTTCTTTTTACAAGCCGGCAGGTGGTCTTCGGTGGGGACTTCAACACCATTACGAGGTCCCGTGATCGGGGGGGTCCTGGAGATCGCCTGGCTTATGACAGCGTCGCGCTTAATAGCATAGCTAGTGAAGCTCGCCTGGTGGATGTCCACATCCGGCACACCCCAGGTCACGGGGGTTTCACCTATCATAGGGGTAGCTGTAGATCTAGAATAGACAGGTTTTTTTTAAAGGAGGATGCCATCTTTTCTGCTGTGTCCGCCGTTGAGGTGGAGTTCTCCGATCACTGTCTAATTTTCTTTTCTCTGAATGTTGCAGAGACTCCCGGATGGGAAGAGGGCTGTGGAAGCTGAATTCGTCCCTGCTGGAAGAAGCGAACGTGAGACAATCCTTCGAGGATTTTCTTCAGAGCCAGGTACCGCTTTTGGATCTCTGTAGTAGTAAGTCAGAGTGGTGGGAGATCTTCAAAAAGCGGTGGCGGGGTTCTTCCGCCAGCTCTCGAGCCACAGGAGTCTGAACAGGCATCGCTTGTATCAGGCACTGGGGAGGAAACTCGAGCAGCTCGTCTCGACTGGAGGTGACCGTGAGGAAATCTCCAGAGTGAAGTCTTTGCTTAAGAGGTGTCAGTATGATAGGCACACATCTTTGGTTTTTGAGAGGGATTTCGGGAAGTACCGCTCACCCGACCCCTACAGGAACTGTAAGATGTCAGTGAATTGTAAAATGGTGACAGGACTGATCGATAGTACGGGGTCCCTGAACAGATCCAAATCAGGGATCCTGGAAGTGGTCAGGTCCTTTTACTCACGCCTCTTGGGAAAGAGGGATCTGGATCGGGATGAGATGTCGGCTTTCCTGGCTGAAACCATCCCTGAGCCAGGGATGATCCCTCTCTTGGTGTTTTGGCAGAAGCAATCAGGGAAGAGGAAGTGAGACTGGCCATTGATGGGCTTCGGCCCAAAAAATCGCCAGGTCCGGATGGCTTAACATCCGAGTTCTATAAGACCTTTAGGGACTCCTTGGTCCCCCTCTTGACTGGGGTGTTTAATGAGTGTCTTTCCTCGGGTACTCTTCCCGGTTCAATGAGGAGGTCAGCCCTGATTATTCTGTCAAAGGGTAAAGACTCGTCCCGTATTGAGAATTGGCGTCCCATAGCGCTTCTCAATACGGACCGGAAGGTTCTGGCGAAGGTGTTGTTTAACCGGCTGGTCAAGTTTGCACCCCGGCTCCTTTCGGAGGCCCAGCACTGCTCTGTTCCAGGCCGCAGCACTTTTAGTGCTGTGCTCGGTGTCCGAGAGGCAGTGGAACAGGGTAGGGCAGGTCACTGGAAGGGGTATCTACTGTCATTAGACCAAGCAAAAGCCTTTGACCGGGTTAACCATGAGTACCTCTGGTCTGTCCTTTTAAGGTACGGTCTGCCTGGGAGGTTTGTAAATTGGCTAGAGATCTTGTACCAAGGGGCTGAGACTTTCCCGCTCGTGAACGGTTGGTCAGGGCACCCTTTTGAGGTGGTTCTGGGGTCCGTCAGGGCTGTCCTCTGAGCCCACTTTTATACGCGTTCGCGATCGATCCCTTCCTGAGGAGGGTAGATCGTGGACCGTTGGTGGGAGTCGGGATGGACCAGGCGGGCTCTGGGCCCCTCTGAGGGTGGTGGCGTACGCTGACGATGTTTCCCTTTTCGTGTCCTCGAGAGGGGAGGCGGATTGGGTCATGTCCGAGGTCGTGCGTTACTCGGAGGCATCCGGGTCCATGATCAACCGGGAAAAGTGTGAGAGTCTCTGGCTGGGAGGGGGAGATCCTAGTTTTGATCTCCCGGGCACCCTTCCAGAGCCCCAGGCCTCCGCCAAAATTCTAGGCATCGAATTTGGCCCCGGGGACTACCCCCAGCAAAATTGGAGGGCAGACTCAAGATTGCCGCCCAAAAGGTGGACCAGTGGAAGGGTTGGTCTTTAACCCTGAGGGAAAGGGTTGGCTTGGCTAAAGGCTTTCTGCTTCCCTTGTTAATTTACCTGGGCAGTGTGTGCATCTTGCCAGAACCTCTCTGGACACGGGTTTACAGCCTGTTCTTCCAGCTGTTATGGGGGAATAGGCTCAACCTAATCAAGAGAGAGGTCACGTACCGTACGAGGAGACTAGGTGGGTTGGGTATGGTCAACCCAGTAGTGTTCTTAGTGAACACCTTTCTTAAAGCCAATGTTTCCAACCTCTGGCTAGAGAGGGCTCCTCCGTGGGTATTCTCCTGCAGGGTTGGTTTCGGCCCTTCTTCCAGGAATGGGAGACAGGAGGGCAAGTGAAGGATCTCCGTACACCTCACGGACATCTCCCGGCTTACGCTACCCCGGTTCTGAAGGTAATCCGCCGGTGGGGTCTGGAAATGAGGGAAATCAGGACCATGTCGAGACAATGTCTTGACAGAAGGGTTCTGTTGACCCATTTCCAGAAGCCCCTGGTCCTCAGGGATTGCCCGGGCCGGGATCTGGAGGTGGGGCTCGGGCTTTTAAATTCAGAGCGATCCCCACGAAGTTTTGGGACTTGGCCTGGCGCTGCTTTCACGGGAGACTGTATGTAAGGGACAACTTGAAGTACAGGAACTCTGATGATCGGGGTTGTCCTCGTGAGGAGTGTGGCGACGTGCTGGAAAGCATGGAGCACTTCCTCCTTCAGTGTCCCTTTAATGCAGAGGTTTACAACAGGGTGGGTGCTTCCATACGTTGGCCGCGGCTGGCGTCCCTTTCCTATGCCGAGTGGGTCTATGGGGCGTTCAGATCCCTGGGTGGCCGAGAGCGGAGCACTTTATTCTTAGTTAGCGTAGTGGTCAGGTTTTACACGTGGAATGCACGGTGTTTAGTATCGACGCAACAGAAAGCCCTCCCCCGGGATGAGGTGGTTAGTAACATCTTGGGTGACCTGGGGAAGGTGCGTTCTTTGGAGTTCGAGAGGTTGGGTGTGAGGAGGGCCTCTTGGCTTTGGAGGGGCTTCTCCTTTTAAAAACACACTCAAGGGAAAGTTCTGTGTGTGAATGGCGGTAGGGATAGCATAAGGTGGTGTGGGTGTTGAGGGAGAGAAGTAGGGGCAGATAGGGTCAGGGAGGGTCAGTAGTGAGGGACAGATAGAGAGTTAGTTAAGTTAAGTTAGGTAGAGTAGGGATAGATAGGGATAGATAGGGACAGTTTTGTTAGGGATAGAAGTAGGGACAGTTTTAATTGACAAGGGACAGGGTGAATGTGTTAGTTGGTAAGGGATAGGGCCTCTTAGGGCTCCAGTCTCCTGGTGGTGGGCTATTGCATGACACAATGTAGTTTTTTGTTTTGTAATAAAATAAAAAAGAATGGATATTGAGGCTTGCAGGCACCAAACTTGGGCCTTGTGTGTTAGGAAGTTTTTTAAAGTAGTTATGTTGCATTAAGGTATTATTGGTGATAATGTGATAATGTGGTTGTAGTAAATTGTTTTTTGTAATTATGTTTTGTTGTGTTTGTAATTATATTATAGTATGTGTTATTATATGGTTTATTAAGATGATTATTTTTGAGTGTATGTAGATTATTGTGTGTGGGGTATAGTCAGGTTGGGTGGGGTTGTCTGGGGGGTTTTTGAGGGGTGTGGTAAAATTTTTTTAGGGCAATGGGCAAAGAACTTTGAAGATATGGACCCATGGACCCAGTTGTTTTCTATATGGAAATAGGGGCATAAAACTTTATATGGACCCGGAAATGTTTGCAGTGTTTATTGAGGCCATGAACTGATGGACCTGTGGTGTGGTGGGGGGTTATAATAATAAATTAAAAAAAAAAAAAAAAAAATTAAAAATTAAAAATATATATATATAAAAAATATATATATATGTTTAGGAAGCTAAGTTTTCTGTGTGGCGGCCAGAATGGCCTTTGTTGTTTCTGTGTTAAGGCAGTGGGCCAAACCCTTTTTTTCTTCTCTCCTGTAAATATGTAAATTTGGTGTATAAGTGCGGTATGTATGTAGGTGAATGATGAATGAAAATTTTGGGTTTTCCTTTTTGTTTCCCCTTTTTGGTTTTTCCCTTTTTCTTTGGAGGTTTTCCTGCTGGGGGTCCCTGAGGAGCTGTAAAGTTCAGCAAGTGGACTCGTGTGTGGAAGGAAAAATCTCGATTAATAAGGACAAGAAAGTGAGGAGTGAACAGTGTCAAGCTATTTTCTTTAGGTATTGTTTCTTTTTGTTTTGGATTGGAGTTGTTGTTTTGTGTATATAATGTATGTGTTTTGTATTTTTAAAAAAAGAGTTCCAGCTCCACCCAGGAAGTGGAGAGGTGTGTGGCTGGATGGATGGAGGCTGTGTGCAAACCAAGCTGCCTGGGGAGGAGGATTCTTTTCCACCTGGACTTTTGCCTGCCTCCCAGAGAGAGAGGCCTTCCCTGGGACTGAGCGTCGGGGCTGTGCCCCTGGCTCCCACCCCCCGGCAAGCTAGCTGGGGGTGGGGGGCCTCACATACCATTTGAGGCCCACGCTACAGCAAGCCAGTCCCAGGGATGAACAGGAAGAAGATACCGGGGGGCCGCAAGGCTCCAGGACCAGACCCCTGAAGCCGGCCGTGGCAGCTCCTTCTCCCGGTGAGGAGGCTGCGGGCAGAGGTGCGGCAGGAGCCCCCTTAACATCTGGGGCTCCAAGGCTGCGGGAGAGCCGGTCCACCATCTAGCCTCCCGCATCCATGCCCACCTCTGTGATATGAGGAGGCAGCTAAGCAGCTGAGGATACTCCGGGAGAGAGTTGAGGGGAGCCCGAGTACAGCAAAAAACGGCTCCCTACCTCAAAAGAGCGGAGGTATCTGCCACGGTCGAAAGGCTGAAGGGGGAGATAAGAGCACTGGAAGAGAGGAGGAAGATCATCCTGGAGGGAAGCGGCCCCTTTGAGGAGAAGCTAAGGAACGATGACCGGTTCAGAGCCATGACGGGGGTCTCCTGGGGGGTCGGAGGCCCCAGCCAGGTGGAGGACGAGGAGGAGGAAGATGGCGGAACATCTGCGCCAGCTCCACCTGGGACCTGGTGAGTAAGAGCGCCCAGGACCTGGTGAGTAAGAGCGCCCAGGACCTGGTGGGTAAGAGCTCCCAGGTATCGCACAGCGTGATAGCCCCCGAACAAGTGGCTCTCCCACCGGACTCCAGTGACATGGAGGAAAGTGGGAGTGAGGGGGAGGATGGAGGGAGCGGGAGTAATACGAGGGGGGCTGCCTCATCCTACAGCAAGTGAGGCAGATTGAGTCCCCAGCACGGTTTGGCACGCTGTTGTTTGGGGACGAGGTCTGCCTCGAGGATGGGGCAACTGGGAAGAGGAGGAGAAGGCGTAAGGCGAAGCAAGTGGTGGAGGAGAAACTTGTTTTTGTCCCTCTTTCCGGGGCCCCCAGTCCCGCTGTGTGGAGCCCGCTGCCCACCCAGCTCGGGCCCTGTGGTGGGTCCGGTGCAAGGGAGCGGAGTAAAGTCTGCCTGGGTCTTGCTGACACTTCTGGTGGTGGCAGTTCGGATTCAGGCAGCGATATGGAGGTCGGTGCGGTACTGGTGGCGTTAGTGGTGGTGTTTGGGCTCAGTCCCCGGTGGCAGGGGGGGCTGGCCCAGCACCAGGTAAAGGTAAAGCCGGGGCCGCATCTCCAGCGGTGAGAGCAGCTTCTGGGCCCCCCACGAACGGGTCCGTTAAATCTGGATCACTTATGGGGGTCCAGAAGCATAGAAGGGGCGCAGATACTGCTGTAAAGCAGCAATTAAAGACCTGCAAGGTGTTGGTCGCTCCCCTGGAGGCGACCGTGGTGAAGCCGGGGCACTCGGCACGTAGACCCCAAAAGGGATCCGTGCGGGGGGCCCCGCCACCACTGGATGCCGAAGGGAGTGGCCAGCCTTGCCTACAGCAGGGGGTGGGTACAGAGCGGCAGTGAAGGCCTGTGGGGGGGCGTGGCCTCCCTGAATGTTGCCCTGCCTGCAAAGGCAGAGGCATGCAGGGGGGGCTGCTCTCCTTGACCGCAGTCCCGCCTGCCGTGCTCACATCATCTGGGGTGGGTGTGGCCTCGCAAGGGGCTGCTGCCCAGCCTGGAGGGGCTGTAGCCGGCGGGGGGGGATTGTGGCCTCGGCGGTCGTGGGCTGCCGCCGCACTGTGGCCTGGGGGGGTGGCTGTGGCCGCCCCTCTGTCCTGCCCACCCATACCATCGGGTCTGCAGCCCCAAAAGCCGGTAGGGAGTTGTCGGGGTCCCCAACCCATTACTGTCATCTGGTGGTGCGGGGGCTCCGGCGCTCCAGGTAAAGCCGGCGAGGGAGGTGTGTGGAGGGCAGGGAGCGGTGGCAAGATCCGTCCCTGCCCTAGGAAGCACAGGGAAAAAAAAAGAGAAAAAAAAAAAAGTGGTTTCAGAGAGCTCAGGAGCTGCTGCTGCTCTGCTCCGAGCCCAGGCAGGGTGTACTAAGTGCACTCTGCTCTGGAGCATTTAAAGGGGCAGCAGCACTCCTGGGCAGAGGAAAAAAAAATGGAGACAATAACATTGTTATCCAGCCAGGGCCCCCAGCAGGAGGTTTGGAAAGCAGCAGCAAGTAAAGGCGATGTAAATATTGTAAATATTGTAAATAATGAAAATAATGAAAATAGTGTAAATAGTGTGAATAGTGTATATATGGATAGTGTGGATGATAGTGATGGAGCGAGTGACATTTTTGAGGAGCTGTTTGCGGAGGTGGTGCATGGAGGTGTGAGTGATGGCGAGGGTGGTATGAATAGGGGAGTGAGTGCAGGAGTGAATGAAGGGGTGGATGCAGGGTGAATGTGGGAGCAAGTGTGAGTGGGGTGGGGACTGGCCCATCTGCCCCCCCAGCTGTGGCACCCAGGCGTTCTTTTGCGGGGGTCACGGCTGGGGGTCGGCGGGGTCCCGGGGGGGTTCTCAGGGGGTCTCCTCACCTCTGGACTCCGGGGACGGCGTTTTGCACCGCCGTTTCCTGGAGGCCCTCAAAAGGGGAGAAAGATCAATAATGTAGAGGGGAGGACGGTGGACTTGTCTTTCTGGATAGAGAGACATGGGTTAGCCGCCTTCCAAGAGAGAAGAGAGGGAGGGACTGTCTGGTCTCTCACAACAGCCGGGCAAGGGCTGGTGAGGAGGAATGTGGTCCGTCTTCGGTGGGGGGGCAGTGAAGCTTGCCCACCCAGGAGTAGGGTGGTGGAGCTCCTCCTGAAGATGGGCTTCAGGGCAGATGACATCTTTGCCCTGATCCATCCCTCATCGGCCCGTTTCTTTGACATCAGCTTTGTTCGGCCGGAGGGGCTTGAGCTCTTCTGGTCGAACTATGAGCTGGTGAAGGGGGAGCCCGGATGGCGAGGCTTCGTCGTACAGGCGGTGTCTCGCCAGAATTCCGTCAAGAGAGTGACCGTGGTAACATGTAACGAGTCACTCTCAGGCGTGGACATAATGACGTGGCTTTCCGTTATGGGGAAGTCACGAAGGTCCCAAAAAAGAACAGGGACGAATTTGGTATTTGGTTGGGGGGCTGGACCTTCATGGTTAAGTTGAAGGTCTCAGGCGATACGGTCACCCACATCCCTTCCTCGGCATTCCTGGGAAGGGACAGGATCCTGGTCTTCTACCAGGGGCAGCGAAGGTCTGTCACAAGTGCGGCGATCCCCGCCACTTCAGCGCAAGCTGCAAGGTGCAGAAATGTGCCTTGTGTGGCGGGGTGGGTCATCTCGCCGCTGCGTGTAGGGACATTCGGTGCAACCTGTGTGGTGACCTTGGTCACCCGTATAGCCGCTGCCCTCGCTCCTTCTCCAATACTGCTGCGGGCCCGGTGGGGGGAGACCGTGGGGGGGAAACCTCCGGCGGGGCTTCCTCTGTCGCGGCGAGCGGTGGTGGCGGGGAGGGGGCTGAGGGGCCAGTGAGGAAAGGCAAAGTCACTAGAGGCCCCTCATATCAGCGGAGGCAGGCGGCTCGCCAGGGGGTAAGGAGCAGGTGGAGCCTCAGGTAACCGGGGTGATGCCTGCTCCTCCCTCTGGGTTGGTGGCTAAAGCCTCTGAGGCCCTGGGGGAGGAAGCGGTGAACGAGGAGATCAGGAGGATGGAGAGGGAGGATAAAGCGGCTGACTCAGACAACTCCTCTCAATATGAAAGTGTTGATGAGGAAGTCTTAGAGCAGCCTACAACATCAAAGGGTGGAAAAAAACGTAACAACAGGAGGGGGAGGAAGAGGCTGAACAAGTCTTCCAAATCCCCCCCACCCCCGACCGTGAGGGTACCAACGGAAGGGCCCACCGTTCCCCCTCTGATCACACTCTCCAACCGGTTCCAGGCCCTTGAGGACTCTGCTAAAGAGTTGCCGGACGAGGGCAGGGGACCGGGGGCGGCATCGGGGGGTCCTTTAGGGGATGACGGAGTCCAACCCAATGGGGGACGTTGTTTCTCCCAGGGGGGGGACAGACCTGGAGTCCGGAGGTGAGGACACAAGGGGAGGAGGGATGGACACCTCGTCCACCTTAAAGAGGAAGGGTTCCGACTCCTCCCCAGAGGGTGGTGGGAGTGGGGTGGGTAAGAAGAAGGCCGTCGAGCTTGATCACTCATGATGGCTGAACTCGCCCCGTTGACGCTGGCGTCCATTAATGTCGCCAGCATTAAGTCAGATGCGGCTAGATTTACGGCCTTTGATTTTCTCACCCGAATTGAGGCTGAAATTTTATTTTTGCAGGAGACCAGACTAACTGACATGGGGGCCATACATAAAGCACGGAGAGAGTGGAGGTGCGGGCCCTCATACTGGTCTCTTGCGGCCGAGCCGTATAGCGCGGTGGCAGTCCTCTTTAAGACTGCAGATGTGGAATGCAGACGAGTGATCGAGCTAGAAATGGGGAGGTGCCTGGTCCTTGACGCCTTACAAGGACAGTAAACTTCAGGAAGGCAAATTTCCAACGGATGAGAGATGATCTTGGTGCAATAAACTGGGACCATATCCTCAGACATAAAAATACACAAAGAAAATGGGAGACGTTTATTAGTATCCTGAATAGGACCTGTGCACAGTATATACCCTATGGGAATAAACATGCTAGAATTAGGAGGAAACCACTATGGCTAAATAGAGCTGTAAGGGGCGCAATAAGGGACAAAAAGAAAGCGTTTAGGGAATTAAAGCAAGTAGGTAGTGATGAGGCATTAAATAGATACAGAAGACTGAATAAATTCTGTAAAAAGCAAATCAAGACAGCAAAGATTGAGGCAGAGAGACTCATTGCCAGAGAAAGTAAAAATAATCCCAAAATATTATTTAACTACATAAATAGCAAGAAACTAAAAAATTATAGTGTTGGTCCCCTTAAAAATAGTCTGGGTGAAATGGTGGATGAGGATGAGGAAAAAGCCAATATGCTAAATGACTTTTTTTCAACTGTATTTACACAAGAAAATCCCATGACAGATAACATGATCAGTGATAAAAAAAATGTCTCCATTAAATGTCACCTGCTTAACCCAGCAGGAAGTACGGCGGCGTCTAAAAATCACTAAAATTGACAAATCCCGGGCCCGGATGGGATACACCCCCGAGTACTGCAGGAATTAAGTACAGTTATAGATAGACCATTATTTTTAATCTTTAAAGATTCCATAATAACGGGGTCTGTACCACAGGACTGGCGTATAGCAAATGTGGTGCCAATATTCAAAAAGGGGGCAAAAACTGAACCTGGAAATTATAGGCCAGTGAGCTTAACATCTACTGTGGGTAAAATCCTGGAGGGTTTTCTAAGGGATACTATATTGGAGTATCTGAGGCTGAATAACCTCATGACACAGTATCAGCATGGGTTTACGAGGGACCGTTCTTGTCAGACTAATCTGATAAGCTTTTATGAAGGGGTAAGTTCAGGACTGGACCAAGGGAATGCAGTGGACGTGGTGTTCATGGACTTCTCAAAAGCTTTTGATACAGTGCCACACAAAAGGTTGATACATAAAATGAGAACAATGGGGATAGGGGAAAATTTGTGTAAGTGGGTTAAGAACTGGCTCATGGATAGAAAACATTATTGGTTATTAATGGAGCACACTCGGACTGGGTCATGGTTAGCAGTGGGGTACCACAGGGGTCAGTATTGGGGCCGCTTCTCTTTAACATATTTATTAATGACCTTGTAGGGGGCATACAGAGTAGTATTTCAATATTTGCAGATGACACTAAACTCTGCAGGGTAATAAATACAGAGGAGGATAATTTTATATTACAGGAGGATTTATGTAAACTAGAAGCTTGGGCTGATAAATGGCAAATGAGCTTTAATGGGGATAAATGTAAGGTCATGCACTTGGGTAGAACAAATAAGATGTATAATTATGTGCTTAATTGTAAAACACTGGGCAAAACTGTCACTGAAAAAGACCTTGGTGTATGGGTGGACGACAAACTCACATTTAGTGGCCAATGTCAGGCAGCTGCTGCCAAGGCAAAAAAATAATGGGATGCATTAAAAGAGGCATAGATGCTCATGAGGAGAACATAATTTTACCTCTATACAAGTCACTGGTGCGACCACACTTAGAATACTGTGTGCAGTTCTGGTCTCCGGTGTATAAGAAAGACATAGCTGAACTGGAGCGTGTGCAGAGAAGAGCGACCAAGGTTATTAGAGAACTGGGGGGTATGCAATACCAAGACAGGTTATTACACTTAGGGTTATTTAGTTTGGAAAAACGAAGGCTTAGAGGTGGTCTTATTACAACGTATAAATATATGAGGGGACAGTACAAAGACCTTTCTAATGATCTTTTTACTCTTAGACCTGTGACGGGGACAAGGGGGCATCCTCTACGTCTGGAGGAAAGAAGGTTTAGCCATAATCACAGACGCAGATTCTTTACTGTAAGAGCAGTGAGACTATGGAACTCTCTGCCTTCTAATGTTGTAATGAGTGAATCCTTACTAAAATTTAAGAAGGGACTGGATGCCTTTCTTGAAAAGTATAATATTACAGGCTATATTCACTAGTTTCCTAGATACTGCGTTGATCCAGGGAGCTAGTCTGATTGCCGTATGTGGAGTCGGGAAGGAATTTTTTTCCCCAATGTGAAGCTTACTGTTTGCAACTTGGGTTTTTTTTGCCTTCCTCTGGATCAACATGTTAGGGCAGGTTAGGATAGGATATGGGTTGAACTAGATGGACTTAAAGTCTTCCTTCAACCTTAATAACTATGTTACTATGTTCATGAGGGGACAAGAGCTGCGGCTCATAAACATCTATGGTCCACAATAAAAATGGGACCGGAAATGTCTCTTCCTGAGGATTAAGCCCTTTCTTTTTACAAGCCGGCAGGTGGTCTTCGGTGGGGACTTCAACACCATTACGAGGTCCCGTGATCGGGGGGGTCCTGGAGATCGCCTGGCTTATGACAGCGTTGCGCTTAATAGCATAGCTAGTGAAGCTCGCCTGGTGGATGTCCACATCCGGCACACCCCAGGTCACAGGGGTTTCACCTATCATAGGGGTAGCTGTAGATCTAGAATAGACAGGTTTTTTTTAAAGGAGGATGCCATCTTTTCTGCTGTGTCTGCCGTTGAGGTGGAGTTCTCCGATCACTGTCTAATTTTCTTTTCTCTGAATGTTGCAGAGACTCCCCGGATGGGAAGAGGGCTGTGGAAGCTGAATTCGTCCCTGCTGGAAGAAGCGAACGTGAGACAATCCTTCGAGGATTTTCTTCAGAGCCAGGTACCGCTTTTGGATCTCTGTAGTAGTAAGTCAGAGTGGTGGGAGATCTTCAAAAAGCGGGTGGCGGGGTTCTTCCGCCAGCTCTCGAGCCACAGGAGTCTGAACAGGCATCGCTTGTATCAGGCACTGGGGAGGAAACTCGAGCAGCTCGTCTCGACTGGAGGTGACCGTGAGGAAATCTCCAGAGTGAAGTCTTTGCTTAAGAGGTGTCAGTATGATAGGCACACATCTTTGGTTTTTGAGAGGGATTTCGGGAAGTACCGCTCACCCGACCCCTACAGGAACTGTAAGATGTCAGTGAATTGTAAAATGGTGACAGGACTGATCGATAGTACGGGGTCCCTGAACAGATCCAAATCAGGGATCCTGGAAGTGGTCAGGTCCTTTTACTCACGCCTCTTGGGAAAGAGGGATCTGGATCGGGATGAGATGTCGGCTTTCCTGGCTGAAACCATCCCTGAGCCAGGGGATGATCCCTCTCTTGGTGTTTTGGCAGAAGCAATCAGGGAAGAGGAAGTGAGACTGGCCATTGATGGGCTTCGGCCCAAAAAAACTCGCCAGGTCCGGATGGCTTAACATCCGAGTTCTATAAGACCTTTAGGGACTCCTTGGTCCCCCTCTTGACTGGGGTGTTTAATGAGTGTCTTTCCTCGGGTACTCTTCCCGGTTCAATGAGGAGGTCAGCCCTGATTATTTTGTCAAAGGGTAAAGACTCGTCCCGTATTGAGAATTGGCGTCCCATAGCGCTTCTCAATACGGACCGGAAGGTTCTGGCGAAGGTGTTGTTTAATCGGCTGGTCAAGTTTGCACCCCGGCTCCTTTCGGAGGCCCAGCACTGCTCTGTTCCAGGCCGCAGCACTTTTAGTGCTGTGCTCGGTGTCCGAGAGGCAGTGGAACAGGGTAGGGCAGGTCACTGGAAGGGGTATCTACTGTCATTAGACCAAGCAAAAGCCTTTGACCGGGTTAACCATGAGTACCTCTGGTCTGTCCTTTTAAGGTACGGTCTGCCTGGGAGGTTTGTAAATTGGCTAGAGATCTTGTACCAAGGGGCTGAGACTTTCCCGCTCATGAACGGTTGGTCAGGGCACCCTTTTGAGGTAGGTTCTGGGGTCCGTCAGGGATGTCCTCTGAGCCCACTTTTATACGCGTTCGCGATCGATCCCTTCCTGAGGAGGGTAGATCGTGGACCGTTGGTGGGAGTCGGGATGGACCAGGCGGGTTCTGGGCCTCCTCTGAGGGTGGTGGCGTACGCTGACGATGTTTCCCTTTTCGTGTCCTCGAGAGGGGAGGCGGATTGGGTCATGTCCGAGGTCGTGCGTTACTCGGAGGCATCCGGGTCCATGATCAACCGGGAAAAGTGTGAGAGTCTCTGGCTGGGAGGGGGAGATCCTAGTTTTGATCTCCCGGGCACCCTTCCAGAGCCCCAGGCCTCCGCCAAAATTCTAGGCATCGAATTTGGCCCCGGGGACTACCCCCAGCAAAATTGGGAGGGCAGACTCAAGATTGCCGCCCAAAAGGTGGACCAGTGGAAGGGTTGGTCTTTAACCCTGAGGGAAAGGGTTGGCTTGGCTAAAGGCTTTCTGCTTCCCTTGTTAATTTACCTGGGCAGTGTGTGCATCTTGCCAGAACCTCTCTGGACACGGGTTTACAGCCTGTTCTTCCAGCTGTTATGGGGGAATAGGCTCAACCTAATCAAGAGAGAGGTCACGTACCGTACGAGGAGACTAGGTGGGTTGGGTATGGTCAACCCAGTAGTGTTCTTAGTGAACACCTTTCTTAAAGCCAATGTTTCCAACCTCTGGCTAGAGAGGGCTCCTCCGTGGGTATTCTCCTGCAGGGGTTGGTTTCGGCCCTTCTTCCAGGAATGGGAGACAGGAGGGCAAGTGAAGGATCTCCGTACACCTCACGGACATCTCCCGGCTTACGCTACCCCGGTTCTGAAGGTAATCCGCCGGTGGGGTCTGGAAATGAGGGAAATCAGGACCATGTCGAGACAATGTCTTGACAGAAGGGTTCTGTTGACCCATTTCCAGAAGCCCCTGGTCCTCAGGGATTGCCCGGGCCGAGATCTGGAGGTGGGGCTCGGGCTTTTAAATTCAGAGCGGATCCCACGAAGTTTTGGGACTTGGCCTGGCGCTGCTTTCACGGGAGACTGTATGTAAGGGACAACTTGAAGTACAGGAACTCTGATGATCGGGGTTGTCCTCGTGAGGAGTGTGGCGACGTGCTGGAAAGCATGGAGCACTTCCTCCTTCAGTGTCCCTTTAATGCAGAGGTTTACAACAGGGTGGGTGCTTCCATACGTTGGCCGCGGCTGGCGTCCCTTTCCTATGCCGAGTGGGTCTATGGGGCGTTCAGATCCCTGGGTGGCCGAGAGCGGAGCACTTTATTCTTAGTTAGCGTAGTGGTCAGGTTTTACACGTGGAATGCACGGTGTTTAGTATCGACGCAACAGAAAGCCCTCCCCCGGGATGAGGTGGTTAGTAACATCTTGGGTGACCTGGGAAGGTGCGTTCTTTGGAGTTCGAGAGGTTGGGTGTGAGGAGGGCCTCTTGGCTTTGGAGGGGCTTCTCCTTTTAAAAACACACTCAAGGGAAAGTTTTTTGTGTGAATGGTTGGTAGGGATAGCATAAGGTGGTGTGGGTGTTGAGGGAGAGAAGTAGGGGCAGATAGGGTCAGCGAGGGTCAGTGTGAGGGACACATAGAGAGTTAGTCAAGTTAAGTTAGGTAGAGTAGGGATAGATAGGGATAGGTAGGGACAGTTTGTTAGGGACAGAAGTAGGGACAGTTTAGTTGATAAGGGACAGGGTGAATGTGTTGGTGGTAAAGGGACAGGGCCTCTTAGGGCTCCAGTTCCCTGGTGGTGGGCTATTGCATGACACAATAACTTTTTGTTTTGTAATAAAGTAATGATGGATATTGGGCTTACAGGCACCGAACTTGGGTCTTGTAGGGTAAGAAATGATTAAAAGAAATGTTAAGCTGATAGATTAATGCTGATAAGTTGAGTTATGGTTTATTTTTGTATATATTATGTATTTATGTGTTAATGTTGGCTGTTTTGAGTGTTTGTAGACATATAGTTGAATGTGGGGGAGTAGTTTAGGTTGGGAGGGGGTTGTTTTGGGGTGTTGGGGTTTTGTGGATTTTCAAAAAAAGGAAGGGCTTTGGGCAGAGAAAATGAACTCACCATGGACCCTATGGACCCGAGGAAAAAAGGAAAAAAAAAAAAAAAGATTGTTGTGATGAAGGGCATAAAACTTTATATGGACCCGTTTTGATGTGAGGCCATGAACTTATGGACCTGAGGTGTGATATAAATGTGTGATATATATCTTAGGTAGTGTAATTTGCGTTTTGAGGCAGTGGGCCAAACTTTATGTTAGTAATTTCTTGTAAATTATGTAAATAGGTGTGAATGGGGTGGGAGGATGTGTGTGTGAATGTGGATGTAAGAATATGTTTTTTTTTTTGTTTTGTTTTGTTTTTTCTCTTCCCCTTTTATTTTAAAAAAGGTTCCTGCTGGGGGTCCTTGAAGAACTGGAAAGTTCTGGATGGACTTATAAAGAGTCTCGGACAATGGCGGATGGAAAGTGGATCATGTGCTGGCTCCTAGGTTTCAGTTATTTAACTATTTTCTTTAGTTTGTGTTTTTTATGTGGTCTTGGAGATAAGCTTTGGATTTTGTTTTTTATGTATATGTAATATGTATGTGTTTTGTCATTTTTTCAATAAAAAAAGATTTCCAGCTCCACCCTGAGGAGGAAGAGGCGGAACCGTGCTGCTGGAGGATCTGAGGCTGTGTGCAAGCCAAGCTCCTGGGGAGGAGGATTTTTTCCACCTCGACTTTTTGCTTGATCCTTCCCAGGAGAGAGAGGCCTTCCCTGGGACTGAGCGTCGGGGCTGTGCCCCTGGCTCCCACCCCCGGCAAGCTAGCTGGGGGTGGGGGCCTCACATACCATCTGGAGGCCCACACCGTAGCAAGCCAGTCCCAGGGATGAATAGGAAGAAGATACCGGGGGGCCGCAAGGCTCCAGGACCAAGCAGGACCCCTGAAGCCAGGGCCGTGGCAGCTCCTTCTCCCGGTGAGGAGGCTGTGGGCAGAGGTGCGGCAGGAGCCCCCCTTAACATCTGGGGCTCCAAGGCTGCGGGAGAGCCGTCCACCGTCTACGCCTCCCGCATCCATGCCCACCTCTGTGAATATGAGGAGGCAGCTAAGCAGCTGAGGAGACTCCGGGAGGAGTTGAGGGGAGCCCGAGTAACAGCAAAAAAACGGCTCCCTACCTCAAAGAGAATGGAGGTATCTGCCACGGTCGAAAGGCTGAAGGGGGAGATAAGAGCGCTGGAAGAGAGGAGGAAGATCATCCTGGAGGGAAGCGGCCCCTTTGGGGAGAAGCTAAGGAACGATGACCGGTTCAGAGCCCTGACCGGTGGGTCTCCTGGGGGGTCAGGAGGGCCCAGCCAGGTGGAGGATGAGGAGGAGGAAGATGGCGGAATATCTGCGCCAGCTCCACCTGAGGACCTGGTGAGTAAGAGCGCCCAGGACCTGGTGAATAAGAGCGCCCAGGACCTGGTGGGTAAGAGCTCCCAGGTATCGCACAGCGTGATAGCCCCCGAACAAGTGGCTCTCCCACCGGACTCCAGTGACATGGAGGAAAGTGGGAGTGAGGGGGAGGATGGAGGGAGCGGGAGTAATAGCGAGGGGGGCTGCCTCATCCTAAGCAAGTGAGGCAGATTGAGTCCCAGCACGGTTTGGCACGCTGTTGTTTGGGGACGAGGTCTGCCTCGAGGATGGGGCAACTGGGAAGAGGAGGAGAAGGCGTAAGGCGAAGCAAGTGGTGGAGGAGAAACTTGTTTTTGTCCCTCTTTCCGGGGCCTCCCAGTCCCGCTGTGTGGAACCCGCTGCCCACCCCAGCTCGGGCCCTGTGGTGGGTCCGGTGCAAGGGAGCGGGGAGAGTAAAGTCTGCCTGGGTCTTGCTGACACTTCTGGTGGTGGCAGTTCGGATTCAGGCAGCGATATGGAGGTCGGTGCCGATACTGGTGGCGTTAATGGTGGTGTTTGGGCTCAGTCCCCGGTGGCAGGGGGGGCTGGCCCAGCACCAGGTAAAGGTAAAGCCGGGTCGCATCTCCAATTGCGGTGAGAGCAGCTTCTGGGCCCCCCACGAACGGGTCCGTTAAATCTGGATCACTTATGGGGGTCCAGAAGCATAGAAGGGGCGCAGATACTACTGTAAAGCAGCAATTAAAGACCTGCAAGGTGTTGGTCGCTCCCCTGGAGGCGTCCGTGGTGAAGCCGGGGCACTCGGTACGTAGATCCCAAAAGGGTCCGTGAGGGGGGCCCCGCCACCACTGGATGCCGAAGGGGAGTGGCCAGCCTTGCCTACAGCAGGGGGTGGGTACAGAGCGGCAGTGAAGGCCTGTGGGGGGGCGTGGCCTCCCTGAATGTTGCCCTGCCTGCAAAGGCAGAGGCATGCAGGGGGGGCGTGCTCTCCTTGACCGCAGTCCCGCCTGCCGTGCTCGCATCATCTGGGGTGGGTGTGGCCTCGCAAGGGGCTGCTGCCCAGCCTGGATGGGCTGTAGCCGGCGGGGGAGGGGGGGGCATGGCCTCGGCGGCCGTGGCTCCGCCCACTGTGCCCGTGTCATCTGGGGTGGGCGTGGCCTCGCAAGGGGCTGCTGCCCAGCCTGGAGGGGCTGTAGCGGCGGGGGGGGGGGGGGGGGGGGGCGTGGCCTCGGCGGCCGTGGCTCCGCCCACTGTGCCGTGTCATCTGGGGTGGGCGTGGCCTCGCAAGGGGCTGCTGCCCAGCCTGGAGTGGCTGTGGCCGGTGGGGGGCGTGGCCTCGGCGGGTCCGCCGCCCTCTGTCCTGCCCACCCATACCATCGGGTCTGCAGCCCCAAAAGCCGGTAGGAGTTGTCGGGGTCCCCAACCTACTTACTGTCATCTGGTGGTGCGGGGGCTCCGGCGCTCCAGGTAAAGCCGGCGGGGGAGGTGTGTGGAGGGCAGGGAGCGGTGGCAAGATCTGTCCCTGCCCTAGGAAGCACAGGGAAAAAAAAAGAGGAAAAAAAAAAGTGTTACCAGAGAGCTCAGGAGCTGCTGCTGCTCCCAACCCAGGCAGGGTGTACTAAGTGCACTCTGCTCTGGAGCATTTAAAGGGGCGGCGTCGCTCCTGGGCAGAGGAAAAAGAAAAGTGGTGGAAGCAATACCGTAACCAGCCAGGGCCCCCAGCAGGAGGTGTGGAAAGCAGCAGACCTAAAAGCAAAGATAAAGGCAATGTAAATATTGTAAATAATGTAAATATTGTAAATAATGAAAATAATGTAATTAATAGTGTATATATGGATAGTATGGATAGTGAGGATGATAGTGATGGTGTGAGTGACATTTTTGAAGAGCTGTTTGCGGAGGTGGTGCATGGAGGTGTGAGTGATGGTGAGGGTGGTATGAATGAGTGAGTGAGTCTGGGAGTGAATGCCAGGGTGGATGCAGGTGTGAATGTGGGAGCAAGTGTGAGTGGGGTAAGGGCTGGCCCATCTGCCTCCCCAGCCGTGGCACCCAGGCGTTCATTTGCAAGGGTCACGGCTGGGGGTAGGTGGGGCTCCCGGGGGGGTTCTCAGGGGGTCTCCTCACCTCTGGACTCCGGGGACGGCGTTTTGCACCGCTGTTTCCTGGAGGCCCTCAAAAGGGGAGAAAGGTCAATAATAGTAGAGGGGAGGACGGTGGACTTGTCTTTCTGGATAGAGAGACATGGTTTGGCTGCCTTCCAAGAGAGAAGAGAGGGAGGGACTGTCTGGTCTCTCCCAACAGCCGGGCAAGGGCTGGTGAGGAGGAATGTGGTCCGTCTTCGGTGGGGGGGCAGTGAAGCTTGCCCACCCAGGAGCAGGGTGGTGGAGCTCCTCCTGAAGATGGGCTTCAGGGCAGATGACATCTTTTCCCTGATCCATCCCTCATCGGCCCGTTTCTTTGACATCAGCTTTGTTCGGCCAGAGGGGCTTGAGCTCTTCTGGTCGAACTATGAGCTGGTGAAGGGGGAGCCCGGATGGCGAGGCTTCGTCGTACAGGCAGTGTCTCGCCAGAATTCCGTCAAGAGAGTGACCGTGGTGACATGTAACGAGTCACTCTCAGGCGTGGACATATTGACGTGGCTTTCCCGTTATGGGGAAGTCACCGAGGTCCCAAAAAAGAACAGGGACGAATTTGGTATTTGGTCGGGGGGCTGGAACTTCATGGTTAAGTTGAAGGTCTCAGGCGATACGGTCACCCACATCCCTTCCTCGGCATTCCTGGGAAGGGACAGGATCCTGGTCTTCTACCAGGGGCAGCCGAAGGTCTGTCACAAGTGCGGCGATCCCCGCCACTTCAGTGCAAGCTGCAAGGTGCAGAAATGTGCCTTGTGTGGCGGGGTGGGTCATCTCGCCGCTGCGTGTAGGGACATTCGGTGCAACCTGTGTGGTGACCTTGGTCACCCGTATAGCCGCTGCCCTCGCTCCTTCTCCAATACTGCTGCGGGCCCGGTGGGGGGAGACCGTGGGGGGGAAACCTCCGGCGGGGCTTCCTCTGTCGCGGTGGCGGTGGTGGCGGGGAGGGGGCTGAGGGGCCGGTGAGGAAAGGCAAAGGTCACTAGAGGCCCCTCATATCAGCGGAGGCAGGCGGCTCGCCAGGGGGGTAAGGAGCAGGTGGAGCCTCGGGTAACCGGGGTGATGCCTGCTCCTCCCTCTGGGTTGGTGGCTAAAGCCTCTGAGGCCCTGGGGGAGGAAGCGGTGAACGAGGAGATCAGGAGGATGGAGAGGGAGGATAAAGCGGCTGACTCAGACAACTCCTCTCAATATGAAAGTGTTGATGAGGAAGTCTTAGAGCAGCCTACAACATCAAAGGGTGGAAAAAAACGTAACAACAGGAGGGGGAGGAAGAGGCTGAACAAGTCTTCCAAATCCCCCCACCCCCGACCGTGAGGGTACCAACGGAAGGGCCCACCGTTCCCCCTCTGATCACACTCTCCAACCGGTTCCAGGCCCTTGAGGACTCTGCTAAAGAGTTGCGGACGAGGGCAGGGGACGGGGGCGGCATCGGGGGGTCCTTTAGGGGATGGCGGAGTCCAACCCTTGGGGGACGTTGTTTCTCCCAAGGGGGGGACAGACCTGGAGTCCGGAGGTGAGGACACCAGGGGAGGAGGAATGGACACCTCGTCCACCTTAAAAGGAAGGGTTCGACTCCTCCCCAGAGGGTGGTGGGAGTGGGGTGGGTAAGAAGAAGGCCGTCGAGCTTGATCACTCATGATGGCTGAACTCGCCCCGTTGACGCTGGCGTCCATTAATGTCGCCAGCATTAAGTCAGATGCGGCTAGATTTACGGCCTTTGATTTTCTCACCCGAATTGAGGCTGAAATTTTATTTTTGCAGGAGACAGACTAACTGACATGGGGGCCATACATAAAGCACGGAGAGAGTGGAGGTGCGGGCCCTCATACTGGTCTCTTGCGGCCGAGCCGTATAGCGGGGTGGCAGTCCTCTTTAAGACTGCAGATGTGGAATGCAGACGAGTGATCGAGCTAGAAATGGGGAGGTGCCTGGTCCTTGACGTCTTCATGAGGGGACAAGAGCTGCGGCTCATAAACATCTATGGTCCACAATCAAAGTGGGACCGGAAATGTCTCTTCCTGAGGATTAAGCCCTTTCTTTTTACAAGCCGACAGGTGGTCTTCGGTGGGGACTTCAACACCATTACGAGGTCCCGTGATCGGGGGGGTCCTGGAGATCGCCTGGCTTATGACAGCGTCGCGCTCAATAGCATAGCCAGTGAAGCTCGCCTGGTGGATGTCCACATCCGGCACACCCCAGGTCACGGGGGTTTCACCTATCATAGGGGTAGCTGTAGATCTAGAATAGACAGGTTTTTTTTAAAGGAGGATGCCATCTTTTCTGCTGTGTCCGCCGTTGAGGTGGAGTTCTCCGATCACTGTCTAATTTTCTTTTCTCTGAATGTTGCAGAGACTCCCCGGATGGGAAGAGGGCTGTGGAAGCTGAATTCGTCCCTGCTGGAAGAAGCGAATGTGAGACAATCCTTCGAGGATTTTCTTCAGAGCCAGGTACCGCTTTTGGATCTCTGTAGTAGTAAGTCAGAGTGGTGGGAGATCTTCAAAAAGCGGGTGGCGGGGTTCTTCCGCCAGCTCTCGAGCCTCAGGAGTCTGAACAGGCATCGCTTGTATCAGGCTCTGGGAGGAAACTCGAGCAGCTCGTCTCGACTGGAGGTGACCGTGAGGAAATCTCCAGAGTGAAGTCTTTGCTTAAGAGGTGTCAGTATGATAGGCACACATCTTTGGTTTTTGAGAGGGATTTCGGGAAGTACCGCTCACCCGACCCCTACAGGAACTGTAAGATGTCAGTGAATTGTAAAATGGTGACAGGACTGATCGATAGTACGGGGTCCCTGAACAGATCCAAATCAGGGATCCTGGAGGTGGTCAGGTCCTTTTACTCACCCTCTTGGGAAAGAGGGATCTAGATCGGGATGAGATGTCGGCTTTCCTGGCTGAAACCATCCCTGAGCCAGGGGATGATCCCTCTCTTGGTGTTTTGGCAGAAGCAATCAGGGAAGAGGAAGTGAGACTGGCCATTGATGGGCTTCGGCCCAAAAAATCGCCAGGTCCGGATGGCTTAACATCCGAGTTCTTATAAGACCTTTAGGGACTCCTTGGTCCCCCTCTTGACTGGGGTGTTTAATGAGTGTCTTTCCTCGGGTACTCTTCCCGGTTCAATGAGGAGGTCAGCCCTGATTATTCTGTCAAAGGGTAAAGACTCGTCCCGTATTGAGAATTGGCGTCCCATAGCGCTTCTCAATACGGACCGGAAGGTTCTGGCGAAGGTGTTGTTTAACCGGCTGGTCAAGTTTGCACCCCGGCTCCTTTCGGAGGCCCAGCACTGCTCTGTTCCAGGCCGCAGCACCTTTATGTGCTGTGCTCGGTGTCCGAGAGGCAGTGGAACAGGGTAGGGCAGGTCACTGGAAGGGGTATCTACTGTCATTAGACCAAGCAAAAGCCTTTGACCGGGTTAACCATGAGTACCTCTGGTCTGTCCTTTTAAGGTACGGTCTGCCTGGGAGGTTTGTAAATTGGCTAGAGATCTTGTACCAAGGGGCTGAGACTTTCCCGCTCGTGAACGGTTGGTCGGGGCGCCCTTTTGAGGTGGGTTCTGGGGTCCGTCAGGGCTGTCCTCTGAGCCCACTTTTATACGCGTTCGCGTTTCGATCCCTTCCTGAGGAGGGTAGATCGTGGACCGTTGGTGGGAGTCGGGATGGACCAGGCGGGCTCTGGGCCCCCTCTGAGGGTGGTGGCGTACGCTGACGATGTTTCCCTTTTCGTATCCTCGAGAGGGGAGGCGGATTGGGTCATGTCCGAGGTCGTGCGTTACTCGGAGGCATCCGGGTCCATGATCAACCGGGAAAAGTGTGAGAGTCTCTGGCTGGGAGGGGGAGATCCTAGTTTTGATCTCCCGGGCACCCTTCCAGAGCCCCAGGCCTCCGCCAAAATTCTAGGCATCGAATTTGGCCCCGGGGACTACCCCCAGCAAAATTGGGAGGGCAGACTCAAGATTGCCGCCCAAAAGGTGGACCAGTGGAAGGGTTGGTCTTTAACCCTGAGGGAAAGGGTTGGCTTGGCTAAAGGCTTTCTGCTTCCCTTGTTAATTTACCTGGGCAGTGTGTGCATCTTGCCAGAACCTCTCTGGACACGGGTTTACAGCCTGTTCTTCCAGCTGTTATGGGGGAATAGGCTCAACCTAATCAAGAGAGAGGTCACGTACCGTACGAGGAGACTAGGTGGGTTGGGTATGGTCAACCCAGTAGTGTTCTTAGTGAACACCTTTCTTAAAGCCAATATTTCCAACCTCTGGCTAGAGAGGGCTCCTCCGTGGGTATTCTCCTGCAGGGGTTGGTTTCGGCCCTTCTTCCAGGAATGGGAGACAGGAGGGCAAGTGAAGGATCTCCGTACACCTCACGGACATCTCCCGGCTTACGCTACCCCGGTTCTGAAGGTAATCCGCCGGTGGGGTCTGGAGATGAGGGAAATCAAGACCATGTCGAGACAATGTCTTGACAGAAGGGTTCTGTTGACCCATTTCCAGAAGCCCCTGGTCCTCAGGGATTGCCCAGGCCGGGATCTGGAGGTGGGGCTCGGGCTTTTAAATTCAGAGCGGATCCCCACGAAGTTTTGGGACTTGGCCTGGCGCTGCTTTCACGGGAGACTGTATGTAAGGGACAACTTGAAGTACAGGAACTCCGATGATCGGGGTTGTCCTCGTGAGGAGTGTGGCGACGTGCTGGAAAGCATGGAGCACTTCCTCCTTCAGTGTCCCTTTAATGCAGAGGTTTACAACAGGGTGGGTGCTTCCATACGTTGGCCGCGGCTGGCGTCCCTTTCCTACGCGAGTGGGTTTATGGGGCGTTCAGATCCCTGGGTGGCCGAGAGCGGAGCACTTTATTCCTAGTTAGCGTAGTGGTCAGGTTTTACACGTGGAATGCACGGTGTTTAGTATCGACGCAACAGAAAGCCCTCCCCGGGATGAGGTGGTTAGTAACATCTTGGGTGACCTGGGGAAGGTGCGTTCTTTGGAGTTCGAGAGGTTGGGTGTGAGGAGGGCCTCTTGGCTTTGGAGGGGCTTCTCCTTTTAAAAACACACTCAAGGAAAGTTTTTTGTGTGAATGGTTGGTAGGGATAGCATAAGGTGGTGTGGGTGTTGAGGGAGAGAAGTAGGGGCAGATAGGGTCAGGGAGGGTCAGTGTGAGGGACAGATAGAGAGTTAGTTAAAGTTAGGTAGAGTAGGGATGATAGATAGTAGGGACAGTTTGTTAGGGATAGAAGTAGGGACAGTTTTAATTGACAAGGGACAGGGTGAATGTGTTGTTAAGGTAAGGGATAGGGCCTCTTAGGGCTCCAGTCTCCTGGTGGTGGGCTACTGCATGACACAATGTAGCTTTTTGTTTTGCAGAATAAAATAAGAATGGATATTGAGGCTTGCAGGCACCAAACTTGGGCCTTGTATGATAGGAAATGTTTAAAATTTAGTTACGTTGCAGTATGGCACATATTGATAATGTTGTTGTTGTAAATTGTGTTTTGTATATATTGTATGTATGTATATATTATATGGTTTATTAAGTGATTATTTTTGAGTATATGTAGATTGTTGATTGGGGGATATAGTTAGGTTGGGTGGGGGTTGTCTGGGGGGGTTTGGGTGTGGTGAAAATTTTTTGAAGGGCAGTGGGCAAGAAACTTGCTATGGACCCACGGACCCAAAGGAATGCTATGTGGAAACAGGGGCATAAACGTTATATGGACCCAAGTCTTGCAGTGAAGAGGCCATGAACTAATGGACCTGTGGTGAGGTGGGGGGTAAAAAAAAAAAAAATAAATATATATATATATATATATATATGTATATGTTTAGGAGGTTAAGTATTCTATTGTGGTGGCCAGAATGGCCTTTTTGTGTTTTGAGTTGAGGCAGTGGGCCAAACCCTTTGTGTTGTTATTTTCTTGTAAATATGGTGAATAAGTGCGGTGTGTATGTAGGTGAATGAGTGAGAATGTGGGTTGTTTCTTTTTTGTTTCCCCTTTTGGTTTTCCCTTTTCTCTGGAAGGTTTCCTGCTGGGGTCCCTGAAGAGCTGTGAAGTTCTACAAGTGGACTCATGTGAGGAAGAAAGAATGATTTGGTTAATAAGGACAAGACGTGAAGGAACGTGTATCAAGTTATTTCGGTATTGTTTTTTCGTTTTGGATTGGTGTTTTTGGTTTGTGTATTTGTTGTGTTTTGTACTTTATTAATAAAAAAAGAGTTCCAGCTCCACCCAGGAAGTGGAGAGGTGTGTGGCTGGAGGAGGAGGAAGCAGAGAGCAAGGCTGCTTGGAGCTGAGTGCCTGGGAAGGAGGATTTTTTTTTCCCTTGACTGTAACCTGCTCCTTCCCAGGCAGAGAGACCTCCCTGGGACTGAGCGTGGGGGCTGTGCCCCAGGCTCCCACCCCGGCAAGCCAGCTGGGGGTGGGGGGCCTCATCCACTATCTCGAGGCCCAAGCTGCAGCAAGCCAGTCCCAGGGATGGGTAAGAAAAAGACCCCGGGGGGCCGCAAGGCTCCAGGATCCGGGACCCCTGAAGCCGGGGCCGTGGCAGCTCCTTCTCCCGGTGAGGAGGCTGCGGGCAGAGGTGCGGCAGGAGCCCCCCCTAACATCTGGGGCTCCAAGGCTGCGGGAGAGCTGGCTACCATCTACGCCTCCCGCATCCATGCCCACCTCTGTGAATATGAGGAGTCAGCTAAGCAGCTGAGGAGACTCCGGGAGGAGTTAAGGGGAGCCCGAGTAACGGCAAAAAATCGACTCCCTGCCTCAAAGAGAGCGGAGGTATCTACCACGGTTGAGAGGCTGAAGGGGGCTATAAGAACTCTGGAGGAGAGGAGAACAGCAATCCTGGAGGGGAGCGGCCCTTTCGGGGAGAAGCTTCGGAACGACGACCGGTTTAGAGCCCTGACCGGTGGGTCTCCTGGGGGGTCAGGAGGCCCCATCCAGGTGGAGGACGAGGAGGAGAAAAATGGCAGAACATCTGAGCCAGCTCCACCTGAGGACCTGGTGGGTAAGAGCGCCCAGGACCTGGTGGGTAAGAGCGCCCAGGTATCGCGCAGCGGGATAGCCCCCGAACAAGTGGCTCTCCCACCGGACTCCAGTGACATGGAGGAAAGTGGGAGTGAGGGGGAGGATAGAGGGAGCGGGAGTAATATCGAGGGGGGCTGCCTCATCCTACAGCAAGTGAGGCAGATTGAGTCTCCAGCACGGTTTGGCACACTGTTGTTTGGGGACGAGGTCTGCCTCGAGGATGAGGCAACCGGGAACAGTGGGAGGAGGCATAAGGCAAAGCAAGTGGTGGAGGAGAAGCTTGTTTTTGTCCCTTTTCCTGGGCCCCCCAGTCCCGTTGTGCGGAACCCGCTGCCCACCCCAGCTCGGGCCCTGTGGTGAGTCCGCAGCAAGGGAGCGGGGAGAGTAAGGTCTGCCTGGGTTTTGCTGTCACATCTGGTGGTGGCAGTTCAGATTCAGGCAGCGATATGGAGGTCGGTGCAGGTATTGGTGGTGTTGGTGGTGGTGCTTGGGCTCAGTCCCCTGTGGCGGGGGGGCTGGCCCAGCACCAGTTAAAGCCGGGGCCGCATCTCCAGCGGTGAGAGCAGCTTCTGGGCCCCCCACGAACGGGTCCTTTAAATCTGGATCACTTATGGGGGTCCCGAAGCATAGAAAGGGCGCGGATCCTGCTGTAAAGCAGCAATTAAAAACCTGCAAGGTGTTGGTCGCTCCCCTGGAGGCAGCCGTGGTGAAGCCGGGGCACTCGGCACGTAGACCCCAAAAAGGGTCCGTGCGGGGGGCCCCGCCACCACTGGATGCCGAAGGGGAGTGGCCAGCCTTGCCTACAGCAGGTGGTGGGTGCAGAGAGGCGGTGAAGGCCTGTGAGGGTGGCGTGGCCTCCCTGAATGTTGCCCTGCCTGCAAAGGCAGAGGCATGCAGGGGGGGCGTGCCCTCCTCGGCCGCAGTCCCGCCCGCCGTGCTCACGTCATTTGGGGTGGGTGTGGCCTCGCAAGGGGCTGCTGCCCAGCCTGGAGTGGCTGTAGCCGGCGGGGGGCGTGGCCTAGGTGGCCGTGGCTCCACCCACTGTGCCCGTGTCATCTGGGGTGGGCGTGGCCTCGAAAGGGGCTGCTGCTGCCCAGCCTGGAGTGGCTGTGGCCGGTGGGGGGGGCGTGGCCTCGGCGGGTCCGCCGCCTTCTGTCCTGCCCACCCATACCATCGGTTCTGCGCCCCCGAAAGCCGGTAGGGAGTTGTCGGGGTCCCCAGCCCACTTACCGTCATCTGGTGGTGCGGGGGCTCCGGCGCTCCAGGTGAAGCCGGGGGGGAGGTGTGTGGAGGGCAGGGTGCGGTGGCCAGGTCCGTCCCTGCCCTAAGAAGCACAGACAGAGGAAAAAAAAAATGGATACCGGAGAGCTCAGGAGCTGCTGCTGCTCCCGAGCCCAGGCAGGGTGCACTGAGTGCACTCTGCTCTGGGGCATTTAAAGGGGCAGCGGCACTCCTGGGCAGAAGAGAAAAAAAAAGTGGCAGTAACACCGCAATCCAGCCAGGGCCCCCAGCAGGAGGTGTTAAAAGCAACAATGGTAAAAGCAATACTAAAGGCAATGTAAATAATGTAAATAATGTGAATAGTGCATATTTGGATAGTGAGGATGATAGTGATGGTGTGAGTGACATTTTTGAGGAGCTTTTTGCGGAGGTGGTGCATGGAGGTGTGAATGATGGCGAAAGTGGTATGAATGAGGGAGTGAGTGGGGAGTGAATGCAGGGGTGGATGCAAGAGTGAATATGGGAGCAAGTGCGAGTGGGGTGGGGCTGGCCCATCTGCCCCCCAGCCGTGGCACCCAGTCGTTCATTTGCGGGGGTCACGGCTGGGGGTCGGGTGGGCTCCCGGGGGGGTTCTCAGGGGGTCTCCTCACCTCTGGACTCCGGGGACGGCGTTCTGCACCGCCGTTTCCTGGAAGCCCTCAAAAGGGGAGAAAGATCAATAATAGTAGAGGGGAGGACGGTGGACTTGTCTTTCTGGATAGAGAGGCATGGTTTGGCCGCCTTCCAAGAGAGAAGAGAGGGAGGGACTGTCTGGTCTCTCCCAACAGCCGGGCAAGGGCCGGTGAGGAGGAATGTGGTCCGTCTTAGGTGGGGGGGCAGTGAAGCTTGCCCACCCAGGAGCAGGGTGGTGGAGCTCCTCCTGAAGATGGGCTTCAGGGCGGATGACATCTTTGCCCTGATCCATCCCTCATCGGCCCGTTTCTTTGACATCAGCTTTGTTCGGCCAGAGGGGCTTGAGCTCTTCTGGTCGAATTATGAGCTGGTGAAGGGGGAGCCCGGATGGCGAGGCTTCGTCGTACAGGCGGTGTCTCGCCAGAATTCTGTCAAGAGAGTGACCGTGGTGACATGTAACGAGTCACTCTCAGGCGTGGACATAATGACGTGGCTTTCCCGTTATGGGAAACAGGGACGAATTTGGTATTTGGTCGGGGGGCTGGACCTTCATGGTTAAGTTGAAGGTCTCTGGCGATACGGTCACCCACATCCCTTCCTCAGCATTCCTGGGAAGGGACAGGATCCTGGTCTTCTACCAGGGGCAGCCGAAGGTCTGTCAAGTGCGGCGATCCCCGCCACTTCAGCGCAAGCTGCAAGGTGCAGAAATGTGCCTTGTTGGCGGGGTGGGTCATCTCGCCGCTACGTGTAAGGACATTCGATGCCACCTGTGTGGTGACCTTGGTCACCCGTATAGCCGCTGCCCTCGCTCCTTCTCCGGTACTGCTGCGGGCCCGGTGGGGGGAGACCGTGGGGGGGGAAACCTCTGTTGCGGCGGGCGGTGGTGGCGGGAGGGGGCTGAGGGGCCGGTGAGGAAAGGCAAGGTCACTAGAGGCCCCTCATATCAGCGGAGGCAGGCGGCTCGCCATGGGGGTAAGGAGCAGGTGGAACCCCGGGTAGCCAGTCTGGTGCCTGCTCCTCCCTCTGGGTTGGTGGCTAAAGCCTCTGAGGCCCTGAGGGAGGAAGCGGTGAACGAGGAGATCAGGAGGATGGAGAGGGAGGATAAAGCGACTGACTCAGACAGCTCCTCTCAATATGAAAGTGTTGATGAGGAAGTCTTAGAGCAGCCTACAACTTCAATGGGTGGGAAAAAAACGTACCAACAGGAGGGGGAAGAAGAGGCTGAACAAGTCTTCCAAATCCCCCCTACCCCGACCGTGAGGGTACCGACGGAAGGGCCCACAGTTCCCCCTCTGATCACACTCTCCAACCGGTTCCAGGCCCTTGGAGACTCTGCTAAAGGGTCGCCGGACGAGGGCAAGGGACCTGGGGCGGCATCGGGGGTCCTTCAGGGGATGGCGGAGTCCAACCCTTGGGGGACGTTGTTTCTCCTAAGGGGGAAACAGACCCGGAGTCCGGAGGTGAGAACACCAGGGGAGGAGGAATGGACACCTAGACTACCTTAAAGAGGAAGGGTTCTGACTCCTCCCCAGAGGGTGGTGGGAGCGGGGTGGGTAAGAAGAAGGCCGTCGAACTTGATCACTCATGATGGCTGAACTCGCCCCGTTGACGCTGGCATCCATTAATGTCGCCAGCATTAAGTCAGATGCGGCTAGATTTACGGCCTTTGATTTTCTCACCCGAATTGAGGCTGAAATTTTATTTTTGCAGGAGACCAGACTAACTGACATGGGGGCCATACATAAAGCACGGAGAGAGTGGAGGTGCGGGCCCTCATACTGGTCTCTTGCGGCCGAGCCGTATAGCGGGGTGGCAGTCCTCTTTAAGACTGCAGATGTGGAATGCAGACGAGTGATCGAGTTAGAAATGGGGAGGTGCCTGGTCCTTGACGTCTTCATGAGGGGACAAGAGCTGCGGCTCATAAACATCTATGGCCCACAGTCAAAGTGGGACCGGAAATGTCTCTTCCGGAGGATTAAGCCCTTTCTTTTTACAAGCCGATAGGTGGTCTTCGGTGGGGACTTCAACACCAATACGAGGTCCCGAGATCGGGGGGGTCCTGGAGATCGCCTGGCTTATGACAGCGTCGCGCTTAATAGCATAGCCAGTGAAGCTCGCCTGGTGGATGTCCACATCCGGCACACCCCAGGCCACGGGGGTTTCACCTATCATAGAGGTAGCTGTAGATCTAGAATAGACAGGTTTTTTTTAAAGGAGGATGCCATCTTTTCTGCTGTGTCCGCCGTTGAGGTGGAGTTCTCTGATCACTGTCTAATTTTCTTTTCTCTGAATGTTGCAGAGACTCCCCGGATGGGAAGAGGGCTGTGGAAGCTGAATTCGTCCCTGCTGGAAGAAGCGAACGTGAGACAATACTTTGAGGATTTTCTTCAGAGCCAGGTATCGCTTTTGGATCTCTGTAGTAGTAAGTCAGAGTGGTGGGAGATCTTCAAAAAGCGGGTGGCGGGGTTCTTCCGCCAGCTCTCGAGCTTCAGGAGTCTGAACAGGCATCGCTTGTATCAGGCTCTGGGGAGGAAACTCGAGCAGCTTGTCTCGACTGGAGGTGACCGTGAGGAAATCTCCAGAGTGAAGTCTTTGCTTAAGAGGTGTCAGTATGATAGGCACACATCTTTGGTTTTTGAGAGGGATTTCGGGAAATACCGCTCACCCGAGCCCTACAGGAACTGTAAGATGTCAGTGAATTGTAAAATGGTGACAGGACTGATCGACAGTACGGGGTCCCTGAACAGATCCAAATCAGGGATCCTGGAGGTGGTCAGGTCCTTTTACTCACGCCTCTTGGGAAAGAGGGATCTAGATCGGGATGAGATGTCGGCTTTCCTGGCTGAAACCATCCCTGAGCCAGGGGATGATCCTTCTCTTGGTGTTTTGGCAGAAGCAATCAGGGAAGAGGAAGTGAGACTGGCCATTGATGGGCTTTGGCCCAAAAAATCGCCAGGTCCGGATGGCTTAACATCCGAGTTCTATAAGACCTTTAGGGACTCCTTGGTCCCCCTCTTGACTGGGGTGTTTAATGAGTGTCTTTCCTCGGGTACTCTTCCCGGTTCAATGAGGAGGTCAGCCCTGATTATTCTGTCAAAGGGTAAAGACTCGTCCCGTATTGAGAATTGGCGTCCCATAGCGCTTCTCAATACGGACCGGAAGGTTCTGGCGAAGGTGTTGTTTAATCGGCTGGTCAAGTTTGCACCCCGGCTCCTTTGGAGGCCCAGCACTGCTCTGTTCCAGGCCACAGCACTTTTAGTGCTGTGCTCGGTGTCCGAGAGGCAGTGGAACAGGGTAGGGCAGGTCACTGGAAGGGGTATCTACTGTCATTAGACCAAGCAAAAGCCTTTGACCTGGTTAACCATGAGTACCTCTGGTCTGTCCTTTTAAAGTACGGTCTGCCTGGGAGGTTTGTAAATTGGCTAGAGATCTTGTACCAAGGGGCTGAGACTTTCCCGCTTGTGAACGGTTGGTCTGGGCGCCCTTTTGAGGTGGGTTCTGGGGTCCGTCAGGGCTGTCCTCTGAGCCCACTTTTATACGCGTTCGCGATCGATCCCTTCCTGAGGAGGGTAGATCGTGGACCGTTGGTGGGAGTCGGGATGGACCAGGCGGGCTCTGGGCCCCCTCTGAGGGTGGTGGCTTACGCTGACAATGCTTCCCTTTTCGTATCCTCGAGAGGGGAGGCGGATTGGGTCATGTCCGAGGTCGTGCGTTACTCGGAGGTATCCGGGTCCATGATCCATGATCAACCGGGAAAAGTGTGAGAGTCTCTGGCTGGGAGGGGGAGATCCTAGTTTTGATCTCCCGGGCACCCTTCCAGAGCCCCAGGCCTCCGCCAAAATTCTAGGCATCGAATTTGGCCCCGGGGACTACCCCCAGCAAAATTGGGAGGGCAGACTCAAGATTGCTGCCCAAAGGGTGGACCAGTGGAAGGGTTGGTCTTTAACCCTGAGGGAAAGGGTTAGCTTGGCTAAAGGCTTTCTGCTTCCCTTGTTAATTTACCTGGGCAGTGTGTGCATCTTGCCAGAACCTCTCTGGACACGGGTTTACAGCCTGTTCTTCCAGCTGTTATGGGGGAATAGGCTCAACTTAATCAAGACGTACCGTACGAGGAGACTAGGTGGGTTGGGTATGGTCAACCCAGTAGTGTTCTTAGTGAACACCTTTCTTAAGCCAATTTTTCCAACCTCTGGCTAGAGAGGACTCCTCCGTGCTTATTCTCCTGCAGGGGTTGGTTTCGGCCCTTCTTCCAGGAATGGGAGACAGGAGGGCAAGTGAAGGATCTCCGTACACCTCACGGACATCTCCCGGCTTACGCTACCCGGTTCTGAAGGTAATCCGCCGGTGGGGTCTGGAAATGAGGGAAATCAGGACCATGTCGAGACAATGTCTTGACAGAAGGGTTCTGTTGACCCATTTCCAGAAGCCCCTGGTCCTCAGGGATTGCCCAGGCCGGGATCTGGAGGTGGGGCTCGGGCTTTGAAATTCAGAGCGGATCCCCACGAAGTTTTGGGACTTGGCCTGGCGCTGCTTTCATGGGAGACTGTATGTAAGGGACAACTTGAAGTACAGGAACTCCGATGATCGGGGTTGTCCTCGTGAGGAGTGTGGCGACGTGCTGGAAAGCATGGAGCACTTCCTCCTTCAGTGTCCCTTTAATGCAGAGGTTTACAACAGGGTGGGTGCTTCCATACGTTGGCCGCGGCTGGCATCCCTTTCCTACGCCGAGTGGGTTTATGGGGCGTTCAGATCCCTGGGTCGCTGAGAGCGGAGCACTTTATTCCTAGTTAGCGTAGTGGTCAGGTTTTACACGTGGAATGCACGGTGTTTAGTATCGACGCAACAGAAAGCCCTCCCCCGGGATGAGGTGGTTAGTAACATCTTGGGTGACCTGGGGAAGGTGCATTCTTTGGAGTTCGAGAGGTTGGGTGTGAGGAGGGCCTCTTGGCTTTGGAGGGGCTTCTCCTTTTAAAAACACACTCAAGGGAAAGTTTTTGTGTGTGAATGGTGGTAGGGATAGCATAAGGTGGTGTGGGGTGTTGAGGGAGAGAAGTAGGGGCAGATAGGGACAGGAGGGGCAGTTGTAGGGATAGATAAAGAGTTAGTTAAGTTAGGTAGAGTAGGGATAGATAGGGACTTTTTGGTTAGGGACAGAAATAGGGACAGTTTTAATTGACAAGGGACAGGGTGAATGTGTTGTTGGTAAGGGACAGGGCCTCTTAGGGCTCCAGTCTCCTGGTGGTGGGCTATTGCATGACACAATGTAGCTTTTTGTTTTGCAATAAAATAAGAATGGATATTGAGGCTTGCAGGCACCAAACTTGGGCCTTGTGCGATAGGAAATGTTTAAAATTAGTTATGTTGCAATGGCATATATTGATAATGTTGTTGTTGTAAATTGTGTTTTGTAATTATATTGTATGTATATATTATATGGTTTATTAAGATGATTATTTTGAGTGTCTGTAGATTGTTGATTGTAGGGATATAGTTAGGTTGGGTGGGGGTTGTCTGGGGGGTTTGGGGTGTGGAGAAAATTTTTTGAAGGGCAGTGGGCAAGAAACTTGCTATGGACCCACGGACCCAAAGGAATGCTATGTGGAAAAAAGGGCATAAACATTATATGGACCCAAATCTTGCAGTGAAGAGGCCATGAACTAATGGACCTGTGGTGAGGTGGGGGGTAAAGTAAAAAAAAAAAATAAAAATAAAAAAATATATATGTTTAGGAGGTTAAGTATTCTATTGAGGCGGCCAGAATGGCCTTTTTGTGTTTTGTGTTGAGGCAGTGGGTCAAACCCTTTTGTTATTATTTTTCCTGTAAATATGTAAATATGGTGAATAAGTGCGGTGTGTATGTAGGTGAATGAGTGAATGTGGGTTGTTTCTTTTTTGTTTCCCCTTTTGGTTTTCCCTTTTTGTTTGGAAGGTTTCTTGCTGGGGTCCCTGAAGAGCTGTGAAGTTCTGCAAGTGGACTCATGTGGAGGAGGAAGAAAAATGATTTTGGTCAATGAGGACAAGAACTTGAAGGAACGTGTGTCAAGTTATTTCTTTCGGTATTGTTTTTTTCGTTTTGGATTGGTGTTTTTGGTTTATGTATATGTTGTATGTGTTTTGTACTTTATTAATAAAAAAAGAGTTCCAGCTCCACCCAGGAAGTGGAGAGGTGTGTGGCTGGAGGAGGAGGAAGCAGAGAGCAAGGCTGCTTGGAGCTGAGTGCCTGGGAAGGAGGATTTTTTTTTCTCTGGACTGTAACCTGCTCCTTCCCAGGCAGAGAGACCTTCCCTGGGACTGAGCGTGGGGGCCAGCTGGGGGTGGGGGGCCTCATCCACCATCTCGAGGCCCAAGCTGCAGCAAGCCAGTCCCAGGGATGGGTAAGAAAAAGACCCCGGGGGGCCGCAAGGCTCCAGGATCCGGGACCCCTGAAGCCGGGGCCGTGGCAGCTCCTTCTCCCGGTGAGGAGGCTGCGGGCAGAGGTGCGGCAGGAGCCCCCCCTAACATCTGGGGCTCCAAGGCTGCGGGAGAGCCGGCTACCATCTACGCCTCCCGCATCCATGCCCACCTCTGTGAATATGAGGAGTCAGCTAAGCAGCTGAGGAGACTCCGGGAGGAGTTGAGGGGAGCCCGAGTAACAGCAAAAAATCGGCTCCCTGCCTCAAAGAGAGCGGAGGTATCTGCCACGGTTGAGAGGCTGAAGGGGGCTATAAGAACTCTGGAGGAGAGGAGAACAGCAATCCTGGAGGGGAGCTGCCCTTTCGGGGAGAAGCTTCGGAACGACGACTGGTTTAGAGCCCTGACCGGTGGGTCTCCTGGGGGGTCAGGAGGCCCCATCCAGGTGGAAGACGAGGAGGAGAAAAATGGCAGAACATCTGAGCCAGCTCCACCTGAGGACCTGGTGGGTAAGAGCGCCCAGGACCTGGTGGGTAAGAGCGCCCAGGTATCGCGCAGCGGGATAGCCCCCGAACAAGTGGCTCTCCCACCGGACTCCAGTGACATGGAGGAAAGTGGGAGTGAGGGGGAGGATAGAGGGAGCGGGAGTAATATCGAGGGGGCTGCCTCATCCTACAGCAAGTGAGGCAGATTGAGTCTCCAGCACGGTTTGGCACACTTGTTTGGGGACGAGGTCTGCCTCGAGGATGAGGCAACCGGGAAGAGTAGGAGGAGGCGTAAGGCAAAGCAAGTGGTGGAGGAGAAGCTTGTTTTTGTCCCTCTTTCCTGGGCCCCCAGTCCCGTTGTGCGGAACCCGCTGCCCACCCCAGCTCGGGCCCTGTGGTGAGTCCGCAGCAAGGGAGCGGGGAGAGTAAGGTTTGCCTGGGTTTTGCTGTCACATCTGGTGGTGGCAGTTCAGATTCAGGCAGCGATATGGAGGTCGGTGCCGGTATTGGTGGTGTTGGTGGTGGTGCTTGGGCTCAGTCCCCTGTGGCAGGGGGGGCTGGCCCAGCACCAGGTACAAGTAAAGCCGGGGCCGCATCTCCGGCGGTGAGAGCAGCTTCTGGGCCCCCCACGCACGGGTCCTTTAAATCTGGATCACTTATGGGGGTCCAGAAGCATAGGAAGGGCGCGGATACTGCTGTAAAGCAGCAACTTAAAACCTGCAGGGTGTTGTCGCTCCCCTGGAGGCGGCCGTGGTGAAGCCGGGGCACTCGGCACGTAGACCCCAAAAGGGGTCCGTGCGGGGGGCCCCGCCACCACTGGATGCCGAAGGGGAGTGGCCAGCCTTGCCTACAGCAGGTGGTGGGTGCAGAGAGGCGGTGAAGGCCTGTGAGGGGGGCGTGGCCTCCCTGAATGTTGCCCTGCCTGCAAAGGCAGAGGCATGCAGGGGGGGCGTGCCCTCCTCGGCCATAGTCCCGCCCGCCGTGCTCATGTCATCTGGGGTGGGTGAGGCCTCGCAAGGGGCTGCTGCCCAGCCTGGAGTGACTGTGGCCGGCGGGGGGGGTGTGGCCTCGGCGGTCATGGCTCTGCCCGCTGTGCCCGTGTCATCTGGGGTGGGCGTGGCCTCAAAAGGGGCTGCTGCCCAGCCTGGAGTGACTACGGCTGGCGGGGGGGCGTGGCCTCGGTGGTTTCGCCGCCCTCTGTCCCACCCTCCCATACCATCGGTTCTGCGCCCCTGAAAGCCGGTAAGGAGTTGTCGGGGTCCCCAGCCCACTTACTGTCATCTGGTGGTGCGGGGGCTCTGGCGCTCCAGGTGAAGCCGGCAGGGGAAGTGTGTGGAGGGCAGGGTGCAGTGGCAAAGTCCGTCCTTGCCCTAGGAAGCACAAGAAAAAGAAAAAAAAAATTGGTGCCAGAGATCTCAAGAGCTGCTGCTGTTCCCAAGCCCAGGCAGAGTGTACTGAGTGCACTCTGCTCTGGGGCTATTAAAGGGGCGGCAGCGCTTCTGGGCAGAGGTGCAGCCAAAACAGGCACAAATCACAGGGAAGCCTCAGGAGTCCAGCCTGGGCCCCCAGCAGGAGGAGGGCAAAGTAACAATGTGAATAGAAATGTAAATAAAAATGGTGCAAATGAAAATAAAGTTAGTGTGTTTGACAGTGAGGATGATAGCGATGGTGTGGTGGACATTTTTGAAGAGCTTTTTGCGGGTGTGGAGCATGGGGGGGTGAATGAAGGAGAGAGTGGGAGTGACATGAGTGATATGGATGAGGGAGTAAATGTGGGGGTGAATAAGGGTGTGAATGTGGGAGCGAGTACGAGTGGGGAGGGGGCTGGCCCATCTGCCCCCCCAGCCGTGGCACCCAGGCGTTCATTTGCGGGGGTCACGGCTGGGGGTCGGGGGGGTTCCCGAGGTGGTTCTCAGGGGGTCTCCTCACCTCTGGACTCCGGGGACGGCGTTTTGCACCGCCGTTTTCTGGAGGCCCTCAAAAGGGGAGAAAGATCGATAATAGTAGAGGGAAGGACTGTGGACTTGTCTTTTTGGATAGAGAGGCATGGTTTGGCCGCCTTCCAAGAGAGAAGAGAGGGAGGGACTGTCTGGTCTCTCCCGACAGCCGGGCAAGGGCCGGTGAGGAGGAATGTGGTCCGTCTTAGGTGGGGGGGCAGTGAAGCTTGCCCACCCAGGAGCAGGGTGGTGGAGCTCCTCCTGAAGATGGGCTTCAGGGTGGATGACATCTTTGCCCTGATCCATCCCTCAGCGGCCCGGTTCTTTGACATCAGCTTTGTACGGCCAGAGGGGCTTGAGCTCTTCTGGTCGAATTATGAGCTGGTGAAGGGGGAGCCTGGATGGCGAGGCTTCGTCGTGCAGGCGGTGTCTCGTCAAAATTCCATCAAGAGAGTGACCGTGGTGACATGTAACGAGTCACTCTCAGGCGTGGACATAATGACGTGGCTTTCCCGTTATGGGGAAGTCACCGAGGTCCCAAAAAAGAACAGGGATGAATTTGGTATTTGGTCAGGGGGCTGGACCTTCATGGTTAAGTTGAAGGTCTCAGGCGATACGGTCACCCACATCCCTTCCTCGCATTCCTGGGAAGGGACAGGATCCTGGTCTTCTACCAGGGGCAGCCGAAGGTCTGTCACAAGTGCGGCGATCCCCGCCACTTCAGCGCAAGCTGCAAGGTGCAGAAATGTGCCTTGTGTGGCAGGTGGGTCATCTCGCCGCTGCATGTAAGGACATTCGGTGCCACCTGTGTGGTGACCTTGGTCACCCGTATAGCCGCTGCCCTCGCTCCTTCTCTAATACTGCTGCGGGCCCGGTGGGGGGAGACTGTGGGGTGGAAACCTCCGGCGGGGCTTCCTCCTTCGCGGCGGGCGGTGGTGGCGGGAGGGGGCTGAGGGGCCGGTGAGGAAAGGCAAGGTCACTAGAGGCCCCTCATATCAGCGGAGGCAGGCAGCTCGCCATGGGGGTAAGGAGCAGGTGGAGCCTCGGGTGGCCGGGCTGGTGCCTGCTCCTCCCTCTAGGTTGGTGGCTAAAGCCTCTGAGGCCCTGAGGGAGGAAGCGGTGAACGAGGAGATCAGGAGGATGGAGAGGGAGGATAAAGCGGCTGACTCAAACAGCTCCTCTCAATATGAAAGTGTTGATGAGGAAGTCGTAGAGCAGCCTACAACATCAATGGGTGGGAAAAAACGTACCAACAGGAGGGGGAGGAGGAGGCTGAACAAGTCTTCCAAATCCCCCCCACCCCCGACCGTGAGTGTACCAACGGAAGGGCCCACAGTTCCCCCTCTGATCACACTCTCCAACCGGTTACAAGCCCTCGGAGACTCTGCTAAAGAGTCGCCGGACGAGGGCAAGGGGCCGGGGGCGGCATCAGGGGGTCCTTCAGGGGATGGTGGAGTCCAACCCTTAGGGGACGTTGTTTCTCCTAAGGGGGGGACAGACCCGGAGTCCGGAGGTGAGAACACCAGGGGAGGAGGAATGGACACCTAGACTACCTTAAAGAGGAAGGGTTCTGACTCCTCCCCAGAGGGTGGTGGGAGCAGGGTGGGTAAGAAGAAGGCCGTCGAACTTGATCACTCATGATGGCTGAACTCGCCCCGTTGACGCTGGCGTCCATTAATGTCGCCAGCATTAAGTCAGATGCGGCTAGATTTACGGCCTTTGATTTTCTCACCCGAATTGAGGCTGAAATTTTATTTTTGCAGGAGACCAGACTAACTGACATGGGGGCCATACATAAAGCACGGAGAGAGTGGAGGTGCGGGCCCTCATACTGGTCTCTTGCGGCCGAGCCGTAATAGCGGGGTGGCAGTCCTTTTTAAGACTGCAGATGTGGAATGCAGACGAGTGATCGAGTTAGAAATGGGGAGGTGCCTAGTCCTTGACGTCTTCATGAGGGGACAAGAGCTTTGGCTTATAAACATCTACGGTCCCCAGTCTAAGTGGGACCGAAAATGTCTCTTCCTGAAGATTAAGCCCTTTCTTTTTACGAGCCGACAGGTGGTCTTCGGTGGGGACTTCAACACCATTACGAGTCCCGTGATCGGGGGGGTCCTGGAGATCGCCTGGCTTATGACAGCGTCGCGCTTAATAGTATAGCTAGTGAAGCTCGCCTGGTGGATGTCCACATCCGGCACACCCAGGCCACGGGGGTTTCACCTATCATAGGGGTAGCTGTAGATCTAGAATAGACAGATTTTTTTTAAAGGAGGACGCCATCTTTTCTGCTGTGTCTGCCGTTGAGGTGGAGTTCTCCGATCACTGTCTAATTTTCTTTTCTCTGAATGTTGCAGAGACTCACCGGATGGGAAGAGGGCTGTGGAAGCTGAATTCGTCCCTGCTGGAAGAAGCGAGGTGAGACAATCCTTCGAGGATTTTCTTCAGAGCCAGGTACCACTTTTGGATCTCTGTAGTAGTAAGTCAGAGTGGTGGGAGATCTTCAAAAAGCGGGTGGCGGGGTTCTTCCGCCAGCTCTCAAGCCTCAGGAGTCTGAACAGGCACCGCTTGTATCAGGCCCTGAGGAGGAAACTCGAGCAGCTCATCTCGACTGGAGGTGACCGTGAGAAAATCTCCAGAGTGAAATCTTTGCTCAAGAAGTGTCAGTACGATAGGCACACATCTTTGGTTTTTGAGAGGGACTTCGGGAGGTAACGCTCGCCCGAACCCTTACAGAAACTGTAAGATGTCAGTGAATTGTAAGATGGTGACAGGACTGATCGACAGTACGGGGTCCCTGAACAGGTCCAAATCAGGGATCCTGGAGGTGGTCAGGTCCTTTTACTCACACCTCTTGGGTAGGAGGGATCTGGATCGGGATGGGATGTCGGCTTTCCTGGCTGAAACCATCCCTGTGCCAGGGGGTGATCCCTCTCTTGGTGTTTTGGCAGAAGCAATCAGGGAAGAGGAAGTGAGACTGGCCATTGATGGGCTTCGGCCCAAAAAATCGCCAGGTCCGGATGGCTTAACATCCGAGTTCTACAAGACCTTTAGGGACTCCTTGGTCCCCCTCTTGACTGGGTGTTTAATGAGTGTCTTTCCTTGGGTACTCTTCCCGGTTCAATGAGGAGGTCAGCCCTGATTATTCTGTCAAAGGGTAAAGACTAGTCCCGTATTGAGAATTGGCGTCCCATAGCGCTTCTCGATACGGATCGGAAGGTTCTGGCGAAGGTGCTGTTTAATCGGCTGGTCAAGTTTGCACCCGGCTCCTTTCAGGGCCCGCACTGCTCTGTTCCAAGCCACAGCACTTTTAGTGCTGTGCTCGTGTCCGAGAGGCAGTGGAAACAGGGTAGGGCAGGTCACTGGAAGGGGTACCTACTGTCATTAGATCAAGCAAAAGCCTTTGACCGGGTTAACCATGAGTACCTCTGGTCTGTCCTTTTGAGGTACGGTCTGCCTGGGAGGTTTGTAAAATGGTTAGAGATCTTGGTACCAAGGGGCTGAGACTTTCCCGCTGGTGAACGGTTGGTCAGGTCGCCCTTTGAGGCGGGTTCTGGGGTCCGTCAGGGCTTCCTCTGAGCCCACTTTTATACGCGTTCGCGATCAATCCTTTCCTGAGGAGGGTAGATTGTGGACCGTTGGTGGGAGTCGGGATGGACCAGGCAGGCTCTGGGCCCCCTCTGAGGGTGGTGGCGTACGCTGACGATGTTTCCCTTTTCGTATCCTCGAGAGGGGAGGCGGACTGGGTCATGTCCGAAGTCGTGGGTTACTCGGAGGCATCCGGGTCCATGATTAACCGGGAAAAGTGTGAAAGTCTCTGGCTGGGAGGGGGATATCCTAGTTTTGATCTCCCGGGAAACCCCCTTCCAAACCCCGGGGGCCTCCCCCCAAAAATTTTTGGCTTTAAATTTTTGGCCCGGGGACACCCCCAAAAGCAAAATTGGGAGGGCAACCCAAAAAAATTGCCCCGCCCAAAAGGGGACCTTGGAAGGGGGGTTTTTAAAACCCTGAGGGAAAGGTTTACCTTGGCAAAAGGGCTTTTTTTCCTTCCTTTTGGGGTTTTTTAAATTTACCGGGCAGTGTGTCATTTGGGCCAGAACCTTTTTCTGGACACTTTTAATTTTTCCAGCGTTAGGGGGAATGGGCCAACCAAATCAAGAGGGGGTCACTACCGTACGAGGAGCCCTGGGTGGGTTGGGTATGGAAACCCCAGAAAAGGGGTTTTTAGTAAAAACCTTTAAAAAAACCCAAATTTTTCCAACCTCTGGCTAAGGGGGCTCCTCCGTGGGTATTCTCCTGCGGGGTTTTTGGTTTCGGTTTTTTCTTCCAGGAATGGGAGACAGGAGGGAAAGTGAAGGATCTCCCGTACACCTCACGGACATCCCCCCGGTTTTACCTCCCCCGGTTCTGAAGGTAATCCGCCGGGGGTCGGGGAAATGGGGAAAATTTCAGGACCATGTCGGGGCAATGTCTTGACAAAAGGGGTTTTCTTTTTGACCCATTTCCAGAAGCCCCGGTCCTCGGGGATTGCCCAGGCCGGGATCTGGAGGGGGGGCCGGGTTTTTAAATTCAAAGCGGACCCCCACGAATTTTTGGGATTTGGGCCTGGCCTGCTTTCCCCGGGAGACTGTAGAAAGGGGAAAACCCTTAAAAGGACAGGAACTCCAAAAGATGGGGGTTTGGCCCCTGTGAGGAGTGTGGCAACTGCGGGAAAGCATGGAGCATTTCCCTCCTTCAGTGTCCCTTTAATCCCGAGGTTTACAAAAGGGTGGGGGCTTCCATACGTTGGCCGCGGCTGGCGTCCCCTTTTCCTTAAAACCCCAGTGGGTCTATGGGGCGTTCAGATCCTGGGTGGCCGAGGGGAGCACTTTAAATTCCCAGTTAGCGTAGTTTTTCAGGTTTTAAAACGTGGGAAAGCACGGTTTAGTTTCGACCAACAGAAAGCCCTCCCCCCGGGGTGAGGGGGTTAGAACAACTTGGTGAAACCCGGGAAGGGGGCGTTCTTTTTGGGGGTTCAGAGGTTTGGGGTGAGGAGGGGCCCCTTGGGTTTGGAGGGGCTTCTCCTTTTAAAAAACACTCAAGGGAAAGTTTTTTGTGTGTGAATGGTGGTAGGGATAGCATAAGGTGGGGTGGGGTTGAGGGAGAGAAGTAGGGGCAGATAGGGCAGGGAGGGGCATTTGAGGGAAGATAGAGAGTTAGTTAAAATTAAGTTAGGGAGAGAAGGGGTAGATAGGGGTAGAAAAGGACAGTTTTTTTTAGGGAAAAATAGGGACGTTTTAAATTTAAAGGGACAGGGTGAATGTGTTGGGTTTGGGAAAGGGGTAGGGCCTCTTAGGGCTCCATCTCCTGGTGGGGGGCATGCATGACACAAAGTAACTTTTTGTTTTTCCAAAAAAATAAGAATGGGTATTGAGGCTTGCAAGGGACCAACTTGGGGCCCTTTTAAAATAGGGAAAAGTTTAAAAAATTAAATTATTTGCAGTAGGAAAAATTTAAAAATTTTAAAAATTTTAAATTGTTTTGAAAATTTTATTGTAAAATTTTTAATTTTATTTTTTTAAGAGATTTTTTTGAGTGTCTGTAATTGTTTTATTTTGGGGATATAGTTAGGTTGGGTGGGGTTGTCTGGGGGTTTTTGGGGTTTTGGGAAAATTTTTTAAGGGCAGTGGGCAAAAAACCCTTTCCAAAGGACCCATGGACCCAAAAAAA
>JARQOD010000006.1:133190811-133278652 GCA_033576555.1 Oophaga sylvatica
TGTGGGGGGGGGTGATCCTCCCCACAAGAAAATAAGGGCCCCAACCCAAAAAGGTCTTCTTTGAGAATCCTCAAACTTCCCCTTTTGCCTTAAGAAATGTAAAAGTCAAAACTAATGGTTTTCTTTAAGAGGTTTTCCCTTCCCCAAATTTTTGAAACACCCCCCTAGTAAAGTTCATTAATTTTGGGGTGAACTATTTCCTATTTTTGCTATTGCATTTGTTTAGGCAAAAACGTTATAATTAAAATTTGGACCCCGTTTGTTTTTCTTTTCTAAAAGGGCGCAGTACAACTTCTTTTTCCCAGTAGCCCACTTTCTTCCATAGACTAATTCTACTCAAACAACCCACAGGTATAAAGATTATGTCATAAAATTTAAAGGGGTTAAAAAACCCCTAAAAAAAGATTTGTCTTTGGAAAGAATTGGATAAACCCAAAGCGGATATCATATTATCCAGGGACAAAAAATTAATTAAAAATCACCCCCCTTTTTCCCACCAAAAATTCCCACATATTTTTAACATGTAATCAAAAAAGTAAAGCAGGACCCATTACCATCAAAAAAAAACAGTACCCCCTTTGCCCAAATTTGGGGAAAATTTCCCCGCCCCAAATGGAAGATTTCATATCTTGTTTGGGTCGTATTAAGATCAACTCTGCACTTGAAAACTTATATCCCCCAAACGAAATCAAAAAAAATTTTTTGAACAAATGATTAAAAAACCCCAAAAAAATAAAAAAAGGGTGAAGTTATTTTTGGGGGATTTTAATGCAGTTAATTCACGCATTGACCTCCTCTAAATAAGAACTCCCATGGAAATACAATAATGGTTATCCCAAAACGAGTTTATGACTTTTTTCAGGGGTGTAAATTTCCCTTTTCCCAGAGAATATACACATTTCTCTAAAACATATAAAACCCGTTTTCAAGAATCGACCTCTCGTAAACCAATTTTTTCTCTTTAAAAAAGATTTGAGAAAATTGTCATTGGGGACAGAACCTGTCAGACCCTTCTCCCGTGATAGGGATTTTTTTTTGTGCCCCCCATTTAAAAAAAAAATTTGTGGAAATGCAACCTCCTAATTAAAAAATCCTTAGACAAACTTTATAAAATCAAACATCAAACCTCTTTGAGGAGAACAACATGGGATTAAGCCCAGCTATTAGATGGTGTGCCCACAAGGCATTTAAATCAGAGGCCTCCTAATACAGATTTCGTCTGGAGAAGAAAAAAGAAAAAGCAGAAACTGAGAAACTACAAATTCTACTTAAAAGCAAAATCGAAACCAATTGGTCTCTCTTCCCCTTCCCTCTCTCCCCCAAAATGAAATTTGCAAAAAATTAGACAAGCCCTAAATTTCAAATTTTTTCCATCATATGACGAAAATGATAAGACAAAAAAATAAAAAATTATACACTTCCCTGAATAAACCTTTGAAATTCATGATGAACCAAAACAAAAAGAGAAGAATCCGGAATAGAATGACAAAATTAAATCAGAAAAAGGAACCTATCTGTCCCACCCACAGGATGTGGTTAACGAATTCGAAAAATTTTATGAAAAAATTTATAACCTAAAACCCCCTCCTACTCCCAGGGAAAACAAAAAGCCATCTCCGCCTACTTAAAATCAATTAGCCTTCCAAAATTACAAAATGAAGACTTAACCCTTTTAACGTCCCCGTTCAACATAGAAGAAGTCAGAAATTGTATCTCCCAACTGAAATCGGCAAAGTCTCCGGGTCCCGATGGGTTTGGTAACGACTATTATAAAATCTTTTCCGACGTATTAACACCTCATCTCACGCAACTATTTAATACAACATCGGATACAGGCTCATTTCCTGCTGAAATGCTAGAAGCCTCAGTGATACTAATACCGAAGCCTAAAGGTGACCTCGAGTCTTTGTCGAATTATAGACCTATCTCTCTCATTAATTCAGATTTGAAAATTTACGCAAAAATTTTAGCGGATAGACTGGGCCAGATTTTACCCAAACTTATAAACAACGACCAGATTGGTTTTGTTAAAGGCAGACACACCTCTGATGGAACCAGAAGGGTCATCAACTTAATTAAATTAGCCAGCTCTACCAAAATCCCCACTTTACTAGCGTCACTTGACGCAGAAAAAGCCTTTGATAGGCTCGATTGGACCTTTATGAATCAAACATTAAAAAAATTTGGCTTCAACAATAATTCACTCACAACTATTATGGCTCTTTACTCCAATGCTAAAGCCAGAGTGGTGTGTAACAATCATATTTCCCGTACCTTCCCCATTTCCAATGGGACAAGACAAGGATGCCCCCTTTCTCCACTTCTATTCGTTCTGGCTCTAGAACCCCTTGCACAGGAAATAAGGGAAAATAAAAAAATCAAGGGTATAAATACTAAAAATCGTCAACACAAAATCAGCTTATTTGCTGATGATATCCTTCTTTCTTTATCTGATCCAGTAGGTTCTATAAAAGAGCTACAAAAATTGCTGGAGACGTTTTCAACATTATCCAACTTTAAAATAAACAATAAAAAATCCACCCTATTACCAATCAACATAACCAAACCTGTGATTGAAGAAATAAAAAGCTTCTCCTCCATTAACTGGGCAAAGGGAGAATTCACTTACTTGGGTATCACAATTACAAAAAACCTTAAAAAAATGGTATTCACAAATCTTAATAACTTGCTCAAAATTATCAATCTGGATTCAAACTCATTTGGAGAAAGAGAACTTTCATGGTGGGGTAGAATTTTCTCAATCAAAATATTCACCCTCCCAAAAATTTTATACGTCTTGGGTTCTCTTCCTCTCCCAATTTCTTTATCCCAAGTTAAAAATCTTCAACAATCAATAAAAACTTTTATCTGGAACAATAAAAAACCTAGAACTTTACAAACAATAGGTTACACGAAAAAATCCCATGGAGGTTTGGGTATACCAAATATTCTAAATCACCATCATGCCATGCTAGTCAAGCATAGTCTTTATTGGCTTTCCCCAAAAAATTCTCCAGCCTGGCTAGACCTCGAAATATCATTAAATAACAATAAACCGCTTCGCGGCCTCATCATCAAGACAATGTCTAATCAACTCCCTGACTCAATGGCTCATCCTACTTTTATAGCCACAACACATGCTTGGAAGAAACTATCCTACACTAAAAATAGTTCAGACAAAATTACCAATTTTAAAAATATGTCCCTGGATACCTTGCTATCACTTAAAAATCAAATTCCACACCCGTCTTGGAAAGAGTTTGGAGTCAAAAAATTGGGTGACTTATATGATGGTATAGCTTTACTGCAGTTCTCTGTTATAAAAGACAAATTTAAAATTCCCTCTTCAATGTTCGGACACTATTTAATTTTAAAGGATCAGATAGTTCCCTGGCTTCGACAAAAACCTTTACTCTCTAAAGCTTCTTTAAACATGATTTCCAACTTGGAACACAAAATTTTTTGGAGCCATAGCTACATTTATGATTATTTAAATCAGGACTCAGATTTCACCAAAAATGCATACAACAAAAAATGGGAAGAGGAACTCAAAATAAATCCATCTTGTGAAGAGTGGGAAGACGCAATTACAACCTCATACTCATCTACACTCTCCATGTCTCTTCAAGAAACTCATTATAAAGTTTTCTCGAGATGGTACTTCACTCCAGCCAGAATAGCCCATTTCGGTGAAAACACATCTTCTCTTTGTTGGAGAGATTGCGGTCATAGAGGGGATCTTCTCCATATGTTTTGGAATTGCCCTAAATTGTCTCCACTCTGGTCTGAAATTAATAATCTAATTAATAAAATTATTGGCAGACGAATTAAGCTCACGCCTCAGTTAGCTTTACTCTCGTTGGAGTTCCCAACCACAGAAATTGACAAAATCTTTTTGATAATACACATCCTCTTAGTCACCAAAAACATGATAGCCTATAATTGGAAAAACCAATTCCCTCCATCATACTCAGATGTTATAGAAAGAATCAAACTCCATAAGGACTATGAGATAAAATTTGCTATCGCAAACAACCAATCCAAAAAGTTCATAAATAAGTGGTCTCACTGGGAAAATATAAATTAACCCCCCCCCCACCCCTTCCTTTCCATTCCTTCCCTTCTTCCTCTCCCTTCCCTTCTTTTTTCCAATCCAGCTATTCCTAAAAAATAAAGTATTGCGCCATAACTTGCTATCTGGTTCTCATTGTGGTACTGGATATAATCCAGTTAAATTCTGACAAATACATGTCATCTGTTTACAAATATTTGTATGTTTATTCGTTTGCTCATCGGTTTATACACCCATCCGACATGGAACTCCTCAACTGTGTTTTAAATCACGGTTTAAAATATATTATTTTGCTATAACTGTAAAGCATGTCTAATAATGCTTTTTACTTCTGTACTATTGTTTCAGTATTAATGTTTTATAAAATGTTCAATAAAAACACTGAAAAACATTCCAAGGTCTTTTGTTTCAAAATGCTGATTCAGAATTTCAGTCATTTTTCCAATTTCTGCGTCTTCTTGATGAACTACAAGCACATCGTCCACATATAAGAGAATATACAGTATAAGTCCTTCTCAATGTCACCATTTAAGAAAGCAGTTTTTATATCCAAATGTCTGACATACATCTTTTGTACAGCAACTACAGCTAACAAAGCTCTGAAAGTAGTCTGTTTAGCGACTGGAGCAAATGTAGCATCGTAATCTTCGCCATACTTTTGAGAATACCCTTTTGTGACCAACCTTGCTTTAAATCTGTGGACTTTACCTTCAGAGTCATATTTGGTTTTAAAGACCCACTTGCACTTGATTGCCTTTTTGCCCTGTGGTAGCTTGGTGAGTTTCCAAGTTTGGAGTTGATGAAGAGACTTGATTTCCTCATTAGCGGCATCAATCCACTTTGTTCTTTCATGGATAGGTAGTCCTTGCATTTCATCCCATGACTGCGGCTCTGACTCAGGTAGTGTCTTGACAATGTAGGATAGACGTTTAGCTGGTATACCTTTGTTTGATCTTGACGATCTAATTTCAGATTCTTCTGATTTTTCTGTTGTTCCTTCAGTGGTTGAAGAATCCAGCCAGACTTCTACATCCTCCTTGTTGTTGTCTTGTAATTGTGACTTCAGCTGGACTACTGGCGTGATGTCACAAAACTTGGGTGATACAAAGTTCTCATCAATCACTACATCTCTGCTTATTGTGACCTTGTTTGTTTCTGGGTGTAGAATCCTATAACCTTTCTGGGTTTCACTGTAGCCTACCAGGATACCTTCTTTAGCGTGAGATTCCCACTTAGTTCGCATTTCTTTGGGAATATGTACAAATGCTTTACTTCCGAATATTCTTATGTGGTGCAGTTTTGGCTTTCTGCTGTTCCATTGCTCAAATGGAGTATTCTCTGTAGCTTTACCTGGTAGTCTGTTCTGAAGATAGCAAGCTGTCATGATTGCCTCACCCCAATATGTTGTAGGCAGATTTGCATCAAATAACATACTTCTTGCACTTTCACAGAGTGTTCGGTTCCTTCTTTCCGCAGCACCATTTTGCTCAGGGTTGTACGATACAGTGGTCTGAAATTGGATTCCATTTTTCTTTAGAATGCTCTGTGTCTCATTGCTTGTATATTCAGTCCCATTATCTGCACGTAGAATCTTTGGCATTCTTCCAAATTTATTATATACCTCAGCTAGATATATTTCAAGTTTCTCTGGAACTTCTATCTTGCTGTGAAGCAGATGGACAACTGTATATCTGGAATGATCATCAATAAATGTGAGAAAATATATCTTCTTCCCAGGAGTCTGAGTGCTCATTGGACCACAGACATCTGTGTGTATTAAATCTAGTGGCTGTTCTGTTCTTGTAGTACTTCTCTTAGGAAAAGCTTTTCTAGACATTTTCCCTTTGATGCAGCTAGTACACTTCATTGTCTTGTTACATAGATCAATTGTGATATCATCAGCTAGTTGCTTCTGAACTAACTTTCTTATTGCTTCTGGGTCTCTGTGTGCCAGACGCCTATGCCATACATGAATACAGTTATTGTGCTCTTCTTGTTGAGCAGTATACACACACTCTTTACATTTCAGCTGATAAAGTTCATCTGTGATTTTTCCCTCTGCTAGTGTGTGACCCTCTTTTGAGATGATGCAGCTATCATGCTTAAATGTAACTTAATTTCCTTGTTTTGTGAGTTTCTTCACAGATAGTAAATTGCTCTCAAGACTAGGCACATAGAGCACATCTTTTACTGGGATCTTCCTGCTTTGTGTTGGTGAGATTTGACAATCAATATAACCATCTCCTATGCCTTCTGAACTCATATACTGACCATTAGCCATAATCAATTTCTCTGACTTATTTTGATTAAGCTTAGAAAAGAAGTCTCTGTTATTAGTCATGTGACTAGTTGCTCCAGAGTCTATACACCATGCATGCTTTGATGTATTTGCACTGACAGTAAATGTAATTTCAGTATTCACAGAATCATTTTCTCCAGACACAGCACTCTTAACCCTTTACTGACTGTTTTGCTTTTTCAGCTGATTCATTCTAGCTTTCCAAACTCTGCAGTCGGCTTTCAAATGTACTGATTTCTTGCAAACAAAACATTCACGTGTTTCTTTTAGGTGCTTTCTGTTATCGTATAGACTCTGTGTTTGTAAAACAGACTCTGTCTTGGTGCTTATACATTCTGCCTTCCTTTATATTCATCATAAGCTTCCCTCTTACATACTCCAGAGTAAGCTCATCATCTGGGCGCGCATCTAGTGCGGTCACAAGCGTGTCATAGCTCTCTGGAAGACCACTAAGCAGTAATGCGGCTACATGAAAGTCCTTCAGATCTTCCCCAATGCCTCTCAAGCGTTCTACAAGCTCTAGAATACTCCTGATATACTCCTGCATATCCTGGCCTTTCTGTAGCTTAGACTGGTACAGTTTTCTCATAAGATACAGTATATTGCTTAAATTAATCCTCTCATGTACCTTTTGCAGCTGCTCCCACATTTCTCTTGCAGTATCACATTTACACACATGAACAATCTGATCATCATCTATGCTGAGTGATATGGTACTCTGTGCTTTCTGATCCATCTCTATCCACTCCTGTGGTACTGGGTCAGGTTTAGGCTCCTGTGTGTATTTCCACGTACCTTCCCTTAACCGCAGCATCTTCACTTTGAATTTCCAGGATTGATAGTTCTGGTTAGTGAGACTTGGCACTGTAAACTTCATGGAGTTGCTGCTGCTGGTGGCCATCTTTGCTGTCTTTCTTTCTTTTCTTTTCTCTGTGTTCTGGGGATCTCTGGGACTCTAGGACTCTGGGCACTCTGGGAACTCTGGGCCCATAACCTGTTAGCAGCGGATTAACCAGCGTAACATCCGGAGTCAGCAACAGAGAATGTAGATTTATTCACATCCAGTATAGACAGCTTACAACACAGCATGAAATGTGATCAGCCTGATATCTGCTATGGCTGCAGCATGCAAAACATTACAACAACACAGGAAGAGAAGGAGGAGGCATCCTGTCTGTTAATGAGGGTTTTTTTTTTACAAAACTTTGTTAACAACCTCACAATATGCACAACATATCAAACAGTACAGTAGTAGTTGTTGCAATACATACAAATCAATATGCATTATTCCAACAGATGTACTATTACGATCGTTAGGTCATTACACATAGTGATTTAACAATGTTAGCCACTTCCTAGTACATCTGTGCTATACATATAGCCATATTAGTCGTTAGCCAAATCGGCACTTAGTCTTCTAAGCAGACGCGACTCGCGCGTGCGCTGTGCCACCTCGGTGCCATTGCGGTCTGGAAGCGTTGCTGTGGAGATGGCAAGCGATGACGCACGTCCTCCTTCCCATCGTCCGCCGCGCGCTCCGACGCGCTCTGGCATCTGGGCGGCACATCACGCCAAGCTTCGCGCCGATTCGTGGATGAGCCTTATTCTTCCTGTATATATACTTCCTGCCCATCACTATATAGCCACGCCTCCTGACGAAGCCAAATGCGGTGAAACGCGCGTCGGGGCTCTCTCGTACGTCTCCCTAGCATTCCTGCATGTGGTACTTAATCATGTCACAAGGTAATTTTGGTATTTGACTTATTGTTACCTTTTTCCATGAACCTGTCATGTCCATACATTTCTTGCCAGGTAGTGGTTCAATGTTATAATTTACTGCCGCTGTTTATTGACTTATATATGTAGCCATGCTGGGAGACACCAGTTTCTCTGATACTGCTGCCTGTTCAGCATGCAGTATCCATTCATCTAGCTAACATCTTGTCTATTTCCCTCATACCCTGTCTATTCATGTAATTTTTTGCTATAATAAATTTGTTTAATTTTGTAATTACCCTTTTTCTTGTGGTTATATTTCATGATCATACTATTTGAGTTTAATTAATTTAATTTTTAAGGACTTTATACTTAGTTTCCTATTCTTTTTCTCCTGTTTGGTTTACTGTAGCAGCAGAAGCCTGCTGCTGAGGCCCAATGGGCAGAAGTGACGGGGCCCGGTGCGGGCCCCCTCTGGTAATCGGGCCTAATACACCAGTCAGGGCAGTAATGTCCTGATGGCGGCCCTGATCAGTGCAGTGCGGGAAAAGTGAGATCCCGGCCGGGACAGTGGGACAGAGTCCTGAAATTAGGACTGGCACGGTTGGGACGGTTGAGTTGGTTTTAGCACAAATGATTTGGAATAGACAATTGCGCCTCATGTCTGCACCACTATTGCAGACATAGCAATTTTTTACTGGAAATCTGGCTTTTTGATTTGCCAGTGAAACACAGTTTTAGCACAAACGATTTGTAGTAGCTAATTGCGCCTAGTGGCTGCACCACTATATGCAGCTCAACAATTTTTAAGTTGAAATTTGGCCTTCTGACTTGCTACTGAAACACAGTTTTAGCACAAACGATTTTGAATTTTTTGAGGAGCGGTTCATGTTCTCTTTCTCTGGTTTTTTTTGGTGTGAAACACAGTTTTAACACAAACGATTTGGTGTAGGTAATTGCACGTAGTGGCTGCACCACTATGTTAGGCCTAATGATTTTTACATAGAAATCTGGCCTTTTGATTTGCCACTGAAACACAGTTTTAGCACAAGCAATTTGTTGTTGTTAATTGCGCCTAGTGTCTGCACCACTGTATTAGGCCAAATGATTTTTACATGGAAATCTGGCCTTCTGACTTTCAAGTAAAACACAGTTTTAGAACAAATGATTTCTAGTAGCTAATTGCGCCTATAGCGCACCGCTCCTCTAACCTAGACACACTCCCTCCCCTACCCCCCCTCCTACCCCACTGCTCATCATACAGCACTAGTGATAAGTGAGCATGCTCTTTACTACTCAGTGCTCGCCCGAGCATCTCACTGCTCGAGATGCTCGGAGCTCGCTGAATTTTTCCAGGGTTGCTCAGCGGGAGCTCGGGTCCCCGACCTGCATGTTTGGCACTCTTTAGAGAGCTAATGAACATGCAGGGATTGTCTTCCACACACTGTAATGCCACAGCCATGTTGGTTGTGGCATTACAGTGATTAGCTGGCCGCACAGCATCATCAGGTCTATATCAGACCTGGCGCTGCCTTGATCATCACAGTCAGCTCCGGAATCAGGCAGTGTAGAGAGAGTTGCTGCTGAGCTAGGGAGAGATTTGCTTGCTACGTATTGAGTGTTTTCATACCATACATAATACACATATCCATCTCAGCTAACAATCCTTCTGAGGACTAATCCAGCTGCATCGACATCAGTGCTAGACAGGCAGGCAGTGTATGTGGCAGACTGCAGTGCATATAGCCAGAGGGTTAATTCCAGTGCTGTCTGCTGCTGCCAATTACAGATATTTCTAGACATAGCCCCATGTATCAGGGGCCAGAATAATTTTCTTTGGGATCTTAATCCTGATTATTTGTTTTAAAAGCAATCCAGAGAACACTGTTTTTCTGCTCCATTTACTTGTTGGCACTGCAGAATACAACCATATATTTTCCATATGACAGGGCTAAAGATCCAGGTATTTTAAACTCGGGTTTGTCCGTCACATGGATCACTTATCAGTGCGCTCAAACTTGTGCCATTTCAGGCTTCCATTTAAATTTTGTTTCAGTGTCGTCAGTGAAGTCATTGACATCAGTTTGCAGAAAAAAAAGTTACCTACAGGCCAGATATTTTAAACTGTGGTTTGTCCGTGGCATGGATCACATATCAGTATGCTCAAAATTGTGCCATTTCAGGCTTACCATTTAAATTTTGTTGCAGTGTCTTAGGCTGGTTTCACATTTGCGTCTATAGGTGTAGCATTTGATCCGCATGCGTCATACATACATATATTTAACATGGTGTACGCAGGGATATGTGTTTGCATGCGTTCGCATGCATTTGCATACGTATGAGTAATTTCGCGGTGTGCAGCAGTGTCCACCGAACGGAACATGTTGCATTTATTGAAGTGTCAAAAATCCATCAAATATGCTCAGTCATGGGCATGCGGATGAGTGCGTCAAAAAAACAAATTACTGTCTATGGGAACACATTTGTACACAAGGAAATGCACATGGATGCGTTCGATGTGCATACGGACTTCATACTAAGCATTTCCAGGAACTGATCACAGCACATGGAAATATTGAACGCATGGGCATAAAAAACGCAAACGCATGCAAAAACGCATACAAACGCATGCACATGCAGCTTTTTTTGCCATAATGTGTAAGATGATGCGGATAAACGCTGCGCAAACATTTGTTTGTATGAGTTTTTGCATGCGTTTGAGTATGCAGATGATATGCTGCGCACATGTACACAAATGTGAACTTAGCCTTAGCGAAGTTATTGACACCAGATTAATGAAAAAAAATAGTTACCTACAGACCAGATATTTTAAACTGGGATTTGTCCGTCACACAGATCACATATCAGTGCGCTCAAAATTATTCCATTTCAGACCTACGATTTAAATTTTGTTGCAGTGTCTTAGAGAAGTTATTGAAACCAGTTTGCTGAAGAAAGTAAAACGTTACCTACAGGCCTGGTATTTTAAAATGGGGATTTCCATCACACGGATCACATATAAGTTTGCTCCAAATTCGGCCATTTGTAGTGAACGTGGAATATATTGTTCTCCATTTGAAATGGGCAAGTCGTGTGGCAAGGGATGGGGAACTGGATGTGATGTTGATGGTACATGTAGAGGCCAAGGCCGAGGCCGTGGGCAAGCTGAAATTGGGCCACAACAAACGCCCACATATATATGACCGACCTTCCAGTCCCATTTACTAGGGGATTGCAGCAGCACACCTATATTGAACCCAGAGCAGTGTCAAAAGGTTGTTGGTTGTTAGCGGATAATGCTTTCAGTCACTTTGCCTCCATCACAACCATCCCGTCTTCCACACGGTCAAGTCAAGATTGCATGTAGGGATGCCCAAATATTTGAGCAGCCACGGTCACACGAAGGACATTATCGGAAAGTGTCACAGGAGGTGGACAATGATGAGACACAATTGCCAGAAAGTCAGGAGGAGGACCAGGGTGCGGAAGTGGAAGACAATGTGGTGAATGATATAGTAACTGACCCAACCTGGCAGGAGGACATGCAGAGCGACGACAGCAGCACACAGGGGGAGGGAGTCGTAGCACCTCAACAGGCAGGAAGAAGCAGTGTGGTGGCTGCAGACAGAAGGCGGGCAGCCGTTCCCCGTAACACCAACACGATGGAAGTTGCCAGTACAACTGTTAGGTCTTCTCGAGTCTGGTTGTTTTTAAAGTAGTGACAAAATCGTTGGCACAACTCAAAAGGAAGAATGTGGTGCTCATGTAGGACCCCAATCTGTGACGTATTCAATATAAACCTTGGCACACACAAGTGGTCTCATGAAAAAAGTGGAATTTTTAATCAAAACAGTACATACAGTAAACATTTCGGTCTTACATGACCTTCCTCAATGTACTAAAAAATAAAAAATAAAATAACATATATTTTGCAGAGTTGTAGTATTTCTTAAAGACTGAAATGGACAAAAACAAAGGTATATACAACGTTTCTCATAACTATTAGTCAATTTGATAACAATTCATAGAGAATTCGTATGGGAATAGATAGTATAATATATCATATAATCTTCAGAAACATCCATCTATAGCAACATATGAATATATTGTTGGAGGTATACATTAACCCAAAACCGTGCAAGATAAATGGTTAAAATTGCACATACCAGTGTGAAGATACTGTGAGCCTAGAGGAAATAGGGTAAACCTAAAGAAGATATGGTGGAATACGTGTCATAGGTGTCTATAGGTTAGCATGAGGTAAGTATAAGGTAAGTATAGTGCCAGACTTTTATACATACCACAATGAAGGGTAAAATGGCTTCAGACCATGTGTCTGTAAAATGCAGAGTAATATCCTGCATCAGGGACTATGACTATATCGATACCCAACAGCAGGCAGATATCAGGGAGAGGTTCGCTTACCAGTACTGTGAGTGCTAAAGTGGCGGCTGCATGGATGAGGTAATCCACCGCTTTTCAGGAGCGCTGTGAGATGGAGAGTGCCGGCATTAAGAAGCAGTGCAGGCGTGGAGTCCGGACCGGAAGTCCGGGACCGGAAATCGTGCGGCGTGCGTTCCAGCATGACGTATTTGCATTCCACTAACCGGAACCAGTATGGAGAAAGAGTGATAGTGTATCACAGAATATCTGGTGCGAATCCCTGTAATCTTTACGGGCATTGCCATGCCTGTCTGAGTCCAAAGGGGGGGGAGTGGGTTAACTATCTGAGTGCTGGGTAATTTTAGAACGGGTGAGTGGATAACGGAAGAATGTTGTCCACACATGGTCCGTGATCAGAGAAAGAAGTGATAAAATAAATCATTGTGGTTGATTCTGCAATAAAGAAATATATAATCAGTATCATATGATATAATGCATAGACAGACATGCTAGCAAAACCTTGTTATATCAAAAACCTATTATGACAGGAATGACTGTACATCGTATTCCCTATTTAACCCTTTGGGTGATAATGTATTCAACTCATGAATCCAGAAGGCTTCTCTTCTCTTTAAAAGATTAATGCGATCCGCCCCCCTGTGTGGCAACTGTACTTGTTCTATGACTTGGTATTTTAACTGTGCTATGTTCTGGCCAGCTGTCAGAAAATGATGAAGGATTGGAAGGAGTGAGTTTTTACATCTGATTGTCGATTTGTGTTTCGATATGCGATCCCTTATTGCTTGCGTCGTCTCTCCCACATAAAGTAGGCCACACGCACATTTAATTAGGTAGATAACAAAACTTGTGTTGCAGGTAAAATACCCCTTAATGTCATATCTTTTGCCTGTGTGGGCATGGTGAAAAACGCTGCCTTTCATGATGTTATTGCACTGCATGCATTGTAAACAGGAAACTTGCCAAATTTGGGATTCAAAAGAAAACGTTGATGTTTGAGTGGGCGAATGGGATCAATATCGGCCCTGACTAGATGGTCACGTAGATTTCGTGGTCTGCGGAAACAAGGTAAGAACGGTTGATTGAACTCTCTTATATCTGGGTGCGCGGTGCTCAAAATGTGCCAGTGGCGACGTATGCTAGTATGTAGACGGTATGCTAAAGGATGATAATCATGTACAAAGGGAATCCGATCCCTTACACCTGCTTTAGGATTGGGGGATGCGGTGGATGCATTTAGTGTATGTTCTGGATAGCCCCTCTCCCGAAATTTGGAACACATTTCCTTGATGCGTTGTTGCTGAATTGCTGTGTTGGAGACAATCCTCTGAACTCTTTTTAGTTGGGACTTAGGAATAGAGTTTTTCATTTTGGTTGGATGGAAATTCTCATAATAAAGGAGACTGTTACGGTCTGTGGGTTTTGTGTAAATATCTGAAGATAGTTTGCCGTCAGTCTCCTTTATGACTAGAACATCCAAAAAATTGACACGATTCACATCGTATGTCATCGTGAAGTCTAGTCCCGGCCATGAGATACAAAGGAAGGAGAAAAAGATGTTCAGGGTGTCAGGTGGTCCGTTCCAAATACAAAAGATATCGTCTATGTACCTCTTCCACACCACAGCATGTGTGCGAAAGAGGTCATTACCATAAATCATGCTTTCCTCGAAATGGGCTACATAACAATTGGCATATGGAGGTGCTGTATTGGATCCCATTGCGGTTCCCTTAATCTGCAAATAATAGGTGTCACCAAAAAGGAAATAATTTTTAGTTAGAATAATGGTAAGTAACTCGCAACACATATCAACCTGATCTGGATTGTATTCAGAGAACTCCAGTAGTCTACGTACTGATCGCATACCTTCAGTGTGTGGTATGGATGTATATAGATCTTTGATGTCAAAGGTCACAAGTAAGGCCTCTTTTGGAATATAGTCAAGGTTGTGGATTAAATCGAGAATCTCTCCTGTATCCAGTATAAAGGAGGTAGTATGTTTAATTAGAGGTGTCAGAAGTTTTTAGAGGTATTTTGAAACTGGTGAAAAAATTGATTCTGTGGAGGCCACTATGGGCCTCCCTGGTGGATTTTTAATATCTCTGTATAGATGGAAAAATACCCTCTTCCTATTGATATACGTATTTTTGGACATAAGACGCTCTTTTTCCCCCAAAATTGATTCTGTGGAGGCCACTATGGCCTCCTGGTGATTTTCTAATTCTTGTGCACCTTAGGTAGTATGTAGAATACTGGAGGGACCGGAAAATCTTTTTTAAGGTAATCACAAGTTTTATTATCCAAAATCCCCTTAGGCTACTTTCACACTTGCGCTTTATCGCGCAGAGCATCGTGCGCTATCGGTCACATGCGCTATGGTCCCCTATCTTTAACATGGCGGGCGCAGGGTCTTGCGCTTGCACGCACTCATCAGCGTTTGGCTTGCGCAGCGCATTTTACAGGTGTGCGCCCAGACACACTAGACGCTACATGTTGCATTTTTTTTCCCGGCCCACCACTTTAAAAATGCTCGTGCACACGTATGCGCACACAATGCGCATAAAAATAACATTGCAGTCTATGGGTGTGCAGGTGTGCGCGTAGCTGTGCGCTCGTCAGCACTTGTGAGCTCATGCGATTTTTGAGTAAACAATGTCTAGACACTTGTCTAAAACACCCCATAAACAAGAAACATTGTTTGTGAGGGGTGGAAATAAAGGAAGGTGTCTTCAGTGCTAGACAGACCCCTACTCAGACTGCCTGTAGACACTGCTGATACAGCCTGGAAGATTCAGCCTGGACCCCTACTACAGTGCCTGGAGACTTCAGCCTGAACAACAGCCTGGACCCCTACTAGACTGCCTGAACATACAGCCTGGACCCCTACTACAATGCCTGGAGACTTCAGCCTTCACATACAGCCTGGACCCCTACTAGACAGCCTTGAAGAGACAGCCAAGACAGCAAGTTTGGATCCAAAGTGCAAGAATGTGAGTATTCTTCACCAAATGACTGCCTGTCCTTTCCAATGTATATGTACTAAAGCTTTTTATTTTTTTTATTGCAGCATGTCTTCTTCTGGATCACAGTATTCGCCATCCCGGCAAGAACTGACCCAAGCAGAGCGTGATGTGAGTATCTTCCTGCCTTTGGGTAAGTATAGCTGCTGAATCGCCAAATGTCTAAAATTTTTGTTCCTTTTTCAGACATCAGCGTCGGACACGGCCATTGAGGAGTCAGAACAGCAGGAGCAGTCGCAGCCAAGACAAGTCCCGGTGGCGAGACGGAATGTAAGTATATAGTGTTTTGAATGTGTCTTTTTTTTTTTTTGGTTCTCTTTTTATTTATGCAATATATACAAGATTGTAATATTTATTTTTGTTTTTTCTAGGTTCCACAATGGGACGAGGACCTCTATGTGGACAACGAGGCCCTCATCTGCCAGGTCCATGAGCGTGTCCCATTGTGGGACAGCCGTGATCCGCAGTACAAGGACAATGTGATGAACCGGCGGCTATGGAATGAGGTGGCCGAAGCGTTGATGGATGGCTGGGACAGCGCCTCTCCAAACCTCAAAAAGGCGTTTAGAAAGTATTTCCATGCTCTGTAATGCCGCCATGACTCTTGTTCCAGATGGCACTGATGGGTTTGCTGGTAGATATATTCTACTGCAAACCCAACAGTGTCATCTGGTTCAACAGTGACTGCCCTGTGTATGCTATTGCTATGTTGTGCATTGTATTGTTTTTTTATGCTGCATTCACTCTTGTTCCTGATGGCACTGATGGGTTTGCTGGTAGATATATTCTACCATCAAACCCAACAGTGTCATCTGGTTCAACAGTGACTGCCCTGTGTATGCTATTGCTATGTTGTGCATTATATTGCTTTTTTATGCTGCATTCACTCTTGTTCCAGATGTCACTGATGGGTTTGCTGGTAGATATATTCTACCATCAAACCCAACAGTGTCATCTGGTTCAACAGTGACTGCCCTGTGTATGCTATTGCTATATTGTGCATTGTATTGCTTTTTTTATGCTGCACTCACTCTTGTTCCAGATGTCACTGATGGGTTTGCTGGTACATATATTCTACCGGCAAACCCAACAATGTCATCTGTTTCAACAGTGACTGCTCTTTGTATGCTATTGCTTTTTAATGTTGCATTCACTCTTGTTCCTGATGGCACTGATGGGCTTGCTGGTAGATATATTCTACCGGCAAACCTAACAGTGTCATCTGGTTCAACAGTGACTGCTCTTTGTATGCTATTGCTTTTTAATGTTGCATTCACTCTTGTTCCTGATGGCACTGATAGGTTTGCTGGTAGATATATTCTACTGGCAAACCCAACAGTGTCATCTGGTTCAACAGTGACTGCCCTGTGTATGCTATTGCTTTTTTATGCTTCATTGACTGCTTGCAATTTTCACTCGTCTGTGTGATGAGACACATTTTGCCCTGAATGCATTGTATAATATTTTTTTTTTTCCAACAGTGAACAAAGTCTGCACACGATGGCGCTCGATGAAGGACCGCTTCAACACTAATGTTCGTGCAGAGGGACAGGTTAGCAGTGGTTCATCAGCAAGGACCAGAAGAAAATATCGCTTCTATCGCGAGTTGGCGTTCCTGAGACCGGTCCTTGCCAGCAGAGCGTAAGTTTTCCCAATTTTTTTATTTTTTTTTAAATCCGTGCTTTTCTATTCCACAGCTGATGCTTCTTGTAAATGCATTATAGTAATGTTTTTCTTTTCTTTCCACAGCACCTGGAGCAGCACCATGCAGCCTGTCCCTGAAGCGGTCCTTCCTCGGACGACCTTGGACCCGTCCCAGCCATCCGACAGCAACTGATTATGCGGGCACTTCCCGCCAGCGGCAGAGGGCCTTGGACAGGAATGTCCTGCCCGAGTTCATGCACTTGAGCGAGGCCTTTCATGGCAATATGAAGTCGCTGTCAGGCACAGTGGAAAGCGTTTTTTCACTAATGCAATGGGGTTTTTACCCACATGGATCACAGCTTCAACTGTGTCGAACAGCGGCTTAATAGGCTGGAGGCCGACCTCAACAGACCAGCGCACCATTTTTTCAGTAAAATTGAACGGGGCATGGCGGAACACCTTATTCCTGAGCAAAAGCTGAGTGTGTTGCAGGCCTGCAACACTGCTTACTTGCAGGCACTGCAGCAGAATCAGTACGTGCAGCGGTCAGTGGTTGCATATCCAACTGTGCCACCACTGATTCGCCACACATCACTACCGACTTCTGCTGCATACCACTGCACGGTCACCAGCATTCCGAGTCACCACTACACCACCACAAGTCCGAGTACTGCTGGACACTCCACCGTCTCCACCACCATGGCAAGCGCTGCTCCTGTCTGGAGCACCACCACCACAGACACTGTTCCCCAGTCTTGGACTACCGCCACTGCAGTACCTGCTTGGGCCACTGCCCCCACTTCTCCTTCTAGGAGCACAGCCACCACTACACATTTTCGGAGCACAGCCAATACTTCTCCTGCTAGGAGTACCACCACCACTATCCACAATTTTAGGAGCACAGACACCACTTCTCCTTCTAGGAGTACTGCCAACACTCAGCACCAGTTTAGGAGCACAGACGCCACTTCTCCTTCTAGGAGTACCGCCACCACTCAGCACCAGTTTAGGAGTACAGACACCACTTCTCCTCCTTGGACCACTGTCACCACTTGTCCTCCTCAGAGCACCGCCACCACGTCTCCTCCGAGTACCTCTACCGCCACCACAGAGCATGTCACGGGTGACCGACATTCCGTGTTTTATTTTCAAGGCCACAGTCCACAAGCTCAAGGCGGTCACACAGAAGTCGGTCCATGCAGGGGACTCCTGCCCCAAGAAGAGAAAGAAGACTTTGTTTGTCCATCCCCCCTCCCCTCCTAATGTGTCTCTACCTGCCTCTACTTCCATGTCTGATCTTCCTTCCCACACTACTTTCATCGCCCCTTCCCCTCGAACACCTTCCTCGCTTTCCAGCCGTTCGTCATCTCTGCACACACCCAGAGTATCCCAATCTCCCCAAAACGTCCTTCTCAATAAAAATGGTATTTTTTCATTTGTTGTAACAAATAAATGTGCAACTATGCTTTTAGTAAAAACGGTTTGATTAATATGTCTTTCGCCGCCTACACCCACTGCGCTGTACACACACTGCGCCGTATACTTTGCGTTTTTGCCTACACATAACTGCAGGAATGACACGTTTCTTGTGTCTTTCCTGGAGATATGTGTAGTTAAAAACACAAATATATGACTTGTATTTTCCTCACCAGTCTCTTCTGTCTGCTAATATTGCACAGACTGAATAGAGGATGGTGTTGAGTGCAAGGCATATCTATTTTACCTTGCCAGGTATCATAGAAAGTTAAATGAGTATGGTGTGTTTTTACCATCATTTCACTTTGTGATACAAGGCCAGGGATTCTAGATATACCTTGTAATTAATCACATCCTCTATTCAGTGTGTGTTGAATAAACGGAGGAGATGATGTTGAAAATACACGTTATATGTACAATACCCTGGCCTTGTATCTTTACTATCACATCTGGGCAGGTGAATACACATGAGTTTTAACCTGCAGTGTCGCTTCAGTCTGCATATATTGCAAGCATACTGTAGCAATGCTGCAGTTTATAACTCATAAGTGTATTCACCTGCCCAGGTGTGATACATTCTGAAGTGAGGATGCGTTATTTGGGGCATCACCACTTCAGCATGACACCAGACCTGGGGATTGAAGAAGATGTATAAACTTTATTATCTCTCCAGTGCGTTCAAAATCAAGCCACAGTGATGATACTACAAATAATATTTATAGTCACCTGATCAGGTATAATAAAGAGTGACAGATGCTAGTGCATCCACAAATCAGTATTTGTAACATCAGGCCAGGTGACACAAATATTTTTTGTTTTATCTCCACCGTCGCTGCAAATTTAACCCAAACTGGAGAGATTATAAAGGTTATACAACTTGTATGTATAGTCACCTGGTCAGGATTACTAGTAAATTCATGATGCTCAAAAAAAAAAAAACATCATCATGAATTCTCTGGTAAACCTGGCCAGTTGATTATTGTATTTGAGTGTAAAAACACAGACTGTACAGGTATAAACACAGGTTTTTTATTAACATACAGACAACAAAAATTTTTTTTACACCATTTGTTCTTGCCATTCCACCCGTCCTACATCTGACATGAAGTAGGCTGCAAATTGGTCCCTCATTTGGCCAACTTCAACAGAAGACCTGAGAGGGTGCTGAGTGAACTCAGGCAATGGGTTAGGAGCTGCATCATCAAGTTCAAAGTTTGGGTGCTCTTTAGACATAACAAAATTATGTAGCACCACACAGGCCTTCACCACTTCATCCACTGTTTCCAGTTTCAGATGAATGGCTGTGCCTAGAATGCGCCATCTGGAAACCAGTATACCGAAGGCACACTCTACTGTTCTTCTGGCCCTGGTCAGCCTGTAATTAAATATTTTTTTGTTGTGGTCCAAGTCCGGCTGGAGTAGGGTTTGAGCAGGTGTTGGCACATCTGGAATGCCTCATCCCCAACCATGACATATGGCTGTGGCGGACCTTCGGTGTGGGGAAGAGGCCGTGGCATGGGGAAATTGAACTGGTTTCCATACAACCTCCGGCCCATGTCCGAGTTCTTAAAGGCCTGTGAGTCATTTCCACGGCCAAATGCCCCAATGTCCACTGCAACAAACATACAGTCTGCATCCGCAATGGCCATGAGAACTGTAGAGAAGTACTTTTTGTAGTTGTAGTACTCCGAGCCTGTTCTTTTGGGTTTGATGATCCGGATGTGTTTCCCATCAACTGCTCCCAAACAGTTGGGGAAATTGCAGGTTGTCCAGAATTTTTCAGCTATTTCTAGCCACTTTTCGGTGGTGGGCAGGGGCATAAATTCTGGACAGAGAACATTCCACAATGACCGGCAGGTATCCACAACAATTCCTGACAAGGTGGAGATACCAATCCGGAACTAGAAGTGGAGTGAAGAGAGGCTCTCTCCAGTAGCAAGGAATCTGAGAAAGAAAAAAAACAAAATTATTGTATTTAGTTTTTTTAAAACATTTAACTAAAGAGAAAAAAAAATACATGGCATACAAATAATTCTGCAGCTCTTTGTTTACTAGATGGTAGAAAAATAATTCTGGCAGCTTTGGAATAGTACATGGCAGAACAAATAAAATGCTGCAGGCATTGGTTTAGCAATATTACGTACCGTAATGTCACCAGGAGTCTTTCCTCCGGAGGAATCGCCCGACGGAGCTGTGTGTCCTGTCTCCGGATGAATTGTTGGACCCGAGCAAGTAAATCCCTGAAGGTTTCTTGTGACATCCGGGTATAGTCCGTAAATTTCTCGGGGTTTGCCTGCAGCTCGCTATAGAGGGTGTGCTGCCGTCTTCGCTGTCTCTCTCTCTCCCTTTCTTCATGGCAAGCCACTGCATAAGCCTGAGCCATCGCGATGTCCAGATCCAAGTTGAAGTGGAAACTCTTCCAGCACAGATCCATGTTCACAAAGGCAAATGCAATCAAATGTGAAGAATGGCTGTAAACAGGCTCTATATAAAGATTTCCCATAACACACGACCATTGGTGTCCCATTGGTGGAGTCTGTTGCAAGAATCTTTCAAGGATTTTCCTCCTATGAAATGCGCCTAAAAAACGCAAACGCATGCAAAAAAGCTTGAAATCGCATACAATCGCTGCGGTTTTTTGTAGTAATGCGCACGCTTATGCGACTAAATTTCACAGTGATTACAAGCATTTGAACGCGCTTTTTTATGCGTTTTATGTGCGCTCGATACACAGCGCAAAAAAACGCAAGTGTGAAAGTAGCCTTGGTAGTGTCTTTTTTAAGTATCTCCTGTATAAGGGAGTTGACTTCTCTAGTCGGATCATGTTCTAGTTTCTGGTAGACCGTGCTGTCATTCAATTGTCGGTGGATTTCACCCAAATACATGGATTTATCTAATACCACAATCGCTCCCCCCTTGTCTGCTGGTTTTATTATGATGTTTTTATCTTCCTGTAGATTTATAAGGGCCTGCTGATCAAGTGGTGTCATATTAGATGGAAAAAATACCCTCTTCCTATTGATATCCTCTCTTAATTTTTGGAATGTGGTATAGATAAATGAGATTAATTTCTCTAAGGCATGGGAGCCCATAGGGGGTCTGAAAGTGCTTTTTTTCCTCAGGCCCAGACTACTGGCTGTGAGTGATGTCATCTGAGTCTCAATACCTGAATCAGAATTCGCATTTTTATTGGAGAAGTGTAACTTGAGTCTGAGGGATCTAAAAAAACGTTGTAAGTCCATGTCTAAATTAAATGTGTTATACCTATAACTAGGACAAAATGACAGACCCTTTTGTAATAATTGGTATTCAGCTATGCCTAAGCTTTTAGACGAGATGTTAATCACCAAGGGATTGTAACCTGGGAGCGGGTTACGCGGTTGAAGTCTCTGCGGAAGTCTCTTTCCTCGGCGGGTCCTCTTCTTCTTGTGGCCCGCCTCCTTTGGCCTAAAAAACAATTTGGTGGAAACGGTCTCTCTTCATCTGATCCTGAAGTCGAGATGTCTTTAGATGATCTGTAATAGGGACGTGAAAAGTTTCCAGATGTGGATGATACTTGCCATTTATAGACTCTCTGTAATTCGTAGTCCTCAGTGTCCCTTGCGAATTTGTTTCTTTTTCTTGTTTCCGTGTCCCATCGATGTTGATCAATGATACCGTTAATCTTGGTTTTGAGGTTGTTTAACTCCTCGTAGTGGTGGAAGTTGCTAGTTGTCCTTCAATATTGGTGATCTCCTCTTTGCTCTTGGTAAATGCTTGGTGCAGATGCTCTAGCGTTAAGGTCATAAGGTCGAAAGAACACCTGTTAATGATTTGTTCAAACCGTGTACAAAATTCTTGCGGATCACTAAACAAAGTAGGGCGTAAAGGTACGCGTAACCATCTGGGTATCCTCTGTACCTTGAGGTATTCCATGAGGGTTGCGCAGTGTAGTTCAAAATTCGTGCAGCGCCTTAATTCTCTTTCCAGGTCACGTCCCCTTGTCTCTTTGGGGGGATGTTTCATCCGCATTATATGAGAAAGTAAGAGATGTCATTGCCCAAAATTAGAAAAGGGAGTGTGCTCAAACGTAAGGGTTAATACGTAGTGACAAAATCGTTGGCACAACTCAAAAGGAAGAATGTGGTGCTCAAGTAGGACCCCAATCCGTGACGTATTCAATATAAACCTTGGCACACACAAGTGGTCCCATGAAAACGGTGGAATTTTTAATCAAAACAGTACATACAGTAAACGTTTCGGTCTTACATGACCTTCCTCAATGTACTAAAAAATAAAAAATAAAATAACATAAATTTTGCAGAGTTGTAGTATTTCTTAAAGACTGAAATGGACAAAAACAAAGGTATATAAAACGTTTCTCATAACTATTAGTCGATTTGATAACAATTCATAGAGAATTCGTATGGGAATAGATAGTATAGTATATCATATAATCTTCAGAAACATCCATAAATAGCAACATATGAATATATTGTTGGAGGTATACATTAACCCCAAAACCGTACAAGATAAATGGTTAAAATTGCACATACCAGTGTGAAGATACTGTGAGCCTAGAGGAAATAGGGTAAACCTAAAGAAGATATGGTGGAATACGTGTCATAGGTGTCTATAGGTTAGCATGAGGTAAGTATAAGGTAAGTATAGTGCCAGACTTTTATACATACCACAATGAAGGGTAAAATGGCTTCAGACCATGTGTCTGTAAAATGCAGAGTAATGTCCTGCATCAGGGACTATGACTATATCGATACCCAACAGCAGGCAGATATCAGGGAGAGGTTCGCTTACCAGTACTGTGAGTGCTAAAGTTGCGGCTGCATGGATGCGGTAATCCACCGCTTTTCAGGAGCGCTGTGAGACAGAGAGTGCCGGCATTAAGAAGCAGTGCAGGCGTGGAGTCGGACGGAAGTCCGGGACTGGAAGTCGTGCGGCGTGCGTTCCAGCATGACGTATTTGCGTTCCACTAACCGGAACCAGTATGGAGAAAGAGTGATAGTGTATCACAGAATATCTGGTGCGAATCCCTGTAATCTTTACGGGCATTGCTATGCCTGTCTGAGTCCAAAGAGGGGGGGGAGTGGGTTAACTCTCTGAGTGCTGGGTAATTTTAGAACGGGTGAGTGGATAACGGAAGAATGTTGTCCACACATGGTCCGTGATCAGAGGAAGAAGTGATAAAATAAATCATTGTGGTTGATTCTGCAATAAAGGAATATATAATCAGTATCATATGATATAATGCATAGACAGACATGCTAGCAAAACCTTGTTATATCAAAAACCTATTATGACAGGAATGACTGTACATCGTATTCTCTATTTAACCCTTTGGGTGATAATGTATTCAACTCATGAATCCAGAAGGCTTCTCTTCTCTTTAAAAGATTAATGCGATCGCCCCCCCTGTGTGGCAACTGTACCTGTTCTATGACTTGGTATTTTAACTGTGCTATGTTCTGGCCAGCTGTCAGAAAATGATGAAGGATTGGAAGGAGTGAGTTTTTACATCTGATTGTCGATTTGTGTTTCGATATGCGATCCCTTATTGCTTGCGTCGTCTCTCCCACATAAAGTAGGCCACACGCAAATTTAATTAGGTAGATAACAAAACTTGTGTTGCAGGTAAAATACCCCTTAATATCATATCTTTTGCCTGTGTGGGCATGGTGAAAAACGCTGCCTTTCAAGATGTTATTGCACTGCATGCATTGTAAACAGGGAAACATGCCAAATTTTGGATTCATAAGAAAACATTGATGTTTGTGTGGGCGAACGGGACCAATATCGGCCCAGACTAGATGGTCACGTAGATTTCGTGGTCTGCGGAAACAAGTTAAGAACGGTTGATTGAACTCTCTTATATCTGGGTGCGCGGTGCTCAAAATGTGCCAGTGGCGACGTATGCTAGTATGTAGACGGCATGCTAAAGGATGATAATCATGTACAAAGGGAATCCGATCCCTTACACCTGCTTTAGGATGGGGGATGCGGTGGAGGCATTTAGTGTATTTTCTGGATAGCCCATCTCCCGAAATTTGGAACACATTTCCTTGATGCGTTGTTGCTGAATTGCTGTGTTGGAGACAATCCTCTGAACTCTTTTTAGTTGGGACATAGGAATAGAGTTTTTCATTTTGGTTGGATGGAAACTCTCATAATAAAGGAGACTGTTACGGTCTGTGGGTTTTGTGTAAATATCTGAATATAGTTTTCCGTCAGTCTCCTTTATGACTAGAACATCCAAAAAATTGACACGATTGACATCGTATGTCATCGTGAAGTCTAGTCCCGGCCATGAGGTACAAAGGAAGGAGAAAAAGATGTTCTGGGTGTCAGGTGGTCCGTTCCAAATACAGAAGATATCGTCTATGTACCTCTTCCACACCACAGCATGTGTGCAGAAGAGGTCATTACCATAAATCATGCTTTCCTCGAAATGGGCTACATAACAATTGGCATACGGAGGTGCTCTATTGGAACCCATTGCGGTTCCCTTAATCTGCAAATAATAGGTGTCGCCAAAAAGGAAATAATTTTAGTTAGAATAATGGTAAGTAACTCACAACACATATCAACCTGATCTGGATTGTATTCAGAGAACTCCAGTAGTCTACGTACTGATCGTATACCCTCAGTGTGTGATATGGATGTATATAGATCTTTGATGTCAAAGGTCACAAGTAAGGCCTCTTTTGGAATATAGTCAAGGCTGTGGATTAAATCAAGAATCTCTCCTGTATCCAGTATAAAGGAGGTAGTATGTTTAATTAGAGGTGTCAGAATTTTTTAGAGGTATTTTGAAACTGGTGAAAAAATTGATTCTGTGGAGGCCACTATGGGCCTCTCTGGTGGATTTTTTAAGTATCTCCTGTATAAGGGAGTTGACTTCTCAGATGGAAAAAATACCGTCTTCCTATTGATATACCGTATTTTTTGGACCATAAGATGCACTTTTTTCCCAAAAAATTTTGGGGGGAAAATGGGGGTGCGTCTTATGGTCGCAACATACCGGAAAGTCCAGTGGCGGTGGCGCTCCCAATGCAGCTTCGCTGCGATGCGGTGGTGGTGTCCGGGCAGCAGCGGGCCTCTGGGCTGCATGGGGGGCTCCGCCGGCATCTCGTCCCAGCCAGAAAGCCCCCCCGTAGCTGCGACGCGGTGCCGGGCTGAAGGCCGCCAGGGGCCTCCGGTGGCGGTCCCGATGCAGAGTGTTGTGCGGTGGTGGTGTTCGGGCAGCAAGCGGGCCTCTCGGCTGCGTGGGGGGCTCCGCCGGCATCTAGTCCCACCCGGAAAGCCCCCCCGCAGCTGCGATGCAGTGCCGGCATGAGGAATGGCCGCCTGGGGCCTTTGGCAAGATGGCCGCCGCATACTCTCGTTCAAATCTCGACAACGAGATCTCTTCCCGTTGCCGAGATTTGAACGAGATTATGCGGCGGCCATCTTGCCACAGGCCCAGGCGGCCATTCCTCATGCCGGCACCGCGTCGCAGCTGCGGGGGGGCTTTCCGGCTGGGACGATATGCCAGCGGAGCACACCACGCAGCCCAGAGACCCGCTTGCTGCCCGAACACCACCACCGCACCACACTCTGCATCGGGACCGCCACCGGAGGCCCCTGGTGGCCTTCAGCCCGGCACCGCGTTGCAGCTGCCGGGAGGCTTTCCGGCTGCGACGAGATGCCAGTGGAGCCCCCCACGCAGCCCAGAGGCCCGCTGCTGCCCGGACACCACCACCGCATCGCAGCGAAGCTGCATTGGGAGCGCCTCCACCACTGGATTTGTGAGTATATAGCCACCCTGGCCACCCCACAGAACACAGCCACCCCACAGTGCCAAACCACCCCACAGTGCACAACCACCCCACAGTGCCCAACCACCTCACACAGTGGTAAGCTAAATTCGGACTGTAAGACGGACCCCCATTTGACACATTATTTTTTTTTCCCAATTTTCCTTCTGAAAATTTGGGGTGGGTCTTATGGTCCGGTGCGTCTTATAGTCCGAAAAATACGGTACTCTCTTAAAAAATTAAGAGAGGATATCAATAGCAAGAGGGTATTTTTTCCATCTAATATGACACCACTTGATCAGCAGCCCCTTATAAATCTACAGGAAGATAAAAACATCATAATAAAACCAGCAGACAAGGGGGGAGCGATTGTGGTATTAGATAAATCCATGTATTTGGGTGAAATCCACGGACAATTGAATGACAGCACAGTCTACCAGAAACTAGAACATGATCCGACTAGAGAATTCAACTCCCTTATACAGGAGATACTTAAAAAATACACTACTAAGGGGACTTTGGATAATAAAACTTGTGATTACCTTAAAAAAGATTTTCCGGTCACTCCAGTATTCTACATACTATCTAAGGTGCACAAGAATTTAGAAAATCCACCAGGGAGGCCCATAGTGGCCTCCACAGAATCGATTTTTTTCACCAGTTTCAAAATACCTCGAAAAAATCCAGACACCTCTAATTAAACATACTACCTCCTTTATACTGGATACAGGAGAGTTTCTCGATTTAATCCACAGCCCTGACTATATTCCAAAAGAGGCCTTACTTGTGACCTTTTGACATCAAAGATCTATATACATCCATATCACACACTGAGGGTATACGATCAGTACGTAGACTACTGGAGTTCTCTGAATACAATCCAGATCAGGTTGATATGTGTTGTGAGTTACTTACCATTATTCTAACTAAAAATTATTTCCTTTTTGGCGACACCTGTTATTTGCAGATTAAGTGAATCGCAATGGGTAACAGTACAGCACCTCCGTATACCAATTGTTATGTAGCCCATTTCGAGGAAAGCATGATTTATGGTAATGACCTCTTCCGCACACATGCTGTGGTGTGGAAGAGGTACATAGACGATATCTTTTGTGTTTGGAACGGACCACCTGACACCCAGAACATCTTTTTCTCCTTCCTTTGTACCTCATGGCCGGGACTAGACTTCACGATGACATACGATGTCAATCGTGTCAATTTTTTGGATGTTCTAGTCATAAAGGAGACTATCTGCAAATTATCTTCAGATATTTACACAAAACCCACAGACCGTAACAGTTTCCTTTATTATGAGAGTTTCCATCCAACCAAAATGAAAAACTCTATTCCTAAGTCCCAACTAAAAAGATTTCAGAGGATTGTCTCCAACACAGCAATTCAGCAACAACGCATCAAGGAAATGTGTTCAAAATTTCGGGAGATGGGCTATCCAGAACATACACTAAATGCCTCCACCTCATGCCCCCATCCTAAACCAGGTGTAAGGGATCGGATTCCCTTTGTACATGATTATCATCCTTTAGCATACCATCTACATACTAGCATATGTCGCCACTGGCACATTTTGAGCACCGCGCACCCAGATATAACAGAGTTCAATCAACCGTTCTTACCTTGTTTCCGCAGACCACGAAATCTACGTGACCATCTAGTCAGGGCCGATATTGGTCCCGTGTGCCAACCCAAACATCAGCGTTTTCTTTTGAATCCCAAATTTGGCACGTCTCCCTGTTTACAATGCATGCAGTGCAATAACATCTTGAAAGGCAGTGTTTTTCACCATCCCCACACAGGCAAAAGATATGACATTAAGGGGTATTTTACTTGCAACACAAGTTTTGTTATCTACCTAATTAAATGTCCGTGTGGCCTACTTTATTGTGGGAGAGACGACGCAAGCAATAAGGGATCGCATATCGAAACACAAATCGACAATCAGATGTAAAAACTCACTTCTTCCAATCCCGCATCATTTTCTGACAGCTGGCCAGAACATAGCACAGTTAAAATACCAAGTCATAGAACAAGTACAGTTGCCACACAGGGGGGGCGATCGCATTAATCTTTTAAAGAGAAGAGAAGCCTTCTGGATTCATGAGTTGAATACATTATCACCCAACGGGTTAAATTGAGAATATGATGTACAGTCATTCCTGTCATAATAGGTTTTTGATATAACAAGGTTTTGCTAGCATGTCTGTCTATGCATTATATCATATGATACTGATTACATATTTCTTTATTGCAGAATCAACCACAATGATTTATTTATCACTTCTTCCTCTGATCACTGACCATGTGTGGACACCATTCTTCCGTTATCCACTCACCCGCTCTAAAATTACCCAGCACTCAGATAGTTAACCCACTCCCCCCCTTTGGACTCACAAAGGCATAGCAATGCCCGTAAAGATTACAGGGATTCGCACCAGATATTCTGTGATACACTATGACTCTTTCTCCTTACTGGTTCCGGTTAGTGGAACGCAAATACGTCATGCTGGAACGCACGCCGCACGACTTCCAGTCCTGGACTTCCGGTCCGGACTCCACGCTTGCACTGCTTCTTAATGCCGGCACTCTCTGTCTCACAGCGCTCCTGACAAGCGGTGGATTACCGCGTCCATGCAGCCGCAACTTTAGCACTCACAGTACTGGTAAGCGAACCTCTCCCTGATATCTGCCTGCTGTTGGGTATCGATATAGTCATAGTCCCTGATGCAGGATATTACTCTGCATTTTACAGACACATGGTCTGAAGCCATTTTACCCTTCATTGTGGTATGTATAAAAGTCTGGCACTATACTTACCTTATACTTACCTCATGCTAACCTATAGACACCTATGACACGTATTCCACCATATCTTCTTTAGGTTTACCCTATTACCTCTAGGCTCACAGTATCTTCACACTGGTATGTGCAATTTTAACCATTTATCTTGCACGGTTTTGGGGTTAATGTATACCTCCAACAATATATTCATATGTTGCTATATATGGATGTTTCTGAAGATTATATGATACTATCTATTCCCATATGAATTCTCTATGAATTGTTATCAAATCGACTAATAGTTATGAGAAACGTTGTATATACCTTTGTTTTTGTCCATTTCAGTCTTTAAGAAATACTACAACTCTGCAAAATTTCTTATTTTATTTTTTATTTTTTATTTTTTAGTACTTTGAGGAAGGTCATGTAAGACCGAAACGTTTACTGTATGTACTGTTTTGATTAAAAATTCCACTTTTTTCATGATACCACTTGTGTGTGCCAAGGTTTATATTGAATGGTTGTTTTTAAAGACTCTGCCGATAACCCCAAAAAGGCCATTTGCACCACCTGCCAGGCCAGCATCACAGGGGTAGCAAAACTACCAGTCTGACCACCACCAGCATGATCAGGCCAAATTGCAGCAAAGCACCCGACTTTGTGGGCCGAAATCCAGAGTCCAGGAACAGTGTCTGCAGGTGACACCACTGCTTCTTCCACTGTTGTGCATGCAAACCAATCCCCTGTCCATGGTGCATGTGAAGATGCCTCCTGCCCTGCATCTGTCGTTGCACACACTCAACTTGCACCATCATCAAGCACATCCACGTCCTTGTCCCAGTGCAGTGTTCAGTTGTCCATAACCCAGTCCTTGGAACGCAAGCGCAAATACGCAGCCAACACCCTGCAGGCCACACTACTAAAGTCACACATTTTGTGACTGTTTGCACTTGAAATGTTGCCTTTTAGGCTCATTGAGACGGAAGCTTTTCGCAACCTGATGGCGGCGTCCGTACCTCGGTACTCGGTCCCCAGCAACCACTATTTCTTCCGGTGTGCCATCCCTGCATTACACAAGCACGTGTCCCACAACATTAGCTGTGCCCTCATCAATGCAAGTTACTGGGAAATTCCACCTAATCATGAACATGTGGACAAGTGCTTGTGGGCAGGGACGGTATATCTTGGTGACGGCACACTGGGTTAACATAGTGGAAGTTGGGACCCAGTCGGACCTTGGGATGGAACACGTCCTCCCAATGCCGAGGATTGCAGGCCCTAAGTTAATCAGGGTTGCCCACACAGTCTACAGCTCATGCACATCATTCTCCTCCTCTTTCTCTTCTGCCTTCATTTCCGAAATTACCACATCAGTCACAAGCTGGAAGCACTGCAGCATGCCTCAGCCAAGCGGCAACAGGCTGTGCTGGAGCTAATATGCTTAGGTGACAAACCGCACAATGATGAAGAGATGTGGATAGCTCTGAAAGAGCAGGAAGATCTGTGGCTGACACCGCTGAACCAAGAGCCAGGCATGGTCGTGTGTGACAATGGCCAGAACCTGGTGGCAGCTTTGAGGCAAGACAAGCTCACACACGTACCATGCCTGTCCCATGTGCTTAACCTCATGATTCAGTGATTTCTCAAAATCTACCCGGAGCTGCAGGATCTGCTTGTCAAAGTACACTGCCTGTGTGCCCATTATAGAAAGTCAGCTACATCTTCCGCCGCCCTTGCCGTGCTTCAGCAGAGTTTGCAGCTTCTGGCTCACCGACTGGTGTGTGATGTCCCTACGTGTTGGAACTCTACAGTGCAGATGTTGTTAGCATAAGAGGGCAGTTGTTGATTACCAGCATCAACAAGACCGTCGGTATTCAGTCCAGACTCCACACATAAGACCTCAGGAGTGGACATGGATGTCAGACATATGTACCATCCTCCAAAACTTTGAGGACTCCACCAAGATGGTGAGCGGCGATGGCGCCATAATTAGCATCATCATCCCTCTTCTCTGTCTTCTGAAACGCTCTCTGCTCACAATGAAAGAGGATGCATAGCAGGCGGAGCACAATGAGATGGAGCAAGGAACCATACAGGGTGATTACACACAGCCCAGCCTCATCTCATCCCAACGTTCATAGGGTGACAATGAGAAAGAGGAGGAGGAAGAACAGGAGCTAGTTTAATGCGCTATAGACGGTACTACCTGCACAATTGTCATACCGTCTGTTCAGCGTGGATGGCTTGAGGACAGGGAGGAGGAGAGCATGGCCAGTTGTCCTCTTGGTGAGGACACGGAAGTCTTGCCTGTTAGCAGTCTGGCAACCATGGCTGAGTTTATGTAATGCTGCCTTTCCCGTGACCCTCGAGTTCTCAAAATTTTGGGTGACAGTCATTACTGGTTGGTGACACTTCTAGACACACGCTACAAGGAGAACTTTCTATCTCTTATTCCCAAGGCGGATAGGTCTACTAAAATGGAGCAGTTACAGAAGGCCCTTGTTGTGGAATTATTAAAAATTCCCATGTGAAAATTCTGGCGGCAGAAGTCACAGTTGGTTGGGCAACCAAGGAGTACAAGCGAGACAGACACAACTCCAATCTAGCAGACGCAGGGGAACATTTTTAAAGTTCTGTGAGAGTTTTCTCAGTCCCTCCCATCGCACAGGCCCTGAGACGCAGGGTACTCTCACAAGGAGTGCAAAGTTTGAGAAAATGCTGAGGGAGTATCTTGCTGACCGTACCAACATCCTCCGTGACTCCTCTGTGCCTTATAATTATTGGGTATCCAAGCTGGGCACGTGGCATGAACTGGCTCTGTATGCCTTGGAGGTCCTGGCCTGTCCTGCCACTAGCGTTTTGTCAGAGTGGGTTTTCAATGCCGCCAGTGGAATTATAACTGATAAGTGCATCCACCTGTCAACTGAAAATGCTGGCAGGCTGACTCTTATAAAAATGAACAGGGCTGGATTGGGCCAGACTTCACAACACCACTGATTGAAAGCAGCGTAACATAAACTCAAAACCAGTGTCTTTTAGGAGGTCTATTCCCATACACCTCTTCACACCCACACATGGGTATACGCTTCCTGATTTTGGCTATTTGCTGTTGTCCTCCTCCTTTTCCTCATCCACATTCTCCACCACCATATCACCAGGGTGACTGTGGTCCGTGATGCAACACCCACATAATGTTTTTAAAGTGAGTTTATGATGCCCGTAAAAAAAAAAAAATTGGTATACAGTATGTTCATGTATACCCCACAGTGGTAAATGTTTGTCAGCCCATACACTTAGTGCATGGGCATTACAAGTATAGGAGACCCGTTACTTTCTAATGGTAACATTTTTTTATGAGGCCCCCCTCCATGTCTCTTCCAAGGGGCATTGGAGTGCCTCCAAAGTTTTGGCAGCCCTTGCATTCACTGCATAGGCAAACAATATGGGAGACCCACTTCCTAATAATGGGAACATTGCTTACATGAGGCCCTCCTTTACATCTCTTCAAAGGGGTACTATGGTGCGTCCAAATTTTTGGCAGCATAGGCAAACAGTATGGGAGACGCACTTCCTAATAATGGAAATATTGTTTTCAGGAGGCCCTTCTGTATGTCTCTTCAAAGGGTTATTGGGGTGCATCCAAATTTGGTTCATGCCTTGCATTCACTGCATAGGCAAACAGTATGGGAGTACCAACTTCCTAATAATGGGAACATTGTTTTCAGGAGGCCCACCTGTACGTCTCTTCAAAGAGGAATTGGGGTGCGTCCAAATTTGGGGCAGGCCTTGCATTCACTGCATAGGCAAACAGTATGGGAGTAACAACTTCCTAATATTTGAACATTGTTTTCAGGAGGCCCTCCTGTAGTCTCTTCAAAGGGGTATTGGGGTGCATCTAAATTTTGGGCAGGCCTTACATTCACTGCATAGGCAAACAGTATGGGAGACACACTTCCTAATAATGGGAACATTGTTTTCAGGAGGCCCTCCTGTACATCTCTTCAAAGGGGTATTGAGGTGCGTACAAATTTTGGGCAGCCTTGCCACTCACTGCATACGCAATAACAGTATGGGAGACCCACTGTTTAATAAAGGGAACAAAGCATAGCCAGCTGATGGCCCTCTAAGAATAGTGAGAGCAGACTGCTGGTCCTTTAAGAATAGTAAAGGCCGCCTGATGGCCCTATAAAATAGGCTTTGTGACTTTCAGTGTCCCTCCTTCATAAATGAAACAGGATGTGTCTGATGATGTGTCACACACCACAAGGCCAGATAATGTTGTAAAATGTGAAAATCACATCTCCCAGTGAATGCATTTGTCTTGGTTGAAAGCAATGCTAAAGTTGAAAAACGCATCAAAAATGATGCCTGTGAACATAGCCCTAGGTGTGGAAGAGCATTTTTTTTTGGCTATTTATTTTGCCTTATGTACAAGTCAATACCCTAGAAAGGATGTTCTTTAACATATTTCCCAGGAAAATCCATTTAGGTTTCATTTTTGTTTGTTTTAGGCCCCTTTCACACGTCCTGATATTTCCGATATCGGAAAAACAGGTACCAGAGATATCAATGTCTGTGTGTGTAATACGTGCGGCATGGACTGCTGCCGGGAAGAAACGCTACTGTAAGCGCTGTTCCCCGGCGGCAGGTGCTGAAAGCTGCTTTCATCCATTCTCCCCTGCTCTGCCGGGGATCAGCGCGAGCAGAGGAGAATGAATGAGTGAGACACTGCGACCGCAGGCTTAGTGACTAGTGGTGACATCACTGAGTCTCTGCTCACTGCCAGCATGAACTCCTGTGACTTATGACCGTGGAAATATGCAAGTGATGAAGTCACGGCAGTTCAAGTTCTGTCACAGTGACCTCATCACTTGCATTTTCCCATGGTCCTGAGGTCACAGGAGTTCATGCTGGTAGTGAGCACAGACTCAGTGACGCCACCGCTAGTCATTGAGCCTGCGGCCGCAGAGTCTCATTCATTCACCAGTAGTTTATAGCCGGGGCGGTCGCATTTAGCACTGCTCCGGTTGTAAACTTAATATACCCTAGACATGGATTACACCGTGGGACAGAACGCAGGACAGGTATGGTATATTGTTGCTTTATTATTTTATTTTTATTACAGAAGATCAAGGGCGTTGCTTGGATTAGCAGTACAATAAAAGATGGGAAAACTGTGTGGTGTTTGATTTCATTAAAATACTTTATTCTGACTGTGTGTTTATTTAACCCATTACCAACTATAGGATTAGTAATGGATAGGTGTCTTATTGACATCTCTCCATTACTAACCCCTGGGCTTGATGTCACCTTACAAAATAAAGGTGACATTAACCTCAAAAACATTAACCCCTCTTGTCACCGCTACAGGGCAAGTGGGAAGAGCAGGGCAAAGCTCCAGAATTGGCACATCTAATAGATGCAGCTTTTCTGGGCAGCTGCAGGCTGCTGGTTTTAGGCTGGAAGCTCATATCCATGGCCCCTTACCAGCCTGAGTATAGCAGCCTGCACCTATGAGTTTTGCCGGGTTGGTTCAAAAACATAGGGGCAACCCACATTGGGTTTTTCATTCATTCATTCTCCTCTGCTTGCTCTGATCGCCGGCAGAGCAGGGGAGAATGGATGAAAGCCGTGTTCAGCACCTGCCGCCGGGAAACAGCGCTAACAGTAGCGCTACTTCCCTGGGGGCTGTCCGTGCAAACTGAGGACATTAATGTGTGTTCTCTGTGTGCACATTGTGCGGCCATTGTTGCTGGAAGAAAACGGACATGTCTGCGTGTTTTGCCCACGGATACACGGTCAGTGGAAACAGGCTGACATGTGCACAGACCCATTCATTTGAATGGATCTACGTGTGTCAGTGTCTCCAGTACGTGAGAAAACTGTCACCACACTTACCAGAGACACTGACGTGTGAAAGGGGCTGCAAAAGTGTCATATGACTCTGACAACATTGTTGTACAGTAAAGATGTATATCTTTGTACCGTGTTAGCCAGTAGATAGAAAAATATTTAGAGTTGAGAGTCCTCAGTGGTTGATACCTTTTAATGGCTAACTGAAAATATGGTAATCTCGAAAGCTTGCAATTTGTTACCATCTTTTTAGTTAGCCATTAAAAGGTATCAACCACTGAGGACTCTCAACTCTAAATATTTTTCTGACAACATTGTTCACAGCAGTGAACTGGGAGTCAGAAATACTTCAAGGGGTCTTCCCCATGCTGTTCTCATGTCATTTGAGCACTGTTCCCATGGATTTCTGCATTTTCTAGTCTCTCTGCAGAACGCTGGGGGGGCGGGCTGCCGGAAAAATGCTCGAGTTTCCCACTTACATTGGGCTCGACCCGAGCAACGAGCACCCGAACATTTTAGTGCTCACCCATCACTATACAGCACCACTATCATAGCCATAGTAATAACAAAAGCATTAGTGGAAACGCAATGATTTATCGAACTGTGACCTATTTTTGTGAAAACGAACATGAATCCCAATGTGCTACTTTCATGCCAAATTTGAGATTGGCGAATGTTTTTCGAACACTTTCGCTCATGTCTAGTGATTACCATTGATCTGACCATAGTGCAGCGACTACTGGTTCTACCATACCCCCTACTATGATAAGCAGCTTACTATCTATAGACACTGTACATAGAGGGCTGTTGTGTGGGTGGAGTTATGAATAAGAAGTGTCACTTTGAAATGCGTCAACCAGGACACTAATTTACTCTTGAGTAGAGTTGAGCGAAACAGGTCAACCAGATTCATAAGTCGCCGACTTTTGCCAAAGTCGGGTTTAGCCAACCGAAACCTGACCATAGAGTGAAGTCGGCCATGAAGTCAGAAAAACGAGCGCCAAAGTCGGATTTCCCAGAATGCTTGCAGGTGCCTTTTTTTCAGCCAATGAGCAAGGACGTACACTAAGGGCAACGAGATGACATGTGCATTGCAGTGATTGGCTTGCTTTGGGAGGCATCATAGTGTCTATAAAAGCCCTGACCGCCGACCTCCATTTTACTTCTGCCGATCTTAACAGTAGGGAGAGGTTGCTGTTTATCAGTAGGGAGAGAGTTAGGGCTGTAAAGATATAAGAAGTTCTTATGTGCTTGTGCTGATAGCAATTGTGCTATACAGTTAGTGTGCAGTGACAGGGGAGGATTTTCTTGTGTGCAGCAGCTCTGGTTACTATGCTGCCTGATAGCTGTGTGTACACTGCTGCGCAGACTGCTTTTTACACAGCACTAATACTTTTATTCTTTTTTTCTGCACAGTTACCGACCGCTCATTTTTTCCCACACATATAGAGCTGTATGCTCCTCACACACTACCGTGTACCGGCTGGTATCACAGACAAATACATGCTGACTATCTGTGTGTGACTCCGGAAATAAATACAGAGATTTAAATTTTCCCCTACACCGCATACAGCTGTACGCTCCTCATACAGTACCGTATATCTGCTGATATTACTGTCAAATACATACTGAGTGAGCTTCTGTGTGTGACTCCGGAAATATATACGGAGATTTAAATTTTTCCCTACACCGTATACAGCTGTACGCTCCTCACACAGTACCGTATATCTGCTGTTTGTATTACGGTCAAATACATACTGAGTGAGCGTCTGTGTGTGACTCTGGAAATATATATGGAAGTTTAAATTTTTTACTACACTGTATACAGCTGTACGCTTCTGATACAGTACAGTATATCTGCTGTTTGTATTACGGTCAAATCCATACTGAGAGAGTGTCTGTGTGTGACTCCGGAAATAAATACGGAGATTTAAATTTTTCCCTACACTGTATAACGCTGTACGCTCCTCGTACAGTACGGTATATCTGCTGTTTGTATTACGGTCAAATCCATACTGAGTGAGCGCCTGTGTGTGACTCAGGAAATTTATACGGAGATTTAAATTTTTCCCTACACCGTATACAGCTGTATGCTCCTCATACAGTACCATATACATTATATGCTGGTATCTTTGGTACATTTTCCCAAACATGAGGAAGCATGGTGGAAGAGGCCGCAGACGTGGGCGGGGGGGCCAGCTGGTACTGATGGTGGTGGTGGTGCATCTGCTGGTAGTGCCAAAAGCACAATAGCACCTAAGGCAGGAGGTGCTGAGCCTGTGGCATCGTCTGGCTCCAGAAGGCCTGGAAGGCTCCCTTTTCTGGGAGTAGGTAAACCGCTTTTAAAGCCGGAGCATCAGGAACAGATTTTGGCTTACATTGCCGAAACAGCCTCCAGCTCTATCGCCTCCTCTTCTGAAGTTTCAAAAACTACAAGCACTGAGTCGTCAGTGCAGGCTCCTGGTGAGGAACAACAGCTTTCCTTGTGTCCTTCACCCCCACCGCCACCAAAAGTGAAGGATGCGGCAGCCCACACTTCAGATTACTCCCTGGAGCTCTTTTCACATACCATGCCTAAGTTATCAAGAGAAATCCGGAATTCCCCAGTCCAAGATGAATATGACATGGAGTGCACTGATGCACAGCCAGTGATATATGATTCTGCTGGTACATTCACCCAGAGCACTGCATTGCCCTCGCAGTCTACTGAGCCAGATTCTGACCCTGATGAAACTCAGGTGCCCCTTCCCGCATACTATACCACCTTACACGATGACTCAGAGGAAGGTGCAGATGAAATTGAAGAGGAGGTGATGGATGACCCAGTTGTTGACCCGGATTGGCATCCATTGGGGTAAGAGGGTGCCGCTGGCAATAGCTCAGAAGAGGAGGAGGATCCGCAGCAGGCATTGACATCGCAGCTGCGGTTATCTGGCAGGCCCGGAGCAGTCCAAAAACGTGTTAAAAAAAAGAAAAAGCGTTGCAGGACAGCTTGGCCAGACGGTCAAATTAGCACAGCGTGCAAGCCCTGAAAATTTTTCCCATATTAGGAAGAGTGCAGTGTGGCAATTTTTGACCAAAATCTTATTGATGAGGCAAAGGTTATCTGTAAGAAGTTCAGAAGGACCGTTAGCCAAGGGAAAAATCTCCGAAATTTGAATACCAGTTCCATGCTTAGACATGTAAACACCATGCACTTGCAAGCGTGGACGGACTACAAAACCTCAGGTAGCACACGTGCACCTGCTCCGACTGAAGGTAACCAGCAACGCTTCCCCCACTGTAAGCCCACCAGTTAGCACACCACCAGCAAGAAATGTTGAGGTGTCGTCGCAAGTCCAAATCAGTCAGGGAATCACAATGTTTTTCCAATGAAAGACTGCATCTAGGCCATCATCACCACCACCATCACCAACTCCTCTCAGTCTGTCATGTCCACCGCTAGTTCCACCATATGCAGCTCTCAAGTCCAGCTCACCCTAGCAGAGACTCTGATTAGGACAAGAAAGTACTCTTCCTCTCATCCGCGTACACTGGCTTTGAATTCCTACATTGCCAAACTGATCTCATTAGAGATGATGCCCTTCCGTTTGGTTGAAAGCGCAGCGTTCTTAGAGTTCATGGCCTACGCTGTCCTTCGCTATGACATACCCAGTCAGCACTTCTTTTCTAGAAAAGCCATCCCTGCCTTCCACCTGCATGTGAAAGACCGCATTGTCCATGCACTTAAACAATCAGTGAGTGGAAAGGTGCACCTCACAAAAGATGCATGGGCCAGTAAGCATGTCCAGGGCCGTTACGTGTCCATCACTGCGCACTGGGTTAATGTAGTCGATGCAGGGTCCACAGGGGACAGTGGCAGTTGGACAGTGCTGCCTAGTCCATGGTAAAGGCAACAGTTGGCTGTAGGCGTTCGACCCTCCTCCACCAGAAGCGAAACCTCGTCGACAGAGTGCAGTCGCACGAGCACTCCATCCGCAGCTGCAAGTGTTACACACGAGGTATCCCACTATCGAACAGCTAGTGGTAAGCATCAGCAGGCTGTTTTAAAGATGATGTCTTTGGGTGACAATAGACACACCAAGGAGGTACTGGCCGACTACTTGCAGCGAGAAACTGAGTCATGGCTGGGCAGTCTACATCTTGAGCCAGGCAAGGAAGTCAGTGATAATGGATGTAATTTTGTGGCGGCCATAGCCCAGGCAAAACTGATACACATACCTTGCCTGGCTCACACCTTGAACCTGGTGGTGCAGTGCTTCATAAATAATTATCCGGAGTTACCAGCCCTGCTCCATAAGGTGAGAAGACTGTGCTCGCACATCCGTCGCTCGCCCGTAGACTCCAGTCATATGCAGAGGCTGCAGCGATCGCTCCACCTCCCCAAGCACCGCCTAATCATAGACGTTGCAACAAGGTGGAACTCCACCATGCACATGGTTGCGAGGCTGTGTGAACAGAGGCAGGCTGTAATGCATTTATGGAAGGATACACGGGCAGGCAGTTGGAGTGCAGACAACGAGTTGTCGGGTGTGCAGTGGTCAAAGCTGAAAGACCTGTGTAAAGTCCTTCAGTGTTTTGAGGAATGCACACGGCTGGTAAGCACAGACGACGCCATCATAAGCATGAGCATCCCACTTATGCGTCTGCTCATGCAAACTTAGACGCACATTAAGGATCAGGTGTCTGCAGACGAGGAGGAGGAGGAGGGAAGCCTTGATGACAGCCAGGCATTGTCTGTTCAGGGAACTGTCCTGGATGAAGTGGAGGAAGAAGAGGAAGAGGAGGAGGAGGAGGGGGATGATTATTTTGGGGAGGAGGATGCTTCTCAGGAGGCAAAAGAAAATGTTGGCTTGCCAAAGTCAGGTACAGGGTTTGTGCGTGACTGGAGGGATGTGGATTTGGCAGAAAGTGCTCCTCCACCCACCACTGGCAGTGCATCATTGACACCTGGAACATTGGCACACATGTATGATTATCTCTTACGGATCCTAAAAATGGACCCCTGCGTTGCAAAAATTATGAATGATGATGACTACTGGTTGGCCAGAATCCTCGATCCACGCTGTAAAGGCAAATTACAGAACAACATGCCACAGGAGAACCTAGAGCTAATATTGGAGAACAAACAAGCAACTCTGGTAAACCGTTTGTTAGAGGCATTCCCAGCACACAGCAGCGGTGTAGGTTCTACCAAGAGCCGTACTGGGCAATATGGAAGAGGTGTTCGTGGTGCACACAGCCTAAGTGGCGTTGGAGACAGTGGTTTCATGACCATGTTGTGGACTGATTTCTCGAGTACCGCTCACACGACTAGTAATACTGAATCGATTGCAACAGACAGGAGACAGCAGTTGTCAACTATGGTTCAATATGACCTCTCCTCCCCTATCGATGTTCTCCCTCACAGTTCTTTCCCCTTTGACTACTGGGCCTGTAAACTGGACACCTGGCCTGAATTGGCACAATATGCCTTACAGGAGCTCGCTTGCCCTGCTGGTAGTGTGCTATCAGAAAGAGTCTTCAGTGCTGCTGGATCAATCCTGACAGAAAGAAGGACCCGGCTGTCAACTCAAAATGTAGGTGATCTCACCTTCATTAAAATGAACCATGCCTGGGTTTCAAAGGATTTTGTACCACCTTCCCCTGATGACACATTGGATGCCAGCAAAATGGCTCGCTTTGTCCTCCTCTTCCTCCGATGTTAGGGTCTGCGGAACGCACCAAATATAAGATGTGGAGAGGTGCGTTCGCAGCCCGGGGTCCACCGTGCAGGCGGAGCCTGCTGCTAGTAAAATGGCGCAAGAAGCGAACTCTGTTATCCCGCAGAGTCGCCAAAATAAACGCCGTAACACGCTGTGGCAATATGTGCGAACTCTGTTAATCCACAGAGCCGCTAGGAGTGCCGCAGCGCTATATGGCGATGTGTGCGAACTCACTTAACACAACTGAGTCGCAAAATAAACACACTAGGGCGCTGTCTAGCGTTGAAAGCGAACCCTGTTACGTCACAGAGCCGCTGAGACAAACTTCTGTGTCCTGTCAGGCACCCAGGTACACAGTGAACAGCTAAGCGAACATAGAACGTGATCATGCGCTAATGTCCTCGGGGGAGTCACCCGCAATATATGGCGTCTGAACGCCAGGCCCTGAACACGGCAATCAAACTCCTCACCGGTTATGCCGGCAATCTAGGGCATCTAGGACACCGACCCTGACCAGCTAGCATACCAAACTCCTCACCGATTAAGTCGGTATTCTAGGGGCTTATTTCAGCCGGGCCCTAACCACACACGCATGACCACACTGGCGCTAAGCATATAATGATTGATATTAGCGCATGGCGGCCCAGCCATGCCACCCTTTTATGGCAACAGCTACAGGACCTGCCAGAAACAAGGACCAATGAGAAACTGTTCCAAACACATGTAGTTTCATGACCTTCCTGGCGGACCAATAGGAGCTGCTGCAGTACCTGAACATGTGACCCCAGATCTCCAATGAGAGATCTTACCCTGGGCATGCTCAGAAGGGGAAACGCAGGACTTCGTCCCAAAGACGTCTGCTCCAGTGCTGGCTATAATAGCAGATCCAGGAGAGGCAGCAGCAAGTCTCTGCACAGTACTGGAATGGGCAAGACGCTGGGACCGACGTCTCTGCTGAGCAGGCTCCACTGCGGCCGGAGATGAATGGGGGACCGCAGCGGGACCGATTCGAGACTCCCCTTGTGCAGCAGCGGGAACTCGAACCCTAACATCGACTTCTCCAATTCCTCCATTTGCAGCTGCTGAACGTCCAGCCTACACCTCAACATATGCCAGTTTTTCCACCTCCCAAACAGGGCTGTACCCCCCCAACTTTAGCCAAATAACCCCCAGTTTTCAATGCGTTACTATTATTATAAAGTAAATTAAGGTTGACAAGCTTAAGTACTAAGAATTGATGTCGTTGGCATTGAAATGGGTACTGTAAGTGTATTTGCTGTCCTTCACTCACTGCCAACTTTTATTCCCCATTGACTTGAATTGGGGTCGGGTTTCGGTCGGAACTCCGAATTTTGCCAATAGTCGGCCGATTTCATTCGACTCGACTTTTGGTAAAGTCGAGTGGTCTGAAACCCGACTCGACCCTCCCAGAGGCAAAGTCGCTCATCTCTACTCTTGAGACTTTCTTCTTGGACTCTATATTCATCCATGGTAGAATGTGAATTTTTTCCTGGAATCATGTTTTAATCGATTGAAATAAAATATGGGATTTTACTTGAAGTGCTGGATCTACCCTTCTCTTTCCCTTTATGGACTGCCTTCCCTTGAATTTGGGATCCTGTTCACTCAGTGATAGGTGAGCAGATCATATTTTTCCGTTTTGTGGGGCTAGCTTTTTGAGATTCTGAACTCTGCAAGATGCTACATAAACCCTGACTGTATCACAAATTCTGCACCCAGCAAACTAAGTAATACATCCTGTCAGCAGATATCCTTTAACCCCTTAATGACTGCCAATATGCCTTTTAATGGCGGCAGTTAAGGGTACTTATGCCACAGCGCCGCTTTTAACGGCACTGAGATATTAGTGTATAGCGCCCCCCAGATTCTGAATTTCTCCAGGGTCTAGGCTACCGGGGGTAGCTGAGACCCCAGAGAATATGATTCGGGTCGATTTTTACTGACCCCAGTGTTGCAATTGCCATTATTAATGGTATAGCGGCGACTGCAAAAAAAAGGCCGGTTTTCCAATTAATTTGTCTCTCCTCTAATGTGATCACACTTCAGAGGAGAAAAAAGTAGGGTCCCCCAATCCACCTGATACTTCTGGTGTCCCTGCAACCCCCTTGAAGTCCTCCGGGTTTCCGGCTTCTTCTTCCGGTAGAAAATGGCGGGCGCATGTGCAGTGCGGGAGCCGAGATCTGCCGGATGCACCCGGCAACAATAGGAAATATTTCCTATTGGTTCATTTTGATCACTGTGATAGACCCTATCACAGTGATAAAAATAAAATAAAAAATAAATCAAATCCTCCTTTATCACCCCTTTAGTTACATACAAATAATACAATAAAAAAGTAATTTATTTCCATTTTTCCATTAGGGCATTAGGGTTAGAGTTGGGCTAAAGTGAGTTGGGCTAAAGTTAGAGTTAAAGTTGGGCTAATGTTAGGGTAAGTGTTGGGTCAAAGTTAGGGTTAAGGTTTTGTTAAAGTTAGGGTTAAGGTTGGGCTAAAGTTAGGGTTAGGGTTTGGCTAGGGTTAGGGTTGGATTAGAGTTGGGCTAAAGTTAGGGTTGGGCTAAAGTTAGAGTTGAGCTAAAGTTATGGTTGCGATTATGGTTAGGGTTGGGATTAGAGTTAGGGGATGTGTGAGGGCTAGGTTTGTGGTTAGGATTAGGATCAGGATTAAGTTTAGGGATGTGTTAGAGTTATGGTTTCGGTTGGGATTAGGGTTAGGGGTGTGTTGGGGTTATGGTTGGAGTTAAAATTGAGGGGTTTGCACTGTTTAGGTACATCAGGGGGTCTCCAAACACGACATGGCACCACCATTGATTCCAGCAAATTTTGAGTTCTAAAAGTCAAATGGTGTTCCCTCCCTTCTGAGCCCTGCCATGCACCCAAACAGTGGCTTTAACCCACATATGGGGTATTTGTGAACTCAGGAGAAATTGCACAACAAATTTTGTGGTCCATTTTCTCCTGATACTTTTGTGAAAAGATAAAAAAATTGGTTCCAAAGTAAATTTTTTGTGAAAAAGATAAAATGTTCATTTTTTCTTTCCACATTGCTTTAGTTCTCGTGAAGCACCTGAAGGGTTAACAAACTTCTTGAATGTGGTTTTGCGCACCTTGAGGGGTGCAGTTTGTAAAATGGTGCCACTTTTGTGTATTTTCTCTAATATTGACCTCCCAAACTCACTTCAAATGTGAGGTGGTCCCTAAAAAATGGCTTTGCAAATTTTGTTGGAAAAATGAGAAATCGCTGATCAACTTTTAACCCTTATAACATCCTAACAAAAAAATTATGCTTCCAAAATTGTGCTGATGTAGAGTAGACATGTCGGAAATGTTATTTGTTAACTATTTTGTGTGACACCACTCTTTGATTTAACCCCTTAGTGACAGAGCCATTTTGCAGCTTAATGACCGGGCCAATTTTTACAATTCTGACCACTGTCATTTATGAGGTTATAACTCTGGAACACTTTAACGAATCCAGCTGATTCTGAGATGTTTTTTCGTGACATATTGTACTTCACGTTAGTGGTAAAATTTCTTTGATGTGACTTGTGTTTATTTATGAAAAAAACGGAAATATGGTGAAAATTTTGAAAATTTAACAATTTTCAAACTTTAAATTTTTATGCCCTAAAATCAGAGAGATATGTCACACAAATTTCTTAATAAATAACATTTCCCACATGTCTACTTTACATCAGCACAATTTTGGGAACAAAATTTTTTTTTGTTATGAAGTTATAAGGGTTAAAAGTTAACCAGCGATTTCTCATTTTTACAACACCATTTTTTTTTTAGGGACCACATCACATTTGAAGTCACTTTGAGGGGTCTATACGATAGAAAATACCCAAAAGTGACACCATTCTAAAAACTGCACCCCTCAAGGTGCTCAAAACCACATTCAAGAAGTTTATTAACCCTTTACGTGCTTCACAGGAACTGAAGCAATGTGGAAGGAAAAAATTAACATTTAACTTTTTTTGCAAAAACTTTACTTCGGAACCAATTTCTTTATTTTCACAACTGTTAAAAGAAAAATGAACCACAAAATTTGTTGTGCAATTTCTCCTGAATAAGCCGTTACCCCATATGTGGGGGTAAACCACTTTTTGGGCACACGGCAGAGGTCGCAAGGGAAGGAGCGACATTTTACTTTTTCAACGCAGAATTGGCTGGACGCCATGTCGCGTTTGTAGAGGCCCTGATGTGTCTAAACAGTGGAAACCTATCACAAGTGACCCCATTTTGGAAACTAGACCCCCTAAGGAACTTATCTAGATGTGTGGTGAGCACTGTGAATCTCCAAGTGCTTCACAGAAGTTTATAACATAGAAAAGTGAAAATAAAAAATCATATTTTTTCCAAAAAACAATCTTTTCACCCCAATTTTTATTTTCCCAAGGGTAACAAGACCCCAAAAGTTTTTGTGCAATTTGTCCTGAGCATGCTGATACCCCATATGTGGGGGTAAACCACTGTTTGGGTGCATGGCAGAGCTTGGAAGGGAAGGAGCGCCGTTTGACTTTTTCAACGCAGAATTGGCTGGACATCATGTCGTGTTTGTAGAGGCCCTGATGTGTCTAAACTGAGGAAACCCCCCACAAGTGACCCCATTTTGGAAACTAGACCCCCTAAGGAACTTATCTAGATGTGTGGTGAGCACTTTGAACCTCCAAGTGCTTCACAGAAGTTTATAACATAGAACCGGGAAAATAAAAAATCATATTTTTTCCACAAAAACTATCTGTTCACCCCAATTTTTATTTTCCCAAGGGTAACAAGACCCCAAAAGTTTTTGTGCAATTTGTCCTGAGCATGCTGATACCCCATATGTGGGGGTAAACCACTTTTTGGGCACACGGCAGAGGTCGCAAGGGTAGGAGCGACATTTGACTTTTTCAATGCAGAATTGGCTGGACGCCATGTCGCGTTTGTAGAGGCCCTAATGTGTCTAATCAGTGGAAACCCCCCACAAGTGACACCATTTTGGAAAGTAGACCCCCTAAGGAACTTATATAGATGTGTGGTGAGCACTTTGAACCCCAAAGTGCTTCACAGAAGTTTATAACTCCCGGGCATGAAAATAAAAAGTCATATTTTTTCCACAAACCTGATCGTTTAGTCCCCAATTTTTTATTTTCCCAAGGGTAACAGGAGAAATTAGACCACAAAAGTTGTTGTCCAATTTGTCCTGAGTACGCTGATACCCCATATGTGGGGGGGGACCACTGTTTGGGCGTACGGCAGGGCTTGGAAGGGAAGGAGCGCCATTTGACTTTTTCAAACCAAAATTGGCTGGAATTGAAATTGGACGCCATGTCACGTTTGGAGAGCCCCTGATACGCCTAAACAGTGGAAACCCCCCACAAATGACAAAATTTTGGAAACTAGACCCCTTAAGGAACTTATCTAAATGTGTGGTGAGCACTTTGAACCCCCAAGTGCTTCACAGAAATTTATAAACGTAGAGCCGTGAAAATAAAAAATCATTTTTTTCCTCAAAAATGATTCTTTAGCCTGCTATTTTTTTATTTTCCCAAGGGTAACAGGAGAAATTGGACACAAAAAGTTGATTGTGCAATTTTTCCTGAGTACACTGATACCCCATATGTGGGGTGAAACCACTGTTTGGGCGCATGGGAGTGCATGGAAGGGAAGGAGCGCTATTTTGTAATGCAGACTTTGATGGAATGTTCTGCGGGCGTCATGTTGTGTTTGCAGAGCCCTCGATGTGCCTAAACAGTAGAAACCCCCTGCAAGTGACACCATTTTGGAAACTAGACCCCAAAAGAGCTTATCTAGATGTGTGGTCAGCACTTTGAACCCCCACGTGCTTCACAGAAATGTATAAACGCAGAGCCGTGAAAATAAAAAATCATTTTTTTTCTCAAAAATGATTTTTTTAGCCAGCTATTTTTTATTTTCCCAAGGGTAACAGGAGAAATTAGAACCCCAAAATTGGTGTGCAATTTGTCCTGAGTACGCTGATACCCCATATGTTGGGGTAAACCACTGTTTGGGTGCATGGCAGGGCTCGGAAGGGAAGGAGCGCCATTTGACTTTTTGAACACCACGTCGTGTTTGGAGACCCCCTGATGTGTCTAAACAGTGGAAACCCCCACAAGTGACCCCATTTTGGAAACTAGACCCCTTAAGGAACTTATCTAGATGTGTGGTGAGCACTTTGAACCCCCAAGTGTTTCACAGAAATTTATAAACGCAGAGCTGTGAAAATAAAAAATCATTTTTTTTCTCAAAAATGATTTTTTTAGCCAGCTATTTTTTATTTTCCCAAGGGTAACAGGAGAAATTAGAACCCAAAAATTGGTGTGCAATTTGTCCTGAGTACGCCGATACCCGATATGTTGGGGTAAACCACTATTTGGACGCTCGGCAGGGCTCGGAAGGGAGGGAGTGCCATTTGACTTTTTGAACGCCACATCGTGTTTAGAGACCCCCTGATGTGCCTAAATAGTGGAAACCCCTCAATTCTAGCTCCAACCCTAACCCCAACACACCCCTAACCCTAATCCCAACCCTATTCCTAACCTAAATCCCAACCCTAATTCCAACCCTAATTGTAACCCTAACCTTAATTGTAACCCTAACTCTAATTGTCACCCTAACCCTAATTTTAACCCTAACCCTAATTGTAACCCTAACCCTAATTCTAACCCTAATTATAACCCTAACCCAAAGGCTAGGTTCATTTTGCGTTTTATCAGCCTGTTCAACACGTAGTGTTGACGGGCTGGTAACGGTATAGCATAACGCAATCGCGTTATGCTATACCCGCTAGCGCAGAGGAATCAGCAGATGATTCATCTGCGCTAAGGTGACGGAGCCCAGGCGCTGCAGCCCACGTCCGAGGCTCCGTCACTGAATGATGGCACGTCGCGAACGCATGCTGCTTTATGACATGAGTCGCGATGCGCCCTCAAATTGGGGTGAATGGCAGCGTTAACAGACTGCCATAACGCAGTATGAACCCAGCCTTATAATCGTAACCCTAACCCTAATTATAACCCTAATGCTAACCCTAACCCTAATTATAACCCTAACCCTAACGGAAAAATGAAAATAAATATAATTTCTATATTTTATTATATGTCCCTAACTAAGGGGGTGATAAATGGGGGGGTTATGTACTGTTTTTGTTATTTTGATCACTGTGATAGTTTATCACAGTGATCAAAATGTACTTTTATGAGAATGAATGAAAAAAATTTTGAATTTGCCGCCAAGCAGCATTTTTTTTTTCCAGGAAGAAGATGCCGGCATCCTGGGGCCTGCGGGATGACCGAGGACACCGGGAGGTATGGGGGGGGGGCGATCGATCCGGGAGGTATGGGGGGGGCGATCGGGGGACCTGTGGACCCTCATTTTCTCCCCTCTGATGTGCGATCACATCAGAGGGGAGAGAAATCATTTTTTTTTTTTTTTGCGATCGCCGTTATGCTGTATAGCGGCGATCGCAACACCAGGATCGGTGAATACCGACCCGGATCATGTTCTCTGGGGTCTCGGCTACACCCAGTAGCCGAGACCCCAGAGAGAATTGCCCATCCCCCCCAGCACTTAGTGGGGGCGCACTAAGCATGCGCCCGCCATTTTCTCAATGGCGGCGACCACTGGGGAGGCAGAAGGGCCTGGGGGCAAGAAGAGGGCAGAGGACAGAGAAATGAAATGGCACAACATTTTTTTTTTGTTGCGATCGCCGTTATAGGGTTAATAACGGCGATCGCAACATCGGTGTCGGTAAAAACCGACCCGATTCATGTTCTCTGGGAGTTCTCCCCGGAGAAAGTGCGCCTCTGGGGGGCGCTATTCACCTTTTCCACAGCGCCGTTAATTAACGGCGCTGTGGTTTAAGTACCCTTAATGACCGCCGTTAAAAGGCGTATCGGTGGTCGTTAAGGGGTTAAGTGTACAAAAATTAAAATTTGAAAATTGCTAAATCTTCAAAATTTCTGACAAATTTCAGTTTTTTTCATAAATAAATGCAAGTCATATCATAGAAATTTTACCACTAACAGAAGTACAATATGTCACAAAAAACTTTCTCATAATCAGTGGGATACATTGAAGTGTTTCAGAGCTATAACTTCATAAACTGACAGTGGTCAGAATAGTAAAAATTGGCTTGGTCATTAAGTACCAAATTGGCTCTGTCACTAAGGGGTTAATCTATACTCTTTGGTTATTGTGCATGCAGATGATAAAAAAACAACATAAAATCAATTGAACAAAATTTATGAGATTGCCTGTTGCCCATCTTGAGCTCTGATGAAGAGGGATAGTAGTCCCTAGAAACGCGTCAGCTACTCTAGCCCCTGCACTCCAGCACTCGTACCAGTCTAACAGGTGACGTCACCCTATAGTCCCACCCCTCCCTGTCGCTACCTCGGCGTTGCCTTCGGCCGGGGCACGCAGAGAGTCTGCTGACTTCCATTATAGCTACACTCCACGCAGCAGGAGCCCTCCTACAGGTACACAGCTAGCATTTTCAAGTTTCTAAAAGTGAGTACAGCGCTTAATAGTTTTACATTTTTACACAGCTCTCCACCAGGGCAGCGTTTTATCATTGTAACTCTGGCAAGCACCTGAATAACAATAAGGTCTGAACCTGATGTCTAGCTATACTTTAGCAGTGCTAGCAAATACTTACTGCACTACTCCCTAAATTAGCTTCCTGGGTCACCCTTCTATCAGGAATACCTTCTCTGCACTTTGTGAGTATTCCTCCTGCATACTCATATATAAGTCTGTTTATTGATTCTACCACTTATGGTCCTTTAACTATGTCCATTCTGTTTCATTTAGACAACTACAGTCAAAGTTAGATCTTCATAGGTTGCTTTCCCTGCTTTAGTCTGTATGGAACATTGTCCTATCTATAACGCTCAAGCCACACATACACCTGGAGTGGTCCTCCTCTAAAACTTTTCAGGAATTTCTTCTTCAGTGGTCAGTAAGTCCATTTTTTTTTTTTTAATCTACCAATTGTTTATTGTTGTTTTCACACATGGCACACATGTGGTGTCCTTAGTTAGCGCGGTTGATTTTATCTGATTTATTTCACATCTTGAGTTTATGTTATAAAGGAAATTTGTGGATTGTATCCTCGCTGCCAAACAACTCAAATCCAGACATAGTTAGAAAACGTGATGCGTTTCAAAGTCTATATGACTTCTTCAGGAAATGCGTCTGGATTTGAGTTGTTTGGCAGCGCGGATACAATCCACAAATTTCCTTTATAACATTCTGGTTCTGGTCGCCTGTCGATCCGTGGATCTGCGGCAACTGATTTATATGCCTTCATTCTACACTACCAGGTGAGCAGTTTTGCTTAAAGACTGACATTGAAATCCACGGCATAAGACTCTGTTTGTGCTCTGTTGTTTCCTACAGCTTCTATTACCAACTTGAGTTTAAGCATTCTGGCTTCATTAAGGTCATTGCTGAATATTTACATAACTTAACACTTATACCTCTGTGCTACCCATATACAGTTAGGTCCATAAATATTTGGACAGAGACAACATTTATCTAATTTTGGTTCTAGACATTACCACAATGAATTTGAAACAAAACAAATCAGATGCAGTTGAAGTTCAGACTTTCAGCTTTCATTTGAGGGTATCCACATTAAAATTGGATGAAGGGTTTAGGAGTTTCAGCTCCTTAACATGTGCCACCCTGTTTTTAAAGGGACCAAAAGTAATTGGACAATTGACTCCAAGGCTATTTCATGGACAGGTGTGGGCAATCCCTTCATTATATCATTCTCAATTAAGCAGATAAAGGGCTGGTGTTGATTTGAGGTGTGGTGTTTGCATTTGGAAGGTTTAGCTGTGAAGGAAACATGCGGTAAAGGAGCTCTCCATGCAGGTGAAACAAGCTATCCTTAAGCTGCAAAAAACAGAAAAAACCCATCCGAGAAATTGCTACAACTTTAGGAGTGGCAAAATCTACAGTTTGGTACATTCTGAGAAAGAAAGAAAGCACTGGTGAACTCATCAATGCAAAAAGACCTGGGCGCCCACGGAAGACAACAGTGGTGGATGATCGCAGAATACTCTCCATGGTGAAGAGAAACCCCTTCACAACAGCCAACCAAGTGAACAACACTCTCCAGGAGGTAGGCGTATCAATATCCAAATCTACCATAAAGAGAAGACTGCGTGAAATTAAATACAGAGGGTTCACTGCACGGTGCAAGCCACTCATAAGAATCAAGAATAAAAAGGCTAGGCTGGACTTTGCTAAAAAACATCTAAAAAAGCCAGCACAGTTCTGGAAGAACATTCTTTGGACAGATGAAACCAAGATCAACCTCTACTAGAATGATGGAAAGAGAAAAGTATGGCGAAGGCGTGGTACAGCTCATGATCCAAAGCATACCACATCATCTGTAAAACATGGCGGAAGCAGTGTGATGGCTTGGGCATGCATGGCTGCCAGTGGCACTGGGTCACTAGTGTTTATTGATGATGTGACACAGGACAGAAACAGCCGAATGAATTCTGAGGTATTCAGAGCCATACTGTGTGCTCAGATCCAGCCAAATGCAGCCAAACTGATTGGTCGTCGTTTCATACTACAGATGGACAATGACCCAAAACATAAAGCCAAAGCAACCCAGGAGTTTATTAAAGCAAAGAAGTGGAATATTCTTGAATGGCCAAGTCAGTCACCTGATCTCAACCCAATTGAACATGCATTTCACTTGTTAAAGACTAAACTTCAGACAGAAAGGCCCACAAACAAATAACAACTGAAAACCACCGCGGTGAAGGCCTGGCAGAGCATCAAAAAGAAGGAAACACAGTGTCTGGTGATGTCCATGAGTTCAAGGACTTCAGGCAGTCATTGCTAACAAAGGGTTTTCAACCAAGTACTAGAAATGAACATTTTATTTACAATTATTTAATCTGTCCAATTACTTTTGGTCCCTTTAAAAACAGGGTGGCACATGTTAAGGAGCTGAAACTCCTAAACCCTTCATCCAATTTTAATGTGGATACCCTCAAATGAAAGCTGAAAGTCTGAACTTCAACTGCATCTGATTTGTTTTGTTTCAAATTCATTGTGGTAATGTCCAGAACCAAAATTAGATAAATGTTGTCTCTGTCCAAATATTTATGGACCTAACTGTAAATATCAAAAATAAAGATAAAAAAGAAGCAAACTAGATTAACCATATCTTATGTAGATGAACAATCAAAACCCAATAATAAATGCTCAATAGTTGTCTAATAAAATGATATGAAACCTAGAATATGGAGCATACAATATTAGACATCTATTCAGCATTTATTAATGGTTTTTTATTGTCTGTCTAGTGTCTACATAAGATATGGATAGCGTATTTTGTTTTTAATTTTTTTGTTTAAGTTTTAGGGTATGTGGAAACGTTGCGGATTTACCTGTAGAATTTTCTGCCCCAGATTCTTCCTCTCTTGGTAGAAAACGCAGGTAAAAATCAGCAAGGATTTGATGCGGATTTTCATGAGTTTTTTTCATGCGGATTTGTATGCGTTTTTGTAAGCTAAATAAATATCTATTATTTAACAAAAAAAAATTGTGATGTCATTTCTTTGTCCAACCTCTTCTTTTACATACTCCATTGAAAACCATATCATCACATACCATGTTCACATGTAATGTTTACACACACAAAATAATATAAGTGAATATATATGGATAGATAGATAGATAGATATATCTATAGATATAAAATACGAAAAAACAGGCAGCATTCCAAAAATTAAAGTGAAAAACCAAGGCTTTACTGATCCATTAGCAGCAATGTTTTGGCAGATTTCTCTGCCTTTCTCAAGTCAAAAGAGAAATCTGCGAAACTTTGCTGCTAATGGATCAGTAAAGCCACGATTTTTCACTTTAATTTTGGAGTGCTGCCTGTTTTTTTCTATTTTGGAGGTTTGGACATCACCTTAACAGGTTTTATTGCACCCGGCTTCTTTTGGTAGTGCTGCCAAACTTTCTTAATTATCTAACTATCTATCTATCTATCTATCTATCTATAGGAAAAAATCAGGCAGCACTCCAGTTCAAGGAAAAATTGTGGGCTTTAATCTAGAACCAAGTGGTTCAACATTTCGACCTCACAACACGGTATTGTCAAGCTTGACAAAGACCGTGTTGTGAGGTTGAAACATTGCACCACTTGGTGCTGGATTAAAGCCCACAATTTTTCCTTGAACTGGAGTGCTGCTTGATTTTCTTCCATTTATGTTTTGCGCTGGACAACCGCATTACTCAGGAAGTATTGCACCCAAAATCTGCTCAACAATCATTTCAGCTTTTTTCTCAAGCCCCGAGACCTGTTTGTTGGGTCCAGCAGAAAAATATTCGGCTTTCCCATTGACTTGCATTGGAACCGTTATTCGGTACAAATACACTGATATTAGAAAGTATTTGTGACGATTTTCCTGAATCCGAAATTTCAGTATTTGCTCATCACTAGTTTTCATACTTATGGCCAAGTGCTGACTCACTTCTCTTTCAGATTCTCACAATGAAAAAAGGGCTGTAGTGTTCCACTGAACATTGAGAGAATTAGGGAGGATATCGGCACTTGACTCTAAATGTGAAAATTGCATATGAGCGATCGCATGACAGGTAATCAAACTGCTGAAGCTGTGTATAGGAGGGGATGCCAAACTGAATTTTTGCCCAGGGTGCAGGAAAACTTGGGTTTAGGTCTGACATTACTACGTCAGCGCAGCTGATCAGGATGACGTACTATTCCGTCCACGGTCATACAGGCCCAGGTACCATGGACGGGATAGTACGTCCGATGTCAGAAAGGGGTTAAAGACCTTGAAAAGGGGTGTATGCAGTCCTAAGAGACCTCAAAGTGTTATTTACGCTTTTCCAAGGCTATTGGATACTTTGCAATATTTCAGTTTATAATAGATATTATCCTTACTAATATATATTACTAGCTGTAGTACCCGGCTTCGCCCGGGTTAATTAATAACTGCTGTTAGCTGTAACAAAATAGACTATGTTAACAAAAATTTATTCTGCACATAAAAATCACACACCAAAACGTACGGGGTTAAAATTTCCATTCAACACATAGCCTTTGATGCTCCTGGGGTTGAGATGTGCGGGCATGCAAAATTTCATGCCCATAAGTACAACGGTGCAGATTCCTATCCCGGGCCAAAATTATTTGCCGATTTGGAATGCGCGGGTTAAAATTTCGACTCAAAACCTAGCCTATGACGCTCCCGGGGTCGAGACGTGCGGGTGTGCAAAATTTCATGCCCGTAAATGCAGATTCCTATGCCGGACATACACACAAGCATTCAGCTTTCTCCCGATTATGTAGATAGGGCCAAAATTGTTTGGCGATTTGGAACGTGCGGGGGTTAAAATTTCCATTCAACACATAGCCTATGATGCTCCTGGGGTTGAGATGCGCGGGCATGCAAAATTTCATGCCCGTAAGTACAACGGTGCAGATTCCTATCCCGGGCCAAAATTATTTGCCGATTTGGAATGCGCGGGGTTAAAATTTTGACTCAAAACCTAGCCTATGACGCTCCCGGAGTCGAGACGTGCGGGTGTGCAAAATTTCATGCCCGTAAATGCAGATTCCTATGCCGGACATACACACAAGCATTCAGCTTTCTCCCCATTATGTAGATAGGGCCAAAATTGTTTGGCGATTTGGAACGCGCGGGGTTAAAATTTAGATTCAAAACATAGCCTAGGACGCTTTCGGGTCGAGACGTGCGGGCGTGCAAAATTTCATGCCCGTAAGTGCGACGGTGCGGATTCCAATCCCAGACAAACATACCCACATACATACACACATACATACATTCAGCTTTATATATTAGATTTTGTATCACCTATTAAAACCCCTGTCAGCAGTATATAACACCATCCTCATAACATTGTCTCTACATTTTAGACTCATGGCATTTAACCATCTGGAAGGTGATTGTGAAACAGACCCTATGAGGAGACCTACAAAACCTTCACAATGGTGACTATTAGTGAGCCTTTTACTCAACTAACAACAACTTAACAATTTTTAATCGGATTGTTTTATTCCTATGTTCTAAATAAAAGTTTAATTTGCAATATATCTAAAGTAAATAAATGTATGTTTTTACATCAATCAGTAGACTGAAGAGATTTTAAATTTATCATCTTTACAACACATCGCACTGGACTAGCAATCATATAGGTACCGCATTTTTGGTTTTATTGTTTTTAAAACGCCACTTGGATTCCCATTTATTTTCTCTTTTTGTAACAATCTGACAATAGGTGGTTATTGTCCTCCAAGCAGGCTGCTTAAAACCACTATAAATTTGAGTATTAGTGCCAGTGGACCCTCTTCTTTCCAATTTTTGGAAAGTTTTCTTTAGTTTAATACCACCGTAATTTAACACAAAGCAGATTAAGCTATCTGGATGACAATCCAGTCTATTTTTTCACAAAAAATCTGGTCACCACCAGGAGGCAAAGTATTTTTTTGAAGTTTTAAAAAAAACGTAACTTAATACTAAGAAGGTTAAACTATATGGATGACAATCCAGTCAATTTTTCATAAAAATTTTGGTCACCTCCAGCAGGCAAAGTGTTTATTTTAGTTTAAAAATAGCATAATTTAACACAAAGCAGGTTAACCTCTATGGATGACAATACAGTCAATTTTTTGGAAGTTTTCTTTAGTTTAATACCACTGTAATTTAACACAAAGCAGGTTAAGTACTATGGCTGACTATCCAGTCAATTTTTTCACAAAAAATCTGGTCACCTCCAGGAGGCAAAGCATTTTTTTGGAGTTTAAACTCACCATATTTAATACTAAGCAGTTTAAACTGTATGGATAACAATACAGTCAATTTTTTAACAAAAAATTTTGGTCACCTTCAGCAGGCAAAGCGTTTTTTTTAGTTTAAAAATAACATAATTTAACACAAAGCAGGTTAAACTGTGTGGATGACAATACAGTCAATTTTTGAAGGCTTTTTTTAGCTTAATACCACAGTAATTTCACACAAAGCGGGTTAAACTATATGGATGACAATCAAGTCAATTTTTTCTCAAAAAAATTTTGGTCACCTCCAGCAGACAAAGCATTTTTTTTAGTTTTATACCACTGTAATTTAACACAAACCAAGTTAAACTGTATGGATGACAATACAGTCAATTTTTTACAAAAAACGGTGGCCTCCTCCAGAAGGCAAAGCGTTTTTGCTAGTTTAAAAGCACTGTAATTTAACACAAAGCAAGGTAAACTGTATAGATGACAATACAGTTAATTTTTTCACCATAAAAAATATTTGGTTACCTGCAGCAGGCACAAGGTTTTTCTTTAGGTCAAAACCACCGTAAGTTAACTCAAAGCAGGTTAAACTGTATGGATGACAATCCAGTCAATTATTTCACATAAAAAAAGTTTGGTCACCTGCAGTAGGCAAACCGATTCATTTTTAGCTTAAAACCACCATATTTTAAGACAAAGCAGGTTTAACTGTATGGATGACAATACAGTAAATGTTTTCACCCCCCCCAAAAAAAATATATTTACCTGCAGTAGCTGTATATTTAGCAACGGACTTCAAAGCTCTAAGCACTGTCTAGATGCTGTATTCAGCCACTCTCCCTACTACAGAAGCAGTCTCTAGGTTAAACGCAGGATGTATCGTATAGAAATAGTAAAGCACAAGGTTAGCCATTAGAAGGACTTTTAGTATGGTGGTTCTGTAAGCAGGTACGAGGATGCAGAATCGCAGGGAATGCAGAACAATGCTTAACAACAGTGCAATTTAATTTATAACAAAGATAGAGGAACTGGTCTCCTCGCAAGGAGACAATAAACTATCACATTAAAAATTATGGTGTAAACAACAGTCTGGTTATTAAACTTCACTTATCGTGACTTCTCTGCTCCTCATTCGCATGCAGTCTGATGAGAGTTAAGGTACCGGCAACGGCTGGTGTGGCATCTTCAGGTGTAACCCATCAAACCACGGTCCAGCTTCTGGCTGCAACAGGCGGTCATCGGTCTTGCTCGCTTAGCCCCTAGTCCATCAATCAATAAAGCCACAGTGGAAAGTGCTGTAGAAGTCTCTGTCCGATGCGTGCACTGCTGCATGCCTGGCAAAGAGGGAGAACACACCTCACGATTCGGCACCTGGCATCCGCCTTTCAATGCGAGCACTGCACACTGCTTAGCTGAGCGCCCGACGCTCTGTGCACTCATTGACTCTCGGGAGCTCTCACATAAGCTCTGCTGGGGCACAGCTCCACTCTGTCTCTGTACACCTCTGCTTCCTCTCTCTCTGCTGGTGGGAAGCTTCTCCATTTTTTCCTGCGCTTCCTGCTCCCTGCCTGGTCTGTCCTTGCCCCTTCTCACCAGATGATGGGTTCTGTTCACTTCCCCATTCTTTCCCCCTGGCAACATTGGACACAGACTCGACAGTTCCAGACCTGGCATTGCAAAGGTGCCCGCAGCCCGGTCTTCCTCCGTACAGTTCCTCTAGAGGACTCTGATTCCTGAAACTGTAAACATAGGACTGAAAAACTACACTCTCCCTCTAATCAGAGTCATTTTATAACTTCTGATGAGGTAATGCGACCAGACAATCACAGTGATGCCACTACCAAGATGGCTACGGCATTACAGTGACTGACAGGCAATCACTACATCTTTATTGACTGTGTAACAGGCGCCAAACATGCGGGGTGAGGATTCAAGCATTACATCTGAGCACCAGACAATGCTTGTCGAGTTAGGAGCACATCTGAGCACCCATATACTCAAGTGATGGCTGAGTATCACCAAGCAAGCTCACTCATCCTTATTATTTATCCCTAGGTATTGTTGTCATTTTTATTTGTATTGAGGCCTCATTTGTTTCCCCAATTATTGCAACTTTACAATTATTTGGTAATTACACTGTATGTTTTCTAATCAATAAATAATAATTAAAAAGTTTATCAGCAAATTCTCATTTTTCCAGCACATTTTCCAAGACCATTTTATTTTGGGGACCACATCACATTTGAAGTGACCTGAGTGACAGAAAATACCAAAAAGTGACACCATTTTTTTTTTTACTGAAACTGAAATCTGTTGAAATTTTTCAAAATAGTTTTACAGAAAGGAAAAAAGAGCACAAAATATCAAAGGCAAAGGACTTGAAAAATAGCAGATAATGGAATCTCTCTTAATAAGGAAAGTTATTATTAGCATATAATATATGTTACTCAATAAGTCTATTTATTAGTATACTATAAAAACTCAAACAAGACAATACAATGACACATGAGGAAGAGGGAAGAGGTAAAGAACAAGCACGGCACATAAGCTACTGACACCAAGGATTATTGACCCTACTTCTGTCAGGGTTTTCTCCACCTCCTACACCAGTTCCTGCACCCCCTCCTGCTTCTCCTCATCCTCCATCTTCAATTTGTAATCCCAGGGCAGGGGTGATATTGTTCCTTTTCTATTTATGACAGAATCCTTGTGGGACTATAAGTTTTTTGTCTGTTATGCTGAGTATTTTCTAATACAGTAGCTGGCTTCTCATACCAGATATATTTAATTGGTCAATATTTGAGTGTTACAGGGATCGTTTTTCTCTGTGACAATGAGACATATAATACCAAAAAAAAAACTTTGTGCCAGTTATGCTGTTGACCCTTGACCTAACAATCTGCGAATAATTTAAGAAAAAAAACTCTTTTTCTTGCGGTTATGTGATTGGGGTTTATGGTATATAATATAACTCTATAGGAATTGCAATTGGTTGCATTTCTTTGTACCCGATAGATGTTTGATGGTGGTCTAATTGTGTCTGCCAATTAATCTTTTTTAAGACACTGTTGTCTTTTGTGCTGCTTGTGTAAGGAGGAAGACTGGGCTGCGGGTACCTGCACCGAGCTGGGTCTAGAACTGTTGAGGCTGCCTCCGATGTTGCCTGGGGGAAAAAATGAGGGACCTGACCAACCTCATGACCCGGGTAGGAGGGGACAGATAAAAGAGAAAGCATGCAGCAGCAGGCAGTTTGGCGCAAATCTGCAGCAGTGAGCAGCCGGGTGAGCGAAGTGCTCCGTTCCAGGAGTACCGGCACCACGACAGGCTGCATGTGTCGGCTCCCGCCGTCTTCAGCGGGACCTCCGAGGAGAGAGGTTCTGTGTGCCCAGTGACTGTAAGAAAGAGAATTGCTGTGCGCCCAGTGACCGTGAGTAGCATGCACGTGCGGAGGAGAGAAGGCCGAGTATCGGACAACTGATACGGGTAGCCCAGGCTCAAGGAACATTGAGAGAAGGAAAAGTCCTGGGGAAGGTGGTCGTTCCGGCTGCTGCCAAACTCTTTTTACCGCCTGGTCAGACTGTGCTTACGCTGCCCATGCAAGCTTGTACACCCCTCAAAGGAGTGGAAGTCAGCCCTAATGGATCAACTGCCTTCAGGACTCCTCATTGCTCAGACATTAGCCATCGTTCATGATGGTAACGTAGTGGTGCGGTGTGTTAACCTAGGGGATGATGATCTCACGCTCTCGCTCAGGAGTGAAGTAGCGCAAATACTGGGTATTCTGGAAGAACTGAATCAACCAGAGGTCATTCAGTTAGCGGTGAAACAAGGAGATCCCTGGACTGTAGCAGTCACTGTGTCCTCAGAGTCTTCATTCAGCACCATGAGAGAAGGGCGCCAGATCCTGGAACAGATGCAGGCTGAATTGATGGGACTCTCATTGCAACAGGAACAACAGGTAGAATCTGTGCTGGGGCATTATCAGGATGTCTCTGACCACCATGACGATGATTTTGGGTGCACCACAGCCTTAACGCATGCTATTCCCACAGGAAATGCCGCACCGATTCGTTAGCGCTATCGGCAGATCCCACCGCAAATGTACCAGGAAGTGAAAGAAATGTTGGCACACATGCTGCAGAATGGGGTCATATGGGAGAGCCAGAGCCCAAGGCAGCCCCCATTGTTCTAGTTTAGAGGAAGGATGGAACCCTGCGCTTTTGTGTTGACTACTGGCGACTCATTGCATGTACAGTGTAGGACTCTTATCCCCTATCAAGAAATGAGGAGTTGTCTACCCTGGGAAAAGCCAAGTACTTTTCTTCATTAGATCTGGCCAGTGTATATTGGCAGGTGCCTATGGCTGAACATGACAGGCTGAAAACAGGGTTCATTCTGCCTATGGTGTTGTTCGAATTCAACCGGATGCCCTTTGGTCTTATCAATGCACCTGGAACCTTTCAGCAGCTTATGGAGCGGTGTTTAGGAGACCTGAACTTTGAAGCTACCCTCATTTATCTGGATGACATCATTACCTCATTATCTATTCAGCTACTTTTGAGGAGCATCTCCGACGGCTGGAGCAGGTGTTGAGTCGGAGGCAGAAGCACAGCCTGAAAGTGAAACCTCTGAAGTGTCACCTTTTCCGCAATCAGATTGAGTATCTCGGACATGTTGCATCCGCTTGCATGTGAGAAGATAGCAGCAGTACAAGACTGGCCCACCCCAAAGACACTAAAGGATGAGCAGGCCTTTCTGGTGCTTACTGGGTACTATCGACCGTTTGTGAAAGACTTCACTAGCATTGTTAATCCACTGCTGGAGATTTTGAAAGGAGTGCCGTCTGGTGCGAATAATCATATCATCCAGTGGGGGGATAGCCTGGAAGAAGCCTTCTGAGCCTTGAAGATGGCCTTAACTGAGGCACCCATACTGCCTATGCAGACTTCTCTCAGCCTTTCATCTTTCACACCGATGGAAGTCTCCAGGGACTAGGGGCTGTATTGTCACAGGTACAGGACGGAAAGGAACGAGTGATTGCCTATGCGAGCCGATCTCTCCATGACTCAGAATGAAACCCAGACAACTATAGTTCATTTAAGCTGGAATTACTGGCGTTAGTTTGGGCGATGACTGAGAAGTTTGCCGAGTACCTGTCGGGATCCGAAGGCTTGGTATGTACTGACAACAATCACATAGCCCACTTAAAAATGTGAAACTGGGGGCCTTGGAACAAAGATGGGTGGCCTGTATGGCAAAATATCGATACAAGATCGCATATCGTAAAGGAGCTGAGAATATTCATGATGATGCCCTGTCCAGGGTGACCCACAAGCGACCTGGCCGTGACTGAGATGAGGAGTTGGAGGCAGATGAGAACCCTGGGTTCCAGAACCTCGCCAGCACACTGGCGACTATGCAGGAGCAGGTAAAGAAGCGTCGTGAAAACACCTGATGGGACAGCCTCGAGATGATTGGGGGCGGCTCCAGCAGAAAGACAGAGAACACAGTTGAGACAACAGGTGGCCCTAAAACATCTTCCCAGCCAGGGCAAGCGAGACGCCTTGTCCCAAGAATGTTGCAGATTCTCCAACAATGGGAGAGGCTCCAACTGAAAGACGGTTTGCTGTATCGGAAGGAACAGTTGGTATTAGAATAGGGAGTCACCTGGCAAGTCGTACTCCCCAAAAAGGTGGTCAGTGATGTAGCCACGGAAGACCATTTAAGAGGAGCTCACTTTGGTCCAGAGAAGACGTTTCAGTGGTTGCAGAAGCTGGTCTATCATCCCCGACTGAAGACTGCAGTGGAAGAGGCCTGTCGACAATGTCGAAGCTGTGACTTGGCTAAACCTCTCGAGCAGAGATCCCTATTGTGACTTCTGCTCCCCTGGAACTGCTAATGATCGACTACTTGACCATGGGTCCTGCTCATCTCGGATATGAACATTGTCTTGTGATGACCGATCATTTCACTAAGTTTGCTGCGGTGACCCGGGATCAGACGGCTGAGTCAGCTGTGCTGGCCATCTGTCGAGATTTCATCCAGGGTATGGGTGCCCAAAAAGGATCCATTCTGACCAAGGTGCTTGCTTTCCAGGTCGAGTGATGGAGGAGCTTCACCGCCTGTATCGGATTGAAAAGTTCAGGACGACAGCTTACCTTCCACAGGTGAATGGAGCCTGTGAACATTTCAACCAGACGCTGATTCAGATGTTGAGAACATTGGAGGAAGACAGGAAAGTTTGATGGCCCGAATATGTAGCCGACTTTTATGAACTTGAGCACCATGAAGCGATGCCCCTGCAAGAGACAGCTCTCAAGGCTGGAGACTGAGTATTGGTCCGAGACAAGCGACTTCGAGGCAAGTTAGAGAATCGATGGGAAAAAACTCCATATTGGGTGAAACATCGGATTGGATCTAATGGTCCCATCTATGAAGTTCAGCCTGAAGGGAAGAAGGGGCCCCTACCCGAGTGGTCCACCAAATCATGCTATGTCCTTTCCTGTCACGAGATCCCAAAAGAGAAGAGGGAGTGCCAAGTGTTCCTGAAATGTCCACTCCAGCGACCTTCGATTGTGATGAAGAAGGACCGCCTGCCTCACCCACTGATTTGGTAGGTCTGCTATCCACTAGCTCAGGGGAAGTGCGGAAACCTGAAACTCCCGAGATGGCTGCTCCATTGAACCCGGACGTGTCCCCGTCCTCAATTGCCCAACCTGACTTACGCTGCACAGAACAAACGACAACTGGAATACTTCCCAAATGTTATGAACAAGACCAATTTATTTGGCAATGGATCATTAAAGAGATGGAAGAGTGTCAACGTCTACTGCAAGAACTCTCGCCCGTGAAATGGCGAGCTAAAGGAGAGGGGGGAATGTACAGAGGAAGACCGGGCTGCGGGTATCTGCACCAAGCCAAGTCCGCAACTGTTGAGGCTGCTTCTCATGTTGACTGGGGGAAGGCATCAGGGACCAGACCAACCTCATGACCTGAGCAGGAGAGGCCAGTTAAAAGAGAAAGCGCGTGCAGCAGCGGGCAATTTGGTGCGAATCAGCAGCAGTGCGCAGCCGAGTGAGCACCGTGCTCCGTCCCCAGAGTACCGGCGCAGCAACAGGCTGCATGTGTCGGCTCCTGCCGCCGTCTTCAGCGAGATCTCCGAGGAGTGAGGTTCCGTGTGCCCAGTGACTGTAAGAAAGAGAGGTGCCGTGCGCCCAGTGACCGTGAGTACCACGCACGTGCGGAGGAGAGAAGGCTGAGTACCAAACATACTTTTGCGACCTTCCCTGGCGGTTGCTGTACCCCAGCTCATGTTTGACTCTGGGAACACTGCGGCCTTGTTTGCTTCGGCCGCACAAGTTCATGGACTAGGGGCTCAGCAGAAGGTACCGTAGACCGACTGCTGCCGCCAGAAGACGGATCATAGTTCCAAGGACCCCCTCTGTGGACATTTCCCTGGTCGCAGCCAGGACTACAACCCTTGCGGGATCATCTGCTGTGGAGGAGCATAAAGGACACGATAAGTTCCTTCACTGGACTGTCATTGTTTTTTTGCATTTGTTATTTCTATTACCTAGTCTTTACCTTGTTTAATTAAATTGTTAAATGTTGTTAACCCTTGCTCTGCCTCCTGTCTGTCACTGCAGGCCGCAACCTGCTTACACTACAAGGTTTTAACATAACATTTTTGGTCTATGTTTTAATGGTTTTATCAAATTGAACCAATAAAAGGTAATATGTATTCCTCTATTACGCTTACCTACATCCTATTACCTAGAGGTTATCGAGCTTTATGAAGAATGTCACTGAATCTGCATGTAAGGTGGTCGAGGGTGGTAACTGTGGTCGAGTTGCTGCTCCATAACACTCTGGCATTTTACATAAAAATAGTGTACCAGTCCCAGTGTGTTGCACACTACTCAGGGGACACCCAGTTTGCTTCAACTTTCAAAGGTTTAATGGAAAATTCAAGTACATGAGATTGTAACACACAGTATCGAGCACAGCATCCTCCGGTTCCTGTTACACTAATACAGTACATTTTCTGCTTACTTTCAGTTCTGCCTGGACCATCCCTAAGATTACTGGTTCCTTGAGCCACAGGGATTTCCTATCCAGCCCCACAGTATTGTCGAGATCCACTACCTTTCCCACTGTCAGTTTCATGTCCATCTTCCTCTGTACAGAAAGGGTTAAATTGTTCTGTATAGCACCTGTTTCAAGCCGTATGCTTCGGACATTGCAGAAATGCATGCAGAGAATCTTGTAGGGTCTCATACCATCCAACTCAAAATGTACTCCTCTAGCTGTCAGCCCACTGCATCTTGAACTTGACCTTGTCACTGTCAACAATGAACTATTTTACTAACTCCATAAAACAGAAAGTGGTACTTTTTTTACTTTCCCTGGCCCTCTCTCAATCTGGGATAGTCCCAAACATTAAAAGTATCTTGCTCTAATGCACCTACATCCACTATCTCCATCTCCTATTATGGCATACTCCTATCTTGGGTCCCTTGATGAGCCCCGATAATGGGAGGGGGCGAAACGCATTGGGACAAGGGACATCAAAATATTGGGAACTACCAAAATCAGATAAGTAATTATATGGATTATCAAAATGTTCCTTGCTGTTCTAATTTGTCGATGACTATTGACAAAACTTTATGTCTAAAGAACAACCTAATGGTGCTATAAATTGCCATTTCATGTATGTTTTCTAGGCTCTAGGGAATTTTTTCTGGATCTACCTCAGGCACATATGCATTTTTACTTATTATTTAGTTTTTGTGATGTTATTTAAATCACTGTGAGGTTCAGCTACTAGATCCAACCTGGCAACTACACTTAAATATCTTTTTGCAATATTTGAGTTTGATTATTACTGTGAGAGACAGCTATTGAGGTCAAAAGGCCTGAAGGACTGCTCCAATATACTTGCACTTTATTTTTGGGAGCAATCCAACAATAAACTAAAGCCTGATTTTACAGCTACATTGTTATGTATAGCTTACCTCAGAGGCAGAGTCTAGTTACATCATAGAAGATCTAACTTTGTGCATGTTGATTTATTGCTATAGCTCTTTAAAATAGGGGCATAAAGGGATTTCGAATTTTAGGGTACCAACCTCGCTGTCAGGTAGGACTACAGTTGAACTGGACCTATTAGGGTCAATGTAGGATTGATGTATAAGATCCCACCTAATCCTTGTATTACATCTAACACTTCAAAACATCCCCCCTGTTTAAATGGCCTGGGAGATGTTTTTCTTCTATCCTTTGGAAAGAAAACCTTTTTTTCTAATTTACCTGTGAATTATCACTCTAAAGTAATTAAAAGTTAAATTTTATAGGGTTTTTTGTTTTTTTTTTGCTTTTTCTCCTAAAACATACAGTGGGGGAAAAAAGTATTTAGTCAGCCACCAATTGTGCAAGTTATCCCACTTAAAAAGATGAGAGAGGCCTGTAATTGACATCATAGGTAGACCACAACTATGAGAGTCAAAATGAGAAAACAAATCCAGAAAATCACCTTGTCTGATTTGGCAAGAGTTATTTTGCCAATTATGTGGAAAATAAGTATTTGGTCATTAACAAACGTTCATCTCAATATTTTGTTATATATCCTTTGTTGGCAATGACAGTGGTCAAACGTTTTCTGTATGTCTTCACAAGGTTGGCACACATTGTTGGTGGTATGTTGGCCCATTCCTCCATGCATATCTCCTCTAGAGCTATGATGTTTTGGGCCTGTCGCTGGGCAACACAGACTTTCAAATCCCTCCAAAGGTTTTCTGTGGGGATGAGATCTGGAGACTGGATAGGTCACTCCAGGACCTTCATATGCTTCTTTCGAAGCCACTCCTTCGTTGCCCTGGTGGTGTGCTTGGGATCATTATCATGCTGAAAGACCTATCCATGTTTCATCTTCAATTCACTTGCTGATGGAAGGAGGTTTGCACTCAAAATCTCACGATACATGGCCCCATTCATTCTTTCATGTACACGGATCAGTCGTCCTGGTCCCTTTTGCAGAGAAACAGCCCCAAAGCATGATGCTGCCACTCCATTCTTCACTGTAGGTATGATGTTCTTAGGATGCCACTCAGCATTCTGTCTCCTCCAAACACGACTAGTTTTTTTTTCTACCAAACAGTTCTACTTTGGTTTCATCAGACCATATGACATTCTCCCAATACTTTTCTGGATAATCCAAATGCTCTCTAGCCAACTTCAGATGGGCCCAGACATGTACTGGCTTAAGCAGGGGGACATGTCTGGCACTGAGGATCTGAGTCTCTGGCAGCGTAGTTTGTTACTGATAGTAGCCTTTGTTAGGCTGCTTTCACATTTGTGTCTGTGTGTGCAGCGTTTCATCCACAGCAATCCGAATGCGTCATGTTTACCTATCTTTAACATGGTATATGCAGTGGCATGCGTTTTGCATCAGTTCACATGCGTCAGTGTATGCATGCGTTGTTTTTCGGTATGGGGAGGGGTCCAGCGAACGCAACATGTTGCATTTTTGGAAGCTGCAAAAATCTGTCAAATATGCACAGTCATGCACATGTGGATGAGTGAGTCAAAAAAACACATTACTGTCTATGGTAAGCAAGGACATGCTACGCACATGTGTTCAATACGCATGCGTAATTTTAATCAGTTGGTCCAGGAAGTGATTCAACCACCTGCTAATTGCTAGCTCTATAAAAGGAAGTGTGGACACTGCAAGGCCATAACTCTCTGGACTCTGGACGATACCACTACACTGGCTATGTAAGTACAGAACCTTAGAAAATGTCTGTCTCTCTGACTACTGTTTGTACTTTGTACTAATTTTTTTTTCTGTTACTTTTAGACGTGTCGACTGTCCTGGTGCAGTGGTTGTCTCCTGGTGAAGTGGTTTTCTCCTGGTTGTCTCCTGGTTCTGCTTTCTGTCTTGGTGAGGACAACACTGTCTATGTAAGTATAGAAGCTTTGTAAATGTCTGTCTCTCTGAATGCTTTTTCTGTTCCTTGTAGACTGGTCGACTCTCTGGTGCAGTGGGTGTCTCCTGGTGCTGACGTCTGTCTCTGGCCTGTGCTGACTGCTGTGCTGTTGGACTACAGCCTGTAATGTAAGTATTGGTGTATATTTTTTTGTCTACATTGTTTTTGGATCTCTACAAGTTAAATTTTTCTACTCTGTTCTTTTCTGTTGTGTTTCATTTGACTGCTGCCTGCTCTTCAAAATGTCCTCAAGCTAAGAACTGACTTCTTCCCAGAGTGGACCCGACAAAGATTATGTAATCACATTTGCTATACTGATTGGTATGTATTGACTGGCAATACTACACATGTGTTAAATCATGTAATTTCTTTACAGGCACCTGCCACTGCTTGAAGAGCAGGAGCAGGCGAGTGGAGATGATTCTTCCCAGAGTCATCGGGGTCATGTGTCTCAGGAGGAGTGGTCTTTTCATCAGAGTTGTAATACAATTTTTTTTCAGTTTTACTTAAAATTATTTTTTTCTATTTTATCTATAGGTTTCACAACGGGAAGAAGCCACACTCGATATAGACAACGAGCAACTTATTCACCTTGTGCAAAAGCGAGTACCGTTGTGGGACACCCATGACCGTCAGCACTCTGACAACGTGGTAATTCGACGTCTCTGGGAAGAAGTGGCAACATCGCTGCTGGCTGATTGGGACCGTGCCACGCCATGTGCCAGAACTGATTTTGGCAAGTATTTCAATGTGGTCTGAAACGGCAGTGAATCTGTTAATGTATGTGCATTGTTTTCCAATTAATTTTGTTTTTTTTCCCCTTTCACAGTGAAGCGAATCAAAATCCGTTGGCGCTCGATGAAGGACTGCTTCAACAAGGACATAAGAGAGGAGATTCAGGTTTGAAGTGGTGTTGCTGCAAGGTTCTGGAAATACAAGTACCACCGGAACCTTGCCTTTCTGAGGCCTGTGCTTGCTCAACAAACGTAAGTATATATAGTATATATTTTTTATTTTGATTTTAATAATGTTTTAATAATGTTTTATTTTTTTCCCCACATAGAATCTGGAGCAGCACAACACAACCTGGATTTTTTTCACTAATGTTTTACCACACAGAACCTGGTGCCGCACAACACAACCTGGATCATCCTCTGTTGAAAGCAGCTCCTCATCTACTCAGTCCCAATCATCCACCAGCGATGGAGCAACTTTGCAGGCTTCACAGGCTGGGGAACAGGCAGCCGGTCAATCAGGTTTTCCCCTCTCCCAGCCCTCTGCCGCTGCATTTGGTGGGTCTTCTCCTCAGCGGCAGAGGACCTGAGAGAGGTCAGGGATGCACAATTTAATGCAATTAAGCTCGGTCTTCCAGGATGGGATTATCTTGGAAGCCGACCTTGAGAAACCGGCGAGACATTTTTTTTTGCTGCAACAGAGTGAAGCGTGTCAGAAAACCTTACGCCTCAACTCCAGCTGAACGTCATGCAGGCCTGCCAGGCTGCTTACAGCCATGCATTGCAGCAGCAGTCCCAGCAGCAGTCACAAACCTACAATCAACAGGCCGGAGGATATTACCAGCAGTCAAACTATTTTCCAGCTCCCACAGCACAGAACTATCCGCCACCACCACCGCCTCCAGTTCACAGAACGACCATGCTGCCAAGTTCATCAACCCTGCAGCTGGCAGCATCCACCATGCTCCAGAGTCCAGCACCCATGCAGTCAGCAGTATCAACGATGCTGCCAACTCCAGCATCCCTGCCCACTCCAGCACCCCCGCCAGTCCAGAAACCCTGCCAAGTCCAGCACCCCTGCAGCCAGCTGTAACCACAATGCGGCCCAGTCCAGCACCATGCCAGATGACTGCTACAGAGGCCACCACTCCCACTTGGCCAAAAAAACAGAGGTCCGAAAAAAAATGTTTCCACCAGGACAAAAACCAAGAGCCATAAAACTATTCCCACATTGAAACCAACTCCTCCACCCTCATCAACCAATTTGTCAATACCTTCCCTTGTATCTCTGTCTGTTCCTTCCAGTTTGTCTATCGATTCCCATGATTCCACTTTGTCATCTATCCCCAATGTCTCCACTGCAATCCCTGAGTAAATCCTTCAATTTGTTGCCCCTTCCCCTGTAGACCCTTCCCTGTAACCCCTTCCTCATCAACTACCACCCAATCCTCACAGCTCCACACCCCAAGATCCACCACATCTCACCCTCATGTAAACCCTGATGCAATCACTAATCACCCCAACCTTAACCGTTCTTTTTTGTTAAAGTTTTGAAAACAAAAGTTAGATTTTGTTTGCACTATATCTTGTTTTATTTGTATCTTTATGTGCCGCCGCCGCAAACATACTTTATTTTTGAGTGAAGGTAGTTTATTATTTAACTCAGCAAACATTAGGGTAAATTTTAACATTACATGTAGATTTTAACATCACAGGTACATTTAAACATAAAAGGTAAGTAATTTTGACATTGCAGGTAAATTTAAACATAACAGGTACATTTTACTTAGCGGCTTAAATCATTTCGTCTTGCCATGCCACTAGTGTTGAGCGATACGATAATGCAAATATCGGCTATCGGCCGATATTAGCTCTATCGGCCTTTCGATAATTTGTTTCGATATTTTCGTCATATCGAATACCGGAATCGGATTTGTCACTGTCACTGTCCGTGTCCGTCGGTCGGGTCTGTCACTGTCAATGTCCGTCGGTCGGGTCTGTCAGGAGTCAGCGGCACTTACCTGGCAGAAGATCTCCGGCGGTCACGTCCTGGACTGCTTCATGGCCGCCATCCTCTTCTCCCCGGCGGTCACATGCAGTTTCTCGCGATAACTGCAGTGACTGCTGGGTAATCCCAGCCGTAAAGCAGTCAGTCCGATGACGTCACCGCCGGGGAAGCAGGTAATCAGCTGTGCTGCGTCGCGATGACAGGCTCTGCCTGTCATTGCGATGTAGCAGAGCTGGATCGTCGTGGGACAATCGTTACTATGGACTGCGTCGGACAGGTGGTATACTGTTGGTTTGTTTTTTTTCTTTTTTTACAGGAGATCGATGGCGTCGCAGGAATGAGAGTACAATAAAAGAAATGAAAACTGTGTTGTCTCTTTTATTTCATTAAAATACTTTTTTCTTGCTGTGTCTTTTTTTTATGCATTTAATAACTTTGGGATTAATAATGGATCGGTGTCTTATTGACGCCTCTCCATTATTAACCGGGCTTATTGTCACCGTGCAATCAACGGTGACATTAACCCCTTATTACCCCGCTTGCCACCGCTACAGGGCAAGTGGGAAGAGCCGGGTAAAGTGCCACAATTGGCACATCTTTTGATGCGCCAAATGTGGGGCTGCTGTAGCCTGGTATTATCAGGCTGTTGAGGGCCAAAATCCATGGGCCTTGACAGTCTTTTAATACCAGGCCGCAGCAGTCTGCATTTTACTTGGCTGGTTAACAAAAATAGGGGGACCCCTACGCCGTTTTTTTTTTCGAGGGGATCCCCTATTTTTGTTAACCAGCCAAGATATGCAGACTGCTGTGGCCTGGTATTATCAGGCTGGCAAGGTCCATGGATCTTGGCTCCTTAACAGCCTGAAAATCCAGGCCTCAGCGGTCTGCTTCATCTGGCTGGTTAACAAAAATAGGGGGGACCCCACGCCATTTTTTTTTCAAAGGGAACCCCTATTTTTGTTAACCAGTTCCCTCTGACGTCACTGATTGTGTCCCTGGCTGACCTGAAGTGAAAGTGGAAAGCAATCAATTAAGCTTTCCACTTCCTCTCCTGTCAGCCAGGAGAGGAACTCATTCATTTGGGGGTTTACTGTGAGGCTGCAGCATTAGCTGCGGTCCCTGCAGTAAACATTAACCCTTTCTGAAGGATTACACCGTGGGACCTGACTGTACATCGGATTGGTAAGAATAATTTTGCTTTATTATTTTATTTTTATTACAGGAAATGGTTTTAGCAGGAAAATAAAATATGGTCAAAAACTGTGTGATTATTTCATTAAACTTTTTTTTTATTAAAGTGTGTGTGTTTGATTTTTCTTTCATACAATAGGATTAATAATTGATAGTTGTCTAATTGACAGCTCTCAATTATTAACCTGGCTTAAAGTGACCTTTCAATTGCAAGGTCATTTTAACCCCTTATTAACCCATTCGCCACCGCTACAGGGCAATGGGAATAGACGGGCAAAGTGCCAGAAAGGGCAAATCTAATTAGAGATTTGCCCTTTCTGGGGTGTCTGGGGGCAGATGTTAGTAGCCGGGGGGGGCCAAAAATAATGGTCCCTCTCTGGGCTATTATTATCTGCCCCCACTCACTGGCTTTGTCTGTCTGGTTGCGAAAATAGGGCGGGAGCCCACGCATTTTTTTTCAGCAATTTTACACCTCATATATATATATACATGTCATTAAATTTGTGACACATATATATATATATTTATTTTATAGTTCATACACTTCTACATAGTATAATAGCCGCTAATTCAATTGCCGGCTTTTGTGAAAATGCAGAACCCGACATGAAATGACACTTGGTTTACATAGAGTTAACCATGTCTTTTCATGTAGTTTGATATCTGATTTGCACAAACAATTACATGAGTGTAAGTGTGCAAAATTTCACACCTGTAGGGGTTAATTAAAGGTGTAAATTCGTAGCAAAAAAGTCCGTTTTTTTTACAACGAATTTACACCTTTAATTAACCCCTACAGGTGTGAAATTTTGCACACATAGACTGATGTAATTGTTTGTGCAAATCAGATTGCAAAGGACATGAAAAGACATGGTTAACCCTATGTACACCAAGTGTCATTTCATGTCGGGTGCTTCTGTCTTTTCACAGAAGACGGCTTTACCCGGCAATTGAATCAGAGGATATTTTACTATGTAGAAGTGTATAAACTATACATATATGTATATATATATGTCACAATGACATGTATATATATATATATGTATTCTATGTGTGTATATTTAGTGTTTACAAGGAAATAAAGGTTTTTTTTAGTTTCGATATTTTGTTCCCATAGACTTACATGGGACTTCCGCTATCGAAATCGGATATCGACGATATTTAGTGATATCGGCGATACAATTTCGATACAATATTTTTAGATATCGAGCAATATCGCTCAACACTACATGCCACACGTCCATTATCTGAAACAAAGTAAGTGGCAAAATTACCCCTCATCTGGGCTACTTCCACTGTGGTTCTCAGAGGGTGAAATTGGTAATCATGCAATGTAACAGGTTCATCAGGTTGTAAGTTTGGTCGCTATTTTAGCAGGATGTAGTTGTGCAGAATAACACACGCTTTCACAACCTCATCAATAGTGTCAATTTTTAGATTAATAGATGTGCACAAAATGCGCCATTTTGATACCAGCAATCCAAATGCACACTCCACGGTTCTTCGTGCCCTTGTCAGTCGGTAGTTCAAAATTTTTTTTTGTGTAATTTAAGTTCCGACTTAAGTATGGTTTAATGAGGTTGGCACACATTTGGAACGCCTCATCACCAACAGCAGCAAAAGGCATTGGCGGTCCATCAGTGTTGGGAAGAGGTCGTGGCAGAGGAAAATGAAAATCATTCCCATACAGACGTTGGCCATGTCAGAGTTTTTGAAAGTCTGCGAGTCATTTCCTCATCCAAATGAGCCAATGTCCACGGCAACAAATCTACACTCGGCATCCTCAATAGCCATAAGAACAATGGAAAAGTATTTTTATAATTTAAGTACTCTGTTCCACTTCCAGCAGGTTTCATAATCCTAATGTGTTTGCCGTCCACAGCCCCCACACAGTTAGGAAAATTACAAATTTCCTGGAATTTGGAAGCATTTTAAAGCCAGAGTTCAGTTGTGGGTTGGGGAGGAATTCTTGCCACAGAATGTCAACTAAAGCAGGCAAGTGTCTACAAAGTCCCAGAAAGGGTGGACACTCCAATCCTGAATTGAAAATGGAGTGATGATAATGTCTCTCTGGTAGCCAGGAATCTGCAGAACAGAAAATGAGAAAAATAAACAGTACATGGTTTTTATAGCAATCATATTAATGACAAGTGTTTCTTTTTCCAAATTACGTACCTCAAGGTGACCAAAAGACGTTCCTCAGCAGGAATTGCTCAACGGAGCTGTGTGTCTTGCCTGGCGATGGATCTTTGGACATGTAGCAGCAAGTCATGGAAGCTCTGTTCAGACATCCTCGTGTAGTCAAAAAACTTCTGGTTTTGCTGCAGCTCTGTGTATAAAGAGTGGTAGGCTCCAAGGCTCTCTCGGAGTTCAAGGATGGGGTGTTGCCAATAGTGACTATGACATCTTCTCCGTCTTTCTCTTCTTCTTTGTTCTTGACAAGCAAAAGGCAGCAGCCAATTTCAGTTGTATATCCAGATATTCTAGGAAGCTGTCCAGGTTAAGATCCTTCTTGCAGCTAGATACAGCAGCCAAAGATGAGGATTTCCTCTGTGCAGTGTGTCTATATATATATATAGAAATAACATAAGACACGCCTACTGGGTGTCTGATGTCATTGTTATTGACTAGGTCCCCCCATGTGGTTCTGGGATTCTGCTCACTGTTCTTGTGATCATTTTGACCCCATGGAGTAAAATCTTGCATGGATCCCCAGATCAAGGGAGATTATCAGTGGTCTTGTACAGTACAGACCAAAAGTTTGGACACACCTTCTCATTCAAAGATTTTTCTGTATTTTCATGACTATGAAAATTGTAGAATCACACTGAAGGCATCACAACTATGAATTAACACATGTGGAATTATACATTACACTTTACAAAAAAGTGTGAAACAACTGAAAATATGTCTTATATTCTAGGTTCTTCAAAGTAGCCACCTTTTGCTTTGATTACTGCTTTGCACGCAGAAAAGGTGAACGGCTGGACTCTACATGCCTAGTTCCCACCGTGAAGCATGGAGGAGGTGGTGTGATGGTGTGGTGGTGCTTTGCTGGTGACACTGTTGGGTATTTATTCAAAATTGAATGCATACTGAACCAGCATGGCTAGCACAGCAGTAATCAAAGCAAAAGGTGGCTACTTTGAAGAACCTAGAATTATAAGACATATTTTCAGTTGTTTCACACTTTTTTGTAAAGTGTAATGTATAATTCCACATGTGTTAATTCATAGTTTTGATACCTTCAGTGTGATTCTACAATTTTCATAGCCATGAAAATACAGAAAAATTTTTGAATGAGGTGTGTCCAAACTTTTGGTCTGTACTGTATGTCTTCCATTTTCTTATTTTTGCTCCACAGTTGATTTCATCACACCAAGCTGCTTGCCTATTGCAGATTCAGTCTTCCCAGCCTGGTGCAGGGCTACAATTTTGTTTCTGGTGTCCTTCGACAGCTCTTTTGTCTTCACCAATGTGGTGTTTGGTGTGACTGTTTGAGGTTGTGGACAGGTGTCTTTTATACTGATAACAAGTTCAAACAGGTGCCAGGTAATGATTGAAGGACAGAGGAGCCTTTTAAATAATAAGCTACATGTCTGTGAGAGCCAGAAATCTTGCATGTTTTTAGGTGACCAAATGCTTATTTTCCAACATAATTTGCAAAATAAATCTTTCCAAATCAGAAAAAGTGATTTTCTGGATTTGTTTTCTCATTTTGACTCTCATAGTTGTGATCTATGATGTCAATTACAGGCCTCTCTCATAATTTTAAGTGGGAGAATTTGCAGAATTGGTGGCTAACTAAATTTTTTTCCCCCCACTGTATACACACCAAAAGCTTAACATCTTTTCATAACATGCTTTTGTATGTATTTATTACGTTTCTTATGTTTCTAATACTTTTTGCGTGTCATACTGTCCATGATCAATAGCATAAGAGATCTTATGAATATCAGCTACACTTGATTGTGTCATAGAGGGCATGCGTAGTTTAAGTATTACACTAATAGATGAAGCCATTCATTGCATAGTTGAAACCTTATTCATTTTTATTAGATCTGCTATTTCAAAAATGAAATGCAGCCTTCACATTAGAATGAGAATTACAAGATTACTTTAGCTTGAAGTGTAAGAAAATCAAAGGAATATTCAGATTAAATGTCAAGTGTATTTGAAATTATTTTTATAAGAATTCATGCACTTTCTTAAAAGCTGTGAAGGATAATTATAGAACATCTATTCATTGGGAAAGAGCATATACAACCTTGATTCGTTTGGAGTCATGTATTCATAATATTATGTGTGGGCAGTTGAAATAAAACATATTGAACACTAGTTAAAGCATGTCTCTCACCACAAAATACAAATTAAACAACCCCACCTGTTATTTAGGGGAATTAGCACGTGTATAAATCATAATCGCAGTATATGTTTCATTCCTATTTTTAGCTTGAAAACTCTTTATCTTTATGTCACTGACATTGACCTATTCTCTGAACATGTTAGGAGCACAAAACTGATCTCTCCTCCTATATGAAGCCACTCGCTTCACTTCTGGGAGTAGAAAGTGGCAGCCAATGGTGAAACAGCACAAAGAAGGGCCAGCCCCATACTGTGTGTGCGCCATTGACTCCTTCATAATTATGCATAGGGTTTAGGCAGCACTCACTCTGACTTTTATTGAAAACGCAACAAAGAAAACATCAGCAAATTTCTACTAGAACAGCTAAACTTTATATTGAATTGATCAAAATTGCTTTAAATGATTTCAGCTGTGTGCTAAATACAATCTAACGTGTTGAAATGTGATTGCCTAATTCTGAACACACATACCCAATTATAAGAGGGTGTTCACACTTATAAAACTTCATTAGTTAGTTTTATTTCCCCCTAAAATAATTTTCACCAGTTTCTCAATGAATTTGAACAGATAAGAGGTGATGTTAAAGGTGGAAAAAGTTCTGAAATTATTCTTTTTCATATGATTTTTTTTACATGATATTTACTGTATTCAATCTATCTGTATTGCAAAATATCTTTCTATATATGTTACATATAAAGAAATTTCCAGTCATTATAACAACCTGGCAATTTAACGGGTATGTACACTTTTTATACCTACAGTATTCATTCTATTTGTATTCCAAAATGTCTTTCTATATACATCACAAATGAAATATTCTCCAGTCATTAAAACAAATTTTGAAAGATCTTATTATCTTTTAACAAATTTTGAAATACAGTACAGACCAAAAGTTTGGACACACCTTCTCATTCAAAGATTTTTCTGTAGCCATGCTGGTGCAGTATGCCTTCAATTTTGAATAAATCCCCAACAGTGTCACCAGCAAAGCACCCCCACACCATCACACCTCCTCCTCCATGCTTCACGATGGGAACCAGACATGTAGAGTCCAGCCGTTCACCTTTTCTGCGTGCAAAGCAGTAATCAAAGCAAAAGGTGGCTACTTTGAAGAACCTAGAATATAAGACATATTTTCAGTTGTTTCACACTTTTTTGTAAAGTGTAATGTATAATTCCACATGTGTTAATTCATAGTTTTGATGCCTTCAGTGTGATTCTACAATTTTCATAGTCATGAAAATACAGAAAAATCGTTGAATGAGGTGTGTCCAAACTTTTGGTCTGTACTGTATGTTATTATCTTTTATTTACAATTAATCACATAGTTATATGTACATAATGGACATAATACGTAATCAAAGGCACATGCAGTTTACAGGCCTCTGCAACCCATGACAATCAAGTTTTCTGGAATTAATGAGAAAAACATTAATTTCCAAATTTTTTCTGAAGCATCATTCCTTTGGGACATAAGAACAAAATAATGTGAATTTTGACCATAATTCTGCTGATTACCAACTGAAATGTGCATCCCTGTAAGTTAAGTACAGACAAATGTAGGATCATAAGTGTTAGGGTTCTAGGGAGGAACCCGAAAGTGGACCCTCTGGGTCGTGTCTCCAGAGCCCCCAAGTGACAGCAGACCAGATGGTGACCACCCCCTATACGGGGAGTGTTAGTTGCAGGCCCAGGGACGATGGAACCACAACGGCCGGAACCAAAGGGGCCACTTAGGGCAAATACCGGAGAGATAGGAGGGAAGGCTGGGGCGAGGACGAAGTGAAGATACGGGCCAGTAGATATCAAAACAGAGGGTGACGGGAGGCAGGAAGGACAGGAAGAACCAGTGCTGGCAGGGACCAGATGCTGAAAGAGCAAAAGACGCAATGAAAATGAGGGAACCACAGGACAGCCTGGTAGGCATAGACACAGGGTATGCAGGCATGGTTAAGACAGAGGGTAGGTAGGTATGGCTGAGACAGGGTAGGTAGGCACACCTGAGACACAGGGTAGGTAGGCACAGCTGAGACACAGGGTAGGTAGGCACGGCTGAGACACAGGGTAGGGAGGCACGGCTGAGATGCTGGGTAGGTAGGCACGGCTGAGACACAGGGTAGGTAGGCAAAGCTGAGACACGGGGTAGGTAGGCACGGCTGAGATGCCGGGTAGGTAGGCACGGCTGAGATGCAGGGTAGGTAGGCACGGCTGCGACGCAGGGTAAGTAGGCATGGCTGAGACACAGGGTAGGTAGGCACAGCTGAGACACAGGGTAGGTAGGCACAGCTGTGACGCAGGGTAGGTAGGCACGGCTGTGATGCAGGGTAGGTAGGCACGGCTGAGACACAGGGTAGGTAGGCATGGCTGCGATGCAAGGTAGGTGGGCACGGCTGAGACGCAAAGATATAGGGACCTGAAGCATGGAAAGTGATGCTAGGCAGGTAATGCTAGCACCACCATGTAAGACAAACAGGCGTCTTACCTGCAGCGATGTCCAGCAGAAATACTCGGTGGGCGCCGCCATGATGGGGCGGGACCACTGGATCACGACCTTCCATGAGGCCCTGGGGCATGGGAAGTGCTAGCATGCACGTGCGGACCCACCATGCGCCACGACCCCGAGAACACAGGGGAGCGCCGTGGGCACATGTCGGGGACGCGCCTGGGGGCGGAGACACTCGGGTAAGTATCTTCGGCCGTGACAGTACACCCTCCCTTACTCCCCCTCCTCTTAAGGCTGGAAAGGAACATCCTCATTATATGAGGAGTATTCATGTTCTCTTGAGGCTCCCACAATCTCTCCTCAGGACCAAAACTTTTCCAATCAATTAGAAAAAAAGTCTTTCCTCCGACTGTCTTTTTGGCCAAAATATCCTTTACATCGTAAATATCATCAGAAGTGCTTGGTTGAGAAGACTGGCAAGGAGCTGAGTGAAAGCGATTAAACATTGTGGGTTTGAGGATTGAGACATGGAAAGCGATGGGAATCCACAGTGAGGCATTCAATTTCAGTTTGTTGGCCACGTTATTGATGCGACTTAAGACCTCAAAGGGGCCAATGTAACGTGGAAATAGCTTATAAGAGGGGATCTTAAGTCGGATATAACGTGAGGACAGCCAGACCTTATCATTCGGAAGATAAGGAGGGACGTCTAGACGTCTTTTATCGGCGAACCGCTTTATCCTGCTGCTAGCTCTCTCAAGGGCCTCTTTAGTCTCCCTCCAAATTTTTGAAAATTCTAAAGACAAGCAATCCGCTTCTGGTACACCTGAGGCGGGGGAAACGGGAAGAGGGATGCCGGGATGTTGCCCAAAAAACACAAAAAAAGGAGACTTGGAAGAGGATTCACTGGGGTGATTGTTGTAGGCGAACTCTGCCCAAGGGAGAAGATAAACCCAATCATTCTGGAGAGCATTGGAGAAATGCCGAAGCTAGGAAGTTAGAGCTTTATTGACTCGCTCCACTTGACCGTTAGACTGTGGATGATAAGCAGAGGAGAAATTCAGAGTTACCTTCATTAATCCGCAAAGGTCTCTCCAAAAATGAGAGGTGAATTGGACTCCTTGGTCTGACACAATATGTTGAGGAAAGCCGTGAAGTTGGAAAACATGGTGCAAGAAAATCTTCGCCAACTCGGGAGCAGACGTAAAACCTGGCAGAAGAATGAAATGGGCCATCTTGGAAAACTGATCCACGACCACCAAGGTACAATTAGTAGTTGGAGGTAAATCTGTGACAAAATCCATGGCAATATGGCTCCAAGGAGCAGATGGCAAAGGCAGCGGATGTAAGAGTTCGGAAGGTACCTGTTTAGGGACTTGGTTTCTGACACTGGATAAGCAGGAGGCCGTGAATTCTAAGACGTCTTGGCAAAGCGATGGCCACCAATAATGGCGGGAGATGAGTGAAAGAGTCTTCTTGGCCCCAACATGCCCGGCAATCTTAGAGGAATATCCCCAACGCAGGACTCTCAACCGGTCGCAGTCCAACACAAAGGTCTTGCCAGGCGGTGGGTTGATGAAACTTAGAGGATCCAAGGTAATAACTTTAGCTGGATCGATGATGTGTGTTGGGCTCTCCTCCTCATTCGCAAGTTGGAATGACCTTGATAGGGCATCAGCTTTGATGTTCTTATTACCCGGCAGAAAGTGGAGTTCAAAGTCAAAGCGTCCAAAGAACAAGGACCACCTGGCTTGCCGAGGGTTGAGCCTCTGGGCTGACTGGACGTAGGCTAAATTCTTGGGTCAGTAAAGATGGTGAAAGGATGAATGGCTCCTTCAAGAAGGTAACGCCACTCCTCTAGAGCTAATTTTATTGCTAGCAGTTCTTTATAATGGAATAATTGCATTCTGAGGGGGTGTAGGCTTTAAAGAATAATCTGCAGGTGACTGGCCGACCAGAGGAAGCTTTTGAAAAAGAACTGCTCCTGCTCCAATAGATGAGGCGTCCACCTCGAAGATAAATGGCCTACTGGCGTCTGGACTGTGGAGCACAGGAGCTGTAGCAAATTCTTCCTTCAGAGTCTTAAAGGAGGACTGCTCGAAGACACATTTCTCCAATTTAACGAAAAGATGGCTCTCCCTTAGACATTGCAGAACTTGACGTACGTCTCGTCGGTGAGTGGATAAGTCCGGAGAAAAGACAAGGATGTCGTCAAGGTAGACCATGACACAGGAGTAGAGGAGATCCCGGAAGATGTCATTCACGAATTTTTGGAATAGCGCAGGAGCGTTGCAGAGGGCAAAAGGCATAACAAAATACTCATAGTGGCCGTCACATGTGTTGTATGCGGTTTTCCACTCATCCCCAGTGAAAATTCAGACTAGATTATAGGCTCCTCGGAGGTCAAGTTTGGTAAATATTTGTGCTCCCCTTAGACGATCAAAGAGCTCGGGGATAAGTGGTAACGGATACTTGTTCTTGATAGTAATGTTATTTAGGAATCTGTAGTCGATGCATGGACGAAGGGAGCCATCCGTCTTTACAAAGAAGAAACCTATATCCGCGGGAGAAGAAGACTTCCGAATGAAGCCTTTGGCCAGATTATCCTGGACGTACTCCGACATGGCTAGAGTCTCCGCTGGCGAGAGTAGATAAATCCTACCTCTGGGAGGAATGGCTCCAGGAATGAGATCGATAGAGCAGTCGTAAGACCGGTGAGGAGGAAGATTCTGGGCCTCTATTTTGTTAAAGACATCCGAGAAGGACCTGTAAACAGAGGGCAACACGGAAGGAAGGGAGAGGGAACAGGAACCACCTAAAGGACACACTGACAGCAGACACCGTGCCTGGCAGGACTCCCCCCAGCACAAAATGTAACCGTTGAGCCAGTCTAAGGTGGGATCGTGGATCTGCAACCAAGGAAGGCCGAGAAGGACGGGATGAGAGATGCCCGCTAAAACATAAAACGCGATTCTCTCCTTGTGCAGGGCTCCTACCTGGAGCTCCACCTCCTGCGTGACCTGAGTAATGGTCTCCTGTAAGGGTTTGCCATCCACGGATGTAAAGATTCGAGGATTTTCCAAGGTTCTCACAGGGACAGAGAATTTAATGACCTCCTCGAGCCTAATAAAATTCCCCCTGCGCCTGAATCCATGTAGGCCGCCACAGAAAAACATTTACCACCAACGTGCAGCAGAGCAGACAGAGTGAGGGGTAGAGAGGTATCACATACACCTAGGGAGGCCTCTCTTACCTGACCTAGGCGGACGAGTTTTCTGGACGTTCTGGACAGGCTCGGAGCAGATGGGAGGCACTCCCACAATAGAAACAAAGACCCTGGTGCGCCTCTCCTTGCGGCGTTGCTCGGATAGTTTGAGCCGATCCACCTGCATGGGTTCCGGGGCGGAAGCTGAAGTGGACGCGCTAGGTCGAGAACTGAGTGGCCTGCGAGTGGACGGGGAAGGACGAGGAAGCCTTCTCTCACAGGCACGCTCCTGGAAACGAAGGTCGATCCGAGTAGCCAGCGAAATTAGGTCTTCCAAAGCAGTGGGAGTATTACGACCCGCTAACTCATCCTTTATTCTGCCCGCAAGATCTCACCAGAAGGCTCACACCAACGCATCGTTATTCCAGCCCAGGTCAGAGGAAAGGGTACGAAACCGGATGGCGTACTGACCCACTGTTAGGGAGCCCTGCTGAAAATTAAACAGAAATTCAGTGATAGAGGCCAGATGACCCGGCTCATCAAAAACTCGACGAAAAGTCTCCAAGAAGGTTGACAGCTGGGAGACCATAGGATCGTCACGCTCCCAGAGGGGGTTAACCCATGCCAAAGCGTCCCCCTCCAGGTGGGAGACTATGAAGGCCACCTTGGCTCGATCAGTGGGGTATTGCAGAGGCAGGAGTTCAAAGTGGAGGCAGCATTGGTTCAGGAAACCCCGATACAGTTTGGGTCACCGTTGTACCGAGGAGGTTTGGCCAAACAGGTTGGAGGGTGGGGAGCCAAAGCTGGAGCGGAATTAGAAGCGGCCGACTGCAAGGAGAGCACGCGATCATCCACTGATGCCATGTAACTTAAAATATGGGCCTGGGTGTCTCACTGCTGAGCCAGCTTCTGTTGCATACCGGCAAGCTGGGAAACATTCCCCGGATCGGAGGTCTGGAGCGAGGAGAGACGAGAGTCCATAGATTTCATGAAGGCCATGAAACGCGTTTGGTTCTCCCGCAAGTAGAACAGTTCCTTCTGAGCGGCTGAGGCTCCAATGGGGTTCAGGCCTGTTTGTACAGTACTTTTAGGGTTCTAGGGGAGGAACCCAAAAATGGACCCTCTGGATCGTGGCTCAGAGCCCCCTAGGGCGAGTGGACCAGATGGTGACCACCACTTATTCGGGGAGTGTTAGGGGCAGTCCCATGGAGGATGGAAACAAAATGGCCGGAACCATAGGGGCGACTTAGGGCAAATACCGGAGAGATAGGAGGGAAGGCCAGAGCTAGGACGAAGTGAAGGTACGGGCCAGTAGATGCCAAAATAGAGGGTGACGGGAGGCAGGAAGGACCGGAAGAACCAGGGCTGGCAGGGACCAGATGATGAAAGAGAAAAAGATGCGATGAAAATGAGGGAACCACAGGACAGCTGTTATGAATGTGCTAAAAATTGTTTCTGAGCAGAGGCTCCCTCTGGTGGTTACTGACAGTACTGAACCTTTCAGCGAGGAATGGCAATCTGGGATCACAGACTGGTCTGATATAAGGGAGGTTCCCTCCCATGATGGTTGCCGGTGATCAATTGGTCTTGTCTCAATTGTGGTTCCCGGTTCATTTGGAAGCTTGCTGAGTCTTGAATGCATCTTCTGCTATCAGATAAGATATTTTCTGCTTTTATTTTTGTGCTTGCTCTTTGCATTGTTCCCTGCACTTCTGTGGAGGTCAGCCAGGTCCCCTCTGGGGGCTTGTGCTCCTCTCAGTTTATCTGGAGCCACTGTTGTTTTGTTCATTTGCTTTTTCCTGTTTTTTCAGTGGCTGCGGCTTAGTTTTGTTACACCAGAGAACTGATTTAGGTGGTAGAGGTCGTGTGATCTCAGGTGTTTTTGCAATCAGTAGAGTTGGTATTTTTTAGGGTTTTTTTTGGATTGCAGTGAGTATCCTTTCCTGTACTTTTCTGTCTAGACAGATTGGGCCCCAGCGTTTGCTCATTCTATTTTCTGTCTGTGTCCGTTTTTCTTCTTGTCTAACCGCCATTACATGTTTGGGGGCTTCCTATTTTCTTTGGGGATCTGCTCCAGGGCAGATAGCTTTCATCTTTCAGCCTTTAGGTGTAGTTATCTCTCAGGCTGTGACGAGGCGTCTAGGATGAACGTAGGAACGCTCCACGGCTACCTCTAGTTGTGTGGTTAGTTCAGGGTACTGCAATCCAATAGGTTCTAGCCTCTCTGGTGTATTGCCGTTTTTGCTTACTCTCCTCAGCTACCAAAACATAACAGTATCACCGGCCAAAACTGAAAATTATATGGTACTCACAGAAGGGAAAAATAGTGTGGAAAGAAAAAAGATTGTCAGAGATTTATTTTTTTTCCCTTTTCCCTGTTTGTTGCATTTTTTTCCTTTTGTTTCTCTGTGGGCTGACGAGGATTTTTTTTTCTCTCAATGGAGCTTGCACAGTTGTCTGGCTGTGTGGATCAGCTTGCCACTTAGGTTCGGAGTATTGCTGCCTATCTTGCTGGGTTGCCGGTTGTGGAACCTAGGATTCCCATGCCAGATTTGTTTTTGGGGGATCGGCTAAATTTCTGAATTTCAAAAATAACTGTAAGTTGTTTTTTGCCTTAAAGCCTAAGTCCTCAGGGAATGCAGCACAGCAGGTTCAAATTGTCATCTCTCTCCTGCGCGGCGACCCTCAGAATTGGGCTTTTTCCCTGACACCTGGGGATCCTGTTTTGAATGGTATTGATGCATTTTTTCTGGCTCTGGGTTATTGTACGATGAACCTAATGTCACTGATCAAGATGAAAAAAACTTGTTGGCATTAAATCAGGGTCTTGAAGATGCTGAGTTGTACTGTCAGAAATTCCGAAAGTGGGCAGTCCTGACCAAATGAAATGATGATGCTTTGGCAGCCCTTTTTCGGAAGGGGCTGTCAGAGAATATAAAGGATGTTATGGTGGGATTCCCTGCACCCTCTGGTCTCAATGATTCTATGTCATTGGCTATTCAAATTGACAAACATTTGCGTGAGCGCAGAGGTATGCGTGAGATAGTGTTGCCTTGTGAGCCAGCTTCTGAGCCCATGCAGTGTGATAGAGTGACTTCTGGGGCACAGTGTCATGAGTTTCGAAAGCGCAATGGGTTATGTTTCTACTGTGGTGACGCCTCTCATGCTATTTCAGTCTGCCCTAAATGGGGAAGACGTTTTGCAAGTCAGTTGTCTTGGGTAGTGTTCAGACTAAATTTCTGTTGACTGTTACCCTGATTTGCTCCCTGTCCACATTTTCTGCTCAGGCTTTTGTTGATTCAGGAGCAGCTATTAACCTGATGGATTTTGACTTTGCTAAACATTGTGGGTTTCCCATGATACCCCTGCGGAAGTCTATTCCCCTACTGGGCATTGATTCTACCCCTTTGGCTGAGAATAAACCCCAGTTTTCTAATCAGGTGATAATGAGGGTTGAACCAGATCATCAGGAGAGTTGCAAATTTCTGGTGCTGTATAATCTGCATGACATTATTGTACTAGGTTTCCCTTGGTTACAGTCTCATAATCCTGTTTTGGATTGGAAATCTGTGTCTGTGACCAGTTGGGGCTGCCAATGTGTTAATGCCGACACTCCTGTTTTTTCTGCCTCTCCCCAGTCTCAGGATGTTCCTGACTTTTTGACTGATTTTTCGGATGTTTTTAGTGAAAGTAAATCTGCATCCTTTCCCCCTCACAGGAGCTATGATTGCGCTATTGAATTAGTGCCTGGTGGTAAATTTCCTAAAGGTCATCTTTTTAACTTGTCTGTACCTGAACATGATGCTATGCGATCTTATATCAAGGAGTCATTGGAGAAGGGTCATATCAGACCATCCTCTTCACCCTTGGGTGCCGGTTTTTTCTTTGTGGCCAAAAAGGATGGTTCATTGAGGCCGTGTATTGATTATCGTCTCTTGAATAAGATCACTGTGAAGTATCAATATCCGTTACCCTTGATTTCTGACCTGTTTTCCAGGGTGAAAAGTGCTAGTTGGTTTACCAAGCTTGACCTCAGGGGGGCGTATAACCTTATTCGCATTAAGCACGGGGATGAATGGAAGACGTCGTTTAATACCCCAGAGGGGCATTTTGAGTACCTAGTGATGCCCTTTGGGCTCACTAATGCTCCTTCCATCTTCCAATCCTTCATGAATGATATTTTCAGGGATTTTGTGGATAAATTTCTGATTGTTTATTTGGATGATATCTTGATTTTTTCCAATGACTGGGACTCTCATGTGAAACATGTTCGGACTGTGTTCCAGATTTTGAGAGAGAATGCACTGTATGTGAAGGGATCAAAGTGTCTTTTTGGCGTACAGAAGGTCTCATTTCTGGGATTCATTTTGTCTCCGTCTGTTATTGAAATGGACCCGGTCATGGTTCAGGCCATCTGTGATTGGGTCCAACCTACTTAATTAAAGGCTCTTCAGAGATTTTGGGGTTTTACCAATTTTTATCATAAATTTATTGGTAATTTCTCCGGTATTGTTAAACCATTGACTGATTTGACCAAAAAGGGTTCTGATGTGGTGAATTGGCCTCCTTAGGCAGTTTCTGCGTTTCAGGAACTTAAGCAGAGATTCACTTCTGCTCCTGTTCTACGGCAGCCTGATGTTTCTCTACCGTTTCAGGTGGAGGTTGATGCCTCTGAAATTGGGGCAGGTGCCGTTTTGTCCCAAAGAGATCCAGAGACCTCTAAGAGTAACCCTTGTGCCTTTTTCTCTCGAAAATTTTCTCCAACTGAACGTAATTATGACGTGGGTAATCGGAGATTATTGGCCATGAAGTGGGCCTTTGAAGAGTGGAGACATTGGCTGTAAGGAGCCAAACATCAGGTGGTGGTCCTCACGGACCATAAGAATCTGGTTTATCTCGAATCAGCCAAGCGACTTAATCCTAGACAGGCCAGGTGGGCCTTGTTTTTCACACGTTTTAATTTTGTGGTTTCTTTTCTTCCTTGCACTAAGAATGTTAAGGCGGATGCCCTCTCGAGGAGTTTCTTTGTGGACTCTCCTGAGTTATCTGATCCTTCTGTTATTTTGAAAGAGGGTGTAGTTCTTTCCGCCATTTCGCCCAATTTGAGACTGGCTCTGGAAGGTGTCAGGAGGATAAACCTGAGCGCTGCCCTATTGGGAAATTATTTTTTTCCCAGACCATTGGAAGAAGAGTGTGATGTCTGATATTCATTGTTCCGCGTTGGCTGGTCATCCCGGGATTTTTGGTACCAGAGACTTGGTGAGTCGGTCCTTTTGGTGGCCTACTTTGTCTCGTGACGTCAGGGACTTTGTGCAGTCCTGTGGGACTTCCTCTCGCTCCAAGCCTTGCTTTCGCTCTGGTGGTTTGTTAATGCCATTACCTGTGCCCAAGAGGCCATGGACCCATATCTCTATGGATTTATATTTCCGACCTCCCTGTTTCTCAGAGAATGACCGTTATCTGGATAATCTGTGATAGGTTTTCCAAGATTATACATCTTGTGCCATTACCTAAGTTACCTTCCTCCTCCAAATTGGTGCCTTTGTTTCTTCAGCACGTGGTTCGGTTACATGGCATTCCGGAGAACATTGTGTCTGACAGAGGAGTCCAGTTTGTTTCCAGATTTTGGAGGACATTTTGTTCTAAACTTGGTGTTCAGTTATCTTTCTCCTCTGCTTTTCATCCTCAGACTAATGGACAAACCTAGAGAACAAACCAGACCTTGGAGACTTATTTGAGATGTTTGGTGTCTGCTGATCAAGATGACTTGATTCTGCAATTTTGGGTTTCACCCTCAATTTTCTTCGGGACAGGCGGAGGCTTCTGTCTGTCCGGGTGTTGACTCTGTTGTGGAACGAATGCAGCAGATTTGGGACCAGGTAGTGGAGAGGTTTTCTCTCTCTCAGGTGAAGGCCCAACGGTTTGCCAACCGGCATAGGACTGATGGTCCTCAGTTTAAAGTGGGGGACTTGGTTTGGTTGTCCTCAAGAAATATCCCTATGAGGGTTGCATCTCCAAAGTTTAAGCCTAGGTTCATTGGTCCTTATAAGATCATGGAGATTCGTAATCCTGTTTCCTTCCGTTTGCTTCTTCCAGGGACATTTAAGATCCATAACGTGTTCCACAAGTCCTTATTGAAGAGGTTTGTCGAGCCGGTGGTTCCTATGGCTGCGCCTCCTGACCCTGTTTTGGTTGAGGGCAATCTGGAGTATGTGGTTGAGAAAATATTGGATTCTCGTTTTTCTAGACAGAAACTCCAGTATTTGGTTAAGTGGAGAGGTTATGGTCAGGAGGACAATTCTTGGGTGTTTGCTTCGGACATCCATGCTAGGAGACTGATCCGTGCCTATCACCGAGCTCATCCTTATCGACCTGGTTGCACAAGTGAGGGTTCGGTGACCCCTCCTCAAGGGGGGTACTGTTATGAATGTGCTAAAAATGGTTTCTGAGCAGAGGCTCCCTCTGGTGGTTACTGACAGTACTGAACCTTTCAGCAAGGAATGGCAATCTGGGATCACAGACTGGTCTGATATAAGGGAGGTTACCTCCCATGATGGTTGCCGGTGATCAATTGGTCTTGTCTCAATTGTGGTTCCTGGTTCATTTGGAAGCTTGCTGAGTCTTGCCTGCATCTTCTGCTATCAGATAAGATATTTTCTGCTTTTATTTTTGTGCTTGCTTTTTGCATTGTTCCCTGCACTTCTGTGAAGATCAGCCAGGTCCCCTCTGGGGGGCTTGTGCTCCTCTCAGTTTATCTGGAGCCACTGTTGTTTTGTTCATTTGCTTTTTCCTGTTTTTTCAGTGGCTGCGGCTTAGTTTTGTTACACCAGAGAACTGATTTAGGTGGTAGAGGTCGTGTGATCTCAGGTGTTTTTGCAATCAGTAGAGTTGGTATTTTTTAGGGTTTTTTTTGGATTGCAGTGAGTATCCTTTCCTGTACTTTTCTGTCTAGACAGATTGGGCCCCAGAGTTTGCTCATTCTATTTCTGTCTGTGTCCGTTTTTCTTCTTGTCTAACCGCCATTACATGTTTGGGGGCTTCCTATTTTCTTTGGGGATCTGCTCCGGGGCAGATAGCTTTCATCTTTCTGCTTTTAGGTGTAGTGATCTCTCAGGCTGTGACGAGGCGTCTAGGATCAACGTAGGAACGCTCCACGGCTACCTCTAGTTGTGTGGTTAGTTCAGGTTACTGCAATCCAATAGGTTCCAGCCTCTCTGGTGTATTGCCGTTTTTGCTTACTCTCCTCAGCTACCAAAACATAACAGACAGTCTGGTAGGCAGAGACACAGGGTATG